>JAVIWB010004847.1:0-640645 GCA_031893035.1 Dermolepida albohirtum | reverse complement strand
TGTCAAACCGAGAACTTTTCACCTTGGCCACGTATATATATATATATATATATATATATATATATATATAATGATATAAATTAATGTAATAAATAAAATCAAAGAAAGGAATTATTCATATATTACGTGTGCTGTATCTAATCTAATAACTTCGTTCGGAAAATAATATTTTGTACTCTATGTTATGAATGAGACATGCTCCGACTGCTAGATTTGTTTACATACCATATTATAAGACCTTTCTACATGAATTCGGCACATATATTTTCGTGTACATCGTAAACCTTTTTGTGGTATCTACTGTACTTGCTCCAAAGAAGCCTACAATTTTATAGTAATTTCCCTTTCGTTTACGTGCCGGAATTTACATACTGACTCGGCTCGATTAAACGGTATGTTACGATTGGAGTGCGATCATTCACGAATGGGTATTTTTAGCTCTAATGGGGAGTAAGGTCATGGATATCCTTGTTTTTTACTCTCAATAAGTTGTTGTTTATTATTGTTTACATTTTGCATTACGTAAATATTAAATCATAAAGAAACGTTCTAGAAAACATGTTATCGATTAATATGAGAAAAATTCTTTTCCTTGGCATAGATTTTCAAATTAGTGACGGGCGTAATCAAACATAGCCCTAGAATATTATAACACAGTACTATAAGGGATATATATATATATATATATATATATATATATATATATATATATAAGTCAGGTAGTAATGCGTAATATTTCGAACCGAGAATTTAAAAATAATAATGGGTATTTTTCAAAATGAAATAAAAAAATGTACCCGTTTCGGTGGATCCGTTAGGTAAACTGGCTATTGGAATATCCCAAGGAACAATTTTTAAATTTCGAGTTGCCAATATTCAAGAAATTAGGAAATAACATGTTTTTAACAATTAATTTTCATTTTGAAATATACACCTTAATTATTAATATTCATGTTCAGTTACTTTAAAAATTGTTCCTTGGGACCCGAACAATTAATGATACCGATTCCACAAACTTTAAAATATTTAGCAGATCTTCTTTATAAAAATAAAATTTAACCGGATAAAGAAAATGAATATTCGCGATTTACAACTCTTTGTATGTCTCAAAATAGTTTCCAATTCGAAGATAGGTAAGTTCTATGGATAGAAACCAGGAAACAATGGGCAGTTATCTTTCTCCATTTATAGCGAGTTTATTCATGAGTCATTTCGAAGTTGAATTTAAACATAACGCCAAAAGTTTGGATTAAGTATGTAAATGACATTTTCATGATTTTCAACATAAATGTACCTTAGACGATTTCGTCAAGCCGACGGATAAATTTACGGTAGAAAAAGAAAACAATAACACCTTACCTTTCCTAGATACCCTAGCAATTAGAAATAATTATAAAATAGTAATTGATATTTTCCGAAAGAACTAATATTAATAGATTTATCACGGAAGATTCAAATCATAGCATGCAACAAAAGATGACGAAAAGAAAGACGTTTACTTAGGTTTCCATTAACAAAAAATGCGATATGAAAGAGAATTAAATTTTATTAAGAACATCGCGAGATTCAATGGTTTTGATTCGGAAATAATCAATCAATTAATTAGAAAAGTTAGCTTAAAAAAGACGAGTCGCGATACCACATTACCTCAAAACAATCGAGACAAACAATATATATGTATATTTACCGTGTCAGAAATCCGGGATTTACGAAATAAAATGTCTAGATTATAATAAACAATACACCGGTCAGATAAAATGTTGATAGGAACCCGGTATAAAGAACATATGGCGCACTTTAAGTTTAATAGAACTGAGAAATCCAGTTTAGCAAAGGACATACTAGAAAATAATCATAATGTAACCGCAGATTGTTTACATTTAATCAAAAATATAAATAATCATCGTGAATTAGATAGCCATGAAAACACATACATTTCAAAAAACAAAAACTATGTGTTAAACATTGGATCCAATAACATTCTTATCTGTTTGAATTCCTAGAAAAGAAAAATATCACTGTTAAAAAAGGTTCACGTGTGTAAGCGTGTGTATTTGGCTTTCGACGATGAATGTCTGGTACGTATTTGTTTCTGGACGAGTTTTACCGCGGATCTAGGTGTGGCACTGTGTTTAATTATCTGCTGATGCTGACAACTTATTGTCGAAATGCGTATGCAGAATACATTATTGTGGAAAGGGGTTTTATTTACCTTTTTTTTTTTTGATTAAATTCAATATGTTTTTTTCTACACGAACGCGTATTGGCACAGCATTCAAAAATATCCAATAAAAAATTTAAAAGCATTCGAATGACGAATAGGTATGCGATGGTAGTTTTGATAATCGTTTCGCACAAATTTCCAAAATCTGTGGTTATGACTTTGTTAGCTTTTATTTCTGTCTTAGCTTTGTTTAGGGATTGTTTCGCTTGTATATCGATGTAGTTTCATTCTTTGCATGGCATTATATATTTTTTTGTCTTATAACAGTCATTTTGCTTCGAGAACAGTTATATTTGCTTTTTTCTATTTTATAAATTTTGCTGTAAAAACAAACAATTGTGTTTGAATGATTCAGAAGTACAGTTTTCCTAGAGGATGTGTGAATAAATCTTTTATAATCATAAAAGGGAATCCACCTCTTCAGTATTCGCTCTACAGCTAACAAAAGAGATAATCACCTACTTCCTGAATGGAACAAGAGACTTTTGTACGTGATGTCTACGTCATGGCAAAAGTCTTTCAATTTCAACAATGTAAATTACAAATTTGTATATTTTTACTACTAGACATTCTATATAAAAAATTATGTATAATATATATGTCAACTTTTACAGTATCTCTATCAAGCTTATCTTTTATACACATTAACCCTCGTTCCATCCACACTACCAAAATTCGTATTTGTATTATCTTCGTAAAATGCAGAAACATTTTTTTTTCAAAGTTAATGTAATGTAAACGTTCTAATTTACGAGCTTTTTTTTTATTCGTTACACCAAGGCAAGCAACCATAGTTGGCTTTTATTTACTTTGTAACGTATCGGTATCAAAATTAATTTGTTTATTGTAAATGAGATTACACAATATCCATTGGTAATACGAATAATTTTATCGTTGATAAAAACGACTTATTTTTATTACTGTTTCTTTGAATTAATAAAATCGGTTACATAAAACTTAATATAACAAATAATAAAAATAATTCAAGTTTTTAAATAGTTCAAGTTGTGCTTAAAAAACAGTCTAAATTGGTGTGTGTATAAAAATGGCCTTTGGTACTGAATTTAAATAATTCTCAATATATCCAAATATGTGTTTCAGAAGCGTACACTTTTTTCCTTCTAACAGTTTCGTAGTTTAAACTGCTTCTTTAAAGCGCAGCTGTCTAATATCTCTGTTTTGCCTACATACAAGGGTACAGGAACAGATGTTTCTTTTACTTACAAGAAATGTCTATTAATTGTTACCTTGAATTTTAGATGGAATTCTGAAAGAACTATCATTGCATTACCCTAAAATATGTTAGTCCTTTCTATCGAAAATATTTTAAAATATATTTATAGGTTATGTTAGATTCAAAAGAAAAATTAAAATGAAAGCGTCTTGCTGTTTTTTTTAGTAATTTTAAATGTATTATTAATCACTGAAACAAATTCCGCACACGATCTGTACCGTTGAAAGCCAAAACGCACAGGCTCCATCAAAATTACCAATTTATTATTTCTTTATTAAACACTAAAAAAACTGATTTCAACTTTCTTATAATTTTAAATTAAGAGGGACAATACAATGTGTATCACTGTAAACGATTTACTCAAGTAAAATATTTAACATAGAGTAAACAAACTTAAATTAATAAATTCCGAAAAGTTATTTGATTTTATTTGATTCTCATGACCGTGTTGGTAAAAATAATATGATTATTAGCCCATTTAATAAAAGAATCAACTGCAGACGAGTTAATATTTAAATTCCTGTAGGATTGTTTTATTTTCTGGTTAGTTTAGTAATTGAAATTTTTTAATTTTTTTCTTAGAGACACAATTTAAATTGGTGTGCACATAAATAACTTGATATATCAAAAATTATGTTTAAATTCTATGTTTCCTATAGGTTTAATTTACATATCCTTTAGTTTAAATTTGATGGAGCCTCAGAACCAAGATGTACAAGATGGTATACATCTTGGATCTGAGCGGTGTAGATCGCGTACGGAGTTTGTTTTTCGTACAGGTGTTTTTCGCCGTGTTTTACCAGATGCGACACTTTGAAATTGTCTGCTGATGATGACAACTTAGTTGTCGAAATGCGTATACAGAATTACAAAAGTTAATGCGGAAAGGGGTTATATATCAACCTTAGTGATTAAATATCCTTTAGTGTTTAATTTAAATAATTTTCAATATATTCAAAGATATGTTTTAGATGCTTTATTCGTTGGAAAAAAATCAATGAAGGTCAATGACATAGTGTTTGCTCTAAGAGTTATGTACAACTTTGTGTTTATTAAAAAATACATTATTGTATATCGATTTATTTAGAACCAAGATGTACACTGAACCAAGATGTACAGTGTACATCTTAGTTCTCAGCGGTATAGATCGCGTACGGAGTTTGTTTTCGTACAGGTATTTTTCGCCGTGGTTTACCAGGTGCGACACTTGGCAATTGTCTGCTGATGATGACAACTTAGTTGTCGAAATGCGTATACAGAATTAAAAAAGTTAATGTGGAAAGGGGTTATATATCAACCTTAGTGATTAAATATCCTTTAGTGTTCAATTTAAATAATTTTCAATATATTCAAAGATATGTTTTAGATGCTTTATTCGTTGGAAAAAAATCAATGAAGGTCAATGACATAGTGTTTGCTCTAAGAGTTATGTACAACTTATGTGTTTATTAAAAAATACATTATTGTATATCGATTTATTTATTAGCAAATGACATAAGAATTAATCTAGAGAAGTTTGAAATTTCTATATTATAAAATGAAGTAAGAATCAAAAAATTTAATTAAATACTGTTTTAAATATCGAAAATATACTTATTTATTCCTAATTCGACTTTCTTTCTTTCTTGTTTTCCATGAATATTAAAGAGCATCTTGTTCGTTGAAACGAGGTATGTAGTTACTTGTAGAAGGATCTGTGCTCTCAGGTATAATTTATAATAAAATATTAAATGTATGTCATAAATAAACCTAGGCACTGGGCTCTTACGATTTTTTTTATTCGGCGCATACAATAGTTATTAGATATTATCATATACAACCATGCTCAGATGTATTAGACACATCAGGTAAAAACCCTTATTCTCGGTATTATCCAAGTTTGACGGAAATTAACCGTAAAAATAGTTAATGGTATTTACAGAAATGCGTTTTTGAATACCCTAGTTAATCCCCTATTGAAAAGAATAGGTGGAAAGGGGAAATTGTGGATTTTAGAAATTTAGTGTCATTCTAGCAGTGTGTGAGCAACGTGCGTTTGTGAGTTTGTGGTAGAGATCAATTAGATTATCCTGTTTTTTCACGTTGTGTCAGTTATTTGTTGAAGAAAAATGCCTAAAACACGCGAGTTGTCGGTAGGGGAACGCGCCCAAATAGTGCTACTGCATTCCCAGAAGTTATCAATAGCTGCAATTGCAAAAAAAAAATGTTCGCGATGTGCAGTCCGTACAACCATTAGTCGCTATCAGGAGAGTGGGTCCTTTGTTAACAGAACACAAAGTCGCAGAAACCCTGTACCTCGATTAGAGAAGACAGAATTTTACAAAGACTGGCTCTCAGTGATAGGAAAAAATCGTCGAAACAGCTCGTCAGTGAACAGTTTCTGCGCAAACAGTGAGAAGGCATCTCCAGCGTGCTGGTTTACGAGGGTGTAAAGCGCGACGTAAACCGCTTTTAACTGACGCTCATAAAAAGAAGCGGTATTTATGGGCCAAACAACATGAAAATTGGACAATCGAGAAGTGGTCGAAGATTCTTTGGTCGGATGAATCGAATATCGAGGTATGTAAGTACATCTTCATGATTAATATTCTTATCGTTGTATGCAATTCAGTCTACATGTAACATTAAACAAAATTAATCCTGTCTAAGTGCTAACTTTCTTCTTTTGCCTGGCAGCTTTGGGGACTACCTGGCACGCTATACGTTCGGCGTAGGCAAGAGGAAGCTTATGAACCACAATGTATCATTCCCACAGTAAAATTTGGAGGTGGTAGTATCATGGTTTGGGGTTGTATGTCTGCATACGGTGTTGGAGAAGTGTACCTGTGCGATGGACGGATGAATAGCCAACGCTATTTAGCCATGTTGGAGGAAGTATTAGAACCGTCTGTGCTAAAACTATTCGACCAGGATATTCCACAATACATTTTTCAGCAGATAATGCGCCCTGCCACAAATCGGGAACTGTAATGCGTTGGTTCGAGGAAAACACAGTGGAGGTATTGGATTGGCCGCCACAAAGTCCCGATTTGTCGCCCATTGAAAATTTGTGGCGTATCTTAAAAACTAAGATCACGGAACATAAATGCCTGTCAAAAGCAGAATTATCAACAAAAATTCGCGAAATATGGGCTGCAATACCACCGGCAGAGTGTTACAATTTAGTAGCAAGTATGCCTCGACGAGTGCGAGCTGTTATTAAGGCCAAGGGCGGAGCGACAAAATATTGATAAATTGTACTATATTATTAAATAACACTTTGTACATAATTTTCACAACAGTTTTATTTTCCTCACCTCTCTTTTGACGAAACTATATAAACTATATATGCATGTATGTACATAAATTCGTAAGGTGTATAATACATTTGAGCATGGTTGTATATTTTTATAATTAGAGACCTGAACCATGAAGTTAAACGACAGAAGGCTTCAAATTTTTGCTTATATTGATAAAGAAGACAACACATGAATTTACTGTTAGAAAACTATCGTAAATATATGTATATACATCTAAACTATCTTTCAATTATAATATCAAGAACAAAACTGGAAAACAAAAAAGTAATATTGGAGTACATAGTTGACCATAGCCAATATAGTGTAATGTTAATCTTGATTTAAGTTAATACTTAATGCATGACAAGTTATTGATTGTAGTATTGTACGATCAGAAAATGTACTCACGAACGTGTTATTTATTATTTTATATTGTTTACAATATAAAAAAAAATTGTAGAATTCTTGTTTTCGGAGCGTATACGTAGAATTTTATATAACACTAGCTGTATCTTGCGCGCGTTGCTACGCCACCAACTAAAATAAATTTGAAGGAAAGACATTACACAAATATTCAATTCATTTTGAGTCATTTTATTGATTTTGTTCATTTTGAAAAAATTGTGACTTTGCAACGTTTCGTTTCATTTCGATATTTATTGAAGTACTGTGGGAAACACAATATTTCTTGCTTTTCCATCTGGTGCGTAAACGAATAAATCAGAAGGTTTTCCGACGCGTGAGCAGGCCACAGATTCTCCAAATTTAATCCACACACTTGCAACGATTGTCCTTGTGCTTTGTTGATAGTCATTGCGAAACCGAGTCGTACCGGGAACTGCAAACGTTTGAATTCGAATAGCATATCTGTCGGTATCATTGGGATACGTAGCAACAGTACGTCTTCATCTTTGAATTTTCCAGTCAAAATTGTTGCCTCGATAACATTGTTCATCATTTTCTTGACTGAGAATCTGGTTCCGTTGCAAAGTCGTGGTGGTTTTATGTTTCGAAGAATGAGGGTACGCCATCAAGCAAGTTCAAGAATTCAGTTGGATAGTTGACAACTTCGCCTTGATTCACCACAGTATCGATGGACTTATATGTTGTCGTTTCGCCGGGTATTCCATTCTGAATGGTGAAGTTGATGGTATGGACATCGATGTTTTTGGCCGCTAATACAGCACGCGGACTGAGCCACTGATGTTTTTTATAGTTCTGTGCAATGTTTGGGAAAACTTTTTGCGCCAATTCGTCTATGCTTTCTGTGATCTTACAGAAGTTTGCTGACAAAGTGATACATTGCGTAGATTCATCAATTTGCATTCGCCCATTTCCAATATCCATGAATTGTTTTGCAAAATTTCTAGCAGATGCATCCCGTTGTAGTTGTACACGCATGTTGGTTTTCAAAGTCAACGGAAATTGTTCGTACCAACTTAGAAACCTTCGTGGGTTCATGCACAACTTTGCTAAAGATCTTCACATGATCAAATGCATAGTTTATGATTCTATAAAAGACATACAGACAAACATTCATTTTTATATATATATAACGAATGTTTGTCTGTATATATATATACAGATTTAATTTAATTTTCTTGAAGTGAATTACAGCATCTAATTAAATAAATCCAGATTTCAGTTACAATCAATAACATATTTTAAATAAATATTATATACTTTTCCGATCAGATAAGTGTATATTTCTTAAATACACATACTGTTATCTTATAGTATACACATATTTATTTATTTCATTTATAGTATTAAATTCGGGGTCACTAAACCCTCTTACCGAACATTCTGATGACGTATAGTTTAGTATCTTGAAGTGTGGTGGGTTAATTTTATACTTTATATTTTTATAACTAACTTATGCGCCATGGGTAAGACAGAGGATTTACAAACGATGCAAAAATTAGAAAAGAAACTTTATTAGAGACTGGTTTGTATTCTCGAAATTACTAGAAAAGTAAAAATTTTACGTCGAGCACTGACAAGAATTAACACTTATCAAAGAAAATTTGCCCTCAACATCAAATGGTTGACAAGATTATTATTGGTCACGCAAAACCACCGGAGTATAATACAATTATTCACATAACGTAAGCATGTGATATTCTTTTAGTAACAGATTTATAAAAAGTCGAACATTACATGTAGAAAACAACATAACCTATAAGATTCTAATGACTGTTTTCATTTATATTTTAAAATTAATGTTGATTTCCGTAATTTTAGCTTCCAAAATTTTAAGTAAACATTCTGATGTATTTTCAGTTATAATGTTTTTGTAATTTACATAATTACTTCATCGATTTTAACTTCCAAAATTTACATATCTAATATTCATATAAAATACAATTCAGGTTTTAAAAATAGGAAAAAGTTACAATATTGTTGTTATTAGGTATATAAAAGAAGTTTATAAAGTACATGAGCGAAATAATATGTTGACCAACGCAACAAAATCTAGAATGCGGTAGGTTATATTTCAAGGTCATTTTTAGTTTACTTCAACGTCTAATATTGATTTTATGTCGGCGAATAAGTTCTGATATTTAATTTACGCAGGTCTCTGAACATGCTTAGCGACACTTACGTCTTATAAAATCAAATATATACATAGTTTAAATTTAAAAATATTTTTTTAAATTGCTTTGGGTTTTTTTAAGTATACGAAAAAATAAAATAAATTTTCTTTGCAATACATCTTTAATAAAAAAAAGCTTACATATTTGGTTAAATTTCAGTGCTTTATGTATGTATATATTTAACATTTAATATTTAGTAATACATAGTATTTAGCAATGATTATTAATGTAAATATAATTAATTTTGTTTGTCTTCAGTTTTCACCGGCTCAATAGATTTAGATGGAACACCAGTTTGTTGAATTGGAATTTTTCGGTCTTGAATCGCTGGTGTATCACCGATTTTGGGGGCTGTTATAGTAAGAACCCCATCAGACGATAGCTTGGATTGGACTTGTTCAACATCATGATTTTCCGGCAAAACATATTTCCTAGTAAATTGTCTTGAAATATAACCATGTTCATCTTGTTTCTCTTCGTGTTTGCCTTCTACGGTGATTGTATTCTTTCCCGTTACTTTAACGGTAATTTCTTCAGGAGTGAAGTGTTGTACATCTAAATTTACCTGGAATTTGTCCTTATCGAACGTAACCACTGATCCTGAATCTTTTTCTCCGGCTAGGCTTCTCCATGGTCTGTAGTAACCGACCGGACATCTTAACATCGCTCTTGTAGATTGGGGAATGTCGAAGGGCGACAATAAATCATCTGGATGCAGCCCCAATCCAAAATGTTGGTCCAGAATACGTGATGGTCTAGCCGGACGCATATCGTCGAAAAACAGCGGTAGTAGAGACATTGTTGAATTTGAAATACACTTTACAAATTAATATGGAACCTACTTGACGTTAGCAAACTTGCGACTGTATAGAAATTTCACTTTCGACTACTTGCCGGGCTTTATATACCGGCTTCCTTCGATTAAACGATGCGTTACGATTGGAATACGATCATTCACGATTGCAATGTGTATGGTTTTTTTCTAGAAAAATTGAGAAGATAGATAAAGTGAAAAACATATTTACTCTCATCTTGTCGATTTAATATTGTTTGTTATTGTTTACATTTCTCATTATGTTTTATTAAATCAAAACAAACAAAAAACATTATATATTATTTACATAATAAAGAAAAATACTAATTTCAAATTCAGAATGAAAGTGAATAAACTGTTTATATGGTTCCTCAAGGGCGTAGCCATTCATTCGATTTTGAACCGTACGTAAACTCTATCTCTAGGAAAAATAATTCTGGAAAAAATAATCATGTTTTGTCTTAAATCCAATATGTACATACATAGTTTTATTTGAACTTATTCAGAAAAAGTTGTGTAAAATTAAACGAATGACATTTATGACTATTTTCATTACAATTTTTATATATACATATTATTATTGAACAATAAGTAAGAATATGTTTGACATCACATAACTGAAATACATTTCGTCATAGATTTTTGTAAATGGTGTTTTGAAATAATCTGAATACAGATATGGAAATTATTATATTAATACTAAAGTAATTAAATAAATATCTTATTAGACCTTCGTTGGCATCTATGATAGATTGCACGCCTCGGGGCATGTAGGAACCAAATTTTCTGTGTACTTGTGGTTATTCAATTTTCACTTAGAATTTGCTCCAACTGCTTTTGTATTATATCATGCATTTTTTAATTTTTTTTTAACTCTGCCAACTGGTTTTGTAATTCCAACGGCCCAAAGCTTATATGTAGATTTGTAAACAATCGTGCCAACCTATTTGTAATTCTACTTTAATAAGCAACAATTATTGACCTGATCTTTTACTACTTTACGTACGCCTCATATCAGTACTTACTTCCTCTTTTCTATCTGAAGTTAGCAGTTTAGTAATTTCTAGTGAATTTTCCTACTCTATGTTTATGTCATTAACCTTACATTGACGTGCAGTGTACAGAACTTGTTTTGTGATTAATATCTATTATTTATACTTATATGCTAAGCCTTCATCTTCATAAAGTCTTCAGTTCACATATACGCAGCGAAAATGCCGTTTTCACAGTAGTATTTGTTGTTTACATAGTAGCTAGCATATTTTTATTATAATTATTAGAATTGCGTGAGACACTGTCTAATTTCACTTTTAAGAGGAAGTAAATATTGAGGTGATATGTATAGAAAGAAGTGTAGGATCAGGTCACTCATTGTTGCTCACACTGTAGCTTTATATTTGCAATATATGTCAGAGGAATGAAAATAAAGAAAAGAATTTCGAGGCTTTAAATTGCGTTTATTTTTCAATGTAATTCACTGCAATCTCGATGCATTTGAACTAACGATGATATAAAGTCCCTATGCCTTGATAAAACTTAGATCTCTCGAATTCATTAAAATAAGCATCTACAGCAGCTTTAAAATAACACACTGTTTGTTGAAAATTTCTGGCTTGCAAGTTATTGTTTAAACGTGGAAAAAGTAGTCGACGGTGATTAAGGCGAACGTGGCAACAAATCGAAACTTAATTATTTAATTTTTTTTCATACCAACAATACTTGCGTGGTAGAAAACGATTTTTTGCTTGGTTGAACCAGGACACTTTTTATTCATTTTTGGCTTTAATTTGTATAAGAAACTCACATAACATTCGCCTACGATGACTTAGCCTTTTGAAAGGTAATCAACAAGAAAAATGTCCAATCCATCTCAAAAAATATAGACTTTTCCTTTAAACAGAACAGACATCGCCTTCTGGCGAGGAGGGAAGCCACTGTTCCCACTTTTAAGATTATGGCCACGAAAATTTGCCTCGCATCGATTTTTGACCAACGCTGAGTAGTCCCAGCACTCACCTCGCGAATAGTTTCTTCATAGCTAAGTCTTCATTCAGAATGTGTTTTCGTGTTTTTTAGAGATACTCTCAATTTTCACTATCCTAGATGTTTTCAAACAATAATCTTTTAACACTATTACAAAAATTTTTTGAATAGTGGCAGATTTCAGACGTTCACTATGTAGTGTATATTTAACGTTGTACGATCACATTGGAAATCACTAACCCATTTCTTCTATTAACAGTGGAGAATGAAGGAGCCGAGTTCTTCAGACCATTCTTCGTCTCATTATAAATATATGTTGCTGATAAACACCACGAATTTCGATGTCACAATGAAATTAATAAACGTAGCGATTTGAAATTTGACAGTTAACGTTAATAAGGAGGCAACTTGCCAGGGTATCACAAAAACAGTCAGAAACTGCGCTATCCATCAGTCATTTTTACGGACTTATAATCCCACCTTGGTATTTTTCATCAGTTCGTTTAATTTTTCATGTTATTCCTCATCTTGTCTTACTAGGAGCATAATTTCGTTTAATAACAGTTCTTATCGTTGCATAACTTCCCTTTAGCACAGATGCCTTAGCTAGATACAATTTTCCATTGAAAATAATTCACAACTAATCTTTTTCCTTATTAAGTATTTTTTTTAGTAGTTCTTCGAGTAGACAGTATTGTAAATTAAATAAACTAATGAGGGTACAAATTCATGATTTTGAACTAATCTGATTTATAACAGTGAATGTATGCAAAATTTTGTAATACAATATATTGTGATTCAATGTAAATACCTTTTTTTACATAACATTTCCATTAGGAAACAGGTTTCCTAGGTATTTATTTTTCAAAACAGTTGTTCACTACATTTTACAATTCTACATATTTTAAGTCCATTTTTTAACTAACTGTAAGAACATAAGTATGTCTAGTTACATATGTATGTCTCCTAGCGTAAAAAATTTTTCTACATTAAATTATGATTATTTTTTCCTAATTAATTCTAAATTCATATATCTTTTTATCTAAATTTACATTATCTTTTCAATAACCGAGAAGACCTTTTTAATATTGGTCCTTACGCTGTGTAGTATGCTTATCTTCCTCTTTAAACATTAAATTTGCTCTCAATGCTGTCAATAAACACAACCCACTTCCAAAAAGTGCGGTCTTTAGAACGATAATTGTTTCGTATGTCAGCCAGTTCAAGCTATTTTTCTTTCGTATTTTGTTGGTTTCAATGATAGTTAAGTATATTATTCAATTTTATTGTTCGAAGTTTGTCCCACTTTTCTAAGAAAATCAATATCAAAGGTATAGTAGGAATGAGTAAAATTTTACGCTATAAAATACATTATTGTGCAAATTAATGGAATCATGACTATTTTTCTAGTTTTCTGCATGTGGCAATATTGTTAGGGCAGTTCTGACAGTAGTTTTATGCCAAAAAAACATAACCTATATTACTATATTACTGGAACACAAATACTCTTTCAAAGTTCAAAATTTGATTTATATTGTGCTTTTACTAGTTGTTCGCGATATGGATATCACGCCCAGAAAGCGTGAGAAGATTGTGTCATTAAGTGAGCACACTTCAATGACACAGAGAGATGTTGCTCAGGACTGTGGTGTTAGTCAAGGAGCAGTAAGCAAGATCCTAAAGCAAAAAAAGAATACCGGAATAGTTGAAGTGAAACGAGTGGGAAAATGTGGGAGAAAGAGGAAGATGACACCCCGGGATGTCACTTTTTTGGTCAGAAATAGCAAGCTGAACCCAAGAAAAACTAGTTTTGAACTACAAAAAGACTTAGCCGACGCTGGAGTGAAAGTGCATGACTCGACAGTTCGTAGGAGACTTTTAAAGTTTGGAAGAAAAGCCATTCGACCACAGAAGAAGCAACTTCTCACTCAACGAATGATCTAGCAGAGGCTTATTTGGGCCAAGAAATATGCCGGATGGAATGAGGAAGACTGGAGAAAGGTGTTTTTCTCAGACGAGTCCCATTTGTTGGTGCAGAGGCAGCGATCTAAATTCGTGAGAAAAAGTGGAGATGAAAAACTCACTGCAGCTCATATCGATCAGACTGTCAAACATCCTGTAAAGAAGATGTTTTGGGGATGTTTTTCGTACATGGAGACTGGATCGCTGGTGCCTATAGAACGCATAATGAACAGCCAGAAATATAAAGAGCTACTGGATAAGTATTTGGGAAAAGATCTAAAGAAATGTGAGCCAAACGGAGGTGCAATTTTCCAACAGGACTCAGCTCCATGCCACAAATCGAAGGTTATGATCAAATATTTCAAGGAAAAAGGAATAACTCTCCTCGACTGGCCTGGCAATTCTCCATACTTAAACTCAATTGAAAATCTGTGGGCCATTTGTAAGGTTAGGTTACATAAAATGGACTGTACAACGAAGAGCTAAATTAATAGAAGCAGTAATTCAGGTGTGGTTTCGGGCCGAGAAAATAAAGGAGAACTGTCAAAAATTAATAGATTCCATGCCGAAAAGAGTTCAGGCTGTCATCGCAGTCCAAGGAGGGCATATCTCTTATTAAATTACTAGTAATTTATAATTTTACACCATCTCATCGTAATTATATGACAAATAAACGGTTTTCTTAGTTATTTTGTGTTTGATTTCATTAATTTGCACAATATTGTATATTTTTGTATTTATGTATAATGATAGTGAAATTTGTTCGAATAATCTATATGTCATGAATATATTATAATATATTTTCGATAATAATTATACAAGCAAATACTTTTAGTTTTTAGTTTCCAACATATTAACTTAAAGCAGGTATGGGCGACCTTTAACATCTTGTGGGCCAAAAGTGCATTTTAAAGTAGTGTTCATAATTTTTAGCGATAGATATCAGACATGAAATAATACGACAATATTATTATAATACGATTAATTAAAATAACAAAACGAAATGAAAAAAAATAGGTGCAATATTATAATTAAATCGTTAAATTTGGAATTGTACTACGAAAGTTAAATAGCGACACCGAAATCAAAGAGACACTTGACCTTGAATTTGGGAAACTAATCCATCGATGTTTGGATTTATTCCACTGATACAAAGACGTAAAAATTTTCCAAATTATTGTCAGTCAGCCTTGTACGATATTTTGATTTATTTACTTTCATCATTGAAAAGAACTGTTCTTATTTATAAGTACTGCCAAACGCACAAATCAATCTTCTTGCGAATTTTCTAAGCTGTAGAAAATGGTCTTTTTCGAGGTATTTTTTGTAGAAATCGCACAACTCAACGTCTTCAAATTTAGATTTTAGGAGTGAGTTTTCTTGAATCTCAATAAACTCCATTTGCAAGTGTATTGGAGCATTTTGTATATTACTTTTTGTTGGAGTAGCAAATAAATGGAAACAGTCTTCCATGTTTTTTAAATCGCTAAATCTGTTCGAAAATTGCTTCATTCCGTGAGTATGAGTAAGCAGTGTAATATTTTTTTAATTATGTTTTCAAAATGTCTCGCGGGCCTGATCAAATCTTACAGCGGGCCGGTTGTTGCCCACATATGACTTAAAGTATGAATACTTTTGGAAGTAACTGTATATACAACGTACCTAATATGTTACAATTATTATGTAGTATGATATACATATATATTATTTAGTAAACACATATTTTCATTACTAAATTAAAATTGAAATTGAAATTTATCTATTAAAGAACGTCTTCATATCCAAAACAGAAATTATTTGATGAGAACAAATTCTAATATACATAAAGTAAACCCAATTTGAACACACGATTCTGTATTAAAAGCTGTAATCAATATTTGAGTTAAGGTTTCTTGTCTTGTTTAAAGGAAAAAATAAATACTTTCTTGTCTAACGAGTGATACTTCGTAATTACTCTTTTATTTATCTTTACGTAGTAAGAAATAGAATAATTTTATATACATCTGAAAATAAATTATAAAAACTTTTTTGAATGATGACTGAAACTGTAAAATAAATATTTAATATCAATAATATATGCGTACCTATACATATATTCACCATTATTTAATTCTTTATAAGTAATGTGAATGTAGTTTATTTTCTAATATTTTTTAAACTAGGGTTCGTATATGTATACGAATCAAAGTTTAAAATATTAATCTTAATTAATACTTAGTTTCAGTTTGTATACGTACACAGTTATGTTATACACGGACTTTATAAACGACACTTTACTACTTGTTCACTTTTTTTTTTAACTACGTTGTTCTTAATTATTAAAAAACACATTTTTGTATTAAAATTTTATTCAGTAGAAAGACAAAAACTTTCTTAGAAATAAATTAAAGAACTAAGACTTGTGAAAAATGTATGAAAGTGAGCTACAAATGAATATAAAAAGAAAAAACATCGATTACTAATATAAAAATATAAATAATATTTAATACTTAAATGCAATGTTGGTATTAAATTTTAAAAACACATTTACTTCTATTCCGTCTTTTCTTGCTTGTTTTCTAGAGATTTCAATGGAACTCCCGTTTCCTGAATTGGAATAGGGCGATGTTCGATAGCTTCTATATCGATCCTAGGCGCAGTCACAGAAAGAACCCCATCAGAAGACAATTTAGATTCGAGTTTTTCCATATCGTGTCCCTTCGGTAAGACGTATCTTCTAACAAATTCCCTAGAAATAAAGCCATGTTCGTCCTCCTTCTCCTCGTGCTTTCCCTGTATAGTTATGGTGTTCTTGCCAGTAACCTTAACAGTGATTTCTTCCGGTTTAAAATGTTCTACGTCCAAGTTCACCTGGAACTTGTCCTTATCGATGCAGAGCGTCGACCCGGTATCATTTTGAGCGGCTAGACTTCTCCACGGCCGGTAATAATGATGATGGCCTCTGTGGTGGCCTCTCGAACCGTGCGGAATATGGAATGGTTCTAAAAGATCTTCGTCTCTTAAACCCAAACCGAAATGTTGATCCAATAAACGAGAAGGTCTAACCAAATGATAATCATGTAAAATTGGTAGTAAAGACATTGTTAATGTTTTTAAAGACGATATTATGTCGTAATATTTAACTTACACTCGTGTGCTAAACTGATATTGAATGAAATTCTACGGTGCGGTGTTTATATAAGGCCAACGTATCTAACGAATTGGTGGGGATGAAATCTCGAAACAGCGAGAACCAATTATAAACGTTCTAGATTTGAAGTAAGTTTATATTAATGAATAACAGATGTTTTTTGTTTACGAATTTTTTTTCTTGTTTATGTTTTCGTTATTAATTTGTTCAAAATATTTTTATTTATCAAACGAAAACATATTTTATATAGATACTTTCTATATATAGTAAATGATTTACCTACTACCTGCCTGAAATATTATTATGAAATAATGTGTAAGTCAAAATATTTTGAATGCTTTATTTTTGTATTTTATCGTTATAGTTTTAAGCTATAAAATATGTTTTCGCGCAGTGATTAGTGAATATTAAATGTTAAAGGGGATTATTTCATAAATTTATCATATAATATTACAATAACAGTTCAACATATTGTTTTTGTTGTTATTGACTTAGTCCAGATAAATTGTTAAATGCATTTGTTCTTCATTTAACTTTTTTTTCTATTATACGATGAATTAATACTTTATACAATTTTGTTTTACTTGACTTATCTGCATTTGCACTGCAACTTTCTAGCTAACTTTTACACGTTAACAAATTTAGTTGATTTAGAAGAGACGTCGATTATTAGGAAACCAATTTTTTCTATAGAATTTCTTCTGCTGTGGAAGTTAAGATAAATTGTTTTTTTTTATTGACCATTTCTTCTAATATGCTTCCAAAATGGTTTCGGATTGGAAATTATGAGTTGAAATATCTTTTACGTCTGAAAAGGATGAAACATCTGTTTCATATAAATTCTAATTTTTACTTACCAATTATTGATTAAATGCTATCTTTAGAGATATTACCAATAGATGACGCTTGTGCAGTTTGTTGTATATTTTTTTGGTCCTTCTATTATTCTCCGTCAGTCTGAGAGTGTTTTGTTATTTAATATCACATTCTCCATATTTTGCTTTTCCTCAACGCTTTTTTTTATATATTCATTAATTTTATAAGCATAGTTTTGAAGTTATTCGGTTATTGTTTCATAAAAAATTTTATCCGTTTTAATTGATTATTCTTTCTTAGGGCTATTACTTACTATTAATAAATTCATATCTATGATAAATTAAATATTTTTTAAAGAACATCACCAGTCGATTTGAAGAAACAAATTTTATGATGATAGATGTCCTAACTTTTGAATACCAAAATATTGAAAAGAAAATTTTAAAAATATGCTAACTTTTTAAAAATATTGAGGACAGCAAATTATACTTTTATCAATATATGCATTGATTAACTAAACTACTAAATGTATTAATAGTTTAAATCATATTTATGTGTTAAATTAAAGATAGTTTGAAATAACATGAAATTGATTTAACTTTCAAATAATTATACCTTGTCGCAGAATAAGAAGGAGCGATTCAAATATCCCGCTAAAACGTGGAACATAGCTCAAAAATGTAACTTTCCATAAAAATGAAACATAAACAGTTGTGAGTATAGTAGTTTAACAACAATATTAATCTTTTTCTTTATTATATAAAAATAAATTGAAAAAATGCATTTTAATGGAAGTATGATTGTACAAACGTTACTTTTTAAGTTAATATGTACAACGTATCCAAAATTTACATTAAATATTATTAAAATAAATAAACAATGCAAAAATGTAATTAAACGTTTACAGGTTATGAAAAATGGCGGATATCTAGCATTCTTTTTCTATATTAAACATGCCTCTTTAAGAACCAATGAAATCTCTTAAAAATATGTACTATTTTGGCGCAATATTTGAATCATTCCTTATTCTGAGACAAGGTATAGCGAAAGAATTGACGATGTTCGATCTTAGGATTTGCTTTACCTTGTTTTTTGTATCTTAGATACAGTTGCAACTTTTTATGTATCAGGTTGTAACATATATTCTGTCCGATTCTCGCAGCAACTCGCATATATACGCATTACGACGAAACGTTGCGAAATCTCTGCAATATGAGTCATATTGGTTTATTCGCAATAAGTTAGTCAGTACTTCTGCAACTTTTGAAGAGTGTACATATTGTTCCCAATTTCTTTTTCGTCCATTAAAGATGGAAGTGACAAAAGAACATATTCGACATGTTATGCTTTACGAATACAAAAAAGGAAATAACACGAGTGAGTCGGCTAGAAACATTCAAGGTGTCTATGGCAATGATGTTGTTAGTGAACGGATGTGTCGGAGATGGTTTGAAAAGTTTTGACTTAAGTTTGAAGGATGACGAGCGTACCGGGCGGCCTTCTGGATTTGATAGCGAGGTCCTTCGAACTCGGGTTGAAAATAATCCATTTACAACAGTGCGAGAACTTGCACAAGAATTTGACGTAAGTCATATGACTATACATCGTCATTTGCAATCATTGGGAAAAGTGGTAAAGTTAGGAAAATGGGTACCGCATGAACTATCGCCAGCACAACTCCAACATCGTATTGATGTGTGCATTTCAATGCACTCTCGTCATCTCCGTGCTCCGTTTTTAAATGAAATTGTTACCGGAGATGAAAAGTGGGTGCAATACAAAAATATTAAGCGTCATCATCAATGGCTTAGTCCTGGTGAGAAGGCCTAAAGCTGGACTGCATCCAATGAAAACATTGCTCTGTGTTTGGTGGGATATTAAAGGTGTAATTCATTTTGAGATGCTGGGAATGAACGAAACCATCACTGCCGCACTTTACTGTCAGCAACTCGACCGTTTAATGGAAGCCCTGCGAAAAAAACGCCCAGCACTGGTCAATCGACGCGGTGTTCTGTTCCATCAAGATAATGCCCGCCCACATACGGTTCGCATCACTTCTCAAAAATTGGAAGAACTTGGCTGGGAAACAATTTCACATCCACCGTACTTCCCAGACCTTGCTCCTACGGATAAACACTTATTTCGAAGCTTACAAAACCACCTTGATGGAAAAAGCTTCAATTCCCAAGAAGATGTTCAAACCGCAGTAACTTTATTTTTTGATTCAAAATCCGAAGAATTTTTCCGTAGAGGAATTCATATGTTACCTGAAAGATGGCTAGCGGTAATAAATAATGAGGGAAAATACATTGACGATTGATAAATAAAAACTTTGTACAAAAATTTAATAAACAAGTTTTACAAATTTTCGGACAGGATTTATGTTACAACCTGATAATTATATGGCATAGAGAAATTAACAAAATTTTGAAAGGTTTCTATTATAAGAAAATATAATTATGACAACCAAATAAAAAAAGAAGTTGTAGTGTTAAACTATGATGAAAAGAAAAATTGGTATGTAGTTTATACATAATAATACGTAAATAATACGATCTATTAATATTAATAAATCGTATGGATTTCTAAAATGTTTTTCATTAACCAAACATGTCTATATTTTTTAAATTAGTTGCATTTACTTTTTACATTCTCCACTTTTCTATATTAATTTCAGAAAATGTATTCTATTTTCCAGGGATGATCAAAAAAAAAAATGATTTAGAATCACTGTTGTTAAATAATTGCTCAATATTAGTTGCAATAGAATTTTTTCTTTTAAGTGTTATTTGTTTAGATGTACTAATTTTGCGATTAGATGTCAGCTTTATAAAAACAGAAAATTGGGAGGTAGTTAAATAATATTGGGTCTGGGAAAAAGTTCGTGGCGTTTTTTCAATAAAATTCAACTGGTCCCCACATGGCGCGTGGACGAATTCATTTAAACCGAATATGCTCCATTATTATCGACAATGTTTCGCCATTTTTTTGGTAGATCCATGATCCCATCGGTGAAAAACTTCTGTGGTTTCTGGTCGAAAAACTGAATCAAGTAGTTTTCACAGGCTTCTTTTGAAACCAACTTAATTCCATTGAGAGAGTTCTGCAGAGATCGAAACAGATGATAGTCAGAGGGTGCTATATCCGGACTGTAAGGTGGGTGCATCAAAACTTCCCAACCAAACTCTCTCAATTTTTGACGGGTCATCAAAGAAGTGTGTGGTCGGGCGTTGTCATGATGGAAGACAACACCTTTCCTATTAATCAATTCGGGCCGTTTTCTTTCAATCGCCTGGCGTAATCTCTCTAGTTGTGCACAGTAGAGTTGAGAATCAATCGTCTGACCAGTTGGAAGTAGCTCGTAGTGGACGATTCCCCTCCAGTCCCACCATACACACAGCATCACTTTTTTTGGCGTCAATGTTGGCTTAGCGAACGCTTGTGACGGCTCACCATCCTTTATCCACGATCTTTTACGCTTCCGATTATCGTACGTAATCCATTTTTCATCTCCGGTTATTAAACGTTTCAGAAACGGCTCGATTTCATTCCGTTTCAGCAGCGCATCGCAGATGTTAATTCGGTCAATCATGTTTTTCACGCTCAACTCATGAGGAATCCATACGTCAAGCTTTTTTTTGTAACCAGCTTTGTGTAAATGGTTCAAAACAGTTTTATGGTCAAACGCCTAGCTCCATGCCAATATCGACACTGCTGATATGCTTATCTTGTTGGACTTTTTCAAGAATTTCATCAGATTTTTCAGTGATTGGACGACCGCAGCGTGATTCATCTTTCACATTGAAATTTCCAGAACGAAAGCGAGCGAACCATTTCCGCGCAACAGATTTCGATAAAGTACCTTCACCGTACACAGCACAAATTTTATCACAAGCCTGCGCAGCGTTCTTCCCCTTATCATAATAATATTGCAGAATATAGCGAAATTTCTCATTATTCTTCTCCATTTTCAAGTGCGAATAACTTTCCAACCACTGCACCGATTACAATGTTTCTACGCTCAAACTAACGTTCGGAAGGTCATCTAAAAAACGAGCCCTCGGTGGTGTCGCTGTGACTTGTTGTTCTTTAGTTATCGGCAACCAATGCCATCTATCGGGAAAAACGCCACGAACTTTTTCCCAGACCCAATGTATTCAAACCAATAAATTTAAATTTAAAAACACGTTAAAACTTTTGTCTGTTTAGTTTGCATTACACACACTTTAGCGTAAGTGAATAAAATTTAAAACAACTACAGTTACATATTTGTCAGAATCTTATATTTATGCATAGGACAGCTGACAGTAGTAAATACAGGTTGGAAAAAAACTGAAGCGATTTAGTTGTATGTTTAAAATTTTATAAAAAGTTGAAAATGAAAGACCAGAGTATGTATTTTCTCCATACTTTCCTATTTTACTTTTAAATGAATTACGTGAAGCTTATGATGATAGTGTTCTACAATATCAATGCTAACGATGGTTTATGAAATTTCGTACTGGTAATCTTAATATTAATGATGTTTTTCAGTCAGGGGTTCGATGGAGTTAATTACAATGGAATGCTAGTTGATCGAGCCAAACCCACAGCACGTGTGATGAGATTGCAAAAATGTTAAACATCAATCTCTCGGATATGCCAGCGAACTCAATATTTAGGTTCCCTGTGAATTCAAGGAAGTTTACTTGATGACTTATGAACATCTGCAAACTTGAGGAACACAATGATTTTTGAAACGACCGATGTATAGTGACAAGAAGGGAATTGTTATCTGACTCAAAGATAAATACAATTTAATGCTATCAGTATAAGTTAGAGAGCAAGTAGTAGATGTGAAAAGATCATTAATAAAAGTATGTTGAAAGAAGTTAGTATGGATAAAAGCCATTGGAAAATATCTAATTTATTCTATGCAAAACTTATGAGGCAATAAGCTGTAATAGACATATTAAAGGCAAAAGTACTAATTTATTTAATAGCATTTGATGGTCAAATTTTTTATGGTACTAAAGTCTTGAGGAAGGTCAGTATATGTAATTATTTGGCTACTATAACCCAATATATATTCTAAGTTACTATAGTTGTTAAAAGTATACAACCACATGGCAAATGTCGATTGTTAAATATGTGTAGCTGTTTATTCTACAGTATAACATTGTATAATATTTGGTCCAAGATTTTACCAATATTTGGCAAAATCACTATCAGGTCTATAATTTTTAAAGTTCGATACATCCTTTTTCTTGGGAACCATTGTTAATCTAGCTGTCTTCTATCAATCAGGAAAAACACATTTGGGGTGCCAGATTGATAATTTGTAATGGCTCTGATAATATTTTCCCAGTTTCTTAAAAGAACTGGTGATTAAATCATCACCCACATTTGATTTATCTGTAACAATGGTCATAATTTCGTCAATTTCCAGTAGTGAAAATAGAAAATTTTCTTAATACATGCCAAAATCAATTTCTTGCTTTAAAATTTAATTAAATTATACTAATTTTTATACTACTTGTCAGGGAATGACCAATTTATATTTTTTGTGAAATTGTATAATACATATTTACTCTGTTATACAACTTTTGATTTGGGGTTAGCTTTAAGAATACAAGATACCTCGGCTCTCTGGATCGGCATTTGGGCTTTAAGTTATTTTATGTCAATAACAGGTGTAAAATCATTTTTTCATGCTATGAGGTATTAATTGTTAAAGAAAACTTAACAACTGCAGTTAGTATAATGATAAAACTTAAGTTTCTTGTGCATGATGGGTAGATGTTCATTATTGGCAGAATATCTATGTAATTGATACAATTGCATATATATGATTTTCATCTTGACAAAGTAAGGTGATATAAATTTTTATTATAATTTTTCCAATTCTCCTTGAATTCTCTTTCTGTCCCAGTTATTATTTATTATATTCATAAGTACGATAATTCAACTTAGAAGGTAAGGTCACAAGTATTAAAGTCACATAATAATACAGCTAATTTTTTGGGTGTTAATAGCACACAATTTTAACATGTGATGTCGGAATAAGAAAGTAAATAAATAATAAATACTAAGAACTAAAACCTTCTTCTTCGATACATAAAGCAGGTGTAAAATAAAAATAAACATTTTTTATCTTCAAGTGGTACGCAATTTGTATATTTTGTTAAGTGAATATTACATATATGAAAATAAAGTTTAAAATATTTAAAATTTTATATAATCATGTATTCGCAATATACAAAATTTAGTTAAATTTCTTACTATGTTAATTCTCATCGTTAATGGCAGCGTGCCTTAAATCTTCTATGAATATGTTAGAAATTAATAAGAATAATAAGAACAAATAATTAATTAAAGAATAATTGTAAACTCTATACATGTTTAATAATACTGAACTTGGTTTTATACAATACAAACATTTTCATACATGGCACAACACATTTTTAAATTATTTATTTATGTTTATCTTCATAATAGAGTAAATTTTAATTTTTGTATTTAGAAAATAATTTTTTTTTTAGTGGCGTCATCTATTAACCAATGTAAAAACTTTTATCATCTATTCTTGTTTTAAATTCAGACTATATACTGGAAAAATTAATAAAAATTTTAAGACATTGTATCAAAGAGGACGTAATATAATTTTTAAATTAGCTATATTTTTACCTTATAAAATAGATTATAATTTAAAATCATTATAGAGAATAATTTTTACAGTTTATAGTCACCATTTGTGACTATAAATTATTAAGTTTTAAATAATAATTCAAACTTTTTAAGATTTACAAATTTTCTTTGGTGCCATTTGAGAAATACTGTTCAAATTTTTATAGATCTCAATTCTAGATGTAAACCAAATGCAACATTAAATCGAAAAGACAGCAAATGAAGTTAGTTAACACATTGCATCAGAGATGGTGCCATATATTATCCATTAATTTAAATTTTTCTAGTAGAGTTTATTGCATTGCAATAGATTTTAAGAATATACATTTATTGTTTCGATTTTTGTGCTATAATTACATGATATTATTGACTTATAAAGATAATTTACAACTTTTTTCTATCTTATTTACATTTCCACATAATTACGCATTTTAACATTTGATTCCTAGATACTTTAATAAAATATTTTCAATATTTGTTTTTAGGAAGCGCCTGATACAATTTTATGAAAATATTTTTAAAATTTAATACTAACTTAAAAAATCTCGTTTTTTTCATACTATTTCAGGCATATCTCAAAAATTGAGGGTTGCAGTGTGTCCCGAGTTGAAACAGTTGTTTCGAGATGTATTTATCTGTATCTGGCAGTGTTCGAAGGTTGTGCAGCAATATCTAGCAAATTCCTAGATACTGCAGCTGGGAGTAATTTTTTTTGAATGGATACTAAATTTGTTTTGGTAAATGCTTCAGTGGAGATTGATTTTTTTATCGTTAAATATTGTGGCGTTACAATATCCGGAAAAAAATATTCTGTCCGTTGCAGCATTTAACCAGAAAAGTTTGCTGGCCGGTTCAGCATTTAGCAAAAATGAAGCAGCTAGAAAAAAAATTACTTTTCACTGTAGAATTTAGCAAAAAAAATTGTCTGCGCTAGTATTATTAAGTATTTATTTTCTGCTGCACTATTTAGGAAAAAAAATTTATTCTTCGTTGTATGTAGTATTTAGAAAAGGAAACCATTATTCTTGACTCCAGTAAAAAAAATTACTTTCTATTGCAGTACAGAGTAAAAAAAGTTACTTTTCGCTAGAATATCTAGACAAAATATGCTCTCGATTCCAAAAAATTTTAGAGAACTTTTTTCCTAAAACTTATACCAGGAAGCCGATTTTCTCTTTACTAGAAACGGCAAAAGAATTTTTTTTACTAGAAACTGCAGTGAAGGGCAAATTTCTGCTAGAGTGTGCAGTGGAGAGTAATTCTTTTTGTCAGGAATTGAAGATAAAAACTACAATTTGTTACTCAATTATAAGAATAAATTAATTGTGAAAATTTTGTTAATTAAGAAATCATTATTATAACAAATATAAATCATAACTATCATCACATGCGTTATTCTAGCGTCACACTTACATCTAATTATAGTAACATTTATAAAACGTTTTATTTGAAATACAGAATTTGTCTTAAAATTAATTTTTTTTTCCAATTTGCTGATATAAAAATGCAACTAAAGCTTATAAACTCTATTTTAGTCTAGTGCTATTTAGTTTTTTAAGAATGGTCAATTGAAATTTCATATCAAATCCAAAATTTAAAAAATGTGTTGAATTGTCAAATGCAAATGTCAAATATCAAGTAATCACAAACGATTTATTAGGATAATTTGTCCATGTAGTATATCAAGAATATTGCCATTGAAAATGTACAGGTAAAACATTTTCTCATATAACTTGTATATTTTCTTTACATCATTCTTAAAATTTCACAATCTCTTCATAATTGATACAAAATTTATTGGGATTTAGGATGTTTTCAGTATCTCTAATTTGTGTTGCAATACATGAAAAATTTTCATTAATTTTACGTTAACCTTAATACGTCCAATACATGCAATAGAAATTGACAAATATAATCGCATATCGCCAACTATCACGATAATTATCAAATTTTAAATTGACGATTATTAATTAAAAAAAGGTCGGAAAAGAGTAAATTAGAAAAAAATATGTAAGGAACTTATAAGACACATTCTTATCACACTCGACGTTCAGAACACTTCTTGCTTCGCTCGTCGTGGCCTAAACTGGCTTCGTGAGATCAATCTTATGACACTCGTTTAAACTATTAAGAATGCAGAATGGTAAAAAAGAAATGATACATGAAAGTATTCTATATTCATCAAAATCATGCATTTTTAACAAAAGAATGTAAAGTAATATAACCCAAAATTATTATTATCAGCCTGTCATAAACATTATTAATTATGACATAACTTATCAAGTAGTGTTATAAATTTTGTGGCAAGACACATAAATTAATGAAAATTCAGCTGGTTTAACGGTATATAGTTAATTGCACTAATACATCGTTTTTTTTTATTATTTTATCTACAATATATCTTTAATCATTTCTTTTTTATTACTTTTGGTTTCTTGAATCAATATCCCAAAATCATGTTCATGTTATAAATAAATTTTCGGGTGCTTCCGTCTTTAGTTGTTTTTAAGTGCTCCAGACCCTCTTGTGTTTTTCTACCTGCTTCAAATTCAACTCATCTGGATGCACATGTATGTCTGAAAATAAGTGTATTTAAAAAGCGTCTAAGATGCAATAAAATGTCGTGAATGGAAGAATGTTATAGTTCTGCAAAGTTATTTCTCACCTTATAATGTAGGTATCTTAATTTTAATATTTATTTATTAAATGGAAGGAAAACAAAAACAACCTAATCTGTCAATGATATATATATATTCAAGAGAGATGTTGCAATATATACAAGCATTTTTTAATATTTATATATATAATATATACTATGTACATGTATTACATAATAATAGTTAATATGAAACAATTAACCCTGCCTATGGAAAGCAAGATGTTCTGATTGATAACTTATTAGTTTTCACTTTTTTCAAATCATACAGCAATATATTTCATTATTCTTTCTAATAATGTCTCGTCTTAATTCTAGCACCATATTGTCTTAATCGAAGAAACATAATTACAATAATTAATAGATAGATCTAATAATATGCAAAAATATTTACTCATTATTTATATGTATAGTATTTATATGTATATTTTATATTTCTTTCTCACGTTCATTAATCCAAAGTTTTGTACAAGAAAGTATTAAAATATTACTTTTTCTTGAGGTATCCTAAAAAAAATAAACTCTACAAAAACATTTAAGTCTTAGATTTTAGAATACACATTTAATTACAGTAAATACTTGTATTTCTAATAATAGGTCGACGACAAATAGGTTGTATTTTTTAATTTTATTGTTCAACATATATGTAAGTAGATTGTGAAATGTACAAAATAAAATATATGTATACAAGATCATAGCCGTTCTTTGATTTATTTCTCCAAGCTATGAGGACACAGAAAAGTGCATCTTGCTGCTACAGGAAACTACATGCTTATTTATATTAAGACATGTTATGGCTGCTGTCTTTATATTTTCATATTTCTTTTTATCTTTAAATTAAAAAGAAAATAATCTTGCCAGCACCTAAAATCTAGAATAAGCGTATTAAAGTTATATTAGATAGTGTTATAGTATATAAATACGTAATTAAGTAGTTTACAATATATTTAAGTTTTCTTGATGAAATCAAAAACGTATTTCAGAATAGTTTTGTAAATAAGGATAACAAAAACTTTGTATGTAATTAAGTCTTCAGGTTGTCCGTTTTGATTTTTTTTTACATAATGTTAAAAGAATATAAGATGAGATATTTACACCTACTCTCTTGAGAATAAACTGATAAAATACTTGTTCCAATATCTACTCTTTCATGTGTATAAAATCATTCCGAAATGATAAAATGTAAATTTAAAAGTTATTTTTGTTAGTCGTAAATGTGTTTTCTCAAAACGGACAATCTGTTTTTATGGCCTACTATATATGGACTGACTAATTAATTATAGGTACTTTTTTTTTATATAAAACAATTATCTATTCACAATTAGTTTTATCTTCCTTTTCTCTTTACAAATTGCATATACCAGCATTAACTCTATAATAATTGTCCTAGATATTGCTAACCGATGGTCATACCTATTATTTTAGTTACTGAATCATAAAAATGAAACACCAGTACATAACAATTTTTAAAAGTTTTTTCCACTTAAAATTTTTATTTTAAAAAGGTAAGATTTTCATTTGGCAAGAAATAAATAACACCCCTTAAAGATCCTAACCTAAATAAATGATCATACAGTAATCAACTGAATGAAAATAAGTGCGCCATTTTGTATTATAATTGAGATTCAAGAAGAATGCAATTCTAATTTAGTGTTTAATATATTTAAACTGAATTGTTGAAATTGTAAAAGTATTACTCGTCATCAGTTTTAACGTATTAAAAATACACTAAAATAATAGGATTAAAATCTACAAATATGATTTTAACTATTATAGAATATAGCAAATAGGTATGGCAATTTAATTGGTTTGTTGAATATCACTGTATTTAGTATTACCATTATTCAAATATCTACTATAATATAAGCATAAATGTTTTTTATGTGAATATATAATGAAAATATGGCAACAAGATGAGAAGATGCTATAAGAGTTTGTCTTCTAAGATGAGAATAAATTATAGAAAATAAGTTTAATGAAATAAAACTTATCTGCAGTAAATAATTACTCAGAAAATAAACAAATCAAATTAAGGTTAAGTATGTACTTGAGCTACCAGAGATGATTCTAAAGATTTGCTGAAAGCTTCATGACTTCATATTTTCAACAGGTTCAGTTTGAAAAGTTATAGTGATTTTCCAAGTTGTTGTAATATCCATCTAATGATAATGTGAATGGCATTTAATTGATGTAAATGTAAAAAGTAGTAACTGTGGAGCATTTTGAAAAGTAGGTAGAGAAATTTTTGGTAGTTTAGAGGATTAAATCAAAATAATATATTTTGAACAAAAATTAAAGCAATAAGTGTACTTGTTTTTACACTTGCATTTTTAATAGTGGTGGAAAATAATAATATGCATAAAAGAAGTAGCAACAAGAGCAAGAATAGAGGCTGTTGTGAGAGAAATAAGAAAAGTAATAACAAATGCAAAAATAAATACAGACATAGAAATAACAAGGAAGAATATTATCAACAATAATAGGAATCATAGAAGTGAAATATATTCAGATAAACCAACTATAAGTCAAACAATATAAAAACATCATTTAAAGCAAATGAATTAGAAATATTAGTGAAAAAAAAATGGTCTAATACAATCAAAATATTTTGTAGTTAAGTAAAAATCCAACGACATCTGTATTGCTTACATACTCAACATAACTATGTGAAAGTCAGAAAATTAAAAAATATTAATATTTAAATTATTCCTACATTTTTTTTGATTAGTTGTCCATATATAGTATTTAATACTTATATGTAGATCCAAGTATGTAAAAGCTAAAAAGTTGTATTTCTTTCTGTCATGGATGTGCAGATAAAAACATTCTTTTTAATAATATGACTTTAGCTCTTTTATACTTAGATATCTTCATAGTTTATAGATATATGAATAGATAGCCAAGATTTAAATAAGTAAAAAGGAGTCCATAATAAAATAAATCAAAGAAAAATATTTTTAATGTTAATGATTCCTTTGATATATTTTAATATGATAAGTACAAAACAAAACAATATAAAATAATTGCACAATGATTATTTTTTTATTATCGTCACGTATTACAGAATTTTTTTAAAATTCTTATGTATGTATTTTCTTTTGTTTTTACAGTTTTGTGTTCTTAGAAGTCCTACATGAATTCATCATATAAGAATAGCTTGTGTCAAATAAAATATCCAAATAAATAAATTCATTTTTGGTTATACTACTTCAAAGGCAATAATATCCTGAAAATGGTTTCAAAAAGTACTAAAGAAAGTTGAAGAATCAGAAACTTTCATTATATTTAATTTAGAAGGTAGGCGTAAATTTCTTTTTATAGTGCTCTTAAAACAATTTCCTAATGGTGTTTATACAAAAGTATATATAACTGTCCTCTCTTTATATAAATATATCAGAGAGATGCCTGTTGATAAAATTCATTTAAGACAATGTTGTATGTATGGGTAAAAAAAAGCGTTATGCATGTAATGACATTTCATAATAGGAAAGCTTACAAATTGAGGAATATAGTACCGTTGTTGAATACAAATAGTCAGAAAGAATTATATTTCACTGTGATATTAGATTTTATGCTTCTTAATGACTTGGAGAATCTTTACAGATCTTAGTGTGAAAGTTTTATCACATTTAGTCAATGTTTGCAAAATTTTCTAGTTCAGAAAGCTTTCATACTGAAAATACGGAATAGAATATAATCAGTACATAAGTAAATAATGTTTAAATTAAATTTCTATTAAAAAAAGCAAATGATTTATGTAAATAAATGAAGTAACTTGAAAATAGCTAATAAGTTTTGAAAGGAAAGATTATATGATGACAGAAGAACATATATGTATTGAGATTTACATATGATGTAATGAAAAAAATCCTGTATTAAATATTATCTGCCGATGATAAAATAACTGAAATTAATTTTCAATGTTAGAATTTGTAATATTATAATAATGAGTATTTACCTAAACAATTTGGCAAGGACAATTAAAAATGAATTATGAAGTTATAGTTTATAAGTCGTGTATCCTTAATATTCCTAGCATTACCATTTATGACAAAATTCAGATGATTTTAAAAACTAACTCTGTATATTTTCAGATATGATTAGTAAATGCCAATAGAGAAGAAGCTGAAATACTTCTTGAAATTTGTATGTGCCCTTATTAAAGAATTTAATTTAGCAAATTTGATTTAATTTTTTATTTTTAAGATATTTTTATCTGACACACACTATATATTGAATATGATATGAAACTTAAGACATTTAATGATCGGGAATTATTACTGCATGTAATAGAGTAGTCATTTTTAGTCCGAGTTTTTCTTATAGATTAGTAAATGTATAAATAGGCACCCATTTCAGTCCAAACGTTTACAAAAATGTATATATATATAGATAGATACATGATTGACATAAATTCTTTGTCTCCTTACCATATGTATAATTTACATTTTTTTTGTTTTTTTTTCTTTAACGATTTATGTGAAAATGGATACCCTAAATAAGATGATTCCTTTTTTTTTCGTAAATTTTTGTGACCAAAAAATGACACACAGCTATTAATACAGTCAAATATAACTAGCAAAATATATATATTTATATCATCATATATATGTATAATTTATGTATTGTGTATATATATATATTCATTTGCGTTTATGTACACATAAAAGGAGAAACTTATAAATAACAATCAATTCAATAAACAAAAAACATTTACATCATTCACATCTTTAATAAAGTTCGAAATGAACTAAATTTTTCTTATATGTACACTTTCTACATTATGGAAAAGTAGTCAAAACTAACATAAGAAAAGCACATGACGAATATTCACATTATAATGATAAAATTTCTCATGTACATTATGAAGGAAAAAGTATCAGTCTATACTTTTAAATATATATGTCAGTAGATACATAAATAAATAAATAATCATACACAATGGACTGAAAAAACTTATAAAAAGAGAAAATTAATTTTGAAATGATTGATTTAGATTAGAAATGAATTATTACATATTTGATGTCATTAACAATTTATTAATTTATTAATACATTACAAAAAACCATTATTTTTTAACTTAAGAACAATTTGTATGGTTTTATTCATGTTTATTTATATTTATGATTGATAAAATTTTCATTATATAAAAAAGTTCCATTAAAAGTAGGCTTTTACAAGTATTTTGGAATTAGATTGGGTATTCCTTTGCTATTGTTATGTTTTAAAATACTTTTTTTGCAACTGTAGCAACTGTTATTAGTTTCATGTATGAATTTTTAAAAAGTGCACAGTTATATGATTTTAGGGTCTCTTCCTATAAATGATAATTTTTTTTCTAAATATAAATTCTTAAAAGATAATTTTATTGTATATGCACCTCATTTAAAGACTTTAATGAATGAAACAACCACAATTCTTTCGGAGCCTGAAAGAGATTTTAATTCATTTTGTTTTAACTTTTATTTAAATTGTTATCGAAACAGAATTAAAATAAAATTTGAAATGAAGTTTTGAATATTACCCATATATAAATTTGAGTACCTATATAAACAAAAGACCTAATTTGGAAATTGTAACAGATTCATAAATAAGAATTTAATTATGAAGAGTTTTTAGTAGCATGTGAAACTTTAAATTATATCAACACAACAAATAATAGAAGATCTACTAGTTATTATTTAAAGTAAATTATAATTGTACATGGTGTCCTAATGTATTTAAACATTTTAATAGCAGAATAAATAAAAAACAAGCTCTTTTGAATAAATTAAAGAAAATTTGACACTTTAAAATTATTAGCAAACAACCTGCATTATTTTGATTATTAGCATTATAATAATTAAGCAATGACATCGTAAATTTCTCTAAAATAAACTGTTTCGTGTCGTGGTCCATGATATCTGCTTCTGGGTTTCCGGGCTGGAACCGCGTCACTAGTATATCTGCCGACGTTTCGTACCCATTTGTATGGGACATCTTCAGGGCTGAACTACTGCACTGAAACTGATAGCAGTAGTTCAGCTGAAGATATCCCATACAAATGGGTACGAAACGTCGGCAGATATACTAGTGACGCGGTTCCAGCCCGGAAACCCAGAAGCAGATAAACTGTTTCCAATTATTTTATTTATTACAGTATCTACTGAAATACCTTAGTCATTTATAAACTCAATTATTGTATTACGTCTGATACAGTAGTGTTATTGTTTTATTTAAAATAATTCTAAAATATTTAGATACTTCAAATAACGCGCTTGCATTACTATTATTTCATTGGTTGAGAATATGGAGAATCTTATTAAAACAGAGTGAACAATAAATAATAATTCATCTGAAAATAGTAGTGAAATAAGTCTTCCTGGTTAAAAATATGTTAACTTCTTGCAATTTGTATTTTGCCTATTAAAAAAATAACGAAGTTTGCAATATTACATGTAGAATAGTCAGCAAATAAGCTATGATTATTACATTTTATTGAATGCTAAAACATAGGTTTTATTTTGAAAATGCGGCATGAATCAAAGTCATATAAGTGTAAGGGTGTAACATGAAATCTAATGTTTTGTATGAATAAAGAAAAATTGTAACTCTTAAAATAAAATTATAAATGTAACAGAAATTTACGTAGCAGTCTCAAAACCTTTGATGATTATATTGTAGTCATTGTTTATTTTGTGTTATATTTTAAGCCCTATTTAGAAAAACATTGTTATAAGTGACATGATGAATGACTTTAGAAACTATATCCGTTTATTATTAGTAGCATTCGTACTCGATACGAGGGCGATTATTACAAATGACGTTCTTAGCTTTCCTTGCAAGTCTTCATATTTTTAATCTATTTACAGTTACAATTTTGGGAATTTAAATATGCACCTTATAAGTATTTTTGGCATGTGATAATTTTAAAATTTTACCAAACGTGGTTATAGACAGATTATATTCTTGAAATATTTCTAGTTCAGAAGCAATTACATAGTCTTCTGTTATTAATTGTCGATTGATTTGTATATATGCGGTCAGTTACATTGATTTTGCATATATAAAATATCACAATATCAACTTTCTTAATAATTGAAGTGATGTAGAGTAAATCGAAAGTTAATGTACTGTAAACAATTGCTATTATCATTCTCTAGATATGATATTTTAATCCAGTCTTTTAAAAATTCCCAAATAAAACTTCTGATTGTTAGCTTTTTTCTCACGTTATGGGTTTAATATTGTTTCTTGACACTGTGTTATTAAATTGCCGAGTGAATCTTTATGATAATATTGAATTTTACAAACAGAAAATAATACAGAGAATTACTAAACCATTAGATATTGCTACATCATTGGCGAAGTAAAATCCACTAAGTCCATGGTTTATATGTGTAGTTATTGTAAACTAAGACGAAGATAAATTTAGTTATAATCATTAGTAATATCATTTTCTTAACATTGCAAAATTAATATAACGGACATGAACATATAACCTAATTTTTTCATATAAGTTGTATTCCAGTGATTTTCAATTTATTTTCCTGAAGATTTTGGATGAAGATACAATAACTAAAAAATCATTGAAGGTAAAATATCTCTATGTAATAACTGTAAATATGTTAAAAAAATTATAACGAGTACTACTTTCGCCTTTATTTAATTGCAGTTTTGAGAATGCTATAAATTGTACTGAGTAGTTTAGCTAATTATCAGAATTTCTGTTAAAATTTATTTAAAATTAATTGCAAATAACTTAGTAATACAGACAGCGGACATTTTGATTATTTAAAATAAAAAAGTCTGTATGCAGGTTATTTACTTGAGGTTTTATTGTGCTTTGATTCATACAATTATGGTAGAAGGATTGCCAATAAATTTTAAGAAAGTATGTACCACATATTGATTATCGATAATCATTTTACTGTCAAAGGAGACCGCCAAATCCTCAAAAGCAGTTAGATTGTTAACTAAAAATCTAACAATATTATTGTTATTGTTATTTCAATCATTGCCATCCACAAAACTGTTTCAAACTTTCATATTGAACACTAGTTTAATGTAATGATTACTAAAATTTGTTACAAGGGTAGTAAGTATATATTATCTAATTTAGACAAATATAATCTAAATCGCGGTCTAAAAGCAAACTTTTAAACCAGGAAAGCTCACTCTGTTAGTTGAAATAATTTTTGCTGTACATATAGTAAATCAAATTGTTTTAAAAATTTTAAATGAAAGCGTGTTATTTAAAAGCATATATCCAACAATATAATATTGGAATTTAAACATTAATCGATCAAAAATTAAACAACACATATAGAAATTGCTTATCGTTCTATGGAGGACGTTTCAGAAAATAAAAATAGTCTCGATTCCAATTGTAGGCAATTTCTTTAACAGAGAATTATAAAAGAGTATGTTTTTGTACACGTTTTACCAATTTAAGGGAACATTTAACAACTTATTCTTCATAGTTTCAAATGTAATAAACATTCATAGCAAAGAAATAGCAATGCCATAATAAACTTCGCTTCAAAATATATATTTTTTATGCTTAAGTAATCTTCATTGATAATTAACACTTGTAACACATAAGTCACTGCTATAAATGAAAGTTTGTTTTAGTAATTCACTGGATAGAATTGTTTTTTTTTTACTAGACTATTTAATGAAATTTTAAAAGATAAATGGCACGGATATTGTTTTTAACATGTGAAAAAATGGAGTGTTGCTAAAATAGAAAAATACCCTCAACACTAGATTTGAAAAATTAAAAAAATATCAGAAACAAATATATATAACATATTTATATGTAAAGTGTACGTATGTATAACTGTATATATATAATTCTTCTATAAGTTTAAAAAAAGTGACTTTCAAAAATGAAGTAAACGCAAAGAAAAACACAGTTAACTTCAATTATATTATAGCACCTTCGAATCACTAATAAAAACATCATAAGAGTCAAAAATTTTAAAACTTTTATCTCTTGGATTAATTCTCCATTTCTTAAATTTCTATCATTGACGATTTTAAATTTATTTTATTGCTTGGTTTCTTAACCGAACCTCTTCATTTTATACTTCAGTCTGTCTCTCTCTGTATAAAGCAGTTATCGACATGTTTCTTGATCGCCCTCTTTCTCTTTTTTTAAACCGTTTTTTATCAGTCCGTATTGGAAAACGGAATGTTAGGTTCTATTTTCAAGGTGGTAGTTGTGGGGTCATAATAACCGGCGAGATAGTAGATGTCGTTGTTGTCATATATGGTTGCATAACGCTGGGGATCGTCACCTAATTTCTTGGTGTACTCGTCAAGCGGGAGCACCTCGCACTTGTGCGATATGGTTTGGACGTCATTCTCGTCGACGTGTGGAGATTCGAATAGAGCACCCTGAAATTAAGTAATAGTTGTTAGAAAACAGAGAGATTTACAATGTTAATATCCCGGAAGTATGAAATTTCGTTGTTCTCTTTGTACGAGAGAATAAGACAACGTAAGATTCGATTACAAGCGTTTCCAAGATGTAAGAGTTGAGCAATGTTTTTGAATAGTACTTTTAGTTTTTATGATGACACCATCTAGTTTGTAAAGTCTGCTTAAAAACGTCGAAATTGATATCTAACAAAATTATAAATGGGACGATACTATATTAGTTTTTAAAAATGTGAAGGTAACTAGGAGCTTAGATGATATGCAGTAATACTTGGTAGTAATGAAAGTAATAATTTGCCGTTGAGTTTAAACATGTTTGTAAGAATTTTGAAACTCTTAAGGGCTTTTACTCAGGTTCCCGAGGGACTTGAGTTAAGCCCAGTCTAAGGCATAAGTTAACATGCAGAGTTGCTGTACGGTTAACGTTCCTTAGAGATACCAGGCGCAACCCTGACATTTAGCCTTCGGTTAAGTGGGCTATAATCGGTCGGACTATTATTTACCTTGCTGCTCATGTGAACACTGGAAAAAGTATAGAATAAGTCTGAAAAACAATAACTAAAAAAAACGCGAGAGGTAAACCCGCAAGCAAGAACTTTGCATGAAAAAAAAAACGTGCTAAGATGGCAAAAATGATAAATATAGAAAAAGCCGTGAATGTCAACATCGTAGTGGATTCAATATTAGACAGGCAGATACGATTAGTTAGCACTTAGCCTTGCCTAAAATGCAATAGCTGGTGAAACAGGACCGATATTATATAGAGACTAAAAGAGCTGTAATTGGCCAAATTCAATATATGTAAACAAGCCAAGAGACTCCTGAGAGTCATGAGGATCATGGTAGATTTAAAAAAGTCGCAGTGGAATAAGCTTTCTAGGCTACCTCAAGTAATCTTAAATCTTAAAGTTTAATTGATATGTAGTAAACACCGGGCGATAACGAAAACTACAATTTGATGTTGAGTTATGTTTGATGGATCTTGGATGGTAACAACTTAGAAAAAATCTACGATCTTGTATTGAGTGGTTCAAGTTTGGATCTGGGTCTTGGATAGGGAGATGTAAAAGTACAGATATCCAGTGATAATTTGAAGCTTTTAATTACCTCTTTTCTGGGTTATTTTCTTTTTCGTTGTTTTGTTATGATGAAATTCTGTTTTTCGCTATACTTCAAAATAAAAATACCAATCTAAGGAATAGAAAAATTGCAGTAGTTCTTGTTAAAAAAATATTGTAGGGAATCTGATAAAAAGTAAAGCTATTAATTGTTATATTACGTAAACAAACTGAAAGCAGGAGTTGTTGAAAAAGGATAAGAATTAGTTCGAAAAACGTAATAAATCATATGGCTGAATGAATATATGAGATATTTTTTCTGAGTTCTGGAAATTTGGTTATAATTTTTTAATTCGTCAATTTTTATCAAAATTACACTGTAGTTTTTTACTAAAATTTCCATTTAATTAATTTAATACACTTATCCCAATGTGAAAATTTTTTTAAGCCGCCTTCAAAGAACTTAGTTGAAGTGTCTATAATCCACCTGTTTATAGTAAGTTTCACCTCATTTAAGCTCTAAAATCGAACACTTTGAAGTACAATTTCCCCGGTCGTTCCTGGCAAAGCGCCTGCCGTAATGGGCCAGATAAAAGATTAGAAAACTATTCTGTGTCAATCGCAACACCTTTCGGTAGATAATCCATAAAAGTAATACTCTCGCACTCTCAGAAAATAATAAGCATTACTTTCTCAACCGACGGAACTGTACGTGCTTTAAACAGATGTCTTTCTTCGAGTTTACGTCGTTCTTCGGTATGATTTTTGGTCTTAGTTTTGAAGTAAGGTGTCCATGTTTTATCTGTAGTCATTATCCGTTGCCAAAATTTTGTCATCGTATCGATTTAAAAGCTTTTGAAGTTAGTGGTACGTGTTGGACCTGTTGAGTTTCTGCTCCGGTACCAGCAGTCTTTATACCAAACGGTCTAAAACCTTATTCACTCGCAAATGTTCATTTCATGCATCTATCGTGTACGTATTCTCATATTAACATAATTTCATGAATAGTAATTGGCCTATTGTCTTCGAGTAGATGTTTTACAGCAGCAACATTTCATGCTTTTATAGAAGTGTCTAGGGGTATATTGTGCGGATTGGATCGTCTTCTCGTAACGTTGTGCCAGCTTTAAAATGATCGACCCATCAATAGACAGTACTTTTACATTTTGCAGACTCTCCAAATACATCTTGTAGACGTTGATCAATTTCTGAAGGATTCACATCTTATACAATATTACACGGGATAGCCATATAAATGTGTCAAAATCCGTTACTGACCAATAGTGTGACTTATAAGATTTATGCAATTCTACTAGATCTAAATTTATAGAACTTTGGAGACATCGTATGTTGGTCTATTTGTTATCATGCCAAAATCAAAAAGAATGTCATCTACACAAGAACGAGTTAAACAACGCTTAGAAGGTTCATCTGTGGAGTTTATTCAAATTGTGCGGTATTAGATATTTATAGGTTTCTACAAATAACTTTAGGCATACTAAACTTGTGCATACTATTATACTAACGTTGCATGAAATCCTCATCACGCCTTCTATATGGTGGTGGTGAAAACAGTGAACTTTGCAAGAGATTAATGATCTGAAATATCTATTGTACTATGTTGTTTTAGGTGTAAATTATTTATATGTTTACAATTTATGCAAAATTTCCGCATTAAGGTTGCTGGAGATTTGACAATCATTATCATGTATAAAAATTTTAATGAGTATATGTAGTTGCTGTCAAGTGATCATCGACAGTGAAGATGATGATTGGTCACTAAATTAAGTACAAGGACTATACGTGTTCATAATGTAAATTTTAACTATATGTAATAAATTATAAAGCATTTTTTCTTGCTATACGATTTGTAGTTTAGTAAAAATACATATAAATATTATTTGATTTGGAACTTATAGCTTTGTTAGGCGATATTCTCTTAAAGACAGTCATTATAGAGACCTAAAGCTGTAACATTGCGCATTATAACCACGAGACTTTTTATTTAAGACTAAAATGGAATATAAATTCGTTCATGTAAAGCTACTTACAGGATATTGCAAATTCAGTGGACATCCGGTCGTTTCCTCCGGATGATAAAACCACTTCACTTTTACCACCATTGTTCCGCACGTCTCCCACATGGCTTCAATTTTACCGATGTACGGGCGATCAGGTCTACCAGTTGATAGAAACACGGCAGAATCTCCCACCTAGAATGTTTAATATGTAAAAGACCGACCACGAATTTTCTGAAGATATAGTAATTTATTTACTAATTCCAATTTGCATTTAGTAAATAGCAGAATTTTAAATATACCGTATGTTCAAATAATTTTACTATTGTTTTTATAAATGTCAATGTATCTGAGATTGATTCAATTTGATAATAGGTTGCTTAGGAATAAAATTACCGCAATGGTTTTAGTTTTGAACATATTTTGTTGAGTTATAAATAAGTCAACTGCTAAAATTAAATTAATCTATATTTTTATTAAACTGTACTGTAACTTTGCTTTCATTCAATATTGCAAGCAGCCATGTCATCAATTTTGTGTAAAAGTTGTAATTAATGATGTAGTGATTATTGATATTAGAGAAACACTTTCTGTTATATCTCAGAGCTGTATTTCTCTATTGGGGTTCTTTCATTTTGAGAAAGAAATAGAAACAGTAAGGGTTCATGTTGAATGACAACACAGCTTTAATATTTTCTACTTTAAATTTTTCTTTCGGAACCTCCAAGTAATACGGTCATTTTTGTAGTCAAATTGGACACATGCAATAGTTCACAGACTATGGATAGTAGTTTGTAACACTAGTTTGTTCTCGGGCAAAATGTAACAAATAATTACACCTGTAGCATATTGGGTTTTGAATAGAGGATTGTGTTTCCATTAACTAAAGGTTTCTTCAACAATTATAATCAAATTTCATCCATTTTTAGACGATGAGAGACGAAGATAATTAACTAGCGTGTCAGTCACTTTTTCCTTGTCCATAGTGATGTAAGTCTCAATGATTTGTAGTTTTTAACATTTCACGGTTGTTTCTGGTGGCGTGTCGATCAGTTTCAGTTAATTCACAGACAGTGACTACTTTACCTACAATTGTTCTTTACTGTATTTATTTAATTCCAAAAGCATTTAGACATTTTACAACAGTGCAATATTAATGGTTACGTATTGTTATTTTCACAAGTTGTCGTCTGAAATGGATAAATCTCAGTTCTAATCAACCATTATTGTTCTAGTTTTTTGGAATACAGCCTAGGATGGTATACCACTTATTTGTAGTAATAGTTACAGCCACTGCTTTGAAGGTCACATGCATATGTATGTATGGCGTACCTTTCTAACGATTAAAGCATTAGAATTTTGTATATTCAACATGCTTTTTGTATTGCATTATTTTTATTAATTACTACACATTAATGAAAGTTATATCGGTGTATTTTATTTAATTAGTCTAATAAGGCGTTGTAAAGAATTAAATTTGATCACTTTTTTCGAAAATTTAGAAAACAATAAATACATTAACTTTTACTACTTCCGTTAGGATTTTTGTAATTGTTATAATTTGTGTTTCGGTAAAGAGGGCCAACCACTCCTCAATATGCAATCATATCAATAAGATACAAGCAATCTTGTGATTCACGTGTATCTATTACTGCAACATATAGATACCTTCATAACATAGAGACGTAATTATGAAACTGCCATTTTATAGAAAATAGGAAAAAGTTTTGAAATCATGTACATTATGTGACAAAAAGGGAATTACTCAGTTAAAGTATATATTTTTAAACAAAATTTTGTATAAATGCTATAAACTAAATTTTCATTTGAAAATTCGTATTTTCTTTTAGAGTAAATTTAATAATGAGTTCCACGTAGATAAATACATTCTACTATTCACCCAAATATATTCTTCTAATAAAATGTTTTATGCACTCATGTGAAAGCTTATTTCAAGCAACTTATAGGGCTTCATGTTCTATGGGCGATAGGTGTAGCAATCGCGTAGGCAAATTGAGACTATGAATCTTGCCCTCTTACAAGAATCATAATGTAATAGCACGAAAAGAGGCATTGCCTTGCTGGAATGTTGTATTTTTTACCATATATCCTTTGGATATATGATAAAGCAAATTGTTCATAAATGGGTTTTGAAGGAATACTAAATGTATATACTTCCTATGCTAATTCCACTCCAAGTCATCAATCCTCTAGTAAATGTAGTTTCACATTCTACGAAAAAATTGCATTTTTCTTTTTTGACGTTTGAAACGTTCGTCTACTACGATCATCATGTGTGATATTGTTCCACTCTTCTGTCCGTACATCACGCCAATCTAATTTAAAGGCACGACGTCATTCAGAGCCCCTTCTTTCTTTTTGAGACCAATCTTCAACAACGAATGCCCAATAATATTTCTTTGCATCCTCCTAATCATTCCGAAATGTAATATTAGTCTCATGTAATTCAATTATACAAACCCTTTTAAGATCGCTTAGTTGGCGATGATTCTAATACAGTAATTCACAATTGTAGATAGTTATTAGAAACATGCCTTGGCGGATGAATGTATTCGTTTACGTGAAGCGTCAAGTCAATAAATTTTCTTAATAAAGGGTATACATTTTTCAATTAAAATTTAGTCATTTATTATTCATTACATATTGAACATTTGTACAAAATTTGATTTAAAAAAATATACTTTTACTGGGTGATTCATAATTGTTGTCACATATATATTTTGAAGAATTAAGCTGATAGTTACATGTAGATTATTTTATCTTAATGATTTTTCGAATAAAATAATTTACATTTTAAAACGCTTTTTTCTTGTAAAGGAAAACAGGCAAAGTTAATGTGATAGTGTCCATCTTGTCAAAATAATTTCTTTTTTCCACTGAACATGTTTTTTCCTTTAACTCTATCCTTTTCCTTTTTTCTGTGGTAAGTTTCTCGTCAGTTGATTATTGTTGGATTTGCAAAAAAAACATATTTGTTTTGAAATCATTGGAAGCTAGATTTCTTAAATCTACGAAGTCATATTGCCTTAGGCGTCGGGATTTTAGCTTGAAGGAATAATAAATAAAAATTATGCAACTGATGTTAATAATTCCATATTTAAGGAACGTATTGGCGTGAACTAACTGATAGAAACAGACGTTAAAAATGATATTTAATTGTTATGGAATTGAATTAAGCAATATGGATGAGGGATAAATATATGATGTTTATTTTGCCAAATCTGCAGTGACGATTGAAGACATTTCGGGTAGCTCGTGTTAAATGTAGTACATATGGTATTTCTAGAATTAAATATAACTAGATTGGAAAGATTGTAAAGTATTGGATCGCTGCTTGTCTTCCCTTACTTATTTATGAGCAAAATGAATCTGACACAATTTACTGTACGTACTCTAAAACTTACTTGTATACTTTCTTTTTCCCGCTGTATAGCTTTGTAAAACTGTTTCCTTGTTCGACCTTTCGCCTTGGGTCGTCTATATCCCTTACCGGACCAGCCCCAAAGCTGCCTGGCGGGTAAAAAAGCGCTCATCTTGCTCCTACTTTCGCAGGATTCCTGCCGGTCACGGATTTTTTTCGATTTCTAAACAAAAACGATGTTAGCTTATGTGAAAGAAGTTTTCCAGTGAATAGTTGGATGAATTCATAAAAAAACTGACTATATTTATTTTTTAAAAAATCAGCAGGATATGTAAATAGTTAATATTTTACTTTATATGATCCTCGCCAATTCGACATATTTTCATGGCATTCAAAATAAAATTTGAGTAGTGTAAGTACCTTCTTTTTATCTTCTAAAATGTCGTCCATAGTAACCTCGTCTTCAGGACTAGCGATATCTTGATATTTTGGTAATTTATCGCCATTTTCCTGGAAGGAATCTTGTTGTTTTTCGTCGATTTCTTCGCCGTCTTCATTTTCTTCAACTTCAGGTACCTCGGTTATCTCCTCGAATCTGATTTCTTCCTCTGCTTCTTTACTGTGATGATGTTTTTTGTGTTTCCTGTGCTTTTTGTGATGCTTCTTATGTTTGCAGTTTTCATCGGTGCACTTGTGTTTCTTCTTTTTCTTTTTGTCCTCGTGTTGCAGTTTCTGTTTCGATTTTTCCTTCTTTCGTTTTTTTGAGCGCTTTCGTTCCTTGTGCGAATCGGCATCTCCTTTATTCATATCTTTATTCTCCTTTTCGACTTCTTGATGCTTTGGAATCTCTTGTATTGTCGGCAAAGAAGGTGCCAAGCTGGTTAGTACCGATGTTTGATTGGATCGTTGTTTGTCTTCCGCTGTTGATGTTCTACGACGTCTTTTGCTCAGGCTTAGTAGAGGATTAGGATCATACTCTGTAATTATTAAAAATATATAAAAATAAAAACAGTAGGGTTGATTAGAACTAAAAAATTATTAAATACTTTGAAAAGATTATTAGAACGTATATTACGGTTTCATTTTTATTTTATTTTAGTTAATTTATCAATCTTAATTTCAATCGTGTTTCTATACGGTATATTTTATTTTTCCTATAACATTTTATTTAGTGCTTTCAATAATAATAATAACAATAATCCATGCTTTTACATCCTTCAACAGCTTAACACTAATTATAGGGGGCTTTGGCAAACTTATTATTACACCCGCGCTCGTGGTACGACCTTTTTTTACCTCTCACCATTTGTTTAAACGAGAAAGGGAAACCACGAAAAACCTTCCCGGACAGTAGGGTGTCGGACTCGAATATGAGGCTTACTGCATGTTAAACAAGTTTCTTACCACTGAGCTTCAAAAGAAAACAAAAACTGTTAACGAGAACGTCTACCTTTTTTTGATCTAATAATTTTGCGTCTTTTTTAGAAAGCGGCAGTATTCGAAAATTCCTTTAAGCGCTAATTAACAGAGAGAGTACCCGCTTTTACACTTACATGTTCTAAACGATAATTCCCTCGAAAACATACTTAATATTGAAAGAAATAACAAAAACCCAAAAAAAAAAGACTAAATTTGAAAGTTAAAAATAGTTTTTAAAGTACAGAAAAATAATTTTAAATAGAAAAAGGATTCCTTTCCTTAACATATAAAAATCATTTAAAAAACAAAATATTCTGTTTGGTAAGACGACTTAAGATTAAGAAACTAATGATCGATGAATAAAATGAAATCTTAATAGCTGTGGAATGTTAATTTCTCTATTACACAAAGTAAAAGATATGAACATTACAGTTATGGCTCATGATTAAACTTACAGGTCATATGTAATTTGAGGAAAAAGTATTGTTGATTAAAAAAATGGAGTATTTTAATGAGTATAATGTAATCGCTGATTAAATATTTTAAACATATTTTTAATTTGATATCAATTTTTCGCTCTTTTGTTGTTATTAAAATTGGGTATTTTGTTTATAAACGAAAAGAAAAGCAGTGTTGATTATTCTTGCTCAAACGCGTGGAGTACCGGGGGAGGTACCGACCACCTTCGAGGCAAAAACGATTTTTTTAAAAATCATACCGCTCGAAAAGAGGTTTGAACTGTTAACTTCTTTAGGAAAATATCTAAAGTCCAGCGCTCATGTATTTGTCGATACTTGTCAACTTTTTTTTTGTTGTTAATCTTTATATTGTTTCAGAAATTATCGGAGGATGATTGACTTAATGATCTGATTGCGAAGCCGCCACTGTCATGGTAAAATGTGGACTGTAAACGTAAATAACAAAATATATATGAAAATATCAAGTATTTGACAAGCATTTAATAGGAAATTGACGTCCCAAGCATAAATGGAAAAAACAGTTTGGTATAACATTCTAGAATTATTGCTGGCTTCACGAATGTATTCGTCAACAATCTCTACGAAGCGAAGGGTGTAGCATATAATTTAATCTTATAAACGATTTGGATTATTTATATGGGATATAACTCTTATACAATTTCCAGCATCAAAAACGCTACTTGTTTTAACAGGTAAAGACCTAATTTAGAAAATATTTTTTTCTCATTGATAAGTATTTTGTTTAGTTCATCATTAGCATAAAATAAATATAACAACTTTGGACACATTTATGAATTACCTTTGCTAAAGGAAAAATTTTTACGATTACGAGTTTGTATGAATTTGTCATAAATAAATAATTATTTAATAAACGTTGGCAAATTTTCAGGAAATATATATTTTATTCTTACTAAAAGACGATGAAAATTTTATTAAGATCCATTTTTTACAATTTATTTGAGCGTCAATCCTCCTCTTTTTGGTCTCATTTCGTTATACTAAAGGGTATCCCAAAATTAACGCAAGATTTGAATTAAATAGAAAACACAGTTTTTAGTCTTTGTTATTTTTTTATTAAATCATAATAAGGATAGGGTTATTTATGGAATAATACATCGGGCAAATGGCCTCCAGGGCTTTACATTCACATACACACTCGTTTGTCGAAATTTTCCATGACCATTATGCATAAATGTGGCTGAATTTCGTTGATGCAGCGTTGAATCTCCTCCTTTAATGCACGGGTGGTTGTGGGCTTGTTGACATAGATCTGTGATTTCAAATAACCCCATAAAAATAAATCTAATGGTGTTAAATCACACGACTTAGGGGGCCAATTTTGATGACCGAAACGAGAGAGTGCACGACCTGGAAATGTCTCGTGCAGTAAATGAATTGTTTCACGGGCTGTATGGCATGTGGCACCGTCTTGTTGAAACCACATATTGGCCACATCAATATCATCCAATTTCGGCAGAAAGAACTGTGTTATCATGTCGTTACATCGAGCACCAGTCACTGCTTGACCAGCCTTATTTTCAAAAAAGTATGGTCCAATTATGCCTCCAGTCCAAAATCCACACCAAACAGTGACACGTTGTGAATGCGTTTGTTTTTCGACAATCACATGTGGGTTCTCAGAACTTCAAAAGCGGCAATTTTGGCGATTAACAAAGCCATGTGCTTCATTGCTTAGGATGATTTTGCTCGAAAAATCAGCATCCATTTGTTAATGTTCAATAATCCATTCAACGAATTCTCTTCGCTGGGCATGGTTATTAGGCTTCAGTTGTAAGCATGGAGACACAGATCCACGACGCCGAATTGAGGTTCCTGGACACGTTGTTGACACCTTAAACTGTCAGCCGTCGAATTGTTTTTTTAAGGGTTGCCAACACTTTACTGCACAAATGGCGACAAATTCAAATCTTGCGTTAATTTTGGGACACCCATTATTAGACAAACTTGAAATAAGTGAATCAATGGTAACCTGTGGTATACTGTCCTAATATTCTAAAATCTCTTGCTGGAAACATTATTTAAATCATACATCCTCTATCCTGTCATATCCCACATGTAGTACATTGGCGATAAGTTGGGTGAAGATTATGGAAGTCTGTCAACATTAGCATTCCATGGAAATCCTCGTGTTATGTGGCCGCGAATTATTTTGCTAGAAGATAGGATTTTTGTTAAAGATATGGCAATAACATTGGTGGCATGTTATTGATGTAGCAAGACATATTTAATATCCTTGGAATGACTACTAAAGGATATCTATTTCCATGGCAGATAGCCTCCTACGCTTATGAGTAAGAGAAGGACGTCTTCTCGCCATTATGTGACTATTATGAGCATATAAACAAAATCGAGATTCGCCACTAAAGACGATTCTATTGTTCATTCCAAAGCAACTTTTCGTTACACCACTCTAGCAGTGCAATTTTACGGGGTGAATGAACAAAGCAATAAGGTACGATCTAAGTCCAAAAGTTTGAATTCTTCTTTATGGTTACTTAAACACAAATTCGTTTTGATGTGAGAAACAATATCGAAGAGCACGATTTTCGCGATCGGTGGTATTCTTGGAATGTTCAGGCCGAAAACGTTGTCCTTCCTTATTATTGTTTTTTATATTGCAGCAATATTATGTCCTATACTACCACTAACATCGCAAATGGTTAATATTGTAACGGGTCTTTCATTAAGCGCTTCCTATCTTTAAATTTAAATAAAACAAAGTGTGTGTGAGATATCATCGAAATTTTTTATTCGTTTGAAAGACCTATCGATGCCATTATGTATGGAATACAATATCGTGCAAATGTCCGCCGCGGCTTCGTTAGGTGGCGCGCATCCGAAATGTCCAATTTTCCATGACTGGCGCATAAATCAGGTTGAATTTGACCGATGGCATACGTTATTCGCATAGACCCACGACTTAAGAAAATCCCTCAAGAAAAAATTTAACGGGGTTAAATCGCACGATCTCGGTGGCCAGTTCACATCACCTCCACGTGAGATGACCATGCCCTCAAATCGCTCGTGCAGAATGTCCAATGTTGCAGGAGCTGTGTGGCACGTAGCGCCGTTCTGTTGAAACCACATTTTGTTGGTGTCCATATCATCCAATTCAGGCCAAAATAAGTTGGTAATCATCAAGTTATAGCGCTCGTTGCTGACGATGATGGCCTGGCCAACGTCGTTCTGAAAGAAATATGGACTAATGACCCGCCAACCCAAAATCTACACCAAACACTGACTTTTTCGAGATGCATTGGACGCTCTTGGATCTCATGTGGATTGCTATAGTCCAAAATTCGACAATTTTGTTTGGTGACGTACCCATTCATTCAGAAATGGGCCTCATCGCTGAAGATGATTTTTTGATAAAAATTAAGGTCAGTTTCCAACTGCTCCAGGGTCCATTCAGCAACTACACGTCGTTGTCTATGGTTATTTACCTTCAGCTCCTGGGTCAGTTGAATTTTGTGCAGGTGCAACGCGGAACGTTGCCCGAGCAGAACACCCATTTTGATAAAACAAATTTATCATTTGCACATGTTGTTGAACGCTATATCCATCTATGGTGATTTGACAAAACAGACTGAATAGATGATAGCCAATTCGACAGATGTAGCTTCAACAATATGGCCGTTATCAACTATCAAAGTTCGGAAATCCCTGTTGGAAGACCCGTTGGATACTTCAACATTATTATCATGTTCAAACTTACTTAATTAATGAAAATCCTACTAGTATTAATTAAACTTAAAAGTATGCTTTATAATGACATTTAAGTAAATGACGTTAACGGGAATACAAAAATATTTGATAGTTTATTGCTAATGCTAAATTGATTAATCGGTTGTACCTTGTTGAAATTTGATTTTTGTAGTACGAATAAGATACATTTTGCTGGAAATTCTATTAAAATTTACCAACATTTATGGTTTGTTCCTTTATTTATGGGGGTCAGTCGGTATATATTTATATTTCCTAATTAAAAGAAAATAATTAGTTAACTAAAGAAAAATAGTTATCAATTTAGCGATAATAAGAATCTTATTTTTGTTCTTTTATCTTCTCTGATACAGCACAGTTACAGATTTGTAAAATAAAAAACTAAAGAAGGAATGTAAAAAGAGAAGATGCATGGAGATTTTATATTACTCACCGATTATAGGGTAATCCGGCGGAAGTAATCTAATATCTTCTAAGGCTATTCTGCCGCTATCTCCATCGTCGAATTCGACGGAGACAAACTTGGAATCTAACGCTGGATCGGGGGTGCCCGGCTCCGCCACACTTCCCGGGTAAAGACATCTGTACTGTTGGCTCCAATACGCACAAATTCTCGTTCCCACAAGCAGTTCTTCGGTACTGGTTGGGGCGACTTCCACGATCTAAAATTCAGTAATTTCACTTTTAAGTTATTGGACGTGTACTATCAAGTCACCAAATATTTTTTTCAAGACCTCGTATATTTAAAAATGAAACAGGTTTTTATAGGTGCTTCTTATGTATTATACAGGGAAACAACTTGTTTTCCGACCGCATTATTGTTTAATTCACCGTCATTTCTCTACGTTAATTCACCACACGACAATAGAACAATTTACCGTAATACGTCAATTCTGAAAAGGCGTCTATTTTAATCATCTTTAATTGTGTGACCCTTTTGAGGCCGTCCCGAACATAATTTTCACATTTGATGTACTCGAATGTTAGTCATAGTCATTCAGTCAATCGTCTCTGACAAGGCACCGACGCACCGAATGAAAGGAAAAAAAGAAGAGGAGAAGAGAACCGGTCTATAAGCTCTCCCTTATCTACGATGTACATCTTGTATTCTTATTATAATTTTAGACGGATATTTTTCTAATTTTGCTCTAAGAAGTGTGGTTTCCTTTATAAAAGATGACTTGCTTTTTTGCGATATAAATGTAATTTTTATTTTTTGTTACTGTTATTGTCGTCGTCGTCCTTTGTTTCTCTTTATTTTTGTCAAGTTGTATTGTGTACGCGTTAACTACAAAACAGCTGCTCCAGGAAGAATGAGGAAAACATTTAAGTGATGAAGCCTTTAATGTAAATAAGTGTTGTGCCTATCGCTGGTCTGCACTTTGTTTATGGATGCAATATTTATTATTATATTGAAATTGCTTTTTAATTTTGGATAGAGTAAAGGGTGAGAACACTTTTTTCCATTAATTAATTACGTGATAACATGATTTAATGGGTTAAAGTCGATAAATACGCATACGCATTGGGTTAAAAAAGTCTTCATACACAAGATAACGTTCTCAATATATGCTTCCAGTTTAGTTACTATAATTACTATAACGGATTTTAAGACACTTTTTTTATTAATAATTACTTTAATCTATTTTTATTATTGGCTATTTCAACTAATAACTTTTCTCATCTTTCTGGTAAGTTCATGGTTCCTTTCTCGTAGAAGTCTAAGTTTTTTCCATGAAAAAGTGATCTAAGTGGTTTTGCAGAAGTCCCAAAAGAAGCGAAATTCTTAACATTAAGGGAGTTCAGCAAAGACCGGAATATGGTGAATGAGGCAAAACATTCCATTCCAGCTCTAATAATATTTGTCGATTTTGGAAAGAAACAGCGTGTTATTGAAACACTGTTCCTTTTCAGATTACCTTTTCCGGACGCTTCTTAATTATTTTATACTTAAATATTTGTCAGAGTAATATTTTTTGAATCTGTGCTTTGGTTTTGTGATAATAGCTCGTAATATAGAAATCTAACATTATTTAGATGGACATGGTTCACCATCACTATCTTTTTCGTTCGACATTATTATAAACGATTAATTTTTCGCCCAGTCACTAATCACTTTAAGAATGGATTGTATTCGTAGCGCATACTTTCTATTCGTTTTTCTCCGACAGTTTTTGGGAACCAAAATAATTCAACATACCAGGCTTAGATAGTCGCTCTGCGAAACTGTCGATTTGCTTATATTTTTAGTCTTTTTACAATTTGCTGAATTGTGATTTGCAGTTTCGAATCAAAAAATTGATTATTTGGACGATATTTGTAGAAACTAATCGATCAGAGCAAGGAGCATCCTGTTTATGCTTCAAATGAAATTTATCGAGACACTTTTGTCTTTGCGAAAATAAAACAATAAAATTCTGCGAAAAAACACGTTACTTCCTTCTATTTTAAATCGCCTTTTAAAATATAACTTATCAAATTACTTTTACCACCAAAATGTCCGTTGGTAAGAACGTCATCGTCACATCTAAATAAGTTTAAGCAACCAACCAAAACTCGAGTATTTTTGATAGATTACTGCCTCTTTAGTTTGTATAATTTTTAGCCAATCTTTCAGCATTGTGTGATCTAATTTTCTGGTGATTTCTTGGGTAATGTAATTTAATTTTTGGATTATATTATTTCCGTTGCACTAATAAATATTGCCGTCTTTTTGTCACTCTCGACAAATGTTCAATAAAATTATATCGGATGATTGTGGAGATATATGAAACTATTTTTTAAACAAAATATTACCCACCTCTTCGCACGTTTCGCTGCATATCTTATTGAAAGAAAAATAGCTCTTCCAAACAGCTTTTAAACATTAGCGTCTGCATTTTCTGGTAAAATTTTTAAATACACATGTTGCTCCACAATTTAATGAAATTGTGGAGCAATATGTATAAATGTATAAACACCACAATACTTAACAATGCAGCGCTCATACGCCCTTATGTGACATATTTTACATAGCATATTTATTTCTTATTTTCAGGTGTTCGTTGTTTCTTTCCAAACTATTACTCTTTCATCTGATGCAAGAGGTTTTGTGAATTAGGTTTACCTAACACAACTCTTTTCCTGGGAACTAGGATTTGTAATCGTTTCTGGTATAACTTGCACCAGAAACCAGTTATATCATTATTGATTATTCATCCTCTAACTAACCAGCACAGGACACTTATTCGTCGATTTTCACTAATTATTTTTATGAAAACTCGTCTATGAACTCTATTTACTATGTATTAGACCGTAACGTGTGATATGATATTTTTCTAAACGATTTTCCTTTTTTTCTCAATTCAATTATTTATTAAAGATCTCTATACGCATCAGTACCACTTTTCAACAAAGTTGTATTTAAATGACATGATGATTTCCCATTTTGAATATAAAGACTCCCTACATTCAAATTAACAATTATTGTCACTATTTTGTACCTCTCTAATATATTGATTTTATTACTTAATGGTAAAGCCGCGCATCACAACATGTTAATAGAGTAGCACGTGTTGAAATATATACCAGGCCTATCGTCGTGAGGTCTGCACATAGTGATAATCTTGTCAGTTGCACGAAAGCTGTAGAAGTGAACGCATCTTAACGAAAATAGCAAACGCAATATTATTTAAATTGTGCCAGTATTACATTACTAGATGTCGAATAGTGGTTCATATATATACATAAATATTTGCAAAAATAAGGCCGAATTGTTATAGTTAATGTTAAGATAAGTTTTTATTCAATTTGCAAAAGTTATCATTACATTTATAATTTTGATCATGTCTGCTGTACAAATTATCTTAATTATTCTTAGTGATTAAACGCAAAGTCATCAATAAAATACACAATTTATTAATTATTCTAATTCGTTGCGATATGACTCTTTGTATGCCCAATATATATTTCACTGCGTGCTACTCTGTCAAGATATTGCGATGCGCGGCTTTATTCATTAATATAGCAAAAATTATATTTTTGTAACAGCCGCATACTTTTACTTATTACAGTATCTCCTGTGGTAGTATTTCTATCACGAAGTAAATTAGAATCGTCAATTTAAAAAGTTTTTTGTAGTGTCTAGTGCATATTGTTTCCTATTTCCGTAAACGAAATGTAAATTGACATTAAACAGAACCGTTAGTATAGGGGATTAGCAGCATCTTAAACAATAAAATAAACTAATTTTGTTTATAATATTTTTACCACGATTCATTTCAGAGTTGTTGTTTTTTTAGAAACATATATAGCTTCAGGTGAGGGTACTAATCACCAGGAATGTGCGTATTTAAGACTTCTATCAATTTCAAATTAGCATTTGCACTTGCTTTCAATTAGCGATTTCTAAACCTTTCGTCTCGCGAAACCTTTTTCAGAATTAATTTTTGGGTCTACTATATGTCTTACAAACTAATGGTATTTAGGGCTACTGCTATTCTTAACTACCTTCAATATACATGATATTGCCAAAACTTGGTCATGAAGCCTCTGTGAAATACAGGGGTTTGGGAAATATTGATTTATATTGTTTTTAATTTTTATATCAAGAACTTACCGCATCTCGTAATATTTCTTCTCTGGACATAATATGGGGTCGGTTTCCTCTTTCTCCGTCCAAAGTGATAGAATATACATCTGGAGGTTCCACAGCATTCAAATGTCCCGCGTAAAACAACCCACCCATAGCAGTCAGAACTCTCATTTTATCCGTATCCAAATGTTCTGCCGTTAAGATACATCTTTCGTCTTTGACATTGACCATTTCTGGTTCGACGATTTCTTCTTCCTCTTTAATCTCTTCACTCTCGACTACTGGTTCTATTTCTTCTGCTTCCGGTTCGACGGTGGTAACTTCCTTAGACCATTCATGATGAATTTCTTCTTCTTCGGCGAATTTCTTGATCATGGGTTCTGCTTTCAATTTCGGTCGGATTTTGCATTTTTCGTTTTTCTTGTCGTGCTTCTTTTTAACATGGTTGTCTTCAGTTTTACTCTTGGAAGATTTGTGTTTAGGGATTGTGGTCTCTTCCACAAATCTTGGGGGGCTATTGGAGTATAACTGTCCGTTTTTACTTTGTATCAATTTCTCTTTAGCTGCCAACAAGTAACCAACGATGTTTCCTTTTTTAGGTTTCTTGGCAACTATCGTTTCCGTACCAGTACGTAGTCCCGATGAAGTTAATAATTTTTTAGGCCTTCCGACTTTTCTTTTCTTCGATGACGAAGACACTTTCTCTGGTGTACTGTCACTTAAATCAATACTAGGAGTATAACAACGTTTAAGTGGACAATCTTCAATTAAATCTTCTTTATTGTTTACTACTACATCCTTATTTATCTCTATCTTTGCCGATTTAACATCTTCAGTCCCGTAAGCACATAGTGTTGGAGGCTTTAGGAGTTCTTGATTGTTTTTGTTAGGTTTTAAAGGTATATCCATTTTATCCAATAGAGGAGGAGGCGTTCCCCGATCTCTGTCACTATGTACTGATTTTCTCTTCGATTTGCTCTTTTTGGAGCAGTCAGTATATTTTTTAACTTTTAATTTGTGTAGTTCTAATTGTTTTTCACGGTATTTCCTCTGCAAATCGGCAAGCTTTTTCCGCATGTCTAATTCATTCGGATTCATGCACGGCCAATCACCTTTACAACACAGTGGTTGCGATTTACTGGCTATGAACTTTTTGACTTCCTCCTCAGATTCTCTCGTTTTATATGTTCTGTAATTATCGTCTGTTCTACAGGAGCACTGGTTTTTATTAATTTCACTTGAAGATTGTCCAATATTTTCGACTCTATCATTGTATTCCATTGAGTCAAAATTGCTATACTTTTCGTGCCTACTTTTTTTATCGGAATGCCTTATTTTATAATTACTTTCATCCAGATTATATTTACTTTTTTTATGTCTGGGTTCGTCGGAATGTTTTTTCGATTTTCTTTTCTCTCGTTTTCTTTCATGCCTGTCTTTCTCCTCCTTATTACCATTTATAGCGTCCAATTTGTTCTTTTCGGTGACTTCTTCGAGAATTCTTTGTGCAGCAAGGGCACATAGCAGATCCAAGCCTCCGAAAGTATCTTCCGACTTCTTCGGTAAAAGATCTATCTCGTGATCTTTTAGTGTCATATGAGCTATTCCGTTGAGAACTTCTTCATTCTGTTCGTTTTCGACTTTTGGTTCTTGTTTAACCTGTATTTTTTCGATGCTTTTTCTGCAGTTTTCAAACTCAACTATGCTTGAGAGTAGTTCTAAACCGCTCAAATCTGGTTTTAAACTAATTTCTTCTTGAATTTTATCTTGACTACTATCAGGTTTAATCTCTTCCTCGATTGGCTCTGTTACTGTGCAGGGTTCAGGCTGTGAGTTTATGACTTCGTTTTCGTCAGTTTCCCTTAGAATCTCGATCTGTTCGGCGGTTTTAGGTACTGGTTCGGGAGGTTCTTCGATTTTATCAGGTACTTTATTAATTGGAAGCTCGTCTTCTTGATTAATTTTAGGTTGCTCGTCGCTTTTCGATTTCGTTTCCTCGACTATTGCGTGAGTCGTGGTGTCATCTTCGCTACATATAGGGGATTCCGTTTGGTTACTGGCGTCTTGCACGCCTAATGATTCTTCTTCGTTTTGAGGATTGTTTTCTGGAGGCGGAGTCAGGCAAGTTACCGGAGAAGTTGCTTGTGATCGACATGCTGTCTCTGGCGCTGGCGTTTGTGACAGTATAAGGTTCGTAGGGTGTTGGTAAATAACGTGTGTCGTGACTAAAGGGGCGACATTTTGATCGGTAAAAACAGTAGCCGTGTTACTGGCTATCGTGCTCACAGCCTGCAGTGTTTTTGTTTGATCTAATGTGGTGGCGTCCGTTTCTATTTTTATTAGAGTAGTCGCAGGTATGGGTAGGGGTATTTTCCTTTTTGTGTCTGTCGTGACGGCCACTAACCTAGTACTGTGTGTTTGAGTGTGTTGATGTAATGTCGTACTACTAGAGAGATAATCGGAAGACGCTGAACTTAACAACTGTAATGGCGGAGGAGGTATTTGCGGTAACAGCACATGCGACGAAGGCTGAGGATAACTTGGCCATACCACGGCTTGATGAAGAGGTTCTGTAAAGAGAAAATATATTCATGTATAATAATATGCGATAATACTAATAGTAATAATGTCGTAAAACATTAGCCTTTATTAGGAGAGGGTACGAAAAATATATGAACATATTTACATCTAAAGAAAGTGCAGGCAGTGTAAATATAAAAAAAAGCATAGATAATTTTGAGTTTTAATGTTTTATTTCAAAATTTACTGCGAAATATTTAAAACACTTGCGCATTTAATAAATAAAGAGAATGCACAAAACACTTTTATCAAATATGTCTCCAAATGTTGTATCCATTTCTGCGACACCATCGAATTTTCATGCGATGAAAATGAAACGTCGGTTGTGCGTTGAATTCAGTGAAGAAAAGCTGTGATAGAACGTGATTGATAGAAATTGTTTTTGAGAGTCATATCTATCATATATTAAAAGTAATGTGCTTGGAGAATTGCAAAAATATGATCTGTTTGGTGAACAAGCATTGAAATTAAATTAAATTTGATAAGAACAAGAAGTATTTTTTTGGATGAATTGATCCAAAATGAACTACTACATCTGGAAAAGTAAGTAGGCTTTTATTGAGATATTCAAGATATATTATTATAATCCGGAATATTCACGGGCTGACTAATAGATTTCTTAGGATGATTATTATGACGAATGACTGTTATTTTTTCCGAAACGTTACAGAATTTCGATAAGCAAACAACGTTTTGGGACATTATTTACATTTACGACAGGGACCATTTACATACTACCAGTATAGCTGAGAAAGACTGGATTAATTATAGTGGCAAGTATGGTTTTATAAACATATAATTTCGATTTGTCATTCTTATATTATCATCAATTTAGGCACTTGAAATAGGATATCAAACACACTAAATACGGGTAAGATATTGGAATCAAAGCACTTTCTGTGTTACTCAAAAGATGTAGATAGCACTGCCGATGTAAACATATATTAAAGCAAAGCCTTATGTCGAAAATTTAATTTCGTTTTGTCGAATTTGTATAAAAATGTCTAAATCAAGCATATAACTATCTTCGCATTTTGTATGTATATAATACAAAGAATTGATACAATATACAATATAGTTTGTGTAAACCTGATTTTGGAAAGAATTAGTAGCTTTAACATAAGAAAAGTGAAAGAATACGTTTTGAGAAAGGAATTATATTTTACAAAATATAATAATTATATATTATATTATATAATATGTAGTTAATTAGTTTAGCTGTTCTACATAAACCAAGGTGGTAAAAAAGCTATTTCATAAAGTAGTGCCCAAACTAGAGAAGTTTACTCCTGGTTTAAATACAATTATGAAGCATAAATTGTCTCGAATTATTTAAATTACTAAATTAGTATTGATAATCAATCTAACATACGAATTAGAGAAGAAACTCTAGATAGAATATGTACAGTGAAAAAAGTTAAGAATTGCCGAGAACTTTAACGAATTAAAACTATAACCCGAATGGAGTAATCCGTAAATAATGGATATGACTGATTTAATATAATTAAAATTCGAGATAAATCCGTTATAAAAAATAAAATGTAGAATTATTTAAATATACTTGAAGAAATAAAAGAAGATAGCTTTGAGCAAGTCTATAAAGTATTGAGTGTATCAGAATCTATTCAATTCAAAGCTTTGGAGAAGATCGGCATTATTGTTGAGAAGAATTTAGTATTTAGAAAATCAAACGTATTACGTTTTTGAATGCAAAGTTTAACCTTGTCTATGATATATTATTTTGGGTTTTCCTTTTTTGGTCTCTTAGTGATTTACTTATTACTTAATTTAATTTGTGACCACGCTGGATTGATTATGCTAATAGCAGTAAAGATTGCATATCTCTATCCACGACCTCATAGATCATAACTTGTATTTTCTCTAATGGAATGTGATTTCTTTTTTAAATTTATATTAAACAGAGTATTGTTCTGTTTATAACGGTATAAAATATTACTAGTTTTAATAACAAATAACATAAACAAGTTTACAAAAACCCCACCAATTGCTCAAAATTTCAGGAGTACGAATGCTGTTAATTGCCCAAAGAGCCTTTACGTTGAACCGCAAATTTAAATTTGGGCTTTATAAATGCTTGTTATGTATGTAAATAACTGCACAACGATGTTTAAATGTCTTTATAACGGTATAAAATATTACTAGTTTTAATAACAAATAACATAAACAAGTTTACAAAAACCCCACCAATTGCTCAAAATTTCAGGAGTACGAATGCTGTTAATTGCCCAAAGAGCCTTTACGTTGAACCGCAAATTTAAATTTGGGCTTTATAAATGCTTGTTATGTATGTAAATAACTGCACAACGATGTTTAAATGTCTTGTATTCAGTACAAGTTCGGCTATAATTTTATGATTAACATTGTTGGGAATGCAAAGTATAAATAAATAACTAAATTAGTTGTCAAGTATACATAGTTGTAAGTCTATCTTTCAATACGAGCAACAAATGTGAACAACCTCAAAATTAATTATATTACGTCTTCATAACTTACATAAAGTTATGAAAATTTTAAAATTATCTGTGTACCACCCTCTCATGTTACAACACCTTTAATTACTTCATTAACTTACATAATATTCTATATGTATATACATATATGTATATATATACACACATGTCTAAATTATTTTTATGCCTAAACCTTTTTTAATACTGCTTTCAGGCACTTCTAATTTAGTAATTAGGTATTCGTGTTTGCATGAATAACAGACATTGTTCAGTTTTCATAACTGTAAGTAGCCACTATACATAGATTACTTTAAAAGTATTGCGGGCGGTTCAGTTACTTCTCGTAAGGTGGCACTGTCGGAAATAGTTTTTGTCGTATTCTCTGAGATTTTTTAGTCCGAATAGCATTTACAGATTGCTAGCATATGTTGTTGTCTCTTTTTAGTAATTTTTAAAATAAAGTGAGTTTTGTGAAAAAAAAGGGATTAACGCGCGAAAATTTTCGAGAAATGATTTTCTACGATTTTAGAGACCGCCTCACTCAGCAAGAGTGTTCGCAAAAAACCATCGATTGTTTGGCGATTGCTGAATGGTGGTACAACGAGTTCCAATGTGCATGTGTCTCGCTCAAAGACGAGCATCGTGAGGGACGGCCTGCTACTGTAGTCACTCCAGAAAACATCAACGCTGTGTACAACTTGATAAAGACAGACAACCACTGCACATACAGATATTCGGGCACCAATAGGCTTAGGTATGACCTAAATCGGAATTATCCTGCATAAGTATCTTGTCGTCAGAAAGCTCGTATGGATGGTGCAAAAAATGCAGCCGAAGCCAAAAAGCGCACGAGAAACGATCAAGAGAATGAATCATTTTGCATCAAGATAATGCACCATCACACAATGTTCCTCAAATATCAGAATTTTTAGGCGCTTCATGAACAGAATTGATGGCTCATCCGCCTTATAGTCCCGAGCTGGCACATGGTGACTTCTTTTTATTCCCATACATAAAACACAAAATACGTGAATTAAAATTTAATACACCTTAAGCGACTGCGGAAGCCTATGAGAAATTCGTATCTGAGGTGACTACAGAACAATGGGCCTAAAGTTTTGAGAACTTGTTCCACTGAATGCAGAAGTGCCTAGATCATAAAGGGGGAAATTTTGAAAAACAATGAAAAAAAAATAGGCTAAAATAATTAAACCTACGTATAGCTCAAGAGTTAATCGAGTTCCAAAGTAAGATGCTTCACTATTACTTTTTGCGTCGGCTTTCAGTAGACATTTGTTTTTACAAAATGTGATATTCTGGCGACTGTCAAACATGTATGGTACTTCTCGCAAAGATTCATAAGTTCGGTACCTCCGTTAATGTACTCTATACGGATACAACACAATATAAAGGTAAAGATATGCATCACTAAAAATAAATGCACATATTTTCTGTCATGCATCTTGTGTTACAAATATTTAACTGATTTTATCCACTTTGTGCAGATGCATACCGAAAACGTTGCACGAAAGTGTTTATTTACGCTGAACCTCTTGCGAACGTTCGCACTGCAAATCTATTCGTGAATTTGTTTTCGTCTAAATTTTAAAATCTCCAAGATCTGGTCTGAGTTATGGATCAATTGAGCTATTCCTTGTACAAGGGAAGAATTGTTAGACAATTTTAACCAATGATTTTTCATTGATTTTGTAAGTACATCAACTATGGAAAATGATGCACCTTCTTCAGTTTTCAATAACTGTGTACCTTATCGGCAAAAACAAAGCCGAGTTTGATATAATTGCATCTTTTTCAAAAGTTTTGCGAATGAGGTAACTAATTTGTTCATGTACCGTATGTAGTTTTTACAAAGCATGTGAACTTTTTTTTAAAAAGGTGCACTCCTCTTTTTATTTTGTTAATGGTGGATTTAATAATTTTAATTCCGTTTTGAACAAATAAGTTTACAATACTTGCCAAACATGGTAAGTGACATCAACCACCATGCTGAACTGCAGATATATTTGCTGCGTTATTTCACACTAGTACAGCAATGTTTGAATTTACATGTGAGTCGAATAAATATGTAGTGCTGACCGTTGTTTTATCACCGACATTTTTATCATATATATACATAAATTAACATACTTATTAGTAAGTATGCGAGATCTGTACTTCTCAATTGAACCGTCTTACTGACACGCGTCTTTATGAAGTTCCAGAGTCAATGAACCGTGTCCCTCGAGTGCACCGTTTTGCCCATCACTAAATAAATACTGAATACTAACGATTCTTTTTTGCCATTCAATATATGAGAATTTACATACAAATATTTTGTGTCTAACAAAAAACTGTTTATGAAGACTGTTTTAATTCTAAATAAAATAATTTACGTTCACAAACAGTTAATACACGATGAATAATTGTGTTAAGCATTTTTCGAAGTGTTGGCACAATTTAATTACAGCATATTTTTGTCGTGTATCTCACTCGATCAGCAAGAAAAAGATAAAGCGATAGTCCGTGCAAAACCGCATAATTTTGCCTTACGTAAAATTGAATGTGAACTAAGGTTTATAGGGCGAAAGCGTGAATTTAAACTGTCTTTTATTTACAGACAAAATGTTGAATAAAATATTAATAAAAAAATTTAATATATTAGACATTTGGTTCTCTTCAACACAACTATAAGAAGTAATACATTTTTTATTTAAAGAAATATTGGCACTAAATTCCTGTTCTTGAAACATTGTAACGAGGAAGCGGTTGGTTTTGCAGGCTCAGAATAACGCGTTCGGTACGAGTTGGGCTGGCGTCAGGTGAGATAATTTTATTGTATTTGTTTACTTGTATCGCTTGTAGGGTGTATCACTGGTTCAATCAATTGTACACATACCGATTGAAAACAAAAAAAAAACTAATTTTTAAAATTATAAATGATTTTTAAATAAATTTTTAAAGTTTCTGTCTCACCGATTTCACGTACCGTTTGCAATCCCGTGCTTTTTAAACTGTTAATTCCATATTGTAAGCATCACATAGTATGTTAAATTAGAATGCCGATGTATACAGTAATGTGCATAAGTGACCACTTGCAAAAAATTCAATTCTTTAACAATATTGTTTTCATATTTAATATTATTCCGTTTTTACGTTCATAATAAAGTTTTAGGAACTGGAGATGTCTTGTTAAATGAAAGAGAAAGCAGTTTCTGCGAAAATATTCTTACTTAATTCTCCTCTAGTAATATGTCCCTTATCACTGGTTATTTCGATACTTGCTTAAGGAAGTTTTTGAAGTTTGTACGCAATGTAGATTTGTACATCATTGGAAGTGATTAATCGAATTATTGTGTTTTCAATCATAAAGGACATGTTTATTACCATATCTAGAGATTGTTGTATTAATTTGTCTACCCTGCATACAATTAATCTCATCATCGCTCAATATGATAATAAATTTGTTTAGATTCAGTCCATATATTTAGTTTATTTTCTTATTATTCATAATTTCGTTTACTTTACGTTTTATTTTTAAGTTAGTATTAGTTGTCCTGCTTGTTCTGTTGGACATTAAAGCTTATTAATATTATTATTAAAGGATATATCCCACTTGTGTAATTTGTCCCTTATCGATGGTTATTTCGTTATTTACTTTGTGCTTATTTGTGCACAATGTGGATTAGTATGTTACTGGATTTCGAAGTGTTTAATTGAATTACTGCGTTTTTAATCAAAAAGGACTTAGTACAAGGGCCGTCATCCGCATTCTGAATAGATTAACTTCTCGAAAGGGTGATGAAATGCCTAGAATATCTGCCAAAAATCTCCACCGGATAGTATTTTTTCAACAAAGGCTTATGTCATCGGCAAATTGCGGATAGGACGCAATGTTCTTAGTCTTCGACTCTTAAATTTATCGATAAGCACGAAGCAACCAGTTTCGTGACTCATAAAAAAAGGACAAGAAGGTCAAGAAAAGTAAAAGACATCCTTTCGAAATAGAACAAAATCATCTAAAGAATTAACAAATTCTCGTAAATTGCCAGGATTTTCTGTGCATTCTTCTACTGTTCCGTACCATCTAATTATACAAAGACTTAGCGGTCGTGTTGTAAGAAGGAAGCTATTACTGTGAAAGGGTAGTACACAGAAACGTTTGGAATATGCACGAATTCATTCCCATTGGACATTGGCGAGTGGCGACCCGCACTTTGGACAGATTTTTGCAAATTTGAATTATTCGGATCCAAAGGAAAACAGTATATTCGCAAAAGTATTGGAGAAGCGTATAACCTATTATATATACAGTCAACAATAAAACATGGAGGTGAATTTGTACATGTATGGGGCTGCATATCTGCGCAAGGAGTTGACCCATTAGTTAAAATTATTGGAAAATCAACGTCGGCGAAATATTCAGAAATTCTGCAGCAATATACTATGCCACTACCAGCAACAGAATTAATTGGAAATAATTACATTTTTCAGCCCGATGATGATCCGAAGCATACCACTGGGATTGTTAAAAATTATTTAAATGAAATTGAGCACCAAGAAGTTGCACAAACATTGGTTTAGCCACCATAAAGTCCAGATTTAAATATTATCGAGCATGCGTGGGATTAATTAAAAATGGCCGCCAAATAATGCCAATCAACTTTTTGATATCCTTTTTAGAAGAATGTAACAGCATTTTACAAGAATTTCTGACAAAACTGTTCAATAGTTTGCGCAAACCTAATATTTGCTAAATGTATATATATAAAAATAAAATAAATAAAATACTAATACTAGTAATATTATCTTTATTATTAATATTTTTCGGCTATGTGCAATTGTATTATATTGTATTAAAACATTTACTACGTATAGGAAAGTTTGTGTCTTTATTTTTTTTGAAAATGATGCAGAACGTTAAATTTTCCACGGTGGTCACTTATGCACACTACTGTATATTTAATAATTTGATGTATCGTTTGTAGCTTGTGTTTACGTAACATTTTCGCTCATCTGTGTACGGTTAGTTGAACCAGCAATTCACACTCTAGAAGGAACTCGAGTGAACTACACAATTTCGCAATATAGCTAAAAATAAAATCATTCCGCTCGATGCTAACCAAACTCAAACCGGGCCAGCTGCTGTGCGCCGGCAATACCGACAATACTCTCTTGCAATAGTTTGAAACACAAAATATACTCAAATAAGAGGCATATATCGGATAAAAAAAAAATGGAAATATTGTATCGTAAGACTTATATCTTCATCCTATATTTTTTGCTAGAATTATTTAAAATTTATTGTTCAATGAGATTAAGTGACGCAAAGAACTAAAGAATATTTCACAAACATTGAAATAATTCGCTAAGAAATTTAAGCATATGCTTTTCATTTGCTTGAAAGAATAATTGTAAAAATTTTAGATTTTTATTATTTTGAAAATCAAATGCGACTTTATTTATAATAGTACCATTATAAACTTTTAAATCTTTTCAATGTTATATTACCATGCAATTTTGCCATTTAAAATTTTTCGCGAATATTTCGACATAGTGATAATATAAAATCAATTGAAAACATGTTAAATTAAGTTTTATCAAACCACGTTATCTAAATGCAGACACAAAATTCTCTAACACGACGTTACTTTTTCTATTATAAATGCATGAACTATGAAATTTTATATGTTTCTATTAAAACATCATCACTTATAACTTAACGTTAACAATAGGAATCGTTCTTTCATTATTATGAAAAAGAGGTTTCAAAGCGACATATCTAAACACATTAAATTTCAAACGTCGCACGTTTTCCATTTCCAGGAACTATTAAAACGCCAACTGATCCCACTCGATACAATGTCAAATTAATTTTCTTTATCTCTTCCTCCTTTTCTTCGAAAGACTACCGCATTTTATCACATAATATAGTAACTAACCGATAATTAACAATGTCAGTCGGACCTCCCCGTCTTCGCCAACATCTGTACAATTTTAAAGTAAGAAGAGGAAAAAAAAGAGAAACTGATGGCCACAAGCGTGTTTACCATATAACCGTCCGGTCCGCGAAGATGATAATTACCATAAATATGAAGCCATTAATAATCAACCTATGCTAGTTTGTTTCATGCTAAAAACTAGACCAGCTGCAAGTGAAGCGAACATTGTAATTATGACGTAGAAAGAGTGTGTATTCCAGTGATTTTAGTCGAATGTGTATAGAGGTGATAAATCCATTTGCTGATGTTTCTATGATCTGCACATGAAATGTTGACCTAATTAATTGTTGCTATTTGCCGCATGTGGAACTGATAAGATGGATTAATGATGTTTAATTATTGCTCTGACAGTATAAAGCCGAGAAAAGCCATCGTAATTTATGTACTTATATAAAGCTAATTTTATTCTTTTGGCAATTTTACTATACGTTTGTTTAATAAAAATGTGGAAGAGCTTACATGAACAGAAGAGATCTTGCTGAATTTATTTTTATTGCAGCGTCAACACTAGCTTTTTTTTTAGTTAGAGTAAGCCACCAAGATAATAAATATGCTTATTTTTTATATTATTAATTAGGTGATATAATAATGCTAGATGTGGAATATTTTTGGCCTGATACATAAATGGAGGTCGAAGCAATAGAGTTCATTTTCTAAAGCTACAGTTTTTTACTATACATAGGTAGATTACTTTAAAACTTTTGCGGTTCAGCTACTTCCCGTAAGGTGATGCTGTCGGAAATATTTATGTCGTATTCTCCGAGATTTATTGGTCCGAATAGCATTTACAGATTGCTAGTATATGTTTGTCTCTTTTTACTGATTTTTTAAATAAAGTAAGTTTTGTGAATTAACGCGTGAAAATTTGCGAGCCATTGTTTTCTACGATTTTAAAGACGGTCTCGCCCGACAAGAGTGCTCGCAAAAAATCAAGCGATTGTTTGGCGATGAAGCACCGTCCTTGGTGACTGTTGAGCGGTAGTATAACGAGTTCTAGCGTGGACGTGTTTCGCTCAAAGACGAGCACTGTGAGAGACGGCCTGCCACTGCAGTCACTCCAGACAACATCAACGCCGTGTATAACATGATAAAGACAGATAACGACTGCACATATAGAGATATTTGGGCATCATTGGACATATATATGTAAGTATGACCCAAATCAGAACTGTCCTGCATGATCATCTTGCCGTGAGAAAGCTTTGCGTTCAATGAAATCCACACAATTTAACGCAAGCTCAATTTTCAAGAAAATGGAAAAATGTATTTATTCAAAGTATTGGCCATTTGATTCTACACATCTTGCTCATCTTTAAGGCAATTTATGGATGCCATCTCAAAAAAACCGTTCATCCTTTTAGCAGAGCCATTCATCATGGTGACTGTTGAGCGGTAGTACAACGAGTTCTAGCGTGGAGGTGTTTTGCTCAAAGACGAGCACCGTGAGGGATGGCCTGCCACTGTAGTCACTCCCAACAACATCGACGCTGTGTACAACATGATAAAGACAGATAACCAATGCGCATACAGAGATATTCGGGCATGACATATGTGTCACATCATAACACTGCATACTTAAGCCTAGTCACATCTGCATTGACGTTCTGGTACACCTGGAAAATTTTCTGGATAAAGTATTGATTCAGATATTTTTGCAGTCTTAAAGGGGTATAGTTTTTATCACCTATGCTGTTTAGAGATGAATGCAGAGAACAGAGAGTACGTCGTATGGACGAAACCATCCCAACCTAGTCGTAAAGACTACCATCGGGTGGATAATGACACACATTTTCGTGATGCAACATAATCACCTTTCTGCTGACTAATTCAGGCCATATCTGGTCAATCGCTCGCTTTAATTTACTTAGTTGTGAATAGCTTTTCTCTGAATTAATGTTATGATTTTCAGATAATAGCTAAAATAAACAATTTCTTCCACTTCCATCAAATGCATAATTTTCTATGGGTGTAAACTGACTTTTGCGACGGTTGAAGAGGTATCGCCGCGCTTAGACCATGATCTCTTACGCTTAATGGTGTTACATGCAATCCATTTTTCGTCATCTGTTTTCAGTCGCTTACAAAATGAATCGATTTCGTTGCGTTTCAATAGAGAATTGTAGTATAAATTTGGTTTATCAAATATTCTGCGTTAATTCATGCTGTACCTAGTACAGGTATATATCGACTTTGTTGAATGTTACAAGCTGACGTAATTGCCTTAACATTGTTAGCTAATTGATTACAAAATTTTCTCCAATTTCTTTGCCAACCGCTTTTAATTAGCGCCAATATTTCAAGGTCATCAGCCTTAATCGCTCGTGCAAGACGTGGTGTACCACTAATATTAAAATTGTTTTCGTGAAACCGTCTGAATCGTGGAATCGTCAACGGTATCTTTGCTATACACAGTGCGTATCTTCTTTTTTGTCTGCGTAGTATTCTTGCCTTTTTGGAAATAAAGCATAATGTTTCGAAAATACTCCTTATTTTCTATCTTTTTTATAACGCTCGACGAAATTTAAATAACACAACCAATAACATAATTTTCCTATCGCAACTATACTGTGAAACGCAGTGTAGCAAACAATATCAAAACATCACATCGTCTTTGTCCGAACTCTTCAAACAGATTCATCGTTTTACAGTTAATTTTTGTAATAGTCCTTCACCGCATCATTTTACCGTATAAGGTTAAATGCTTTTGATTGCTACTCTAAAGTAGTTATTTTTCTATTTTATTTACTAATTATTGCGATTTGTTCATTATTTGCTCATTCGTGAGAGATTTATATGAATAAGGTTTTCGGGGATGTCCAATTGTTCATACAAATACAATGTTAAATAAAATGCCCTTTTCTATGTTAACTGAATACGATTGGATATTTTTTGACAACCATAATGTGGTTTTTTCCGTGTGGCATATCTTTGTTACATTGCATTTCGCATATTCTAAAATTGACAATTTTCTAATTTTAAGGGACTAAGGAAAGAAGTGGAAACTACAATGAAATAATCACAATATGGATTCAGAGGAGGAAGAAGCATAATTACCCAAATTTGCATACATAGATAAGTTGTCTGAAAAAGCATCAATAAAGGCAGATAATTGTACAGATGTTTCACAGAATTGGAAACTGCATTATAGGATCAAAAGAGACAATACTTGGAAATACTTGCAAAAAAGAGAAATGGGGAAGCCCTATACAGACACAATAAAACCAATGTACAAAAATTCAAACGAGATGAGACCACATAATGACCATCAATAACATTCAAAGCTTGAAGATTACGTGCTGCGTTGATGTTTCTGGTGCTAAACTAGGCTACACAAAAAACAAGAACTAAAAATGGGTCCAAATAGGAAGCTGGTGGAGTCAAATGAACAGCAGAATGCCTGTTTGTGGGAAAGAACCAAAAAAAGCTACGAAAAATATAGATACAATTAACAGAGAATTTAGGGAAATAAACATACGTATAAATATAGAAATGACAAATACAATAGTAGTAGTAAATATGGGATAATACATAGAAATGAAATTAGATAAAAAAAGAGATTTAGAATAAGCAAACTCGAAAAAAATTGAAAAATAAAGGAAAGTGGAAAATGTTTTTAATTATGACAAAAAGTGATTTCTCGGAAAAATGAAATTACAGAAAGCGTAAAATTGGTAGTAATCAAAAGAATGGTAAACCAACATTAATATATTCTTGTGAAATATGGACTATTACAGAAAAAGATAGAAGCATATTGAACACAGCACGGGGAAGATTTTTAAGAAAGATACAGAGAGGAAAAGGCGGGACAAGATCAGAAATAACACTTAGGATACAGTTAGGAATACAAGTCCTAGAAGATGAGAAAAGACGATTAAGATGGTCAGAGAGAGAGAGAGTCAGAGGAGAGATTCCCAAGGAAGCTGCTCGAAAGCGACTAGCAGGAGGGAAACAAAAGAGGAAAACTAAGAAAATCGTGGTTGCGAGAAGCTAGGAAGGAACCACAGCGAATAAGGGAACTGGCACAAAACGTGGATATTTAGAAGAGTTATAGAGGGAAGAAACTCAACTCTACCAATTTTTGATACATAACAGTAGTAGGAAGGACTCTGGATAAAGTAAGTAATTAAGCATATTGAATCAATGAATTATTTTAACAAAAAAACTTGAAGATTATACACAAGATCTAATAATAGGAACAAGTTCCATTTTTAACATCTATTGTTTGCTGTAAATGCTATAGAAATTTGGTTGTTTTTATATTTCCTTTATTTTGTGTAAAAATTGATGACCATTACTTTTATATACTGCGACGTAATAAAATCTGGAGATGATACTTGAACATAGTTATGTTTTCTTGTTCAAAATTGAGATGTCTGGGTTTCATTTTACTTTAATTTGTCCTTTCGTTTAATAATGTATTTAAATTTTAGATTCCTGATGGTAGACGACTATGAATTTTCAAACAAGTGAAAACAAATTTACCGAGGAAATAATAAAAGCTAGTAGTCACTCATTCTACGGTATTCTGCGAATGTTCCAGGAGTACACCACACTATCAAGTGTGATAAATAATAAGGCGCCTATTTACCGTATTACCAAAATGTTTGAACTCATATAAATGATATTTGTAAGTTGAGTTGCCTAACTAATATATTTTATTTGAAGAAAATCAAAAATTTTCAAATTTAATATAACGATAAAAATGATAGGTAACTTAATTTACATTGCCTAATTTTGAATTGCCTCTTCAAATTTGTGTTATGATGCAAAATTTCGTTTCAACGAAAATGCAAATAAAGCTATAGGCAAAATTTAATTTACAGCAGTGGGATATATTCGACTGCCTAACTTTGAATACTTGTTACCCTCAATACTTACTTGCACTTCTGCTATCCTCATACAAAACTCTAATTTAACATAAAATGTACAGATATTTATATTTTAATAAAAATACTTAATTGTTAATACAATTAAATTGCAATTCCGTATCAGGATAGCAGAAGCGCGAGGAGGTATTACGAATAGAGGTAATCAAAGTCAGCCAACCAAATACACACACCATAGATGTATATTAAGTTGCCTATACTTTCATTGATATATCGTTAAGTTCAAACTTATGTCAGGAGAACAAAAGGACAAGAAGGTTTTCAAAGTTAGGCAGCCAAATATATGTGATTTAAGTTGCGTATACGATTACTTTCAATGATATATTGAATTTCGTATCAGGACAAATTTAAAGAAGCATTGAGACTGAGAGGTATTTAAAGCTAGGCAACCAAATATACGTCTCTGATGTGAATTAGTTGCCTATACTTTTATTGAGGTGAACGCGAAATTTGAAAATATATAGAGGAAGACATTCAAAGTTAAGCAATCAAATATGCATCCATGATTTAAATTAAGTTAGTTCAAGAGAATAAAATTTACAAATGATAAATCATCAGAAGTTAGACTGACCAATCTATGAGTATTATTTATATTAGGCTGTAAGTTCAAATTTTGGGTTGGCAACTAAGTACTTTCGGTTTTTACTGATAGAGAACGTTGCTTTATTTTTTGTATAATGTATGTTAGTGCTGTACTTTACCGTTTGTCGCGTGATACTAGTCACATTGACGTAACTTCAGAAGCAAGTAGTGCGTAATTTTTATTAAAGCTATTAGTTGTGGGTTAATTTTAAATGGAGTGCAGAAACGAACATTTTCGACATATTTTACTATTTTATTTCCGTAAAGGAAAGAAAGCTGCTGCGGCTCACAAAAAGATATGTGAAGTTTATGGTGCTAATTGCTTAACAGAGCGCACGTGTCAGAATTGGTATAAAAAATTCCATTCTGGAGATTTTTCCCTCAAAGATGAGCAACGTTCTGGTCGGCCTACTGAAGTTACTGATGACCAAATCAAAGTCATAATTGAAGAGGATCGTCATATAACTGTTTGAGAGGTTGCGGAGAGGCTACATGTATCGCACACAACAATTGAAAAACATTTAAAATGTCTTGGGCTAGTGAAGAAGCTTGATATTTGGGTACCTCACGAATTGAAAGAAATTCATTTAACGCAAAGAATCAACTTTTGCGATATGCACCTTAGACGAAATGAAACCGACCCTTTCTTAAAAAGAATCATCACTGGTGATGAAAAATGGGTCCTGTACAATAACATAGTTCGAAAACGATCATGGAGCAAACACGATAAACCAGTTCAAACCACATCGAAAGCTGAATTGCATCCAAAAAAGATCATGCTGTCAGTTTGGTGGTATTACAAAGGTGTTGTGTTTTTTGAGCTGCTTCCAAGGAACCAAACGATCAATTCTGATGTTTACTGTCAACAATTAATAAAACTGGATGAAGCAGTCAAAGAAAAATGGCCAGAATTGTCAAATCGGAAAGGTGTAGTTTTCCACCAAGATAATGTAAGGCCTCACACATCTTTGGCAACTCGTGGGAAACTATTGGAGCTTGGCTGGAAAGTGATGCCACATCCCCCATACAACCCTGATCTAGCACCATCTGATTACCATTTATTTCGAAGTTTGCAGAATTCTTTGAATGGTAAAACTTTCACAAATGACGATGACCTTCACTCGCACCTGGTTCAGTTTTTTGCTGATAAGGACCAGAAATTTTATGAGCGCGGAATCATGCAGCTGAAAGAAAGATGGCGAAAGGTCATTGAGCAAAATGGAAAATATATAATTAATTAAAAACTATTCTTTGTTTAAAAAAAAGTGTTTTATTTTATATTACAAAACCGAAAGTACTTAGTTGCCAACCCAATATATAAAAGAATCGTTAGATAAACTTATTATTTATTAAAAAGTATGTTTTATATATGCTTGGCCTTTTAGACGGAATGCAACATCGGTGCTCCTAGATATCCGCAGAATATCGTTAAATGAGCGATTACTAGCTTTTATTGCTTTCTTGATAATTTTTTCCACTTTTCCACTCCGAAAATCATTATATTCTATCTTCAGGAATGTAAAACACAACTACATGTAAGTAAAATGAAACATAAACAATTCAATTTTTAATAAAAAAAACACTGCTATGTTCAAAGATCTTTCCAGAGTTTATATGTCACAGTAATTAAAAGCAGTGTTCATAAATTTTTTGACAAAAAATAATTTTATATCAAATAAGAAGGTTAAAATTAATCAATTTCTAATGGTTGATTTTAACCTTCTTACATTTAGGTTTTTAAGGTGACATAAATTACACAAGGCTTGGTACGGTGTCGCAATAACTGTAGAACAAGTTATACCAATATATTTGAAATTACAGAATGAAAGCTGAAAGATTAGCTTGTACCCGCTTTTTGTCCATTTATCTTGGAGATTGCCAAGTCAAACAATGTGTAACATTTTTTAAAAACTTCACGAACAAATTATATAAAAGAGTTACAAAAAAATATATAATCAACAGGCAATTTTAAGGAAATGCATATTCCTTAAAATTTTCAGCTAATTATATATTTTTTTGTAACTCTTTTTGTATATTTCCATTATCGCCATGTCATCCACAAACAGGAGTTCCGCTGTTTTTCTGACTCCTCCAGTGTCCTATTTTAACCTTTGTTCGTGTCTTCCTTTTTATATATCCTATTTTAGCCCTACGGAGAACAGCACGCAGCCTTGTTTCAATCTATGGTCAGTTTTGAATCCTCTTGATATATCATGTCACTGTGCGTATGTAGTATGTATTCCTCTTCCCCATTTCGAAAATTTAGAAAAGGAAGCCCAGCACCGATCGATGAAATAATAGACAATCGTTCAGTGTCTGCTTCATTGCTTTAAACAAATTGATTTCATATACATAAAATCATCAGCTATCAATGCACATGAAGCGGTATCTAGTTTTATTTGAACCTCAACTGACAATCTGTACGACCATGACAGTATGACCAATATGAATGGAGAATGTCATATTTCAATTTGCTTTGTATTTACAATTTCAAATAATGGGTGATTCATTATGATGTACTTTTTTCAATAGCGATTTTTTGACGGATATAGCATTTGTCGTGTCAAACTTTCAGGTTATTTTAGTTAAGTATTGTGAGAGATGTGAAAGACTCGGCCCGGCACAGTATCTACAAATTATTCAGTTGTATTACGAAAATCAGTAGCACATTTCTCGTGGTACACGAGAAATATGTTTCGTGTACTTAGAACAACTTATGGTCTACGTAATCGGCCCATCGAACGCACAATTCGCCATATCGGCGAAAAATTTGAAACTCAATAATCATTATTGAATAATACGCGGCCAAATAAACCACATCCGGCACGTAGTGAAGAAAATATAGTGATGGTAGCTGAGAGTGTACGCCATGACCATGAAGAATCGATTCGACGTACATAGATTTCGACAGCTTGGCTTATCGTATGCCACAACTTGACGTTTTCTAAGTAAGGATATTCGTTCAATAATTGAAAGCGGCCGACCCTACGAATCGCCACCGTTTCAGTCTTCGAGCTCTTGAAAAGCTTGAAGATCCATTGTTTTCGACCAAAATTTTGTTTAGTGATGAGGTCAATTTTTGGCTTAATGGCTACGTCTACAAGCACAATTACCATATTTGGAGCGAAGAGCAACCCGAAAAGGTTTAAGAGTTGCCATTACATCGAGACAAAACCACAGGTTGGTGTGGTTTATAGGCAGGCAAGTGGAATCATCGATCGTCAGCGGATAAAATGAATATTTACTACTGACAAAGAAATCATATTTTAATGCATTCGTCTTATGAAATACGCTATTAACATCTTAAAAACTGAAAGGGCATAGAAATCAGTGATACAATTAATAAAGTTATTTCTCTATTAAATTATCTTACGCAACAGTTTTTTTTTTATAATCACGCTTGTGTTAGCAAATCATTTTACTTAAGTGTATTTGTGTGTTAAATAAGAATATTTTCGTCGATCGTCAAGGTTTACTACTTTGCAAACTAGTACAAAAAAGATCTAAGTCGACTTCACTGACAACTCGTACATGAACTCATGACCAAAGGAAGAATAGGAAGAAAACAACAACAGCAACAACAAAAACACCAACAACGAAAAAAAAAAATAAGAGAAGCAACAGTGGAACGATAAATTTTCGCCGGCCATATCACCGTCAATTTTGCATGTACGTCGTTGTCTTTGTTGCTCTTCTTGGAAGTGCCAATGCGAAACAGAATGAGAGGGAGTGCATTAAAAGAGCGAGAAAGGCGAATTAACATCAGAGTGGCGTTACGTAAATCACATAAGCGTGTTTTAAATTAATTCTCCCTGGAGGTATATTACCGGCGAAATTATATGTATAGGAGGATGGATAATGTGAAGCAGCTTTGATGTTGGTTATCTTTCTCTGTCTCTGCTCGATCTCTCTTCATTACTGTGTATTTTGTATGCGTTACGTAACCCAGTTCGGAATATCGGTTACTATGTTTCGAAGCTTCCTCACTTGTATTTTACTAAATTATAACTTATATATGTGTCAGTGGAATTTACTTCCACTTAAATGTTGACGATTTTTTCATATTTTCAATACTCCGTTAAAAGTGTTATCTACGGCATTCGCGAACATTATTCTATTATACATTTTTAAATACAAAAATAGATTAATACGAAATGAATAAAATTGATTTTTACACAGACCCTTAAACTGATTAATGAAAAACGACAAAATTTATCTATAATAATCCAATCAGATAAGAGGAAGATTAGTGGAAGAAATAATTGCAAGTATAAAGTCTACGGTATAAGTTCTATATTTTTTGAGACACATACAACACGCATAAAAACATAAGATTTAAAAAAGCAATATAATACAAAGTTAAACATACATAACACATGGATCAATAAGTCCCGAGACAAACCCATAGATGGCGCTCGTAGTAAACCAGTAACCACGTCTTTCTAGAGTACTAACCTTTGCTTGAAACGTGTCAAAATTTTAAGTCGATCGGACCAGAAACAGCTGAGTTATCGAGGTTGGAGTAAAGTCGTTTTGTAGTTTGTTTAAACAATGGAAAAAACCGAGTTTCGTGTTCTGATAAAACATTGTTTTTTAATGGGTAAAAACACCACGCAAGCAAAACAATGGATTGAAAAATGTTACCCGGACTCTTGTCCATCAAAAGCAACGATTTGTCGGTGGTTTGCCGAGTTTAAACGTGGTCGTACCGACACAAATGACGCGGAACGCTCGGGTAGACCTGTGGAAGCCGTTACACCGGAAAATGTGAGTGAAGTGACAAAAATTATAATGAAAGATCGTAAAGTGAAGCTCCGTGAGATTGCTGAGATGACACAGATATTATATGGAAGTGTATTTACTATCCTTCATGAAAAATTGAGCATGAAAAAGGTTTTTTCCAAGTGGGTGCCGCGATTGCTTTCGATGGAACAAAAACAGCAACGAGTCGATGATTCAGAAAGCTGTTTATCGCTATTTACTCGCAACAAAAAAGATTTCTTGTGTCGTTACGTGACCATGGACGAAACATGGATACATCACTACACTCCAGAGTCGAAGCGGCAGTCATCTGAGTGGCGCACAACTGGCGAAAGCCGTCCGAAACGTCCGAAAACGCAGCAGTCAGCTGGCAAAGTCCTGTCGTCAGTTTTTCGGGATACACATGGCGTGATTTTCATTGACTACCTCGAAAAAGGTAAATCGATCAACAGTGATTATTATATTGACTTACTGGTGCGTTTGAAGGAGGAAATCGCAAAAAAACGACCGCACATGCAGAGAAAAAAAATCCTTTTTCACCAAGGCAATGCACCCTGCCACAAGTCGATGAAAACAATGGCAAAATTGAACGAATTGGGTTTTGATCTGCTTCCCCACCCCCCATATTCGCCAGATTTAGCCCCCAGTGACTACTGGCTCTTTGCTGATCTTAAAAAAATGCTCCAGGGAAAAAGATTGGGCTCAAATGAGGAGGTCATCGCTGAAACTGAAGCTTATTTTGAAGCGAAAGATAAATTTTTTTATAAACATGGTATTGAAAAATTGGAAAAGCGTTGGAACCATTGTATCACCCTAAAAGGTGATTATGTTGATGAATAAAAAAAAAATTTGCAAAAAAAATGTTGTTTTCATTGTTAGTCTCGGGACTTATTGATCCATGTGTTATGCTGTAGAATTTGAGAAAAGTACGAACAGAAGATTACAGCAATAGACATGAAACACATATGAAAAATATGAATAAACAACAAATCTAATATCGGTGTGATCCAAATATTGCTAAGCAGATGTCTTAAATACATTTTCGGTATCGTCTAGCTAAATAGTCTATGATCTAATAATACTATAATTATAGAAATGTACAACAATTGAAAAATTCAACATTATAGAGAGAGAGAGACGAATATGATGGTAATTGATTCATGTATTATGGAATGGATATCATGGTGCAACGAAAGAAGCATTGAACTTCACCAACTAAACGGGAAAATTAGTAAACCCAAGAATACGTCTGTAAGAAACCTAAATGGAGGAATTAAACAGCAAGGTTTCTCATTGGACGGAATTAATTTAAAACACAAAATAGTATAGTATTTAAAAAGGATAAAAATTTGCTTAAAGAACAGCAAGTCAATTATTTTAAGAGTGTAAAATTATCTACCTAAACAAAATAGAAGACAAATCAAAAATAGCCAAGATTAGAAAAACATATTTAGAGAAAATACAAACATAAAACGAGTGAGCTAAATTTTGAGTTGTTCAGAGAGGTAATTTGTTTTTCTGATCATGACGATGATCAACAATTCTTTTATAGTATGTACGTATTTTAATTCAAATATACATATATTGACTGTCTTGGTTCAATACATGCTGCTATTTTTCTGGTAGTAGCGCAAAACTTGAACCAAGTCGTATTTTGGACGTCTTCGTTGTAATTAACCCTCTCATGCACCAATCTTCGCTATGTAAGCTATATTTTTTTAAACTTTGATTTCAACTTCAATAGGGTCGAAAAAGATAAAAATGAGAAAAAAAAATTAGTTTACGCCCAAATTGTGGTTTTTGAGATATGTTGTATATATACAACATGGTGCATAAGCGGAGTTGTAAGTTAAACTTTTTTGCAAGGTGAAAACAATGGCTTATTTAATCTTTTTTACTCTTTATTTGATAAAAGAAAAAGCGTTAAATAACATCGATTTTTTATAATATATTCAGAAATTTACAGTATTTATTTTTCGTGATACTCCTTGAAACAATTTTTTTTAGGGGTAAAACATACAGGCACGTTGCATTTAGTGCAACACACAGTTGTGAAGCCACTTTTACAAAGTTTGCAACGCGACTGCTTTGGTTTATAACATGGCCAATGAGCAATACCATCATACCTGACGTCTTCAACTTGAATTGAGAGTGTACTATGCTTTGGAGCTACAGGAGACATTTGTGGCGAATCTGTTGGACGACCACGCTTCCTCGGGCCGAAGGTGTTTGTATATATAAGGCCTTGTGCAACATAATTTTGGAACTGTATTAGAGTTAGGGTTTTATCGCTGATTTTTAAAAATTGACAGTGGCGCCAATAAAGAAACCCAACTGTTCGTGACTGCAGAGTCCAGTATTCAAAAGAAAATTCGCATATAGTATTTGCGGGATCGGTGATTTATCCTATATAACTCACAGAGCATATCTGCCAAATCAACTCCTCCCATGTAACAGTTATATTGCTTAATAACATTTGGAACTGCTCTATTTCCTTAAGAGTTGCATTCACTGAAACACCACTTTCCTGCACTGAATATAGATTAGTCTCCTCCAAAACTTTGCTGAACATGTTGTCATCAAAAAACAATTTAAAGTATTGTAAGGGGGAAAGTACTTCAACATCTTCGTCAGTAGAACTATTCCATTGTTTTTGATATGTTTTTGTTATATTTAATATAATTTATTATATTATTATAATTCGAACATGCCGATACTTTCATAATATGGACACTTTGAAGACTCTTTTCTTTGCTCATGTTATTTCCAAACTGGAATATGCATCTATAGTCTGGTACCCCATCTACAAATCTCAAACTAGCCTCCTGGAACAGATACAGCGCAAATTTCTGAAATACCTCTCATTTAAATGTGATGGTCGATATCCTGCCCGTGGAGTGAATTACAACGAGTTGTTGGAGCGACATGATATCGTATCGCTGTCTGATAGGAGAAAAACTCTTAGCGCTTCATTTATGCACAGTGTCGTTACTGGGAGTGTTGATACGCCGGATTTACTGTCGCGTGTTTATTTCATTGTTCCACGCCTGGGATCTAGGACAAATCAACTAATTTATGTCCCTACGGCAAGGACCAATATTTTGCTGAAGGCCCCTTTGGTTCATTCGGCGGTGAATTTCAACAATCTGCAGTACGATTTGCTGTGACCACTATTTGTATGAATATATTTTGTTTTAAGATACATATTTCATTTTCACAATGTAACTATGGTTTAATTTTTTTTGTATTTCTTTGTTTGTTACCCGTTTTGGAGTAATAATCTCTGTTGGGTAACTTAATAAATTATTATTATTATTATTATTATTATTATTATATTTTTTTTTCCACCTTAAATTCTTCAGATCAACCTTTTGAAGCTCCGCCTCTTTCTCAGAATCCTCAGGAACAATTTCCTCCTGCTCTAAGAATTCAGCTTCGATTTCTTGCGGGAACTCCGCACATAGATCTTCAGCCGTTATTTCCTCACAAACGTTATTAAAAATGCTCGCTACTTCACCAGAAATTTCTACCGAAGGTATATCGGGTTCTACTTCAGCATCCAAGTCATCCCAATCGAAATCCAAAATTTGTTTAATCTCTTTTACAGTTAATCCTTTTTGTTTGTCTATAGTATATTTGAAGTCCAAAATAAAAAAAAACTGGCTGGAGAATAATATAAAATCAACAAAAACCGCAATGCAAGAAAATATAAATTAGGACACAGTTAATGAACCGTGTTGTACATGTACAACATATGAATTAACGCACCAAAAAATTTTCTCAATAAAATTTTTACCTTTTATTTACTTTATATCACTTCTTTATAATATGTTTTAATTGGAAAAAAATTGCCACTGAAATATTTTTAGTTTTTCACTAAAATCTATCCACTTGTTTCTTGATAAAATTCACAGAAAAAAAATCGTCCAACTTCACCAGACAAAACACTAAATATGAAGCACAAAAACTTTTTGCACTTGTACAAAAAACAACAAAACTAAAGTAAAAGGTATTAGATGTGTTTTTGCTTTGCTTGAATAAAACAAATTTACTGTTAGATATAAGAAATGTGCTCTTGAATAGCGTTGTTGTATACAAACAACAAGTGCATGAAAGGGTTAAATGTATTTCTATCTAATCTATTGTCGTTTGCTGGTAGAAATTTGCGAAAGTGGTGATTTCGATGTGCAAGACAGAACGTTCTGGTAGACCGAAAAAATTTGAAGATAGGAAACTACAGGAATTATTGGATGAAGATCCAAACCAAACTCAATAACAATTGGCAGAAGCGTTAAATGTGGCCCATCGATTAACGATCGATTACGAGCAATGGGAAAAATCCAAAAATGGAAAAATGGGTGCCACATCAATTGAATGAGAGGCAAATGTAAAATCGAAAAATCGTCTGTGAAATGCTGTTTCAAAGGTATGATCGGAAGTCATTGCTGCATTGAATAGTGACGGGTGATAAAAAATGGATTTATTTTGAAAACCCTAAGCGCAAAAAATCATGATATCACCTGGTGAAGTCGTACCATCGACTCCAAGGCCAAATTGTTTTAGTCGTAAGGCAATGCTCTGTGTTTGGTGGGAGCAAAGTGACGTGGTTTATTTACGAACTATTGAAACCTGGTGAAACAGTTAATACTGATTAATTAAATTCATGAAGTAAACAAGCTTGAATTGAATGTAATTGGAGAGATATTCTAGAATAAAAAATGACAAATCAAAAGCTTATGCCGCAGCTAAGCTTACCAATAAACTGATGAGGTTTGTTTAATGTGATCTGCATAAGACGATTCATTACATAAAACATAAACAAAAAGCGCACGAATTTTTTTGGCCACTTATTTGAAAATTATATTGGACTCAATATGTATTATGACAAAAGAAATATATATGATGCTTGTATCTGGATATTTTTGGACAAATTTCTATTTACACATGCCACTTAAATATTCCATTCCCCGAAAGAAATATGAAACACTTAACAGTTTGATTTAACTTTTTCTGTTCCCACAAACTTTTGATACGGAATACAAAAAAATATTTACTTGCTTTTTAAAATTTATATGGCATTTATTTGTTATCTTACAATCGCGACTTGTGTGCAGACATGTTAAATGCGAAAGCGTCAATGATTAGCAAGAAAAATATGCGCGAAGGGAAGCTTCATGATTGATGACTAGAGCAGCTGGTAAAAGTGCAACTGGTAAAAATTACAACATGCGGGTTTGTCTCCAGTATTACACACTTACGCACGTAGAAGTGTGGGTGTTTGCATAAAACTGGGTGAATTATGAGAACGCCGTTGCAATTTACTTAAAATATTCGCTTGTATGATATATACGGCAGTTTTAAGTTTAAATTATTAATTCATTACAAGCAGTGCCAAGAAAGTAAATGTGTATTACATGCGCTGTTACTACGTGTTTCATATTTTGCAACTTTGGAGAGAGAAAATAGGAATATGTTTTTGATTTTAGTGTCAAAACATGTACAAAATGCATAGGTTATTAAACATAAATAGTTTTTGTACCAGAGCTGTTGCTACAATTTTGGGATACAAGAAAGCAAGAATCAGTAGCAGGGCCACTGCCTGGGGCTTCACAAGTCGGAGAAAAGTTAGGATAAAAGAAGTGTAAGTACCATTATAATAGACAAAAGTATTTTACATTTTATGAACTTTGCACAAAAGGCAAAGGCTTCTTTCACAAATATCTGCCGCTCGGAGCCTCGCAACCGTTAAGACAGCCGCTGGCAAGAATATGCACAGTATGATAAATAAATAACCGAACTTTTTCGATATAAAAGGTGTTCCAAAAAGACATTTTATTTTTAATAGCCCGCCATTTTAACAGTTGCCATGACTCAACCTGTAACCACTTCACAGAATGTGAACAAAATGGAACAATATACGCTTCAACAACGCATTGAAATTATTAAAATTCACTACAAAAATGGGGAAAATTTCGCGGTCACAGTTCGCAAAACTAAAGCATTTTGGGTCGTCGGGAAGCACCTTCTTGGCCAGCAATTGTGAAACTGGTGGAAAAATTTAAGCTGTTGAGACAAGTTAGAGATGTGAAGAATCGAACTTGTGCACGTCGCTTAACAACAACTGAGAATATTGCTGTTGTAGCTCATAATGTTGCGGAAAACCCTGTCCATTTCTCGTCGATCTTTGGAATTGGGCATTCCACAAACGACATTATAGCGTATTTTGCATAAAGACTTAGGTCTTACGGCTTTTAAAATTCAGTTAACACAAGAATTCATGTCTACCGACCATCAGCAACGTCGTATCTTTGCTGATTGGGTCCTTGAAATGCATCAAACTGATCCGGAATTTCATTTTGAGTGATGAGGCCCATTTTCACATCGGAGGCTACGTTAACAAGTAGAATTGTCGCATTTGTGGCTCGGAAATGTAAGAATTATTATTGAAAAGCCTCTCCATCCTCAACGTGTGACTGTTTGGTGCGGTTTTTGGTCTGGCGGGGTCATTGGACCTTACTTTTTCGAAAATGAGGCTGGAGCAATTGTTACGGTGAATGGATTGCGTTATCGAACGATGATTAATGATTTTGTATGACCGGAATTGGAAGATATTTATGCGGACGACGTTTCTTTTCAACAAGACGGCGCTACGTGCCACACAAGTAACGATACCATCGCTCATTTGCGTAAAGTTTGCTGACCGTGTGATCTTGTGATTTAACACCTTTAGACTTTTTTCTTTGGGGCTATGTGAAAGATAAGTTCTATGCTAATGGCAAAGATGGAATTCGTGAAGTTATCGAGGACATACATAGATGGAAAATTTCATGAAATGAATATGGTCCGGCAAGCGTAACCGTGGCGGCCATTTGGCTGATATTGTTTTCCATTGTTAATGGCATGCCCTCCTCTTTACAAATCAAAATTAAACCTCTTATTGAAAGAACAGTTACAATAAAACACGCATTATATTATGTTTGAAAGTTAATATTTATTCAAAACAGGTTTCATTAGAATCAATACGTCTGGCATAATTAACTAACGCATGCACAGATTTTTTAATCTCATATTTCGGAAAGTTATTTAACACCTGTATCATGGCTGCTTGAATGACTTCTTTCACAAATTTTCAATTTAGGGAAAAGAAAATAGTTAGGGTGGATAGTCGATGAGATGAATTTACTTTTTTTTCACGAACTTTTAAGGTCTTGACGGTGATGCATTTTCATGCAGTAAAAACGGCTGTTTTCCCGCTGGATATTTGGATCTAAGTCGAAAAATTCTCGACCACAAACAATGTAAAACAACAAAATAGTATTCTCTATTAATAGTTCGACCTTTTGAAACAAATTCGTTCTGGACACTACCTCTTCAATTATAAAAAGGAATTAACATTGACTATTCTTGACTTTCGAAAATGCAATATCTTTAGTTCTGGCTTCCCTTTCGATTTCCATTCTACAGATTGGCACTTAGTTTTAGGGTCGTATTTAAAGCACCATGTTTCATCACCAGTTATGATGGAATCAAGAAAATCTCGTCGTTTTTCACAGTTAATGTCTTTACAATGCTCTACATTAGCGATTTCTTAGTTTCTATTTAACTGATGTGGTACAAAACGTGCACAGACATTTTTATTTTACCAAAATCTTCAGTTAAAATTATTCAAATTGCAAACGTAGTTGACTTTAATTCTTCAGCCAAAATTCTCGCCGTCCTATTTCCATCGACAGCAATGACTAATTCAACAAGATTTGCAGCTTCTGGCCCTCCAAGTCCTGTATCGTCATTTAAATCTTCTTGACCCGCATAGACGATACGGTCGTGTTTACGGGTTTTACCGTGGATCCAGGTCGTTTGACATGTGATTAATTATTCACTGATGATGACAACTTAGTTGTCTAAATACGTATACAAAATAGGAAAATTATTGTGGAAAGGGGTTTTATTAACCTTTAGTGATTAAGTTAAATGTCTTATTGATAAGCAAATGCGAACTGTTACTTTACATCTGTCAAGCAATTCAAACAATTGCAACTGTTTTTCAGTAGTGACAGAAGATATCTTAGGCCAACTATATAAAATGTATAAAGATTTAAAACTTAAAATTACGAGACATAATGATAGTATTAATTTTGTCCAAAAGTTTAAAATATGATAAAAATATCGTTGTTTAAAAATAATAAAGTTTTGGTAGTATTGGTTCTAGTATTTATTGAAAATTTCTGGTATAAGAGGAGTACGTAGGGCTATTCAAAAGTAAGCTACCAGTTTGAAATGGCCGAAACTTTGCCAAAATTTTTAGATTCTGCAAAAAATAAAAATACCAAGTTATTCGTAAAGATATGAGAGTTTATTTTTAAAAGGAGAAATATGAAAACTTAAATATGACTACCTCCGTGACCTTCTAAATTATGAACGGCATTAGAAACAGCATTCCATGGAATGTTCTCAACGATATGATATCGATTGCTTCAGTACCTCACGAGTAGTATGTCTAAGTAATTACCCTTTTTTGAGGTAATTCCACAGTCAAAGTAAGTGGGATTCATGCCAGATGATCTAGAAGGCCAACTGTTTGGAAAATGTACTAATTACATGATCGCCAAATGTGTTGTCTGTAGTGTCTTTACACTATTATCTATGTGGGGTGGAACATCGTTTTGTATAAAAGCAATGTTGTCAACATCATGATTGGTGGTAGAACAAAGCCTTGCATCATTCGAAAATATCACTGCCCTCTAACGTTTCTATTTTCATTTGTCCATGATCAATTTGTTCATAATAATAAGGTCTATGACAAGTGGCACTGAATCCGACGCATAGAAAATATTAGGCAAAAATACTCAATTAAAAACGACAGTTTAACTCTGTATTTGACATTTAAATAGGATTGGTGAACTATCTTATCTTTAAAAATGATGACATTTAGAAATAATTGAAGTGTGTAATGCACTGTCTAAATTGCTAAAAGACAGGCGGAAGACAAAGCTCAGAACATAGATGAACTTTCTGGGAAAAATAGCAATACGATAAACAATTACATATATAGAAAAAAAAACCAAACCCTCTAAATCACGAGTCTTATTAATAAATTTATTTATTATTTCTCAAATTTCAAAAATAAGCTTGTAAAAGTTCTTGATTTTAGAGTTTTTATTGTTGGTAGCATTATACATATGCATAAGTAAAACAATATTAAAAATGGAATTTAAATGTAAATTTCTTTTTTTTTAATCTGTGGGTCCTGTCTATATTTTCGTACATTTTATTTCGTAATTACATTTACGTAATTTAAAATTCATGATACACTAACGAAAGAGGAAAACAGGAAAACCAAACCGCATTTGATAATATTAGATCAGGCAGTGCTAACACTAGAACGTCAACTTTAAACTCAAGTTTACCTATAAAAGACAGAAAAACAAAAGCTAACAGCTATTTTTAAAATACATTTACATTCTCGAAGTTTTTTCTCATGTATACATACTTCGTTTACTGTTTAAATTCAAAGATTTCATAACATTTTCCGTAATGATTTTATAAGCAGGTAGATGAAGAATTATTTTTAAGTCTAAATTTATATAAACACATAACCGAGAGCAAACGACATCTTGTAATTTTGCCAAAACGAGAGCGTCGTTATTCCTGTTGAAGTTCTAAGCTGCGCTTTGAGGATTATCTTTACGATTCACTAAATTTGAACGACATCAATAAATTAGGCAGTTAAATATGTACAATCACTAGATACAGACGCACAGAAGCTGATGTAGGTCCCTACAAGTTCCAAGTACGTAATGTTGATTCACGATGGACATTCAGGTATTTCTGGAAGAATTTTCGGAATACGGGTTCTTACACAATTGGAAGCTATTATTATATCTGGGCTAACGAGAGTTGGATGATTAATCAGATATGGTCTAACTTTGCATAATGCGCTAATAAAGTAAAAGTGTGCTAAAAAAATATTGCAGAAACTTATTGTAGAAATCAGGATATTTCAAGCGGTTAGTAACAAAAAATACGGGGCGAGACAGAAAAGTTTTCTACTTTACAATAAAACAGAAGACCTACAATTTTGTTGATAATTTTTTTTTTCAACGTACTCTTCATTAATTTCGACGCACTTGCGTTACCTATCTTACAACTTTATGCCATTAGAAAAAGTGATTTCTGTTGGTCTTCAAAATAGGCATTAATATCTTTTTTCATGTTGTTACCATATGCAAAATGGTACTCTAAAGTGCTCTTTTAATTTTGTTTCAAAAAGAAGTCGGATGGAGCCAAATCCAGTGGTCCAGTTCAAAGAAATTACAACCGTCGAGGATGGTTTGGATTTTGGCTGCCTTGGCTGCGAGCTCGCGTATTGTCACGAAGAGCAGAACTACTTTGCCACATAAACCTGAATGTTTTTGGTTAATAGATGTAAGTAATTTTGTTAACGTATTACCGGAGATAACTGCTGTTTGTAGTTCTCTGTGACGTACTATTCAACAAGAATAATTCCTGTAACTCCTGCTTGATTCCAAAAGACGGTGAGTCGTTTACAGTAGATTGACGAGCACACCGAAACTGGTTTGACTAATGCTTCCCTTTAAAATAGTTTGGGAATAGTTTTAGAAGAATATGTTTCTTTGTCAAAAATTTTATGACACTGCAAAATCCATTTTTTGTCGGGTAACATTTTATAATACACAAAATAATGAACGAATTGAAACCAAATTTTGTAAGTAGAAAAATGTTACTATTGAACGTAATTAGGCAACGCACAATTTATTGTTTCTATCATGGCTAGGTAGATTTTTTTCATATTTCGTTCGTAAATTATTAGGTGCGCAACTAAGTTCTCGCTGTTTTTTGATGAAAATGCAACTTTATTGTGAAAAAATGTTTACAAATGAATCAGTCAAAATATTGCCCATCACTAGCGACAACTTTTTCCCATCTTTCTGACAGAGCTCGAATACCGTCACGGTAGAAGTGTTCGTCTTTTGAGGCTATCCACGAATAAAAGCCATTTTGAGATGTCTTCATATGAGCGGAACTGCTGATTAGCCAGACCATGTGCCATAGAACGGAACAAGTAATAATCGGACGGCGCAATATCTGGGGAATATGGCGAGTGGGGTAGGACCTCCCATTTGAGCGTTTCTAAGTAGGTTTTAACGGGTTTAGCAACGTAAGGCCGAGCGTTGTCATGCTGTAGAATCACTTTTTCGTGCCTCTGCTCGTATTGTGGCCGCTTTTCGCGCAGTGCTCGGCTCAATCGCATCAATTGAGTTCGATATCGTTCCCCAGTGATGGTTTTGTTCGGTTTCAACAGCTCATAATAAATAACACCGCCCTGGTTCCACTGAATACACAGCAAAACTTTCGCAGCGTGAATATTCGACCGAACCGACGACGCAGAAGCATGACCGGGCAGTCCCCATGATTTTGTTCTCTTTGGGTTGCTGTAATGAATCCGTTTTTCATCACCCGTAACGATGCGATGAAGAAAACCCTTCCTTTTTTGCCGCTGGAGCAGTTGTTCACAGGAGAAAAAACGACGCTCAACGTCTCTTGGCTTCAAATCATAAGGAAGCCAAGTTCCTTGTTTTTGAATCATACCCAACGCATGCAATCTCTGGGAAATGGTTTGGCGGGTAACTCAGCAAGCTCTTTTTGCATTTGGCACGGATGCTCATCGAGCAATGCCTCCAATTCAGCGTCTTCGAAGGTTTTTGGTCTTCCTTCACGCGAACGGTCGTCAACATCGAAATCATCGTCTTTGAAGCGACGGAACCAATCACAGCACGTTGTTTCACTTAGAGCAGCATATCCGTAAACTTTTTGGAGTTCTGGATGTGCTTCAGCCGCCGTTTCCTTCGAATGAAAGAAGAAAAGCAACACTTCCCGCAAATGACCATTATTTGGCACAAAATCAGACATTTTCACACAACCAAAAGTATATGACGCAAAAGCAAAATCACTAATGTGTCAAAGCGGTTTGTTTACCATATGTCTAAGCTTGGTTCATGACGTTCTGGTTATGTCACAATCGATCAGCACTTACTACTGGAGCCAAACCGCGAGAACTTAGTTGCGCACATATTAATAAAAATTAAATTTACAAACTACCTAACTTTAATAATATATAATTAGATTTTCTATTCATACGGGTTTGTCAAGTAATTATTCTTCTTTTCAAGATCCTCATGCATTTTTAGTCATTAGATTCACATTCCGGTATTACTTGCTTTCATTTATTCTTTCAACTTTAATCTCTTGCTAGTAATTTAATTTTTTTTGTAGTTTTTCTTTTTCTCATTGTTTTCTCTATATGATTTGATCATATGCCTTTAGGCTTTCTTGTCTCTTTTCTTAATTAGCCTATCGCATGTGGGCCTTTCTTTTGATCGACTATCCACAGATCTTTTCAAGTATATAATGGTGAATCATTTGGAAATAACAATTTAAGGCTATTCTCCAGCAATGTCAAAGGAGTTAGAGGCCATTCTTTTTCTACGAAGAACTTTTATTGAAGAAGGCTCTTCTAGGAAGACCAGTTAGAGGATACGCGGGTAAAGCGTGCTACAATAGCTTCGCACCAATTAACATGCTCCATCTTATGAATTGATATTGTATTATAGGGCATCTAGTAAGTATATAGTTTCAGAACTTTAAACAGTTGTAGATGATGGTGTTATTTGCTATCACGCCAATGCCAAAGGTTGCTTATATAAACTGAATAATTCAATAAAGATGTTTCTCTATCATGCTGCTTACAATTGCATTGTTTTTATTAATAACTGTTGTTTTTAAACGTCCTGTTCGAAACTGTTCCTTTGAAGATTCACAATTAGATTAAAATTGACTGTATCAGTATTTTACAGTAACTACTAAACATAATTTATTATTAAACACCTTCAGTTCACCGAAATATGTATAAAATTGCAAAACTATTTCATGTTTTCCATTCAAATGACTTTAAACAAAACGCTACAACGTTTTATTGATGTGCCACTTTGAAGTGGCAAAAGATGGAATTAAAATGTAGCAATTATATTCACATCAATAAATCTAGGTCTACTGATTAGACTCAAAATCAGGAAAATATCTTTCGTATCTAATTACATTTTTAGACACATCTAAAAATAAATCTAAACTGAAAGTTTGTTTTTGAAGCCTTAGAATTTCCTCTGAGTATACGCAAGGATTTATAAAAAATATGGTGATTGAAGTTTAGCATAGGGTGTTGTTATATTTACATTCAAAAATAAAAAGAAAGTAGCCATTAAGACATAATGGACAGGCATATTTTCAATAGTCAAGTTCAGTATTGACCGTAGTATGAAGCAAGGAGATTGTTTAAACCCACTACTATTTGTATTGCTGATGGACAGGTTAATCAAGAGATCAAACAACTAATCTGCAAACAGTAATAAAGTACGACATATTAAAACCGATAAGAATTGACAATTTATTGCATGCTAATGACATAGTTTTGATAGCGGATACACTTAAAAAATTAACCAACTAATATGGACAGAAAAGATAGATAAAATCGAGCTGGAAATTAACACTAATAATTGCAAAGTCACGATCGTTAATGTAACAAGAAATATTAATGAACGTATTTGTATCAACGGAATAAAACTAGAACAGGTAATAGTTTACGTATAATAGAAAACAGAACTGGATTTAACAACCGAGCAAGAAAAGTAAACAATGTTTACTGTACCTAGAAAGCACCACTGTGTTTGTACATGGATAGATTTACAATACAGATACGAATTATGGGTGTTACAAAGAAAGCTCGAAGGGAAGATAATTGTTGAAGAGGTGGAATTTTTAAGGACAGCGGAGAAATACAATGAGATAGAAAAAGAAATGAGAAAATACAATAAATTATCAAGAAGCAATCACCATCAGGCTCTTACAAGATTGTGATTGAATTTAATTACTGGAAATAACCCAATTACGCCCAACCTAAAGCAGTAGGCAACTAGCTTTGGATCCTAATGCATTAATATAAAAAATAGGTGTACTGGACCGGGTGAAATAGGTGATATTAGAAGAATACACAATAAGCAAATTAAAGCTGTAGAACTTTAGAAACTGTCACCGTTGAACAGCCTCCAAGGAAGAGGTTTAAACACATAGACGAAATAAAAAAACACCACAACAGTCAGAAGAATAACACAGGCCAAAAGTGCTGACAAGAGTCTGGAAAAAACTGGAATGGAGGAATATATGAACTAAGAAATAATTGGAAAAAGATATTGGATGAAATTGAAAGATTAGCTAAGGACTGCAGTAAGTGAAAAAATGGATTAACGAGTGAAAAAGAAGAATAATCACTGACTGTAAGTAAATCTTCTTATATTGCTTCTTGTTTCAATGAATTTTAATTCCTTTTTTATACAAGTTAAATAACGAAGTTCATCATAAATGCGATAACTAATTATTTTACTTAATTGAAATGATTATTAATGAACGAAATAGTTCTTTTCCGAGTACTCGTAGATAAAATTCGTTTTGTAATAATTAAAATCCGATTATAAAATCTATAATTTTTGTCATCACTTGATAAACGAGATTACGTCTCCCTCCATTGCGATAATTGTCGCTTCAACGTAAAAGCAAAACATATTTTTTTTCAATCCGGGTAAATTACATTTCCTGTTTCATCGACGTTCTCAACTTTAATCATGGCTTATTTTCAATTTTGTGCGAGTTTTTGCGCGAGCAATCGCGCCATCGAAGCGCTTCGAATTCCACGCATTTCGTTTTGTAAACAAGTGCCCTTTATGTGTTTGTGTGTATATATATATGTATTATACGGTCGTGAGTAAAGTGGGGAAAATTATACCTGTCGATGGCAATAATAACAGGCCACCAATGTTAGGGTCCCGAACTAGCTGGAAACCAACGGGAGGTATTGGTACAGACATTGGCACGAGCGGTTCCATTGGTAAAGACGCTGCAAAAGAAACAGAAACTTTACCGAAAAATCAAAGGAAAAATTTTGTGTTTTGTGTCACTTTGTCAAAAATATAAAGTTCTGTAATTGAAATAACATAATAAACATAAAAATAAATAATTATACAGTGATTGTTATTTAAAGTTTGTGTTATCGTGGGTGTGTGTTAGAAATTAAAAGTAAAAAACGCTCAGAAAGAAGCAAAAAAAATTAAATCCAGTCGACTTAAAAATAAAGCTTATAGAATATTTATTTTACACAATTCTTATAATAATAAATAGGATACGTACACGTAAAAAGCAATTATCAAATTATAAATTTTATTTCAAAACATTTATGCACATTTCTTTCATGTATGTATACCTGGAAGTATAGTTGTTACTTGCACCTGTTATTCACTATAATATTTATGAATAGGTCGTAAATAAAATAAAGATTTTCTATATAGTCACTATTTGCCACTATTTGCAAAATTAAGTGAACACTTCCGAGAAACAGAATTTAGGGACAAATGTGCCTGAAATACCGGTCATAGATTCTATTGCTTTAATCTGGAAAAGGCACTGATGTATTTTAGACACTTTACATATTTTAGTTTTATTGTAGGAATATTAAAATAAACATAACGTCCACTTGAAAAGAAATTTATATTCATTGAAGATAAGAAAAAGGGTATGAGTGTGTGAAATTGCAGTGAAAAAATGCGGCAGAAATTTATTGTGGCAGGTACAGAACACAAGTTAAAGGGTAGAAGTCAAAAATGATGAATTTCTCAGAGATAATCTACTAATTGTAGGACAATAAAAATTAATTCGATAGTTTCTGAGAAGTAAAAGAATCCTTGCAGTTAAACATTTCCGAGAAACCTATAGCGCATAGATTAAGATCTGCTAATTTTAGATTAGTATCGTCAAGAGACTAAATTTTGTCGAAAAAATTTAAAAAACTTAAAAAACTTTGTTTTGGAAAAAAGTTGTATGGAGTGATGAAGGAAAATTTCAATTGTTTGAAAGCAAAGAATAAAGTAAACCATCCACTGTCTACGCAGAAAAAAAATTGCAGTTTAATTACTGGTTATTTTATGATAGAAAGGAAGCTGTTAAAGTACACTTATAATACGTAATTACTATCAATTTGTACAAATACATTTTCATATGTGATGCAGGTACAGCATATTTTCATCTTAACAGCATATTTTCATCTTACGTTTTTACTGGTTTACACCTTTTCTTTTCTACATACATATATCCAAATCATCTCATTTGACCTTTTTTTCCTTTTTAATACTGACTTCACATTCAACACTTTTTTATTTTATAATTTATATTTTAACCTAGCTATTCGCAACGCATTTTCTTTTAGATGTAACATTAGTTTGGGCTTTATTTTTCAAATTCTCTGTTATTAACGAATTCGACTTCTATTACACTATATTGGTTGCATTCAACACTTTTTCACATATTAATTCTTTCTTATTCAAGGATAATTAAGATATCCCAGGTTAATTAAGATATCCCAGGAGTGTTTGTTAAGATGGAAGAGGGAAAAGAAATATCCGTGGAGAGAAAAGAACGTTGTCGAACGGCAAAGGCCTGTTCGAAGAGAGATATTGAAAAAATAATGAAGAAGAATGGTAGGAGTATGTGGAAAGACTGACGAATTACATAAAAATTAAATGGAGATAAAAAGGAAGAAAGAGCAGGGGTAGGCGACGAAGGAGATGAAACCCGACGGTTATGGCAGCTTTGAAATGAAAAATATCATGAATTGGAAAAGTAAAGCTAAAAATAAGAAACTATGGAATAATAATAATTACATTACCGGTTCGTAATTGGCAGCACAAAAATCTCTAGATTCGAGCATTTCTTTCTTTTATGTACAACACAAACATTTTAAGTGATTAAGTTATTGCTATCAACGGTAAACACTAAAAGCAAGCAGTATAGGTAATTTTACATTGATGCCAATCTACGTATTCTTTTGTCAATTGCAGACAGATGTCACTGCTTACCCAGTATATTAATATATTAAAGAACGAGTTGTCATAAGGTCCTCTAATGGATTGCTTTAAAAGTTTTGCGGTTCAGCTACTTCCCGTAAAGTGGCGCTGTCGGAAATATTCTTGTCGTATTCTTTGAGATTTTTTTTGTCCGAATAGCTTTTACAGATTGCTACCAAATGCTGCATTTTTAGTAATTTTTTAAATAAAGTGAGTTTTGTGAAGAATGAAATTAACGCGCGAAAATTTTCAAGCCATAACTTTCTGCGATTTTAAAGACTTACTTCACAAGAGTGTTCGCAAAATAAATCAAGCAATTGTTTGGCGATAAAGCACCATTCTTGGCGACTGTTAAATCATGGTACTACGAGTTTCAGCGTAGACGTGTTTCGCTTAAAGGCATCTGAGGGACGGCCTGCCACTGCAGTCATTCCATAAAATATTGTCGCCGTGTACAACATAATAAAGACAGCCAGACGATCCAGAAAGCAAGCGACGATCGGCACAATAGATGAGAAACCCACGAAAATGAAACGCGGATGAAGCTTTGGCAAGGAAATGGTAGCTTTTTTTTTCGGACGCACCGATCTTGCTACTATTCCGCTAGAGGCTCGTCGTATAATTAATGCTGAATGGTATATAACCTTTTGTTTACCAACTGTGATCCAAAAAGTGCGCGAGAAACGACCAAGGGGACGTATCATTCTGCATCAATACAATGCACCATCACACAACGCATCTCAAACATCAGAATTTTTAGTAGCTTGACAAACGGAATTGATGACTTATCCGCCTTATAGTCCAGACCTGGCACCTTGTGAAATTTAATACCCCGGAAGCTACTGTGGAAGCCTACGAAAACTTCTCTCTGGGCTGGCTGAAGAACAATGGCCCCAATATTTTGAGAACTGGTTCCACCGAATGCAGAAGTGCATAGATCATTTTGTAAAACAATAACAAAATGGATTAAAGTAATTGATTTTTTTCTCTATCATTCGCAAAAAGCAACCTACCTACGTATAAGTCTTATCGCATGAACCCAGTTTATAACCCAAGGAGAGAAGCGACGAACGACGTAAAGGGCGAAAGTAGTCATGATATAAGTTTTTAATGTTATTTTCTACTAATTTAGCTCTTTCATGACTTTTTCTGAATAAATATTGGTAAATTTGAATTTTGGGAATTTTCGTAGTGGTTGATATTTATCAATCCTTTTAAAACTCAATTTGTTGATTTCTATTGAATATTTTATAGATACTTATTAAATTTAATGTGAAATGTAATAATAATTCATGTTTTCCCATTCTCCAACAGCTTAACTATTTACAATTAATAACGGACATGAGATTATTAAACAACAGATACCCAAGTTTTATGTTTTCTTTTTAAAAAATATTCTAACTGGGAACTGGATTAAAATGTAATACTATGTGTCTTCTGTAAAAATAAAAACAAGCTGTTTTTTACATCCACTTTAAATCACTATTTGCAGTTGTGATGATCTGTAAGTTTCGGCGAAGTAACTGTATATTACAAAATAAACATACCATTAAAACCATGAAACTCGATAGCGAATCGATAATGATAGGGGATTGTTTCGCGTGGCATGGCGTAGGAAATTTGGTTCGAATTGAAGGAGTCTTTTATAGAACTAATTAATGAAAATTTAGGAAAAATCTGTGGTCAAAATGAGTTTAGAAGATGAATTTCTTTTCCAGATTTAAATCCAATTGAGAATTTGTAAACACATTTAGATTAAAACGTCGAAATTATGAATGAGGAAAACAAATAATTGTTAGAACGTTAGAAGATTCCAGACAAGAAATTGATCCGGAATTAGTCAAAAACTTAAAAGAAAGTATTCCAGGATATTTTCAGGTGGTAATAGCAGCAAAAGGAGGCGCATACGAAATATTAGAATACGTTTCTTTTGTTTATTTTTTTTTATTACACTCTTGTTTCATTTTTAGAATTTATTATAGTTTCAATGTTTTTTTTTTCTGATATATTTCAGTGAGTTTTTCAAATTTTGATCTTTAACATTTTACTCTATTAAAATAATATATTATTTAGTAATCTGTTAAATAAATATAATTAAAATTTAGAGTTTAATCATAAATCGTCTAGTGTCTGTCTACACAATTTTGTCGCTGACTGTATATGATCTTTCTTTATTTTTTAGGTTTATAGGATTACAAGATTTTGATCGTGCTACATCTTACACCTAAAATATTCATTCCTTCTGAATGGGATTTTAGTCTATAATCGATTCATTTTTCAAAAAGATAATATCAAATGTATTCACATATGCACTTGTGAGAATTATGTTCTTTATATTCTGTTTTTTAATTTGGAAGAGTGATTTGAACGTTACAAGATTGTATAAACTAATTAAATCTTAGTTTTACAAACGCTGTTCACTGGAGCGAAACTTCCAGAAAAGTTACCGTTATATTGTCATATTTTTTTCACAGCTATTCAGGTTAATTTGCTTATACTTATATTTATTAAAATTAACTAATTTTTCTCTGATTTTTAACAATAACGGGACTTACACATAATTATCTGAACTTTATGTTTGGTACACGCGGTATGTAAATTTTAAAAATGTATTAAATTGCAAGAAAATAAAACTGTTAATAGATCTTAAAGTTATCGAATAATTAAGTTGATTTGTTGTGTATTATAAAACCGAGAGTTACGTATTTAGATATATGTATAAAGGGTATAGGAAAGTTTTGCAATACAGCTTTGTTTATTTAATTTTTTCAAAGTAATTTCCTCTACACCTCTCCATCCTCCGAAACCAATTTTTAAACCAGTTCTGCCAAGTTTGACTAGGGAGTAAAGCACACTCGTTGTCCCAAGCCCGCAGAAGGTCCTCATCACTGGAAAACCGCCTCCCTTTTAGCTTCATTTTCACATGCCGGAACAGTGCAAAGTCGCAGGCAGCAAGATCTAGACTATAGGGAGAGTGCTTTGACGCGGTGAGCTAGAGCATTATCGTCAAGGAGGAACCAGGTGTCCATTCTTGACTTTGGCCGCAGGTTCTTCATAGATCCAATGACTTTAGGCAGGCACTGTTCAGTATACTACTTAGCTGTGACTGTCTTCTGTGCGTCCAAAACGACGCGTTCCACAATTCCACTCGATTTGAAAAATACAGCTACCGCTTTCTTCTTTACAGATCGGGATTTTCTGACAACTACGGGTGTGTCCTCACTAACAAAAACCCAAACATTGTTTTGAGCTTTGGTCGGCACATCGTAATAGTACAGTCAAGTCTCGTCACTTGTCACGATGTTGTTCACATACTGAGATTGTCCCTTATTAAACTTTTTTAGCATCTCCCGGCACCAAGTCACACGTCGTGTCATCTGCTCTTCAGTCAGTCGATGCAGCACCCAGAGAAAGCAAAGTTTCTTCGCGTGCAAATGATCAAGCAGAATCGAACGAATTGCTGGTGCATTTAGGCCTGAAGTACCCTCTATCTGCTGGTAGGTCATTCGCCTGTCCTCGCCAAGCATTTTCCACACAGTAGGAGTTTTCCTCCGTAACTGACATCCGTGGCCTTCCCGGCCTCTCAGCATCCTTCGCAGTTAAATTTCCCCTTTGGAATTCTTTATACCACCTGAATATCGTTGTGCGATGTGGACAAACATCACCTAATGCAAGAGTCATTTCTTCGAAGCATTGGTCTATGTTTAAAGCACGCACGAAATTATAACGCAAAACTGCCTTTATCTCATTTCGTGACCACGATGCCATCGCAAGTACTTTGCACTCTCACTAATGAATAACTGAGCTCAACGACATGGCGCGACGGCTACTATGCACGTATGAACATGTTTCAACATGCAGCAACAAGCAGCTTCCTACGATTCATTGTTGAGTCATATTGCAAAACATTCCTAGTACCCTTTGTACAGTAGTGGTCAAAATAATAGCAGCATGAAACTGGGAATACTTTGAACTTTGAAGTTTTATCAACTTTTTGAAAGTAACAATAATGTCACCACACATGAGATCCCTAACTTAATAAAACTTCATATAATTATTAATAAGGTACCTTGTGAAAGTCTGGGAAGTCCCTCATTTTATTTTAACAATATGTACTGTATCTGGACAAAATAATACCGATCGTCGTCTTATATGCTTTAAGAGCAGTGATTTCAAATTATACTTTATTCTATTTTTATTAGTGTTCGCTAGCGATTAAAGGAAATTATTTTTAAAAAACAGAATGGACCGTGATTTAAAATTAAGAAAAAAAGGACGAACAATTTATTCAAGAACTCTTAAATTGTACGGCGAAAATTATTAGAAATGCATATGACTTCAAGAAGCGAGAGAAACTAGTGGCCACAAAAAGAAGATGACAGTTCGCTAAGATAATTTGATAGCACGGTATGCCTGAGTGCACCCTTTTTATAAAAGTCACTGCATCAAAACAAGTGTTGTTGTTTCTACCAGAACAATTCGTAGACGACTGAGTGAGAATAATATGGTCACTAGAAGTCCAAGAAAGGTTCTCTTTTTGAGAAAACAACATATTAGGCGCCGTCTGATATTTGATAAGAAATATGTCAAATGGCCGGTAAAATGGCGAAACGTGACTTGACTGATGAAAGCAAAATCGTTTTCTTTGGTTCAAAAAGACGTAAAACATAAATGAGAAGACCCCCAATACAACTTACCATCCACAATATACTTTGAAGACAGTTAAACATGTAGGTACAGAAATGATGATTTGGGCGTGCGTTTCTTATAACGGTCTAGGACCCATTTAAATCAAAGATGGATATATTCATCATATACAATAAGAGCTGGTTACTTCAAAATAATACTGAGGTTCTGGAGTGGCCGGCACAATCTACCGACCTTAATCCTATTGAGAAATTGTGGTACTGGTATTAAGGAAGCAGTTTTTAAGAAAATTCGAGGACATAACAACAATTGTGGAAAATTATTCAAACTCAGAAGACTGTCAACGATTGGTGGACAGTATGCCAGGACGCTGCAAAGTAATACTGAAAAATAAAAGGTACTCAACGAAATATTAAGTACATATATTTATATTATCTGATAAATAACTTCTCAATATTTTTGTGTTTTGTTTCTAATTACATTATTATTGCTATTATTTCGTCTTCATTAAGTACAACTACAGCGTGTTTGAAAAAGAATATACGTATTACAAAGTATTATTTTGTCCAAACTATCGATCGCTGCGACTCGGCTCGGCTATTGGACAAACGAATACATAGTGTAGTTTATTTAATAGCCGCTAGATGTCAGTTGTCTTCTGTTTTCCTTGGTAACCGTCATATGTTTAAAATGGCTACTCCGCAGCAGAAATCGTTTTGTGTTCTCGAGTTTGCGAATTGCAATAACATCAGTGATGAAGGACAGTATCGCTGTGATATTGTTCGTGTCGCTGATCGAGGATATATTGAACATCTGTAATCTGAACTTGAGAGATTAGTAAATATGTGTGTAAAGTATCAAATTCGTATGTCTTTAAGTTTAATAAATATATGCATTCGAAATACGTATATTCTTTTTGAACCACCCTGTATTACTATGAAGATATTGACACACTCCATAAAAACAAGTCTAATTGAAAGTAAAAGATTCGCTGATGAAAAGTAAAATAATTGAGGCGGTCTACTCCAATGCGCCCTTCCAGATATATTGTACTCCTCATGTCTTCCTGGAGCCTTTTGGCTTCTTTGCTAAAATCTATTGAAATTGGCCTTCGTTACAGTTCTTTTAGTCTCTGTGTAACCTATGCAGCTTTTGCAGTTTAGTCTTAGAAATTCTAGATCATCTATCCATCCATGTTGGGCCTCAAGTCCACTTCCTCTGCAGTGTTAACCCCCACAGCATTATCTGTAGTTGATTCTAGCCTTTCTGTTTTGTTTTTCCAATGGTGAAATCTTGCCTTGCAGCTTTAGACCTTTTACACGTTTTCTACTTTTTGTTTCTTTTTGGTTTTGTCTGTGTCTTTTCCATAGCGTTTTTATGGGCAGCAAGGGAGATAACCTCGACCGATAAAGCAAAATAAAAGGCGATTGTGGCTAGTGCCCCTAAGGAAATATTAACTCTCAGCACGTCACCTTATAAATTAGTTCGGGTTTTTCAGGAGCGCTAATGCCTGTACTCACACACTAGTTGAGGCTCTAAAGGATTTGGTAGCGAAAACAATAACCTTCATTATTAATGAGTCAGTTATTCACTATATTTTTCATTAAAATATGTGTTACGGCTTCAAAAGTAACTAGATTTTGACGAAGAGATATAAAATAAATTTCTAATAAACAATTACAATTAACTTTTGTCTGGACCAAGCAAGGTTAACATACGCAATGTGCGTGTCTCCATCAAAGAAAACACGAAATCGTCAGTGAAATTGATTAAAGATGAATTAGGGTATCTAAAATTCATTGAACATTTTGATCAAAAATTTGGAGTTTTTAGGTCTTCGCAAATGGAATTTGCAATTTGTTTCTCACAAATTGATTAAACAACAAAAAAATTAATCGAATTAAGAGCAGCAAAGATTTTATTGAAATCGCTCATAACTAACAGTACTACAAGATGTATACCTGTACATATATTGACTTAAATTTTGTGCAATATTCACGACGTATACAAGCAAGAATACATACTAATTAGTATTAATTTTTATCATTTTTCAATACAAAATGTACAAATTCAAACACCTGTATTTCAGAACGTCGCGTAAAAGAACGTTTACATGTGCATTTAGATTTAAAGAAACATGTTTAATGTTGAAATTTTTCTAGAAATTAACAGAAATATTTAGTAAGTGGTAATTAATGATGAAGAATTTCAAATTGGTTCTTAATTATTGAAATTGGATCATTAAAAATTTTTTAAGCGATTTTATACAATATATACATATGTATGTACATACATATGTATTAACAGAGTAAATATTTCATTGCAGTCTACCAGCACTTTACCTGTGTTAACTCTCCTTTTTAAGTAAACAATACTAGTTTTATAACACCCGTCTGGTTATATATCTGCATAATTTGCAAGAATTTTCCACTGCCTTTATATTTAACACAAAATTTGCTCATTCTTCAGGAAATCTTTCGTTTATTTAGAAAGCATATTGTTAATTTTTATTGGGTTTTGAATAAGGTGTTGTATCAGGTGTACAAATGACCAAAAATTACTTTAATTATTGTCATTTTTATATAAAAATTCAAAGCAAAATTCAACGTGCAGTCGTAAAAATATTAAATGCTTCCTTATATCTGCTTTTCCTTCGTACGTTTTGCATTAAAAATAATCGTAGTAATAAATATTGCAAGAATTTCTTAATTATTCAACTTAAAAAATTATTATAAATTATGAAACCACGACCTCACTTTCCAGTTAATTAGTATTTTGTGTTTCCGTGTCACGTCTTCGGGTATATTTCATCATATTTCTATCACTTTTCTTGTTAATCTGGTTTGTTTATAGAATTTACACCTTTTATACAATTTCTGAATGCTGTGCAATAAACTCGAGCGACCTATAATTCCATCAATTTCTCTTAGAGATTTGCTTTCGCAAGATAGTTTAATTATCAGTTTTCACATTGTTAAGTCAGTTTATTGTTGTTTATTTGCTAAGTGATTTCCTTTAGGGACGACACATTTGTAAATTGCGATTTCTTTCAGGTGGTCTTTCAAGCAGTCCTGCTTGTTTGTTGTTTGTGTTTTTTTTTGATACTTGTGCTTGTTTGTACCTATCATTTCATTGTGGAACGATGCGTGCATTAATTCCAGTTTTCTGAAGTTATAATTGCAAGTGGAAAAACAATCGAATGTCTTGTGCAAAAATTCCAATCGACATATTCTCTTCATAACATGCCTGTGCTAGTGAGACAAGAAGTGCAAAGCGAGAAGAGAATATTCATTTCAAATGTGTCAATTCCACGTCGATCTCGGCACTGGACATTTTAAGCAGTAGTTTATGGCGAATTTTGCTAAAAGGTCTAGTTCTACGTGCTTACAAGATTGCTTTAATTTAAGAACTCAAATTAAACGATCATGTTGCGTTGCAGATTCAGTAATTGGGTTTTAGAGAAACTTGAAAATGGTTCAGAATTTCATAAGAAAATCATCCTCAACGACGAAGCTAATTTCTGGCGCAATAGTTTTGTGAATAAGCAAAAGTGCAGTCCGTATTTGGTATGAAAATCAGTCAGAATTAATGCGTGAAAAAGCATCCATCTTAAACTGACTCTGGTGTGCATTTCGTGCTGGACGAGTCGTTGGACTTAACCGTTAATCGTGTTTTCATCAAAGAAGAATGGACCGTAAACAGATGATCGGGATATCGCACAAAACATATTGATTTTAGGCGAATCTTGTACATGCTGCATGTGGGTTCGAACATTGTGTTTGTTTATCAGACTAAAATGGAAAGTCGCTTCATCACTGAACACGATGCGTTGTGCGAAAGTGTTATCATTATCAATAGCATCATGAATCTCGTTACAAAATGCCACACGTTTCCGTTTGTCATCGGGACGCAGAGCTTTGTAACAACTGTAAATTGTACGACTTCATAACCAACCGACGTCTCAGAACACGCCAAATTGTTGATGTAGGCAGTTGCCGATAGTTTGGACAAAATAATACTTTGTAATACGTATATTCGTTTTGAAACACGCTGTATATACGATGTAAAAGCGGTTAAAATTAACAATGCTTATTATTAATTTTTCCTATTCACACTTGTATCTGCATTAAATTTCAGTAAGCACATAAGCTTACACACAGGACAGAATTTAAGATTAAGTTAGGTTAAACACTTCTTTTTTATACTATTAACAAGGATTGAGCTGTTACCATGAGGTCCCAGTTTGTGCGAGTCCAGCTTTTTGGCTTTCTCTAGACTAAGTACGCATTAGGTTTATTTTTGTTATAGTCGTTACGAGGATAGTTTGACAAGTAGTGAGAATAACACATAGGTGGCGCTCTAATTGGTAAAACAAATGCACTGTAATTTAGGTTGCCTATTTATATGTTTACATTCCGATATTTAGATAAATCGGTTGATTAGTTTATTTTTGACAGCAGATTGAAAAAAAGCACCACGTCGACGACTCAAAGTGAGAGAGATAGCAGACATGGTAAACATTTCAACAGAACGCGTACACCACATTTTAACGAAAGAATTGGGCCTTTCCAAGCTTTCGGCAAGATGGGTGCCGCGATTGCTTACGACTGATCAAAAGTTCACTCGTTTGCGCATTTTCAATGAGTGTTTGGACCTTCATAAGCGGAATCCGGTTGATTTTTGTAGGCGATTTGTTACTTGCAATGAAACTTAGATACACTACAGTACACCCGAAACTAAACAACAGTCGAAACAATGGTTAGAACGTGGTTCTGCACCTCCAAAGAAAGCGAAAACCACTTTATCGGCAAACAAGGTGATGCCATCAATTTTTTGGGATTCAAGGGGCATTTTGCTCATTGATTACCTTTAGAAAGGTGCCACAATAAACGGACAATATTATGCAGAACTTCTACAAAAATTAAATGTTGAGATTCGTGCTAAACGGTCAGGAATGGCAAAGAAAAAGATTCTGTTTCACCAAGACAACACTCCCTCGCATACCAGCACAGTTGCGATATCCAAAATCCACGAGTTGCATTTCCAATTAGTACCGCATGCACCTTATTCGCCGGATCTAGCCCCTTCCGACTTCCACCTTTTTCCAAAATTTAAAACGGCACTAGGTGGAAAGAAATTTTCGTCTAACGACGAGCTTGCAAGCCTTCCGGAATCGCATTTTAGAGATGGCATAAGGGCATTGGAGGACCGTTGGAATAAATGTATTGCTCTTTTAGGAGAATATATTGCAAAATAGAAATTATTTTGTATTTAAAAAATTCGTTTTTCTTTTCCATTCTCACTACTTGTCAAACTACCCTCGTATTTGAACTGTTACTTTCGTGTACAGTGGTAAATAAAATTATTATTATAAAAATATTGAGTGAATATATAAAAGTATATCTAAAACAATATCGAAAATAAGTATTCTCCGAACATTGATCGAATTTAATTTCAAAGGTATGTTGATTTATACTCTTACTTTTGTGATGTTATATTTTCAAATAAATACAAATAAAAAAATTATGCTTAATTAACAAAAGATGTCAGTATAAGATAGAATGGATATTATTCACTATCATAAGGTACGTAAAAATAAGTCCAAATTTTATTAAAAGATTAAAATACTTGTAACTTTTAAGAGTGGTACGCTCAATTTTGCGAGTGACTGTATGTAACTCGTACGAATTCTGTTCTAAATTTTTGTACATATACAGACAAGAATACTTTTTTGTTGTTTGCTCCTGGTATTTGTTAATCTTCTGAAATCGTATCAATTTTGACAATTTGTACGTCCGTCAGTTCGAGAAAAATTTTAAATAAACAAAAAACAAACATCTTGTTAATACATTCGAGCCATTCAACCGAGATGATGTAATTCGTTGTTATATCATCTCGCCCGTTACTGTGTATTCACAATGTTGACTTTCGTGGCACAGGCTTCTCAGAAATAATTTGTTTGGTATTAAAAGTTGCTGAGCCTTTCTTATCAGCGGTTCGAGTTGGCCGGCATGTGGCCGCGTTACAGAAAATTGTATATGTATGTGTGTGTGTTTTATATATGTTGTAGTGGTAATAAACGAGAATAAAAAAAGAGAAAAAAATGAATAATCTGAAATGACAACCTTGAACCATGGCTTCTAGGAAATGATTCACCACTTGGAGAGTTTGTTTTCCTGTTATTAGTTGACGAAGGTGTAAGTTAATAATAATTGCATAGGAAAATAAAGTGCTTGAAAACTAACGTCTATAATTTTTACGTGGTTGTAAACTAGAAAAGAATGGGTGTATCGCAAAAAAATCATTACAATTTTAACGGCTTCATGCAATATATTAGATGCTGACTGTATGATTTAACTCTGATTGTATACAGTGAGTTGGCACATCTAATTATTCATGAGAATAGACCAATAAAGTAAAGTAGAAATTTAAAATGACCGCCAGAGATATTTATATAGGATGTTTGCTAAATATGGCGCGAAAATTGAGGGGGTTACTCCTTAGACTATTTGTTAGTTATTACGTGTTAAGATTCTTAATCTGCACAAAAATTGCTGATAATGTATCTACCTGGGATACATGAAAATAACAAGTAGCAAAAGAAACGTAATCGACGATGTATGATTACAAAAATCGGTTTTTTTGTAATCGTAAAAACGAAGTTTTGGGCATTTTTGTATTCGACAGGTCCAGTGCACCATAGTTCTACTTGGGATACATTAATAATTTTAAAAATATCCAAACCTTTATCACCCTGTATTTTTGGAACAAAATGTCCTTCCGAAAATTATTTGAGGTTAAAAAAGTCTTAAAATAACCTAGGCAATAACCCCGGACTTTTTGCTGTATGTTAAGTAAACATATTATAAATATAAAAGTACTTAACAAAAATCGCAAACAAAAATTTGAAGCAAAAGGTTACATTTTGTAAACATCAAAAATGTAATTCAATAAATCATTTGCTCAAGATATAACTTGACGCGTACATATAAAGGCGATAAACATTTGCGAAAATTGAATATTTTGTCGACAAGATATTGCACAGTTTGCAATCCTCTAGACACCGAAGATACCAATTCTTGAGTCGTTTGTTATGATATACGAGGGTAGCCGTTTATTTTTCGGGAACTGGCAACACTGTTAGTGTTGCCTCCGATCTGATTATCGCATTGTGAAGTTTTTATTTTTGACAATATATTTACCTTGACAGTTTTATTATCTGGTCACTATTTCTATTGTTGACAGTAACTTGAAAATTTTATGTCGGCGAAAAAATGGAATTAACTTTCGGCGTGGATTATCTCAACAAGAATGCATCGACGAACTGAATTATTTATATGGTGATGAAGCACCATCGGAAACTACAGTATATCGTTGGTATAGTGAATTCAAACTTGGACGGCGTTCTTTGGACGATGAATTTCGTGAAGGTCGTCCCACAAATGTTGTTGTGTCGGACGACATTAATGCCGTGTCTGAATTGATAATGCAAGACCGTCATATGGCATACCGTGAGATCGAGGCATGTCTAGGTATAAGTAACACCAGCGTGCATAGATCCTGGATGAACATTTAGCCGTTAAAAAGCTATGTTCACGTTGGGTACTACATAATTTCACAACGCTCAAAAAAGGACTCGCGTCGATTGCACAAAAAATACAATGGCGGTGCTTCAAAGAACATTCATAAAGTCGTCACATGTGATGAATCGTGGATATATACGTATGAGCTCGATATTAAACACCAGTCGACTGTGTGGGTATTCCAAGGTGAGCCAAAACCAACAAAAGTTGTTCGCGCTCGAAGCACATCCAAACAAATGGTCACCTGCTTTTTCAGAAAAATCAGTCACGTTGCAACCGTGCCTTTCGAGAGTTGTAGGACGGTCAATTCCGAATGGTATAAAACTATTTGTTTGCTAAAAGTTTTTGAAGAAATGAGGAAAACAAACCAAAAATGACAGATCATTCTCCACCATGATAATGCGAGCTCTCACAGGTCGGTTCAAATAATTGAATATTTGACCGGACAAAACATTGAATTGATGAACCATCGGCCGTGCAGCCCTGATCTAGCACCCTGTGATTTCTTTTTATTCCCACATGTGAAGAATAAACTTCGTGGTCAATGGTTTTCTATGCCGAAAGAGGCAGTTGAGACATTAAACTCATATCTCGGAGATACCGCCTTCACAATGGCAGCAATGCTTCTCGGATTGGTTTAAACGAATGCAAATGTGCATTGATTTTCAAGGAGAATATTTTGAAAAGCAGTAAAACTATTTTCGATAATAAAAATTTTTTTTTTGTTTGCCATTCCCGAAATATAAACGGCTACCCTCGTATTATCCTAGGCTTTTTGATATATATTCTTAGATATATTAACAATAAAATTTATGCTGCAGTTTCTAATTAGGTCATGATTCGGAATCTGGGAGGAGTTAGAATTCATATTTGAAATTCATTCTTCGACAATTATAATATGATGCTTAGAACCCTTTTCTTAGTTGCAATTTATTGACGCTTTTCTATAATAATGCTTCACGGAATATGGCGAATTTTGCATCTGTAACTCTTTGTCGGGTCTATACCATACCAAAAGCAAAATAAAACGTTTTAATTCGATTGCTTTCGCTAATAAAAGCTTTTGTTTTCTAACTATTCGTTCATAGAGTCTCTAGCTGCTTATAAGGTTTTTGTTCATCGCTTTTTCTATATGCAAGAATTATACAATTATTCCGGTACATAAAAAGAGAGACTATGCATCATTGGGTAACTATTGACCAATTTCTATAACATATTTCTATTACTTTTGCAAAAGTTTACGAAAAGTTACTGTATTTTAAGCTTTTTAGTCGCATTCATTTCTTTATCTCACTAAACCATGGTTTTATTTCTGGCTAATCCACTCTCGCCAATTTGACTACAACAGTAAAATATATACGTGAAATCCTGGAAGGAGTGAAGGGGTAGGTATATTTTACTGATCATAGTTGATTAGAATTGGTATCTACGAACAATATTGAAATAAAAGCATTGTTTGACTTATTATTTACCTATCACCAAATTAGGCCATTCGACTATCTTTGTTGTTTGCATCCAAGAAAAAGGACGGTATATTTTTAGATGTACATAGCTGAATCGGTGCTTGTCTCGGGTTTGATAATAAAAGAGGGAAAAAAAGAGAACCTGAGCGCAGCTATATCTAATGTATTACTTGTTTATAGTTTTTAACAAACAAATTGAATACAGTAAACTTTTCTGTGAGTAAAACAGTTTGTGTGGATGAAATTCTCGCCGAGTTTCGCGGAAAATGCAAATTTAAAATGTACACTCCTAGTAAGCTTAATAAGTATGGGGTGAAGGGTGCTATGCCTTACTAAAGTAAGAAGTGGAAACTTATATTGTATAATGCTTACGTGTATTGTGGAAGACCATCGATTAATTTCCACTGACTACTGAAGAAAAGAAATTATTTATGCCGACTCAATTGCAGTTTGTCTTACGAAACTTCTACATGGGTCACATTGAAATGTTACTAGCGTCTTTTGCTTTTCTTCAATTCAGTTATTCAATGAACTAAAAATGTTTAACCCCCGTAAGAACAAAGGAAGTTTTCTTTTGATTTTTACCATTAAATGGTTGTTTTATTGAAAAATTGGTGACAATGCATAAAACATTTGTAACTTTGATGTGTATCAAAATGTTTTCCAGATTTTCTGTTTTAAAGCATATGTGCATTGTTTTTATTTTTTATATTATTTTAATTTAAGCTTTACAAGTTTAAGTTAAGAATATGAAACATTATATTAAATTTTTTTGTAGTTTTTTAATTTATTTTCAATAGTACATCTTTGTATAGAATCATACAAACGCCTTTTACATGTTTTTGCTTATTCTAGTGTTTTAAATATAACAAAATATGAAATATTTTGGCTTTGCTCCATTAAATCCTACTTTATCAAGTGTTTTTAGTAAGAAAATATCCCTATTTGATCCATGATCAGGTAGAACATGTATAAAACTACACTCAGTAGTTACCCCCTTCACACCATATATGCCAGCCAAAATAGCATTCTCCATACAAGATTGTTCCACAAACTGTCCTAAATTCTAGTTTACCTACGCTAAACAACCGCAGAACTGTGCTAATTGCCCACCAAATTTTAAAAGGAAAAACACCTTTCTTTTTAGTGTGTATATCATGCTATCCTCATTTGGTTACGCATGGATAATAAATACGATAGAACAGGTACTTGTACAGAAACTTTTCTTAGAAGCCGTTTGAGATCGACTTTTGATCATTACAGCCATTATATGTGGATCTTGCTTTTGGCGTGGTTACACCACTTGAAGTTTTCTGTATCTTTCGTTGTATCTCATAAGAATATCGTGGTTAAATACTTGTATATAATCTTATATCGATATTTCGTTGCCATGGGCGTTTATGTAGATTATCTTTGAAATGAATAGCATTCGATTTCTTCCAATTAAATATCTCTCCTTGGACATAATCCTTGTATGTTTTGTAATAAGGTCATATAAGTCTCTCCTATATTTGACGCGAACCAAGAGTAACATATTTTTTACTTGCAAAGCAGGATTGTATGTTTCGTCTTTCCACGTGTGTTAGCTCTCTTGGAACTCCACAATTTGTTTTAATTTTTCCCGTGAGGTATATATTTTGGGTAAGTAAAAATTCTGCCAAACGTACAGAGATATAAGAATTGTCTAGTATTATTTTTGGTCTAGTATTGAGTAAATTTGTTGCCAAATGAACAACTATTCTCTTCGAGGCTAACAGACCTCCTGTATCGGGAATATCCATCACACCATAAATGTCTTTACCAACATATATGCAAAAGTTTTAGGTAGAACTTCTCGATGCCGGTGCATTTGAAGATACGTAAACATTTGTATACATTCAAACTCGACCTCTCTTACGCTTTAAATATTGTCTGAAACGCGATCGCCCTTTATATAGCATAAGTTGCTTGTCAATAGTAAATGTTTGTCCCTCAGCATGCTAATAAAAATTCCTAATATTGTGAGAGGTGCTGATTTTCTAATAGCAGAAGTGGGTGAAAATCAAATAAATTTTTGTATTGGATGTGAAACGATTTCGGCTCATTATTGTTCTATCAAACACCTTGGGACCTGAACAGAATATGTTATTGCTCCAATAATCGGAGATCCATGCACACTTGATAAAGGTAGTAAGAAAATGCAGAATGATAAGTGTATACATCTCATCTTCAATAACAGGTGTCCAAAGCAAACGGCAATTTCTTCTTCTGTCCCGATCTGCAAAATATATTGTCGCCCGTCCATTCGCAAAGTTTACGTATGATTTGCGGAGAAACAAACGCTTCAAAGCATATTGTTGTATTCTTACAGTCGTTGAAACACATAACCGGATGGAATTCATAACCATAATTGCTTTGCCGGTACTGTCAGTTTAACAAAAAATGTGTCTCCAAGAAATATCCAGCCATCGAATGACACCGGATATCGAAATCTAACCAAATTTAGAAACACTTACATTAGATTCCTCTTCTAATTCATATGTAGTTTCATGCTCTACCTCGATTTTGCATAAAAAATTCTTTACACCAATTCATGTGGCATCAATGTACATAATCTGACTTTTGAGAAGTCTCAATATACACCTGCACACCATCATATCCACGTACAGATAAGTGATAATACCCGTAAAATGACGATTATACCTGCCAAACAAATCTGGATAGAACATTCTTGTACATAATATCCATTCGTGGATATCCTGATTATATCAGGATGCCTAAAAGCATTCATATGTAGATGCCTTGGTTGTGAAGGTGTTAATGTATACTCAGTAGTTGAGGGTTGTTTTCAGAAATAAATTGTTTATATACTATTTTCCACATAAATGTTTTTAAATAGGCAACTTGAATATTTAAATTTCTATTGCGTTTACAATAACCAATGAAAGAAAAATTACTTTTTGACATTAGTTTGTTAAAGAAAGTATCCAAAATACAACGTACGAGGTAGGCGCCATAAATTCTCGGCCTGACAAGCTTATACAGGTTCAAACGTGTTCAAACTTCGATGCATCATAGGTGCGCATGCGCAAGGCCTACACCATATATATTACGGCTCTAAGAGTAGTAGTTTTTAGTACCCAGCCAGACAACGCAAGTAGTGCATGAAAATGTCTGAGGTAACGAAAATTGAGTACCGTGCGGTCATTAAGTTCTTAACAAAAGAAGGGCATACACCAACTCAAATTAAACAACGTTTAGACGGCGTTTATGGTAATTTATCTCCTTCATATTCCACTGTAAAAAAGTGGGCAAAATGTTTCCGTTTGGGGCAAGAATCCCTTGAAGATGATGAGCGCTCCGGTCGGCCAATTGAAGTGGTAACGCCTGAAAAAATTTCAATTGTTGAAGAAATGGTATTAGAAGATCGCCGTTTGAAAGTGAAGGAATTAGCAGTGATGTCTAACATTTCCGAAAGTAGTGTTCGCCGAATTCTCCATGACCATTTGGGTATGAACAAGATTAGCGCAAGATGGGTACCGCGTCTTCTTTCTGCTCTCCAACGTCAACGTCGGGTCGAATGTGCGCGCTCGTTTTTAAACATGTGTGGAGACGACCCAAAACCGATTTTGGAGTCCATAGTCACAGGAGATGAAACAATGGTTCTGTTTTATGATCCCCTATCTAAAAAGGAATCAATGGAATGGCGGCGACCCGATGAACCTCGTCCCAGAAAGGCAAAAGTCGTTCAATCAACCAAAAAGGTGATGGCCACAATATTCTGGGATTGTGAGGGCATTTTACTCATAGATTTTAAAGAGCGTAATACAACTGTCAACAGCACATATTATGCGTCTTTACTGCACAAATTGAGGAACAATATTCGTGAAAAACGTCCAGGAAAATTGACAAAAGGTGTTCGATTACTGCACGACAATGCACCCGTCCATACTGCGACTATTTCACAAGCTGCCATCCGCGAATGCGGTTTTCAAGAAATGGAACATCCACCGTATAGCCCGGACATGGCTCCTAGTGATTATTATTTATTTTCTAATTTAAAAAAAGACCTTCGGGGACGTCGTTTTAAGGACGATACGGAGTTGCAAGCAGCTGTAATAGAACATTTTGAGGGAAAAACTTTAGAGTATTTTTACAAAGGTATAGAATTATTAATTGATCGTTGTAATAAATGTATTGGAGTTCGGGGAGATTATATTGAAAAATAAAAATTATTATATTTTACCAAGTTATTTTTTTCTATATCAGGCCGAGAATTTATGGCGCCTACTACGTACGTCTCCAGGTTTTCATCGGACCTGCGTCAAAACTATGTCGGCTCTATAGGCATCACACACCGTCAAATAAGCTCTTTCAACTTCGGTAAACACGCTAAGGCAAACTAAATGAAACGACATGCCTACACATGCAACCATTCAACAATGCTATTCACATCCAGCCAAGTTCTTTAATTTACATACAATATACTTGTTTATTTTCTCTTTTACCATGTTATTGTTGTCACTGGCCTAGCAGTAACAGCGTATGGTAGACAGGAAAAAAAACTTCTCGGAATCGCTTACATGTTTGAAAATTTTGAGGTTACGTAATTCCCTCGTTCCTTAACGATTACGGAATATTGTCGGAGCTGTATTATTGCCGGTTTTGTGTTTGTCATCGTTGCATTCCTTTTAGTGTTTATTCGCGAAAAATTATCAGATTAGCAGTAATGGGTTTTATGTTTTTGCGTGCTTGTTGTTAAAAGTTAATAGAGTTTCGTTCGTAGTTATTGACAGTTTCACTTAGAATGTTTGAGAAAATAAATTTATTTAATTTGCAATATTCCTTTGTATGTTTAATAAATTAAATTCTGTCTTTGAAGTCAACGATATGTAAATTTAATGCTCATTTTGTTATAACTTGCGTCAATTTGATTATTTAGTATTAAACAAGTTGAATGTCATTGTTAATGTAACAATAAATTGTGAAAATACTGTAATTTCCGTTTCAAATTTAAATTAGTACCAATTTGGAGGATCTAAAAATGTTCTATAAATTAAAATGAACAATGTTACAGTAGTTTACTTCCATTATAAGCGACATAACCTAATATTGTATATATGTATTAGTTTGTTGTTAGTTTTGTACTATACATTTTCTCAAAATAAGAAGGGGTGATTCAAATATTGCGCCAAAATAGAACATATTTTTAAGAAATTTCATTGGTTCTTGAACAGGCAAGTTTAATATGGATAAATGAATGCCAGATATCCGCCATTTTTCATAACCTGTGAACGTTTAATTACATTTTTGCATTGTTTTATTTTAATAATATTTAATCTTAATTTTGGATAGGTTATACATATTAGGTGCGCAACTAAGTTCTCGCTGTTTTTTTGATGAAAATGCAACTTTATTGTGAAAAAATGTTTACAAATGAATCATTCAAAATATTACCCATCGCTAGCGACAACTTTTTCCCATCTTTCTGGCAGAGCTCGAATACTGTCACGGTAGAAGTGTTCGTCTTTTGAGGCTATCCACGAATCAAGAAATTTTGAGATGTCTTCATATGAGCGGAACTGCTGATTAGCCAGACCATGTGCCATCGAACGGAACAAGTAATAATCGGACGGCGCAATATCTGGGGAATATGGTGGGTGGGGTAGGACCTCCCATTTGAGCGTTTCTAAGTAGGTTTTAACTGGTTTGGCAACGTGAGGCCGAGCATTGTCATGCTGTAGAATCACTTTTTCGTGCCTCTGCTCGTATGGTGGCCGCTTTTCGCGCAGTGCTCGGCTCAATCACGTCAATTGAGTTCGATACCGTTCCCCAGTGATGGTTTCGTTCGGTTTCAACAGCTCATAATAAATAACACCGCCCTGATCCCACCAAATACACAGCAAAACCTTCGCAGCGTGAATATTCGGCCGAACCGACGACGTAGAAGCATGACCGGGCAGTCCCCATGATTTTGTTCTCTTTGGGTTGCTGTAATGAATCCATTTTTCATCACCCGTAACGATGCGATGAAGAAGACCCTTCCTTTTTCGCCGCTGGAGCAGTTGTTCATAGGCGAAAAAACGACCCTCAACGTCTCTTGGCTTCAAATCATAAGGAACCCAAGTTCCTTGTTTTTGAATCAATCCCAACGCATGCAATCGCTGGGAAATGGCTTGGCGGGTAACTTCTGATGCTGAAGCACGCTCTTTTTGCGTATGGCACGGATCCTCATCGAACAATGCCTCCAATTCAGCGTCTTCGAAGGTTTTTGGTCTTTCTTCACGCGAACGGTCGTCAACATCGAAATCACCGTCTTCGAAGCGACGGAACCAATCACGGCACGTTGTTTCACTTAGAGCAGCATCTCCAACTTTTTGGAGTTCTCGATGAGCTTCAGCCGGCGTTTTCTTCGAATGAAAGAAGAAAAGCAACACTTCTCGCAAATGGCGATTATTTGGCACAAAATCAGACATTTTCACACAACAAAAAGTATATGACGCAAAAACAAAATCACTAATGTGTCAAAGCGGTTTGTTTACCATATGTTTAAGCTTGGTTCATGACGTTTTGGTTATGTCACAATCGACCAGCACTTACTACTGGAGCCATCTCTTGAAAAACAATCATACTTCCACTAAAATGATTTTTCTTTCATTTATTTTTATATAATAAAGAAAAAGGTTAATATTGTTGACAAACTACTCCATTCACAACTGTTTATATTTCATTTTTATGGTATGTTACATTTTTAAGCTATGTGTTCCGCGTTTTAGCGGGATATTTGAACCACTCCTTATTCCGAGACAAGGTATAGGTATATTTTATTCTCAATTCATATACTCATTTTTTGAAAGTGCCGTCTTCTTAAATTTCGTTGTATATTACTGTCTGTTAAATAATTGTACTCTGACATGGACAAAGAAAACAAAATTAATTGAAAAAAAGAGAATTTGTGTTTGTATAAACAAAATATTCCAAATACCTGCAATAGTTTTTACAAAAAATCGAATACCATTCTCCGTGATAATCACTAAATTCTAAAAATAGTAATGAGGATTTTTAAATTTCCAGTAAAATTGACAAAACAATAAATACATCCACAGTCAGTCACCTCGTGAATGCTGAATATCTTCAAATAAGAACATCCGACTATGATAGAACATATTTACTTCCATTTAAGAACTTTAAAAAACAAAAAACCTTTAATAACAATATGAAAACTGTTATTATTTACAACTACAAAATAATTTGAGGTCGCAGAGAAAACTGAATTTTTTTCAAATAAAAGCAAAAGCTTATCATTTTGGTAAAATCCATTTATTTTATTCAAAGTAGTCGCCTTCGGCTTCAATACAACGTTTTGCATGATCAATTAACATGTCGAATGAATTTTTAAGTTTATCTTTAGAGGTGCTTGGTCTCTGGCTCATATTGAAAATACCACGTCTCATCGCCAGTTACAATAGAATATCTGAAGTTTTCGTCCTTTTTTGAGTCTTTAATCAAATCTGTACAATGTTGAATTCAGTTAGCTTGTGTGGTACAAACTTACCCAAATCTTTCTCATTCTCAAATGCTGTGTGAACTCGTACGTGATAAACACGCATCACCATACATTTGTTTTATCAAATTAAATGTGTCAGTAAACAATTTACCGAATTTAAAACAGAACTTGGTTCTTTGTTCAAAATTCATTTTTCGACCAATGTCAAATACACGGTGTTACTTTTTTGCCATAACATTGGTGAAAGATCTACCTTACCAGCGCATATTTTTTTAAATAGGTGGGGCTACTAAGAATTACTATTTTAAAATAGGTCGGTTTTCTCTGCGACAGACTGTGTATAGTTTATTAAATTATGTATTTATTTATAATTATAAAACCAACTGTTATTTGCTTGTGCAAATCTCTTCTGAATAACACTTACACAAGTGGCAGAGACCGACACATTTCAAACTTGAATATTTCGCAGGCTTAATAGCTTGTATAGGGCGGCGTAGGGGAGAAAGTTACCATAAAAGAGATAATGTTATTGCATATGATCAGTCAGAATAGAGCATTAGAACCCATATTTTTTTAAAATTATGATGAAGAAACACTAATTGTTAATGCAGAATTGTGTCTTGTTCTTTGTCGAACCTTACTAGCGACAGTTTTGTTTTTGGGAGGATGATGCAACAACTCGTACCGCAAAAAATTTGGAGAGATCGCTTGACCTCCTTGGTCACTCGATTGTACTTACTGTTCCAGATTTTTTTCTTAAGGTGGTTCTTGAATATTCAAGAACTCAAATAAGATTGCTGACAAAGTTGCGACTGTTGACGGCGCATTACAGAGGTGCACACACAATAACTTTCAGAAGTGCTTACACCAATGCATTGATTGAAATGGGGGCTACCTTCTGATATAATTTCCAAGAAATAAGCTTGTAAGCTTTGAATAATAAATAGTATGTTTCAATGTTTTATATACGCTTAATGATAATCTGAAATCTGTCAGTTAGTTCTGCGTCACCCTGTAAAAATACTAGATCATTATTACCACTGTATTCTTTGTTTCCGCTCATTTCACGGGACTGATTTTAATGCTAAGGATTGAATTTGTGTATCACAATTGAAAAATATTACATACTTCCTTCACTATACAGTTAATTAACACAAAAAAGTAAATTAAACAATATATTCTCCTTTGAGATTGTGTATTGATAGATCTTACCGAAAGAGGCCACAGTTTCAGGAAATCGAAACCGTGATTAATATACGTTTAAGGACCATCGACTCGGAAAAAAAAGAACGACCGTGTGGGAACACAATAATTGCTATCTTCCCCAGACGTCCCGACCATATAAACACTTAAATTAATGGTAGATTATGAATAAATTTGAAGTATTTTGTCACAACTACAGGAAGTGAATGAAAAGATAATTGCTTTGCCTTGTTTAAGACTAGTCAATAAAGCTATTAATTTTTTCTCCTTCATAAAACATAGGTATTCTTAGGAATGGATTAGATGTATATATTTTTAAAGCGCTTTTGCAGGAGAACAAATAACGAGATTTTAAGGAAATAGAAATTCGAAGTATAAAATATATTTATACTCGTATTATCAGTGACCCCTATTCATTTAATATTACAACAATTTAAATTTAATTAGTTTTTCCACAAAAATATTAATAATGAGTTAATAAATAAAAATAATTTACACTGTACAGACTTCCTTTCATTCTTAGAACAAAGTATAGGTTTTTATGTATTTATAGTTCTTCTTTGTCATTTCTTACTATATTATAAAATTTAATTTTATACAAATTCTACAATACTAAAATTGGTTTTTAAATGTTATTTCTTAACTTCTGCTCTTTCTTTAATTCTTTACTGATTGTATTAATTTTGTATTCGAAGCACTATACAAAGGGTACTAGGAAAGTTTTGCAATACAGCTTCGTTTATTTAATTTTTTTCAAAGTAATTTCTTCTACACTCAATACACCTTTCCATTCATCCTCCTAAATCAATCTTTAAACCAGTTCTGCCAAGTTTCACTAGAGAGTAAAGCACACTCGTTGTCCCAAGCCCGCAGAATTTCCCATCACTGGAAAACCGCTTCAGCTTCATTCATAACGAGCAAGATCTGAAGTGTAGGGAGGGTGCTCGAGTAGTTTCAATCCTGTCGTGGCTAAATATTCGGTGCAGGCTTTGGCGCGGTGAGCTGGATTATCGTGATGGAGGAACCAGGTGTCCATTCTTGACTTTGGCTGCAGGTTCTTCATAGATCCAATGACTTTAAGCAGGCACTGTTCAGTATACCAATTAGCTGTGGCTATTTTCTGTGTGTCCAAAACGACGCATTCCACAATTCCACTCAATTTGAAAAATACAGCTATCGCTTTCTTCTTTACAGATCGCGATTTTCTGACAACTACGGGTGTGTCCTCACCATCAAAGACACAAACTTTGTTTTGAGCTTTGGTCGGCACATCGTAATAGTACAGCCAAGTCTCGTCACCTGTCACGATGTTGTTCACATACCGAGATTGTCCCTTATTAAACTTTTTTAACATCTCCCGGCATCAAGTTACACGTCATGTCATCTGCTCTTCAGTCAGTCGATGCGGCACCCAGAGAGAACAACGTTTCTTTACGTGCAAGTGATCATGCAGAATCGAAAGAATTGCTGGTGTATTTAGGCCTGAAGTACCCTCTATCGGTTGGTAGGTCACTCGCCTGTCCTCGCTAAACATTTCCCTCACAGTAGTAACGTTTTCCTCCGTAACTGACGTTCGTGGCCTTCCCCTGTGGAATTCTCTATACCACAAAACAAACATGGACATGGACAAACATCATCTAGTGCAAGAGTCATTTCTTCGAAGCACTATGTTTAAACCACGCACGAATTTATAACGCAAAACTGCCCTTATCCCATTTCGTGACCACGATGCCATCGCAAGCACTTTACACTCTCACTGCTAATGAATAACTGAGCCCATCGACATGTCGTGGCGGCTACTATGCACGTATGAACATATCTCAACATGCAGCAACAAGCAGCTTCCTACGATTCATTGTTGCTTCATATTGCAAAACTTTCCTAATACCCTTTGTATTACTCATATAATTAGTGATGCCAATTTCGAAGTACGCTCTGTTATCATATGAAGTCAGTCTTCTGCACTGAAACTGTGTTTCAGTGCAGTAGTTGAGCCCTGAAGATGTCCCATACAAATGTGTACGAAACGTCGCAGATATACAAGCGCCGCGGTCCCACCCCGAAGCCAGAAGCAGATAACATGAACCAAGATCGCGGAAGTCTACGTACCAGAAAAATATACGTAATATAAAATAAATATTCATTTTTTAGTAATAAATAACAAAGATATTACATATTATTTGATGATTTTTTTATAAAAAAATCTATTCAATAAAAAATATGTATTTAAAGTCGATGTACTGTAGGTTGCAGGAGAACAGAAAATAGAAAAAACAATTAAATAACTTGAAAAAGAGGGAAGAACCCTCCGAAACGTCGCTAATATGAACTAAGTGTTTTATTATCCCCTACTGGTCTACAACCCTAACACAAAAGAATTCAACTTATAGTTAGAAGAATTAGTACATATATATACAAATAAATTAAGGTGAAACTACGATTCTGTATTTTAATATCATACTTCAAAACTTTAAAGAGCATTTTGCTATTAGAATGGCATCGAAATTTCATTTTATATTCTGTTATTTCTATTTCATAACTCAACAAAAAAGGAAATTCCATGTTATTTATGAGTTCATAAAAATTTGGCAAAATGACTTCTTCTAAGAGAAAAATTTTTAGCATGTCGAGAAGAAAAAGCTTTTATATATTTCCTTCCAGACTAACTTGGCAATAGCTTTAAAATGGATATGTATTTATGGAATTTGCTGTAAAAACTTCTTTTATGAGAATGTCGCCATATTGTTTTTATTACAAATTGACCATAATTTATGAGCTTAATGAACGAATGGTTTATTTTTAAATTAACTACGTGAAAGTTATATATGATTGCATATATTTCTTTAAACGTAATTTTAAATTTACCACGTCTACTGAGGGTATAAAAGATTTTTGTGTTTTCACAGCCAACTGCGAGAATGAAAATTTTATCATCATAAATGACGTTTTAAATCAAGTGAAAGCACAAATTAGAAGACGAATTGAATATTTTGAAATGTGTAGAAAACATGAAGTAATAAAAGTATACAATGTCTTATAAATTAATTTGCAAATAAGACCAAACTAAACAGAAGCAGCAGTTATTTAATTCATATATTTTAAAAAGAACTTAAAGTTGAACAAGTACACCATATGTACTAAAATAATAATATATAATGTAATATAATAAGAAATACAAAATATTCTGTGACTAAAATAACAGCAGACATTAATAAACATCAATAAATTGATCACTTAAGGTTGATATATAAGTTGTCATCATCAGCAGATAATTAAACAGTGTCGCACTTGGAAAACTACGGCAAAAACCCGCACGAAACAAATTCCGTCCACGATCTGTACCGTCGAAAAACATTAGTTTCCTGTTGGATATCGCATCTGTTGACCGAAGAACATGAAGCAGCTAGAAGTGAACTGATGTCTCTACGTGAACTCTAGAGAGCTTCAACACCGGAAACTAAAAATATGTACAACATTGTCAGTGGTGATGAATCTTGGATTTACTTATACGAGCCAAAAAATAAACGGCAGTCATCTGTTTGGGTGTTCTAAGGTGAAGAAAAGTCGACAAAAGTCATCCGTTCTCGAAGTGTCTCCAAAAACATGGTCGCAACATTGGTCTCGAAAGTAGTTCATGTAATAACAATTCCTTTACAAAATCAAAAAACTGTTACTGTCGATTAATATACAACCATTTCTTTGCCGCAAGTAATTGCTGAGTTTCCAAAAACCAACTCTGAACGAAGAATCATCCTTCATCAAGACAATGCAAGTTCGCACACAGCTCGCAAGACAATTGAATTTTTAACGCAATGAAACCTCGAATTGTTGGACCATTCTCCGTACAGTCCGAACCCAAATCTCAATGATTTTCTTACCTTTCCGAAAATAAAGAACGGACTGCATGGTCAAAAGTTCCAGTCGTCGTAAGGAGCAGCCGATGCTTTCAAAAACGCAATTATGACTGTACCAACAAACGAGTGGAACAACTGCTTTCAGAGTTGGTTCAAGCGCATGCAAAAGGGCATTAACCTTCGTGGAAAATACTTCGAAAAACAATGCAGTCTTTAAAAGCTATCTACTGTTTTATTTCATGTTTTATATGCAAAACTTAAAAGACAACCCACGTAGTAATGGTGTACTACCAAATGTCTATATTTTATTAACACTCCATTGACCTAGCAGGGAAATTTATCCACGTCTCTGTCGAAAAATGCCAATCATAACGTATGCGTATTATGAACGATTAGTATAACCAGTTCAACTACCCTGTGCTTTCCGCAGTGAATAATCTGTACTTGCATAATATTGTATTATATATATTTATTTCATCGCTGGTAAGTTTGAAATGTTGTCTGACAATATGTGATAAAATGGCGTTCATTAATTTTTAGGAATGGCTTGCGAAGGTAAAATAAAATTAAGTAACAATTCAGAAATGAGTTGTTAGCCTATCAGCTCATTTACATTACACGCAATTTAGATAATTTTTATTGGAGACTCTTCAACCTCCAACCAGCGTTCGGGGTAAATATTATAAATCTGATTTTACCGCTAAAATTTTAAATATTAAAAATCATTCGAAAATTAAGAAGCATAAAGTCGGTGTGTCGATTCTCATCATTCAGATCAAGTAGTCAAAGATTGCAGGAATAATATTTAAAGTACCGAATTTTCGATAAATTTCTATCGGAAAAGAAATTCTGACCGGTGGCAATACCGGCCACGCACCATCCATCATTAAGTAACATAGCAGACAACGAGGGTCAAAGAATGGGTGCTACACTCAGTGATTTTGGCACAGATTGGAACATGGTTCATGCATCAACGAAACTTTACGAGAGGGTGGATGCTTTGATCAGAGATGACAAGATGATGCAGTGTATTCAAACAGCTTACACATAGATTTGTGATAATGTTTCTATAATCTTATGAAGAAGATCCCAACGTATTGAAACGAACTCTGCAACACCTTGGATTTGAATTACTTCCGCACCTCCTTAGAGTCCAAGTCCAAGTCTAGCAAGCAATGCAGATGTGGCTTCGTGAGCAAACAAAATGCTTCTTTTTCTAAGGGACAAGGAAACTTGTTGAATGATACCAATAGTGTACGACTGTGTGGGAAGTCTATGTGAAAAGTGACATGTCATTCGGTCTCCATTAGTGGAAATAAAATTCTTATATGAAAATTACCTTTACTTTCTGATTCACCTTCGAATGTTAAACAAATATCCCAATTTTATTTAAAGAAGTAAAGTACGTTTCATAAATATTTCCCATTTTTTAAAATATTTTAATAATATAGATTTAATTGACTTTGTTATTTTAATTTTTTCCCCAATATTTAACATGGAAATGTTTATTATTAATTCAAAATAATTTGATATATTTAAATATTAAAGTCATTGTAAATAAAGTTAGAATATTTACTCCGGGGTGTAAAATCTTCATGTATTTTTGTAGTGTTTTTATAATGTCTCATGCAGTAGTTGAATTGTTTCACGGGCTGTATGGCATGTGACACCGTCTTGTTGAAACTACATATTGCCGCATCAATATCATCCAATTTCAGCAGAAAGAACTGTGTTATCATGTCGCGATATCAAGTACGAGGGAGCGTTTTTATATTCGCGGAATGGGGGACAAGGGTGGAAATAAAAAAACCAAATTATTTTTCTTTTTCAATATATTCACCTGCAAGACGGATAAATTTTTCACATCTTTCAATTAATTTATTTATACCCTTATAAAAAAATGATTTCTCTTTATCTGCAAAATACGCCGAAACTGCCTCCTTGATTTCATCATCGGCAGTAAATTTTTTACCCCGCAGCTCTTTTTTCATTTTCGGAAACAGGTAATAATCACTCGGCGTCAGGTCTGGGCTGTAGGGTGGGTGATTCACAATTTCGAAGCCCACCTTATGCAGGGCAGCTAACGCAACGCGGCTCTTGTGGACGGGCGCGTTGTCGTGCAAAAGCAGAACACCTTTTGTCAATTTTCCCCGTCTTTTCTCTTTAATGGCTTCTTTTAGTCGCTCTAATATTGAAGCGTAATATTCTCCGGTTATAGAAACACCTTTATCTTTATAATCAATCAACAATATTTCTTCCGAGTCCCAAAATACCGTTGCCATGAGTTTCCCAGCTGATTGTGACACTTTAAATTTCTTGGGAGGTGCTGTGCCCTTTTTATGCCACTGCATGGAGTCTTGTTTGCACTCAGGTTCATAATGATGAACCCAAGTTTCGTCTCCAGTAACAATTCCACTCAATATACCATCCTTGTCTTCATTACAGAGGTCCAAAAATGCACGCGAACACTCTACGCGCTGTTGTTTTTGCGGCGGCGTGAGCATTCTCGGCACCCATCTTGCGCTGACCTTAGACATGCCGAGATGATCGTGTAGGATTTTAAAAATTGTTGTATCGGATACTCCAACCATTTCTGCGAGTTGTTTCTTCTTTAGTCGAGCATCTTCGAGTACAATTTGTTCAACTTTTTGGATAAGTGCTGGCGTGGTCACCTCAATGCTCCTGCCCGGCCTTGGGTCGTCTTCAAGGGATTCCCTTCCTTGTTTAAATAAACTATGCCACTTGTACACCATGGTTTTTCCTGTACAAGAGTCGCCGTAAACCAATGACATCTCATTCATTAAGGTCGCGACTGATTTTCCTTGCCTGGTAAGGAACTTTATAACGGCACGACATTCGATTTTTTCCATATTTCACTTTTCACTCCTGATTATGTTACTTGGTTGACGATAGCTCAAAGACTAACTGTCTAATAACAATGAAACTTCGTATTTATACTAATCATGAGTCGCTGCACAGGCCACGCCCTCAATGCGCCTACTCACCCCTCTACAACCCGCTCATTCCGCGAATATAAAAACGCTCCCTCGTACATATTAGTCACTGCTTGACCAGCCTCATTTTCAAAAAAATGTGTTTATTTTTCGACAATCACATGTGCCATGTAAAGCCACCAAGGTGAAAATGTGCTTCATCGCTTAGGATGATTTTGCTCGAAAAACCAGCATCCATTTGTTGATGTTCTATAATCCATTCAACGAACTCTCTTCTCTGTGCGTGGTCATTAGGCTTCAATTGTTATGTTAATTGAATTTTGTAAGCATGGAGACACAGATCTTTAGTGAGTATACGCTGTAGAGAGCTTCTTGAAATTTGCAATTCTTGTCCACGACGCCGAATTGAGGTTCCTGGATTGTCACCGACCCTCTCACGCACTGCTCCGATAATGACATTTGAACGGCTTGTTTTTGGACGACCAGTGTGTTTGGCGTCTCCAACGGATTCAGTCTCCCTAAATTTTTCAATTAATCTCTTCACAGTTGTCGAAGTTAAAACACTATTCCGACCATATTTTGTATGGAATTTTCGAACTGCGGCCGCCAAGGTTACATTATTTTTGAAATATTGTTCAATAATGAAGACACGTTTCATCGTATAACGCTCCATTTTTACTAACCCTAAACTGTCTGCTGTTGAATTGTTTTTTTTTTAGGGTTGCCAATACTTTACTGCACAAATGGCAACAATTTCAAATCTTGCGTTAATTTTGGGACACCTATTATAATTCATTTCGTAGTATTTCTATATGTTTTATATATAAAATAATAAATAGCAGATGTTAATAATATAACGGTTTAAATTTGGAGTTTAAATATAAATATGACATTTCATAAATTTCATTAAATTTATTTTTTCAACATTTGCACTATTATATGTAATACACATGAAAATTTAAAATCTATTGGCCTACCTATTTTAAGTAAAAATGGCCAAGTAACAGAATACATGTTTTTAAATTATCTTATTATAACTGTTGAAGGTAATGTCTTAACATTTTCGAATTAGTAAATATATGTACATTTTATAAATTATATTTTAAGTTACCTAATACCTTTAACATTGGGCAACATTTTTGAAACAGAAATATTTAAAAAACCACTTAAAAAGCAATTTAGATTAAGCTAGTTAACAACATGAAAGTTGTGTTGCTTTCTTCAATACCATTACAGTGTTGTTTAACACTGAATGAATTTCGGTTTATTTTTATTTCGATAAATATTCCAATTGAGAAGTATTTTTTTATTGTAGAGTCTTATACTAGCACACTAAAAATATATTAAGCATTTATTTATTCGTACATGCTTGAAATTAGTTCGAACTTTAAATGGTATATACAATGAATACCATATAAATTGAATGAAGCAGAAAAAGAATAAAATATCAGGTTGTAACATAAATCCTGTCCGAAAATTTGTAAAACTTGTTTATTAAATTTTTGTACAAAGTTTTTATTTATCAATCGTCAATGTATTTTCCCTCATTATTTATTACCGCTAGCCATCTTTCAGGTAACATATGAATTCCTCTACGGAAAAATTCTTCGGATTTTGAATCAAAAAATAAAGTTACTGCGGTTTGAACATCTTCTTGGGAATTGAAGCTTTTTCCATCAAGGTGGTTTTGTAAGCTTCGAAATAAGTGGTAATCCGTAGGAGCAAGGTCTGGGGAGTACGGTGGATGTGAAATTTTTTCCCAGCCAAGTTCTTCCAATTTCTGAGAAGTGATGCGAGCCGTATGTGGGTGGGCATTATCTTGATGGAACAGAACACCGCGTCGATTGACCAGTGCTGGGCGTTTTTTTCGCAGGGCTTCCATTAAACGGTCGAGTTGCTGACAGTAAAGTGCGGCAGTGATGGTTTCGTTCATTCCCAGCATCTCAAAATGAATTACACCTTTAATATCCCACCAAACACAGACCAATGTTTTCATTGGATGCAGTCCAGCTTTAGGCGTTTGCACCGCCTTCTCACCAGGACTAAGCCATTGATGATGACGCTTAATATTTTTGTATTGCACCCACTTTTCATCTCCGGTAACAATTTGATTTAAAAACGGAGCACGGAGATGACGAGAGTGCATTGAAATGCACACATCAATACGATGTACCCATTTTCCTAACTTTACCACTATTCCCAATGATTGCAAATGACGATGTATAGTCATATGACTTACATCAAATTCTTGTGCAAGTTCTCGCACTGTTGTAAATGGATTATTTTCAACCCGAGTTCGAAGGACCTCCCTATCAAATCCAGAAGGCCGCCCGGTACGCTCGTCATCCTTCAAACTTAAGTCACCGTTTCGAAACTTTTCAAACCATCTCCGACACATCCGTTCACTAACAACATCATTGCCATAGACACCTTGAATGTTTCTAGCCGACTCACTCGCGTTATTTCCTTTTTTGTATTCGTAAAGCATAACATGTCGAATATGTTCTTTTGTCACTTCCATCTTTAATGGACGAAAAAGAAATTGAGAACAATATGTACACTCTTCAAAAGTTGCAGAAGTACTGACTAACTTATTGCGAATAAACCAATATGACTCATATTGCAGAGATTTCGCAACGTTTCGTCGTAATGCGTATATATGCGAGTTGCTGCGAGAATCGGACAGAATATATGTTACAACCTGATAGTTTGTGAGATGAAACATTTTTAATGATGAAAAGAAAGACATGAAAAAACATTAAATTGGATAACAAAAGTAAAAGAAAACGGATGAGTAAATGTATAAATAAAAGTAAAAAGCTTGTAAGAAAGAATGAGGAAAGTAGTTATGTAACAAAAGACATAGATTATGAAAAATATGTGAATGATTTCAAAGAATTCAACGACTAATTCTAACAAATTAGTTATTCATGTTAAAAACAGTGGTTTAAAATTAACTAAAAGGAAACGAAATTCGTAAGATTCTAGAGAATAAGAAGATGAAGTGATTCTAAATTCGGCAATTTGAAGAAATTGACAACTTCAAGCACTTGGGTAAAATTGCGAATGTAGAAAATGGGAGAAAGATGACAGTTAATCATCATATTCACAAAGATTATACAAAGTTTATTTACAAAATAAGAATTTATGCTGGAAGATTAGGATAGCGATGAGCCAAGTAGTTTTTAGACTCGTAATATACACTGACGAGCAAGAATCAAGAAAATCTAAAAATTTGAGAACGAAACATCGTCAAGAAATTGTATAGTATAACATACACATACATTCAAAATGTGAGAAAGAGTATTCAGAAGATGTATAGAATATGAGATTAGTAAAAAAAAGTAAAGGAAGAAGATAAAGTTAAAGTGAAGCACAGTGAATCAAATGACTTTGGCATGTGCATATTTAGTAAAGAGAAGGCGATGCCAAGAAGATGGATCCGAATGGAAACTAATGGAAAATCGGTAATGTATCGAAAGAGAGTAGCAGTTGGTAAGGATATTTGCCAAGAAGAGTTAAAAAAGGCTAAGATTTAATGGCAAGTGTATTGTTAATGCGAAGGTAGAGTATAGATTTGAAGAAAGATCAAATTATAGAAAGAGATTCTTGAAAGTAGGCGTCATTGAAAAACAGGTGAGAAACTATGCTTTAAAAATAATAACGAACTAATGTAAAGATGATTATTAAATTAATTATTAGATCAAGATAGAAAAGTTGGAATCATTAGTAAAATCAAAGTTGGGTACTTGGAAACGGAAAGACTGATATATTGGGTCTGGGAAAAAGTTCGTGGCGTTTTTTCAGTAAAATTCAACTGGTCCCCGCATGGCGCGTGGACGAATTCATTTAAACCGAATATGCTCCATTATTATCGACAATGTTTCGCCATTTTTTTGGTAGATCCATGATCCCATCGGTGAAAAACTTCTGTGGTTTCTGGTCGAAAAACTGAATCAAGTAGTTTTCACAGGCTTCTTTTGAAACCAACTTAATTCCATTGAGAGAGTTCTGCAGAGATCGAAACAGATGATAGTCAGAGGGTGCTATATCCGGACTGTAAGGTGGGTGCATCAAAACTTCCCAACCAAACTCTCTCAATTTTTGACGGGTCATCAAAGAAGTGTGTGGTCGGGCGTTGTCATGATGGAAGACAACACCTTTCCTATTAATCAATTCGGGCCGTTTTCTTTCAATCGCCTGGCGTAATCTCTCTAGTTGTGCACAGTAGAGTTGAGAATCAATCGTCCGACCAGTTGGAAGTAGCTCGTAGTGGACGATTCCCCTCCAGTCCCACCATACACACAGCATCACTTTTTTTGGCGTCAATGTTGGCTTAGCGAACGCTTGTGACGGCTCACCATCCTTTATCCACGATCTTTTACGCTTCCGATTATCGTACGTAATCCATTTTTCATCTCTGGTTATTAAACGTTTCAGAAACGGCTCGATTTCATTCCGTTTCAGCAGCGCATCGCAGATGTTAATTCGGTCCATCATGTTTTTCACGCTCAACTCATGAGGAACCCATACGTCAAGCTTTTTTTTGTAACCAGCTTTGTGTAAATGGTTCAAAACAGTTTTGTGGTCAATGCCGAGCTCCATGCCAATATCGACACTGCTGTTATGCTTATCTTGTTGGACTTTTTCAAGAATTTCATCAGATTTTTCAGTGATTGGACGACCGGAGCGTGACTCATCTTTCACATTGAAATTTCCAGAACGAAAGCGAGCGAACCATTTCCGCGCAACAGATTTCGATAAAGTACCTTCACCGTACACAGCACAAATTTTATCACAAGCCTGCGCAGCGTTCTTCCCCTTATCATAATAATATTGCAGAATATAGCGAAATTTCTCATTATTCTTCTCCATTTTCAAGTGCGAATAACTTTCCAACCACTGCACCGATTACAATGTTTCTACGCTCAAACTAACGTTCGGAAGGTCATCTAAAAAACGAGCCGTCGGTGGTGTCGCTGTGACTTGTTGTTCTTTAGTTATCGGCAACCAATGCCATCTATCGGGAAAAACGCCACGAACTTTTTCCCAGACCCAATATTATAATTTAAACTAAGTGAGTTACATTTTCGAAAAAGAATTTGGCAATGAGAATACGACCATAATTGTAGAGAAAGCGAAAGCAATTGTAGTAAAATTGAATAAAATTATTTTATTTATTTAGTTTATGGCAAAGTTTATATCAAAACAGTCACAAAAAAGGTGCAAAAAATAGAAGATTAAAAATCAGTCTGAAACAAGGAAAATCGTTTCGGACTTACTGATTTTTAATCTGGACATTTTGACATCGCGATTTGCAACTTGATTAGCGGTGACTTTAGGTTAACTTTGTGACTTGTGAGATGTTCCATTTAGCATCTTATGAATGTTCCAGGCCTTCCTACTCGAATATTTGCAGTTTAGCTTATCTACGGTTTCACTACACATGGCTTTTCGCGCTTCATTCAGACTGTGTAGGAGTTCATCAGCCACATTAACTCGTCGATTCTCCAGAAAATCATTGTAGTAAAGTAAAGCGTAATATTAGGAAAGAACCATGAAAAATTATGCAAGTGTACAACTTCTAATAGAAATAATAAATAGTGATCGAATTTTGGAACGAGAACTTAAAAGGTTCTTTGGGAAAAAATACCATTGAAGGGAAGTCAAGTTGTAAATAAAGATAATAAAACCGATTCTAATCTGAAATGACCTCAGAACGAAGAAAACTTAATACCAGAAATACGATTGTTATATTCAGATAGAAAGAAAGACGAAAATGTATGTAGTGAAATAATACTGTTAGAGAATAGTTGGTTAAAATTATTACCGATAGAAAAGTAATTCAGGAAGAATTAATTGGTCAAACATTTATGGAGGACTGAAAATGAAAGGATTATTAAAAAAGTACCTATGAATATTATATAAATATACACGTACTAGATATATTTTAAATATTGACAATAAACTATATTTGCAAAACTCTTGCTGAAACTGAAAATTACATGTTAAATCGTCTTCAATAAATTCAGTCTTAATCAAGGTCGGATTGTGTAATCAACGGCATTCTGCTAAATTTAAAATTAAACCACAGAGAAGATACTTTCTAAAAAAAATATCGTTAAAAAACAAATAAAAAGAAAGCAAAATATATTTATAGAAACGTATAGTATATGCCAATCGATAATCACGGATTAGTGCTTCTTTCTTCCGTTCGGTCGAATATCAGGGCAGTCCGAAATACATTGCAACTAACGGAAAAGAGCAAACTCTAAACTTTTCTCGTGCATCCCAGATAACACAGAGGATTAATATACACTCTAAACATAATTTACTATCTAAATAAATACAGTACCGAGATAACGATTTGATTCCAGTGTTGATTGATTGCCTTTATGACTACGAAACTGTTTATTTTATCAAACTATTTATAAGACGCACACTGTATAAATCCCGTTTATTTATAGAGGTGCGGGAGCGATAAGAAGCAAAGGCGCACATACGTGGCTTCGCATTTAAATATCAGACGTTTACAAAAGCGAAATAACCTTTTGAACTTGCTTAGAATTGGTTATACAGGTATGACATACATATGTACATACATTTTCATATACTTTTAGTCTTAGATAGTTTTATGTGAACAAAAAGAAATATTGTTTATCGAATTTTGATTTTCGAATTACTGCATATTTTTAAAAATCTCTGCATTTAATTTTAATGTTATTCAATTTGTTTCGAATCGCTGTTGGTAACCAATTCATCTAAGTTTTTGCATCGCTACTACAACAGTAATCCGAGTTTTATACATTTGTCTTAATTCATTTGTTCTGTCACTAGCTCTCCTTATAGTTTTATCATCGTATATTTTTCTTAAGCATTTTCTCCCTTGGAAATCTAAAAAAGAACCTTTAGTGTTCTAATAAGAAATATATAATAAAACAGCGTCCCTATGGTCAGCGGTTTGTTTGTCAAATGTATTCGTTGAGAGACTAGTTGGGCGAGGGGTTATACGCAAGGTGTTCAGCAGGTGTTCGAACGTTGATATCGATGTTTATAATATTATTTACGCTATTCTTTGCGGTGTACAATAAACTTTTGCCGATTTCAAATATTTCTACGACTTTTTCCAATTAAACTGTCAAAATTAATAATAAGTATTTAAAATATCGAACAAGATTTTAATGAAATGATGGATGATGAAATCATTTTGAAGATTGGTTATATTAATTATAAAATCAGAGAAAGTAACTGTACCATTAAAAAAGAAAAATTCTGCCCATAAATAAACAAAACTTTCCAAAAGTAATTTCCTTAAGAAAAAAGAGAAATAGAAACGCAAACTCTTTTAAAACGTAAGTATTTTTGCTATAGGAAAAATGAAAGCAACTTCTATTTTACTAAATGGTCAAAATGATATTCCGATGCAAACGAAGAATACTCTAATCTTTGGTAAAAGCTGCTTTAAACATTTGTAATTGCGGCTGTTAAATATTATCATTTTGGTATAAATCAGCTCAATAAATATTACTTCAGGTAGTCAAAGGTTCAAAGATGCTATGTAAATATTCCCTGATAGTTGTACAAATTATGTTCACGTCTCTTAGATTTCATACAAGTTGGAATTTAGAAATAGGAAGAAATAGATTTATTCTCTAGTATATGTAGATATTTTAACATTTAAAGTTCCTTTCGTGAACAATGAGGCGATTGTGTTGCCTAATAAACTAATCCAAACGTTTTTCTGTGGATACTGAGCGTTGTAACTATGGTGTTTATCTTCCGGTGACCGATACCTTGAAACGCTTGGATTTTGACGACTATGTAAAAGAAACGTGTGTAAGTAAAATGCTTTTAATAAAATTGTTACCATTACGATATTCTTCCATAACTTTTTGCAAAATTTCAGGCGATGAAATTTATCCTCGGGAAAAATTTCATTAGACTTTCTCAATTTGTACCTACTCGTACAATGTTGTGTTTTCTAAAACACTTCGAATCGTAGTAGCTCAGGCAACTTCTATAATTTTTTTGGAAGGCAATTGTAATTGTTCTTCTATAGCACGTATTATAAAATCGCGTTTGTCGCTTTGTGGAGTCCTATTTACTCTATGTTTAAGCGGACATGAACAGCCACACTTTTCAAAGTTATTAATTGTGCGACGTACTGGTTCCCAAAACCAACATCAAGCTAAAACTTAAGTTGGAATAAACCAGATAAAATCTTGATAAATACAATAAATTTTTTGAAGCCAGTAGTAGTAGTAGAAAAACAACCATAGACGCGCATCTTTAACAGATGTTTGACAGTTCTTCAAAACACTTGCTGCAAGTAGTAGTGGTGGACGTGCTTTCATGGATAAATATGTTGTAAATATTTTTTCTTATAATTTTTTGAGTAAACATTTCATAATTATAGCTCGATGTTTATGTCGTCTTTGAATTGCCTGGTTTGTAGTTGCTGTCAGTTTTAGTGCAATAACTTTCTAATAGATATATTACTTGAGAGAGTTAATTATCAACTTCAAAAGCGGCTTTTCTATATACGAGGGGGTGCCCAAAAATAACCAAAATTTCTCTATAAAAACCGGTATTTTATTTTTTAAAATTTTTATACATTTAACTTTATACACTTCTCTAATCGATGATTTCCTTTTTAGAAACATTGTGTGCTGCTGTGTGATTCACCTTTTCTACGTCGATAAAACGATGTCATCTCATATCCCTCTTCATTCGTGGAAACAAAAAAAAGTCGCACGGAGCAAGATCAGGTGAGTAGGGGTTGTGGAGCAAAGAAGTCATGCTCTGAGACTGGTGAACTATTATGGTTGTGTGAGCAAGTGCATCGCCATGGCGGAAAAACCATTCCCCCGTCTGCCACAATTCGGGCCTCTTTCGTCGTACACTGTTACGCAATCTCCTCAGAATCTCCAAATTTCACAGCCGCATGCTGTTCACTTACGTCCGACATTACAAAAAACGACGAGCAAACGAAAATGTTTTTACAAAAAAATGCGCTGTAGCAAGACACAACCTTATTCGGCAAAAAAACCGACTGCACCAAACGCAGAACAAGTTTCGTCACGCGCACCTAGCGTGCTAGGCAAGTCCCACCCACAGCACTGCCATTCCGGTTATTTTTAGGTAGGTTTTTAGAAATTGCAATTCCGTTGTATATTTCGGTGACTGTTTCCTAAGAAACTGTTTTAATTATCTTTGACCTGGGAAGTTTTATTTTTAGCCCACTTTTCTATTGCTGCTTTGTTGATTTGCAATGCCGTTGAAAGACCCTGATCCTACAAAAGCCATAAACGAAGTCGAGCCATTTGTTTGCTCTTTCATTAATCTTATAGCCTTCGACCACTGCTATTGTACTATCGAACTTATTAACAGCATTATATCTTTTCTTATATATTACACTCATTTCTCTATTACATTCTCACTCTCCCAAATTATGTTAGTCCTTCGAAATTTGTATACTGCCAAGAAGAGAAGGGATGCAGGTAAAAGGATTAACCTCACTCCACCCATACACAACAAGTGCTAATGACCTAAAGCCTATATTCCAATGAATTTACCCTCAGAATACCAAATTTATTCAATTGGATTGAATTACTTCAAGACTTTTGTAATAACTCAAAATAGTAGTTTAGATAAGGTAGAATTCGCCAAAGATTGCCGATAAGTCATAAATTGTTAGCTAAGAGTAAGACAAACTTTACATATTCGCCTTATTTGGACAGAATTATTAAACACGAGTCATATATTACACTGAGTCGTTTATTTAGGCAAGAATGTAAGAACTCTTGTCTAAATTCTACTGTACTTGTGGTGATTAAGATTTTACATTAGACATTTTAAATATTTGTTAAAGATAAAAGAACCTATCTGAAGAGGAAAAGATATTCCAAAACTTGTATAACTATTCAAAAAACAACTTCTAATTAATATTTACGAGATTTTTAATCAAGTAAGAGGAAGGCATTTATGAAATAATTAGCTCTGTGTAATTTAACATAATTGCAATTTGATTTAGAAATGCAAGTTACCTAAGTATAGTTTTCTTATAGTAATTTTAACTCGGAAATTATAAAACGATTAAAATTAATTTTGCTCATGCAACTTTTCGTATTGCATAAACAACCAGAGCTTCATAACGCTGCCTGCATACGTGTTATAAGAGTTTATTTCGTAAAAATTAAAATTGCTAATCGTGGTTTTGTAAGTTGTTAATAATACTGGTGAGGTAGTGCTTTTCTAATAACTAAGATATATAATTTTTAAAATATTTACATCGGGAATAACCACATATGTAATTTTTTATGTTAATTGATACGCTCGCATATAGTTAGTTTATATTAGAAACGGTTATTATAAAATTTGTTTTTTTTAAATAAACCATAATATTTAATGAAGATTACAGATTTCTTGAAAATTATGATGTCTAAATTTAGATGTTCTCACTTTCAATCTATGTTTTTGTACACGTACACTGTTGGTAAATTCCTTCGGATATAATTTTTTGGAATTTTAACACTCTGAAATATATAATTTTAGAATAAGTTGATGTGTAAAACATATAAAGTGTTATTAAATGCAAAAAGTATTTATTTAAATGTAATATTAAACAACATAACTACGAAGCGTGCTTTTGAAATAACTGTCGTTTTGGTATAAAAATAACATTAAGTGTAGTTTTGTCAATAATTTTATTTTTATAAAAAAAACCTGTATTTTTAATATATGATACTTTTCAACATAATTACCAATACTAACGCACTTACAATTAGTTATGTAAGAGCGTCTTCGGCATAACTAGCAGTTGGTAAAAGGTATTGTCTTAATTCTTTCGAGAATATATAGAGGGAATCATTGTCCTTGATGTATTGATGTCGCCATGAGAGTCGCGTACGCGTCGCGCTACGAGGTTATGTTCCACTGTATCCACCCGAAAGGTACGAAAATGTCTCATGTAGTGGCCTAAGTACATGAGGTCATTCGTCAGAAAGTGGGTGAAGCGATATAAAAAGACAAAACTGTCGATGACTTGCCGGATTGTGACTCGATAGGAAAAGTGTTCCCTAAATTCGAAAAAGAGACCGTGAACTTGTCTTCGCGGAACCCTGGCGTCAAGGACTAGCAAAATTGAAACAGAAAGGAATAGGTATATCGTATGTAGCTATCCAAACTCATCTCGGTGCTCATGATATCAAATCCTAGTTCGGTGAAGAAATCTTTGTTAGATGAAAATCAGGAAGCGAGTCGCTTAGCTGGAGCAATGTAATTTTTACGGACAGAAGTTGTCAATAAAAATTACATTGCTCCGGTCAAGCGAGTTTGGGATATTTTGCCGTCTCACGAGCCAGGTCAACCTCTACCAACACACGTTGGTACAGTGGGCCATTAAATAGTCAGTAAAAGTGTATCTTTGGGATTGCTTCTCAAATGTGGGTTTCCGAGCTTTATATCTGTTTACCTACAACCTGAATGCTCAGCAAATGCTCTAGATTTATAAGAAACCTTTGTTACCGACTGCATAACATTGATACTTCCTGCAGGAGGATAACGATCTCAAATGTCGAAACAACCTTTGAAAGAGTTGAGTGGCCGTCGCAGTCGCACTTTAAAGCAGTTAACACTAGAAATTCGTTGCATTTGGTTCTTGGTCGAAAACATGCCTTGGAGATGCCAGGCAATCATCGACGCCGGTGGTGACTGTGGTTGTATTGATATATTATTGATATACCAGTGTCTTTGTTCTGATAGTTTTTTTAAATAAAAGTTTATGTAAATTAACCCGAATAGGCTCTTACTTAACTGAATATAACATGACGTAACAATCCATTCTCACAGAAATCGGCCGCCTGATAATTTAAGCGTTCCACCACAATTTCATAAAAAACACTTCTTAGACTTCTGGGCTTCCGAGCTGGAACCGCATCACTGGTATAACTGCCTACTGTTTATTGCACTGAAACAGTTTCAGTGCGACAGGCAGTAGCAGTAGTTGAGCCCTGACGATGTCCCATATGCGTGGGTACGAAACGTCGGCAGTTATACCAGTGACGCGGTTCAAGCCCCTAAGCCCAGAAGCAGATACTATGGACCAGATTAACACTCCTTAGAATTTACGGAAAATTACCAGATAATGACGAAATCGTAAAATTCGTTTTTTTCGAGCTTTTACATCAACTTTCTGCACTAAGTCTTCAATAATAAGCTACAGTCATCCACTATATTATGAAGATTAGTACGGTCACTCATAGCGCTTATACGCAGTGCGTATTTCACAAATTATGCGATTTTCAATCATCTGACATATTTTAACAACGCACAGATAAATAAAAACGTGAACGAATACTTCCGTACTGGCGTCTATAAATAACCAATTCGCAGCAGTGTAACGACCATATTCATAAACAATACTTATTAAAAAACACGCCTTATATTATCTTTCTGAAGGGTAGAAGTTGCTATTCTATAGGACGCGCGTTCAAGCGTTCAGTGACTTAGAGGAAATAATGGGGTTTTCATTAAGAGCGACGCAGTTTGTTTGGAAAATAAAATACAGACATCGTGATAAATTCAAGATTACTTTCAGTTCGGTGTCAACTGCAGTTAAAACCGTTATTGATGGAACACAACATCATTCAAATGTTCTCCATCGAAACTTTGATTGAAATGAATCCGTTGAACATAATTTTTCATGATTCTTTTATATAAGTTGGACTAAATTCAGCAGTGACACATTCGATGTTGGTCTGCAAGTCGTGTAATGTTGCTGGTTTGTTGGCGTAAAATAACGCCTTAACATAACCCCACAAAAATAAGTCGTGTGTTAAATCGCATGAGGGCGAAGGAATATTGACTGGTCTGTTTCTGGAAATAATCGATTCACCAAACTTCTTTTTCCATAAGTAAATTATATGAATAGTAGTGTGACAAGTGGCACTGCCTTGTTAAAATCCTATGTCGTTCAAGTTGAGAGCATATAATTACAGTTTCAGAAATACAGCATTAGCGAGTTCCATTCACAGCATTGTTAAGGCCCAACGACTGTTCCAATATGATATCCCTACTACAAAGTCAATGCAAGCGAATGCTTTCTCAAGCATTACTTCTGGCTGATTTTCAAACCAGATACGGTAGTTTTGCTTATTCACGAAAACATTAAGCCGGACGTGGGCTTCGTCCTTGAAAATTATTGCGTTATAAAATTTGGGTCTATTTTTAATTAGTCTAAAGCACAATTACTGAACCTACAACGCAACAAATGCTCGTTTGGATTGAGTTGTTGACTAAAGAAATTGTGTAAACATGGAGGTCAAAATATTTTTGCAAAATTCGCCACAAACTAGTGTTGGAAATGGCCAATGTCTGGGATGAATGAAGATTTGAAATACCGACATATCCGGATCTAACACTCCGATGTACAGCTGAAATATTTTCTTCTCTCCTTGTATTTCTTTGTTTCGCGGTGAACATTATGAAATGAATACGTTAATTCGATTTTTTGCACAATTTTGCTCAATTGTTCTTCCACTTGAACATTTGAAAGGGTTCAGTTGGTAATAAATATGTGATTCAATAATGAATATTGTATTATTTACGTTTCTTATGACAAAACACAGTTTATAAACTGTACAATAACTATTGTTGGAACCACCAAAGTTTGTCGGTGTATCAATAACGTTGCAAAATACGAACACATACCGGCATTTGTCTAATTCGTCGGTAGCCATATGTGTTCAAGAAAGAAAGGGCGCAAACGTTTTTCTAATAGAGTTACGCGCTACGTCTTGTCAAGAAATCGTGAAAAAATAGAAACAAACGTATGCAGAGCATGTGTGTATAATACAGATGAAATAGTGTTTTGACTTTTGACCGATGAAGTTTGTCTTTTCTAGGGTTCCGATATTGTTGTACGAGGGAGCGTTTTTATATTCGCGGAATAGGGGACAAGGGGTGGAAATAAAAAAACCAAATTATTTTTCTTTTTCAATATATTCACCTGCAAGACGGATACATTTTTCACATCTTTCAATTAATTTATTTATACCCTCATAAAAAAATGATTTCTCTATATCTGCAAAATACGCCGAAACTGCCTCCTTGACTTCATCATCGGCAGTACATTTTTTACCCCGCAGCTCTTTTTTCATTTTCGGAAACAGGTAATAATCACTCGGGGCCAGGTCTGGGCTGTAGGGTGGGTGATTCACAATTTCGAAGCCCACCTTATACAGGGCAGCTAACGCAACGCGGCTCTTGCGGACGGGCGCGTTGTTGTGCAAAAGCAGAACACCTTTTGTCAATTTTCCCCGTCTTTTCCCTTTAATGGCTTCTTTTAGTCGCTCTAATATTGAAGCGTAATATTCTCCGGTTATAGAAACACCTTTTTCTTTATAATCAAACAACAATATTCCTTCCGAGTCCCAAAATACCGTTGCCATGAGTTTCCCAGCTGATTGTGACACTTTAAATTTCTTGGGAGGTGCTGTGCCCTTTTTATGCCACTGCATGGAGTCTTGTTTGGACTCAGGTTCATAATGATGAACCCAAGTTTCGTCTCCAGTAACAATTCCACTCAATACACCATCCTTGTCTTCATTACAGAGGTCCAAAAATGCACACTCTACGCGCTGTTGTTTTTGCGGCGGAGTGAGCATTCTCGGCACCCATCTTGCGCTGACCTTAGACATGCCGAGATGATCGTGTAGGATTTTAAAAATTGTTGTATCGGATACTCCAACCATTTCTGCGAGTTGTTTCTTCTTTAGTCGAGCATCTTCGAGTACAATTTGTTCAACTTTTTGGATAAGTGCTGGCGTGGTCACCTCAATGCTCCTGCCCGGCCTCGGGTCGTCTTCAAGGGATTCCCTTCCTTGTTTAAATAAACTATGCCACTTGTACACCATGGTTTTTCCTGGACAAGAGTCGCCGTAAACCAATGACATCTCATTCATTATGGTCGCGACTGATTTTCCTTGCCTGGTAAGGAACTTTATAACGGCACGATATTCGATTTTTCCATATTTCACTTTTCACTCCTGATTATGTTACTTGGTTGACGATAGCTCAAAGACTAGCTGTCTAATAACAATGAAACTTCGTATTTATACTAATCATGAGTCGCTGCACATGCCACGCCCCCAATGCGCCTACTCACCCCTCTACAACCCGCTCATTCCGCGAATATAAAAACGCTCCCTCGTACTTCTTATATTTTACCGCTGTTATTTGTTATTGTTCTATCAGCTAATTTATCATATTTATTTCATCATCCTTGTAAGTTTACGCTTAGGTAACCTACATAGGTAGCTTTTACATTTATTATTTACAGGTTTACAGGTAGGTATATAGTACATTATCGCATTTGACAACCATATAAATATAATATTTAATTTAACATCCTCACTTCCTGACGGCATTTTATTTCATACGACAGTGATCACGTGATCGGAAAACATTCCTGATTTTACCTTTATTAGGATTATTTATATTTATTATTTTTACTATTGTGGCAATGTGATTTTTGTGATTTGTTTCAAACATACAATTTCGAATTTCATTTGTAATGTACTTAATACTAAATATATTTCTGTATTTGAATCTTAATAACGTTTGTGGATCGTTGTAACTATTTAAATTGCTTCGTTTTCAGTGCTACTTGACCGAATTGAATGTATTTGGGCTTGTTTGAAAGTTTTTAGTGCGTTGAATGAGCGTGTCTAGTTTTGTTCTCTTATATGATCAGTAGATCATAAAATAAAGCTATTTAAATTAGTTACAACAATCCATATTAAAGGACGTTTTCAATGAAATGTTGCATTTTCTTGAAGGCAAATTTTGTTCGAAGCTGTGGTTAATTGAGTTCAAAAAGAGGTAAAATATCCTTAGCACATAAATGTTCGTACTTCGTACAGTGTGTGCTTGGTTTTGGCGGAATGAGTGGCGTGGAATTTTTTGTGTCAGCTTTAGCGCGAGGCCAGGTGACACTGTGACTAATAGTTGCTGATGATGACAGCTTAGTTATCGAAATATGTAGAGTACGAACACTGATATGGTACAGGTTATGCTTTTTTGCTATTATTTGATTAATTAGCGTTTTCCTGTTTACCCAAGCACTTGCGTCCCTTGTGCACAAATCCGATACTCGATATTATTTTTATGGGTAAGATTATCTAATATATCACAGCAGGTACTATAGCGAAACACTCTCTACACTTAAAAAAATTCTAATTTTAACCGCTTTATAACATCGTATATATAATGTGGAAACTTTTGAAAAATTTTCTGTATTATTTCTTCATTTAATAACTGTTTCTATAATGCAATTTAAGGCAGATTAGAAGAACTCGAATGGACTGAATCCGTGAGGGCACATTCCTGGAGAGAATGAGATTGTGGGTCCGAGTCCCACGCGGAGAATAGAAATTTTTTCAGACAATTTCTGCATTACATATACGATGTATAAAGCGATTAAAATTAAAATTTTTCCATTTGGTATAGTAAGGGCGCATAATTATATGCAAGTTTGTATATATATTAAATTATTTTTGCTTATTAGTTCTAAGATAATTGTAAAAAGCCATAAGTTATTTTATTATTATAAATTACAGAAAGTAAAATATTTAAAAATAGATAACATAGGTAAATTAGAAATCAGTTTCTTAAAATATTTATAATATTTTTCTTAGAATATACATACATACATTACGAATAAAATAAATATAAATTTATATATATATATATATATATATATATATATATATATATATATATATATATATATATATATTAGGCTATATATATATATATTTATATATTAGGCTATATATATGTAAATATATACACTGCAGGCCATAAGTTTGGAATCACTTGCATAAGTTAGGAATCACTTTTGAATATAATGAACATATTGTAGTGGCTTTAACAAACATTGTAAAAATAAAACAATATTAATATACCAAAACGTTTTATTATAAAATAAGCAGGAAAAAAAGCAAATTTTATTTATTTACATCCACTTATTTTTATTATCAACTAAACGGACTTTTCATCGAAATACCCTCCTTTTGCTTTAATGACGGCAGCACACAATCGCGGTAAACGAGACACTAATTTTGTAAGGGTTTCATTGGGTATATTTGCCCAAGAATCTTGTATAACTTGCCACATGTGAGTCTGGGACGTCGGACACTTTTCACGCACTTTTCTATCCAATTCTTCCCACAACAGCTCTATTGGATTGAGGTCTGGCGATTGTGGCGGCCAAACCATGTTTTGCAAAACATCGTCAGCTTCCTGTTGTTGGAGATATCCTCTACATAAATGAGAAGAGTGTTTTGGGTCGTTGTCTTGCATGAATATAAAGTTTTCTCCAAGTAATCTCAGACCGGAGGGCACAGCGTTGTGTTCGAGAATCTGTATGTAACCCTCCTTTTTCAAAACTCCGTCGATTTTCACCAGATCTCCTACACCAGCCGAAGAAAAACATCCCCAAACCATTACAGAACCGCCACCATGTTTTACCGTGGGCACCACACATTGCGGTAACATTTTTTTCGTAGCAGTTCTTCTTACAAATATCCGACGTCTGGAACCGAAGACCTCGTACTTTGATTCGTCGGTCCATAGTACTTTTTCCCACTGTTCTATTGTCCAATCTTTGTGTAACTTAGCCCATTGTAGCCTTTTTATTTTATTTTGCGGACGTAGAAGCGGTTTGCGAACTGCTACACGTCCCATCAGTCCAGCCGCCTTTTTACTGTGGTTAAAGAGATCCGAGTTTCACGCTCCCTGTTAAACTCACCGCGGATTTGCGAGGCCGTTAATCTTCTATCTCTTTTCGACGTCAATATAATTGTCTGATCTTCTGCAGGAGTTGTAATTTTTGGTCTTCCTGATCGTTTTCTGTCCGTATACCCTCCAGTAGACTGGCATCTTTTAATTGTATTTTGTACACCTTTGTACGATATCTTCATTCTTTTCGCGATATCCCGTGTAGAATCTCCCCGATTATGATGACTAATAATTTCTACACGTTTTTCTAGCGATATCTGCTTTCTCTTCGCCATAATCAAACGATATCTTTTAATTGTATTTTGTACACCTTTGTACGATATCTTCATTCTTTTCGCGATATCCCGTATAGAATCTCCCCGATTATGATGACTATTAATTTCTACACGTTTTTCTAACGATATCTGCTTTCTCTTCGCCATAATCAAACGATGTTTACTGATTCTACACACTTTTATGTGTCTACACACTTTAAATGATACGAAGCAACTAAAATATTCTCATTACATCAAAATGTATAAATACTTATAAATATAAAAACTAAATGTAATTACAAAAGGTTTATGCGGAAGGGTCTGCAATAAAATTTGTCCATTCCAGGTAATCGTTCATTATGCAGAAATATTACCTGCTCGAATAAATAATACCGCACGCAGAGTTTCCTTAATCTCTGGTTATTTTCCAACTATTAATGCATTTAAAACTACATCTTTTATGTAAAGCTTTATAATGTACTTAAGAATAATCCTTTGTACTTATATCAAAGTAATACGAACGTAACATAGATAAATTTTAATTTTTATGAATTTACTGGAACTGATTCCAAACTTATGGCCTGCAGTGTATATATTTATAGCCTAATAACCAAAACTATAACCAAATCTCCAATAATGCCCTAAATTATCAGATATTTTCATAAACTCGGAAATTACCTGCCTAAACTAAAATATTTCAAATTTAACCTATAAAACCCAACCTAACAATAAACCTAGATAAACTCTACAAATTAAATTCTTTGCCCTCGAACTGAATATCCAACTTACATTCATGAACATAAACAAACTCACGCGTTATCGGACTTATGTACATAGATTACAGACCGTCCTAAAAACGCACCCTTTGGGGGTATGATATTACTTTTTTTGTCGACTGTACATGTTTGAAATGAAGGTATTATAATCACCCAATAAAATCTTCTGTCAAAAAAGTGTAATGTCCAATATTATTTGTTTTTTTTGTAATTCGAATTGTATGTGATTCTATGTATAAAATCTATGCTATAAAATTTTTGTCACAACTCAACTCAACTTTATCTTTCAAAGCTAGAATATACCACAGTGGAGATTCTCAAACTTACAGTACTGAAGGATAATTATACAGTAAACAAGTTGGTACGTAAATAATGTAAATTATTATTAGAAAATAAATACGCTTTATGATAAAACTTGCTGGTAACTAACCCAACATGTCCGAGGTTAAATTCGGGAAAGAAATAGCAAACATTATTTTACATATGTAAATGTTAACAGCCATATTAGAAACGATCGGGTTGATTTGTTTCATACTGTGTGTACGTCCTCGATGTTATTGTCATGGCTTGGATTTCAGAAGAGATTGATATTTTCTATTGTCATATTCTAACATTTATAAATGGGGTTCCACTTTTGAATGCCGGATGGTTCTGCTCAAAATCAATAACATAGGGAGATCGTCGGGAGTATGTTCCATTGATATAGTAGATACTATGTATACTTTGCCGAATTTGTGCAGAAAATGCACGAGAGGGTGCGAAATATACAAAATTTACGAAAAAAAAATCATATGTGAAAAATTATAAATCATGTCCTGTCTTCCTTTACATTATTGGAAACATATATTTTGTTTATTAAGATATAAATTTGAAGCGTTGACAGAAATAAGTATTCTTTTTATTGGTGCTACAGACCCTTTATAAGGTTTACACAACGCGAGTACATCTTAAATCTAACATATATTGATCATAATATGATGGCAGAGCAATAATCGGTGAGCCTGACTACAGAGGGCAACAGAAATAAAAAAATCTTATTTGTTTTTCAATTTAGTAATCCTTCAAACTATAACTGTCAAAATATGCGTTCATTCGGATCGTAAAAACGCTTTTTATATGAATAGAAAGTGAACTATTTTAGCTTGTTTTGACACAGGAAACTTGGAGTACAGAACAGTAATTAGGTTCTTATTTTTAAAGAACAAAACAAACGATGAAATCAAAGCTGAGCTAGAGAGTATGTTTATTGGGGAGCAATTTCCATCGATTGCAAAGACAAAACGATGGATATCTCAGTTTCAACATGGCTGGACCAGTGTATTTAATGAACATCGCAGTAGATGTCCAAAAGACGCATGTATTCCAGAAATGGTTAGAAAAGTACATGATATTGTGTTAGCTGACATCGATAAAATTACACGAAGTAGCAAAGGCTCTACACAATTCATATGAATCAGTAGTTTCGATTTTGCATAATGAATTGAATATGAAATAACACATGGATCAATAAGTCCCGAGACTAACAATGAAAACATTTTTTTTGCAAAATTTTTTTTTATTCATCAACATAATCACCTTTTAGGGTGATACAATGGTTCCAACGCTTTTCCAATTTTTCAATACCATGTTTATAAAAAAATTTATCTTTCGCTTCAAAATAAGCTTCAGTTTCAGCGATGACCTCCTCATTTGAGCCAAATCTTTTTCCCTGGAGCATTTTTTTAAGATCAGCAAAGAGCCAGTAGTCACTGGGGGCTAAATCTGGCGAATATGGGGGGTGGGGAAGCAGATCAAAACCCAATTCGTTCAATTTTGCCATTGTTTTCATCGACTTGTGGCAGGGTGCATTGTCTTGGTGAAAAAGGATTTTTTTTCTCTGCATGTGCAGTCGTTTTTTTGCGATTTCCTCCTTCAAAAGCACCTGTAAGTCAATATAATAATCACTGTTGATCGATTTACCTTTTTCGAGGTAGTCAATGAAAATCACGCCATGTGTATCCCAAAAAACTGACGCCAGGACTTTGCCAGCTGACTGCTGCGTTTTCGGACGTTTCGGACGGCTTTCGCCAGCTGTGCGCCACTCAGATGACTGCCGCTTCGACTCTGGAGTGTAGTTATGTATCCATGTTTCGTCCATGGTCACGTAACGACGCAAGAAATCTTTTTTGTTGCGAGTAAATAGCGATAAACAGCTTTCTGAATCATCGACTCGTTGCTGTTTTTGTTCCATCGAGAGCAATCGCGGCACCCACTTGGAAAAAACCTTTTTCATGCTCAATTTTTCATGAAGGATAGTAAATACACTTCCATATGATATCTGTGTCATCTCAGCAATCTCACGGAGCTTCACTTTACGATCTTTCATTATAATTTTTGTCACTTCACTCACATTTTCCGGTGTAACGGCTTCCACAGGTCTACCCGAGCGTTCCGCGTCATTTGTGTCGGTACGACCACGTTTAAACTCGGCAAACCACCGACAAATCGTTGCTTTTGATGGACAAGAGTCCGGGTAACATTTTTCAATCCATTGTTTTGCTTGCGTGGTGTTTTTACCCATTAAAAAACAATGTTTTATCAGAACACGAAACTCGGTTTTTTCCATTGTTTAAACAAACTACAAAACGACTTTACTCCAACCTCGATAACTCAGCTGTTTCTGGTCCGATCGACTTAAAATTTTGACACGTTTCAAGCAAAGGTTAGTACTCTAGAAAGACGTGGTTACTGGTTTACTACGAGCGCCATCTATGGGTTAGTCTCGGGACTTATTGATCCATGTGTTAATTACGTACAAGATTTGACTGTGAACGCATTTTAGTTCTCAATTTAGCGTGATGCAAAAGACTTTTGTTGCTGAATAATAATGGTAGATGAAATCTGGTTGCACCCAAAATTAAGTAATAGTCGAAATAATGAACTGAGGCTGGTACAAATGCTTAGAAGAAGACAAAGACCGTACACTCAGTGGAAAAGTTATGGCTACCATCTTTTGGGAGTACAACGGGATTTTTCTTATCGATTATTTTTGAAAATGTAAAACGATAACAAACAAAAAATTATATAGCCCTTTTAGGTTAACTACACAATGTAATACAGCTAAAAAAAACCCGCTTAAGGAAGAAGTAGGTGTTTTTTTTTTCAGAATAACGCACATTTTCACACTTCGACTGTTTCAGTGGTAAAAATTTATGAACTATATTTCGAATTGCTTTCCATTCAACTTATTCGTCAGATTTGGCCTCCCAGACATTTTATTTTTTCCCGACTGTTAATTAAAAATTCATCCACAGAATAAAAAGTTTTATCACTAAGATATTTAAGATATTTTTCATAAAAATTTGTAGTGCTAATAATAGCAGATAGCAGGTTATTGGAGTTTGCTTAGCAATTTACTTGTTAATATTTTGTGCCGTTCCAACTTCTTTTTAGATTAAACAGAAGTCAATCTAAAAAATAATCTAACTCTATTACACTGCCTGGTACAGTAATCATGAATATTTGAAGGATACAGTTAGAGTGTATCTTTTTCAAAGGTCGTCGAATTAATATTTGTAGATAGATTTAGTCTCAGTAATTTACTATTTTTCAATTATTTGAAAGTATTATTGCCACTTTTGTGTTATTTTCGTTTACTTATTATACACTTTATTTTAATAAATTCAGATACCACTTGTAAACAATAAAATTTAAGTTAAAGACAATAAATAAAGTTATATTCTGCATATATTTTTAGGGCATGTGCTTGGCATGTGTCAAGTAGTATTTAACTGCTGATACAGGGTGGGGCACAGAAACTTCCTTTTTTTTTTGAAGGCGCATTGTGAAGAGAGGGGAAGTAGTAAAAAAGTGGGGATTCGGCAAACGTTGCAACCACGGAAGTTTTTTGTTTTGTCCCTTCAGTAAAAAACATGAGATGGATGAAAGAGCAACTCGAACAACTGTTCCTACGTCGAAGCGTAGCGTGTGCTTCGATTGTTTTGTGAGAACAGAGCTTCAGGAGAACCGGGAAGGTGATGCAAAAATTCCTAGGATAACGACGAACCCTAACGACGCCTTTACTTTTTTTTAGAAAGACAATCAGGCAGTTACTGTCAATTCACAGTATTATGTTTACATGATTGAAATTTTTTCGAACCAGCTCTTAAAGAAATGCATCTTGAAAATGTCTAGTTCCAACAAGACAGTAGCACGGCCAACACAGCTCGAGCTTCGATGATAGCTTTAATAGCCAGCTCGTTTAGATTCGGGGTGACATCCTATGTGAGGCGCTCGCTCAATCTAAACCCCTGTATTTTTTATGGGAATACCTCAATGCAGCGATTTTCAAACATCGCCCCATAAACTTGCTTCAGCTGAAGAATTTTAAATAGCTTGAAGGAGGACGCGTTGGAACGTGTAGAAAGAAATTTCAGAAATCGGTTGCATTAATGCATAAAAAATGGTGGCCACCAACTTAAAGTATTTTGTTTAGAACTGCATGATTTAAAACTTGAAATATTTATTTTATTGGAGAGAATAAATTTTGTCTATCAACAAAACTTCTTTTTTATTCGCCTTCAGAAAAACGAAGTTCCTGCACCTCACCCAAATGCGTAAATAGTAATCAATAAGTTTTTAGTAAATGTGAAATCATTTGGAATTTGAGCCAGATTTAGAAAAAAAAATATTCCTCGTCAAAAGCACGGATAAAAGTTGTTTCAATAAATTCCTCTTCTTATTAATTTTAAGTCGTGTCATATTTTTAATTTTTTGTATTTCGAATCAAACGTGATGCGAATTTCTATCTTGATCTTTAAGTTCAAAGTGCATTTTCATTTTATGGAAATAGAAGCGAAGCTGTCTTCTCAGAATTCGTCAAACTGTTGAATAACATCTCCAATCGTTTTGAAAATTTTTAGCCTTATATAACATCATATGAAAAATTTTTACAAACGTTCTCAAGTTCCTGTAAAACTAGAGCTGCGTTGTCTACTAACTTTGGTCTACTCGATTGTTTTTTTTTCGTTAACTGTACCAGTTTCTTCAAATAAAAGAATAAAGGATAATTTCTCAATGCATGTATTTCTCGATATCTTTTTAATGTGTTGATATATTATCTGTCGGATTCGTAGTAACACTGAATAAGGCCAATACGAACCCGTAGCGGCAAAATCATTTTAGCAAGTATTGATTGAATATTGCTGTCAGTACTCAAAACCGCAACTGAAACTGTTTCAGTGCAGTAGTTCAGCCCTGAAGATGTCCCATACGAATGGGTACGAAACGTCGGCAGATATACTAGTGACGCGGTTCCAGCCCGGAAACCCAGAAGCAGATAGCATGGACCACGACCGCGGAAGTCTACGTACCAGGTTAATGTAGATTTTTATTAAAATTATTTTCGCTTATTTTCAAATTTAAATTTTTCTTTTTTTATAATATACCAATTCATACATTTTTACAACTTGTCTATTTTTTTAATTTATCCTATGTAGTTAATGTTTGAAGGTAATATTTCGAAAATAATGTATTTCTGTATTTTAGTAATACTTTCAAGACTAACGAGACCCGACCACATTTATTTAAACAATACCAGGAAATTAAATAATAATTAAAAACACATTCACATTCAGATATCTATTTTTCACACAACCAGCACGATAGGAAAGAGGACAGAAAATTCGAACACATGAACGGTCTTTCTCATTGTTTATTCAGGTACAACTCTGTTCTCGACCGTGGTGTGCACAGACAGCTCGCCCTGTAGGCTTATCGATCCCTCATCGTAGAATTTTCCACCTTAACTCGGCCGTACTTAAAGTCGAAAATCACACGGACGGCAAACGGCAGGCGTCGGTCGGTTTTGTATATAAACCTCGTGTTTGTTAAGCATAGGGTAGGTCACGGTTGGAATTATCGTCTGTGCACCGGTATCTCTTCGACGTTCTCTAACACAGCGACGAGCGCGCACAAAACAGCATTGCCTCTCCTTACTAGTTCCAACATCAAGGACAACAACGCTCGAAGCAGACGAAGAGACCCGCACCAATACGGGTGAGATGGATATAGATAAGGAACGAGTGGAATTTTGTTAACGATATGACGCTAACGACTTGTGTTAATGATATTTCGGGGAGGCGAATATCTAATCGGTAATTTTGAGATGCCTGATGCTGGGGGTTACGATGTTAAAACAGAACAGATACAATTTCGATCCGCTAGAAAAATAATTAAAATACATCTAATTGATGTTGCCTATGCAAATATATATTGGTGTCCAAAATAAGTTATCCTCATAGTGGATGTCTGTTAAATAGAATTTTTTACGTTACAAAATACATTTTTACGCTTAGCTTAAAATATAATGCCAATTTTATAAGTATTTTCAACTGGAAATATAGAAGAATTAGGAACTATGTTTAGGATTCCAAACGCCATTTCCTTTTCTCCTAACGCTTTTTCTAATTCTATTTTTTTCATGGCTTTGATTATCTTTTTATTCTACTCTTTGGCAGGTTTTCTACTTTTCCTTCTTATTTCATGCTTCCTGGATCATCTGTTTGGTGGGATTCTTCATAAATGATCACACTATAATAACTTTTTCTTCTCGATATCTTCTGTAATCTGTAATTGTCGGTTGTAGGCTTATTTTACTGCGTATTTTTCTTTCTTTATATGTTGCAACGTCTCCGTAGTACATTCATTTTCATGGTTTCTAATCTTTTTTAGTTCCTTCAATAATACCCCATGTTTCTGGTAAATAGGTTGTAATACTTTTCATGATGCTGTTATAAATATTTAATTTTGTTTTGGTTTTCACTGGCTTTAATATTTCGACAAATAGTACTTCGAATATTTGAAACTTTATAAATTAATGCGAGAAATGTCGAAGATATAAAAAGTAGATTAAAATATAGTAAGGTTAGCGTTAGGTGGATTCTATGATTTTCAACTGAAAAATACAAGTTAAATTGTTAGCGTATCCATTTTTTCGTTGCTGTAGAATGAAAAAAGGAAAGGAGATGAACCTTTGATTCAATTCTTACTATTTTTGAAACTTCAGTGCATTATTTTACTTATGGGCTAAACATTCCAGTGTACGATGTTATCACGAATTACCTCTAAAACTCGTAAGAGCAACAATTTAGTTATCGGTTGGTGCAATTAAGCCAAAATATTTCTAGGGTCTTTCAAAAGTTTTTTCTATTTTCTGATACCTTTGCGTGTCAAAGTTATACAGGCGATCAGAAATAGCCGAAAAGGAAAGCGAAGTTCTGTTTGATGTTAGTCTCATACATGTCAGGCTCATACTGCCGCAAAAACAACTAATGAACAAACTTCAGTGCAAATGTGAACAATAAAAGAGTTTTTAGGAAAACAAAGGATTCCACTTAAATGATGAAGTTAGAGAAGCTGTTAAGTGGAGTGGAAGCATAACGAATCCATATACTTCTTCCAATGAGATATTACATAGAAGCCTCTCAGAACGATGATGCAACGTATCGCCACGTAGAAAGACGGTATTTAAAAGTAATATAATTTTTTGCTGTAAAATTGTAATAACTTTTTTTTGTAAGTAAAATTCATGTTAAATTTGAAAGCCCTTGTATAAATGTTGGAATATTTATCAGAAGGAGAAAAGAAAAAAGTGAACCCAAGTTCTTAAAAGTCTTGTTATTATTATTAGAATATCTTCACATTAGGTAAAAATTGCGAAAGAAGGGGTTGGGATATCTGCTAGTATTCAGAAAATGCAACGCATAGTAAAAGGTTTACCAATTATACAACAGTGTCGTCTTAAGCGTTGACGCAAAGTTATTAAAATAGAGATTTCAATTTATTCAAAGACATATTGTGGACGTTGAGTAAGACTGAGGGATATGCTTTTTACTTTCATGATTAAAAAGAAAACAGAAATTTCCTAACATTGGTAGGGAGACTACTTCATACAGTGCAGTGTATACTGAAATGTTTATCAATTCTTCAACAGTATCGTCTCAAGAAAGTATCAGCCTTGTCCAAAATCATTAAAGCAAAGATTTTAATTTGTTCGAAAAGATATCGTGGACGTTGAGTAAGACTGAGGTATAGGCGTTTGTCTTTCATGATTAAAAAGAGAACAGAAATTTCCTAACATGGTTGGAGGGTATCTATTAACATTCATATAGTGCAGTGCATACGAATATCTTCATATTAGTTAAAAATTGCGAAAGAAGGGGGTTGGTATATCTGCTAGTATTCATACAATGCAACGCGTAGTAATAGGTTTATCAATTCTTCAACAGTGTTGTCTCAAGAAAATATCAGGCAAGACGCAAGCTATTAAAACAGAGATTTTAATTTGTTCTAACACATATCGTGGACACTAAATTATAAAAAAAAAATTTGTTTAATGGACAAACTAATCCCAAATTTATGTATGTAAAGCAATCATCTAAATGTTTTGAACCTGCTTTAGGAAGTACTAAATTGTAAATCGCCAAAAATTTGGAAAGGATAAAATAGATGTTACGAAACGATTGTTGAGAAATTCAGAGTTGAAATTATGGAATATTTGTTAATGTTTAATGAAATTTTTTTTTAATACACCAGTCCCCAAAAGAAGAGGTAATTATATTGTGGTTTAGGAAAGGTGATGAAGAAGAAGACATTACAGCTTAAATAAATCATCGTTGGAAATACGGCTTGCTAAAAGATTATTAACATAAACGTTGAAAAAGAATGGACCCAAACTATAGTCCTGAGGTATACCTGATGCTATTCGAAACAAATAGGGAGAATATTCATTAAAAAAGACTTAATTCGGTTTAGGATTGACGACTAAGTAAGTAAAATGTTATAAACAAATTTAAAAACTTTTACATACACAATAGATACGTTGGTTTGTTAAAATACATGTTGGTGGATAGAGTGGAATGAATAATATTGTATAATTGAAATGTTTTCCAATAATTCTTCAGTTTTCTAAAAATATAAATTACAATTTTTGAATACATAATATGTATCTTATGCAAAATTTAATTTTCTATCGATTTACTACAGTATGCATAGAATGACTAAAAATATACTTTTCTTAATTAGCTCGAAAATTGATACATGTTTGTTAACTCAAATCTCTCACTTTTAATCGGTATCTTAACTTTAATAATATGAAAAGCCAACAATAGTTGGACGATACCTTTAAAACAGTCTTTACATTCTCCACCTATAAACCAAAATAAAAAAGGTCGCGTGTCATTCAACCCATTCGTCATCTCCCTTGATCTTTCCCAATGAATCTTATTACAGTAATTTTCCTGTTAATAATTTTTCCGCTTGACATGAAACAGATAACAGAAACACCGTGGTGTGTTGTCGGTGCCGTTGCGGGTCCGCAAATGCTCAATCGACTAAAAGTTTATGCCGCTTTTGCATCGATTACCGTCGCGCTGAGGTGCAATTTACCTGTACAATGAAGTAACAACTATTATTATTTCCTGTCCGTACAAACCGCGGGAAAAACAGAATTGAAAAAGCACAAAAAAAGAGGTATAGACGATATAAAGCGCGCTCAACAAACGAATTTATTCCAGACTACTTCTTTGCTTTTTGTGCTGCTTTTAAAAGGGTTTTTTTTTCCAAAGTTTGTTTTAAACCATAAAAGTTTTACACAACAATCGAGAATTTGTTTAGGATCTAACAAATTTGTCCAGGTTTTGTTTACTATATGGAACAATTTTCGCTTTGAAGTAACTGAATTCAAGTTAATTTTTTTTAATAACAATAAACTTGTTGGTGAGTTAGATATATTAAATCAAAAGAGATGAATTGAATGTTTTAAAAAGAAAACCAACCCAAAAAATTTACCTCAGTAGTTTTAAACTAGAATTTTTAACAAATGGTTTTTTTTAAGTTTGTAATCTTTATTAAGTTTTCTAAGAATAAAAGTCAATGTCAACATAACGGTATGAAAATACAGCGAAGTTAATAAGTGCCTGACATATTTTAGAAACAGATCGCAATGTAACTTTAAATTATTTGATTTAGTTAAAATGATCAATATTCTAACGGGTGGGCCATTTAAAAGTTTAAATTTAAAAATGCAATAAAACAAAAATGGTTTGAAATTTTGCCAAATTTATTTTTTTGTTGTGTGTGGCAAGTTGCACCATCCTGTTGAAACCAAACATCGTTCACATCAATACCATGAAGAGCAGGCACAAAAAAATCGGTTATCATGGTGCGATAGGTGTCTCCATTGACCGTAATGGTTGCGCCGTCCTCATTTTCAAAGAAATATGGGCCAATGATGCCTCCGCTCCACAAGCTGCACCAAACAGTCACTCGTAATGGGTGCACTGGCTTCTGTAAGACCACGTGTGGGTTTTCTGAGCCCCAAATACGGCAATTTTATTTGTTAACGTACCCACCAAGATGAAAATGAGCTTCATCCGAAAAGATGATTTTTTTGGCAAAATCGACATTATCGTGCAGTTTCTTGTTGGCCCATCTAGCGAAGCGAAAACGAAGCGGATGGTCATGTGGCTTCAACTCTTGAACCAATTGTAAGGCGTCATACCGAGATCTTTTCGCAAAATTCGACGTAAACTGGTGCGTGAAATGTTCAATTCTTGAGAACGATGACGAGTTGATGTTGACGGATTCTCACGCACACTCCCAGCTACAGCTTCGATATTTTCGAGTGTACGTACTGTACGAGCACGCTCACGTCTTGGCGCATCAACAATGAAACCAGTTTCACGAACTTTAGCAATAAACTTGCGTATACCGAGCACTGTTTGTCTTTCTCTGCGACCAAATTTTGTACATTTTCGTGCAATTTCCGACCAATTGTCTCGGTTTTGGAAATAAATTTCCAATAAATCCCAACGTTGCTCAAGCGTAAATCGATTCATTTCTTTCAGTGGAGATGATGTACTGAATTTTGTGACAGAATAGAATGACAAGTATTGCCAGATTCTAAATAACCGATGGTTCAAATTTAAACCGATAGATGGTCCACCCATTATGATTATAAGTAATTAAAGTATATTTTGACAGCATTTAGGGTATTTTCCATTACTTCTGTAGACAATAACTCTTATCCTATAGCAATGTTTGAAGACTTAAAATACAGCTTTCGCGTTATTTTATTGAATACATTGTACTTACATTGTATTATTAAATCGCTCTTAAATGGATTAAAAGATAGACAATAGTGAATACATATTTACTGTTTTAACAATGATATGATAAGATAATTATATACATTTTAAAATAATTGCTAATATTGAAACCAGTAATTTCTGTTTCTCGAAGACTATATTATTTTTTATGCCGATGAGTGCAATCAATATTAACAATTTGTTAAGTAACATAAATCATTACAATTATTATTAATTAACTTTCATATAAGCGACATTCATATCTAAAACATTTTGTTCGGAAATATATGCGTTTGTTTTTCTGGTTTAATAACGGAAAATATTGAAATTCAAGTGGCCATTACATTTTGGCACATATGGATTTAAAGAATGTAGAAACTTTTGAAAAATTTATTTTAATCTTTCTTATATACACAATTGGTCCTATATTCCCAGTCTGACATTAAGTATTTTTTGTGGTATTCAAAGGATATGAAGGAAACAATTCCGAGGAATTGTTTCCTATTTAAGAACTACACAATCAAATAGTTCTTTGCTATGACAATAATGTCGCGACCAACATTCAGACTAAGATTAGAATGCACCTTTACCCTTTCACTGTATTTTTGGCTGTAGTTTAGAATTACACTTTTCACTGAAGGCATTTGTAGATCCCGTTCAATAACTAAGGTTAAGACATACTGTGTGTTAACTATTGAACGTATCACTTGATTTTGAAAACGTTGAAGCATCTCAATGTTTGAATTACCGACTGTTTCCCAAAGCTGTATACTAAGTGACCATTACATTTTGGCATATAAAGAACTTAAAGAGGAACTGTTTTAATATACATTTTTATGAAAAAACGATAATTCGGACGTGTACAATGTGATTTTAAGAGGAATGTAATGGACTTTATGCCCTATTTATAATCATTGAATACGATTTTGTTATTAGAACTGTAATTATAATTAAATAGTAAAGATTTTCGAATCTGTCGATAAAATAATGGCACCCATTTTCAGGGATTCGAAAGGTATTTTAAAGATAATTACGAAAATTAAAACATGCTTTGTTTTCAAATGATTACCCATTATCCAAAAGATCGTAAAGGAAATGAAGACATACTGTATTTAAATTAAATATAATTTTTAATAAAAGACAAAATAATCCAAAAATTACTCTTCCAAAAAGATGCACCATAAATGGTAAAAACTGTACTAACTTTTTAAATTAAGAGAAATTAAATTATCAAAGTGCGTTAGATTGGATTAGATTATTTGAGGTGGCCATAGAGCTTCATCCACTGCGACTTTTCCGAGTCTGCTGTGGTGTCTTCTTAGAGTATTTTCTGTAGCCTTTGTTCCTTTTAGAGTTACTTGAGTTCCTGTGTTTTTTTTTTATGGGGATATTTCGAATCGCAGGTTTTTGAGACTCTTCCAGCGACAATACTGTGGATTGCCGAAGAAGTTCGTGTTCGTGTTACTGCATGAACTTCTTCGGTATGATGTCTGTGAGAATTTCGGTATGGGTTGCAAATAATGTGTACAAAAATTGCGGTCACCTTTCTGGTGTTACATTCATGAAATGAACTTCTTATGCTTGTATTTTCATTTCCATTTGTGTTTCTAGTATTTGTGGAAAAAAAAGTTTTGTTTAATAATTATAAAAAGTGTCCACCCTGTACTTCTACTACACCTTGCTTCTATTACCTTTTCGAAATTCGGTTTCTTCTGTTAGCCCCATATTATTCACGTGTTTTTCAGCTTGAAATGCCCTGTTAATAGACGCACCAAAGTTTAGCACGTTCCAGTGTTACTAGAGAGCAAAAATGAATAAATTTAATTCAGTCCGGTTTCCCCCAATTTTTATTTATGCTTGAGTTGAGTTCAAATTTTTTTTTGTTGACAAATTTGATTGTATGAGAGAGACAAAATTGTTGCTAGTGTTTATTTTGCAATTTTGCATAGAATAAACATCTTAAAAGATGTATGTAAATGAATAAAAATCACAATCTTTCATTAAGCTAATTGATAGATATCCTTTTTGAACCTTTAATGTTCGCGTTTGTCACCAAACGTTTTTATACTTTTTACAGACATGCTTGATGATTGGAAAAATACATTTTCCGTATATTTATAAAAGTTCTCAAAAGTAGATCACTATACATATTTTATTGTTAACTTATGGTCAACACAACTGCGAATAAATCAGATAAGAGATAAAAAAATTGATAAACTCAATTCGATTTCGAACACGACGAGTACAACAATTCATTAAGCTTCTTTTTTCCTTCTCTCTTTCTCTCTCTCTCTTACGTATAGTGCGCCGCTGATAAAATATCTTCAGCAATAAATGTGGAGTGGTTATGAGTGTATATTGATTACTTGACCAAATAAAGCCGTATTGCCGATAACGTTCTTATAATGGTTAGGCAATTTGTTCTTTCTATCCTACATGTCGAAGCTAAAATTTATGGTGGTTGTCGTTTCACTGTGAATTAAAAATTCGAAAATTCTGCATTCATCTTTCAAATGTGCAATATACAGTCAGCTACATAAATCTGCTCGCAGAGTCTCTTCTCTAAAAATCGTTCGTATTGTGTAATTGATTACTAATTCCGAAAAAGGATTCGAGAATTGCAAAATATAGTGAAAATTGAAAAATGAAATGAATGACATATTTTCTAATGAAATGTTATGTAAAAAAAGATAATCATAATATGTTGAATATTTTGCATTCCCCGCAGATTAATTCGAAATACAAGCTGTGCGTTTCCATGTGCTTTCATTAGATTATCTAAAAATACTGCCTCTTCGAAATAGTGAATGCGAAAAATAAAACGGTAACTGATAAAAGAAAACAATTATACAATCTAACGATGAAAAAATTTCTTTTAATAAATTTACCTTATTCATGCCGTTTTTAGTGTGCTGGATCTGAATATGACAATAACCAACCATTTTTTCACATTTTTTAGTGAATTCAATTGTATATTACATACTATTTAAAATGTTAAAAGTAGGATTAGAGTCAGATGGCAGTCATATTGAAAAGTAGTTTGGTTCTTCTTCTCTATTAACAGCTGTTTGTTGTATTACAGTCAACCCAACCTCAGAGTTGAATCTTTTAAGGCGTGTTTAGAACAATGGATAGTCATGTTTATGAAAAGCTTTCCTGACAGTTTTTGTTATATTTGTGTTGAATTTGTGACTAAAAAAACCATCAAAGAAATATTACGAAGTTAACGTTAACAAAGCGTACTTCCCATACTTTGGAATTGAAATTGGTGTTACGGATAAGTCCTGTTTCTTATGCAAATGGGACAGTGGGGGAAGGGATAAACATTAGTCTAGAAAAAAAAACTTGCGACATAATCCTTAAAGCATGAATAGAAGAACATTCTGCGCAAGTTTAATCACTAAGGTTGATATATATTCGTTTCCACATTAACTTTCGTAATTCTGTATACGCATTTCAATAACCAAGTTGTCATCATCAACAGATAATTGCAAGGTGTCGCAGCTGGTAAATCACGGCGAAAAATACCTGTACGAAAACAAACTTCGTACGCGATCCGCAAATCTAAAAAATGTTCACTGTGCGCAGTGTACATTTTGGTTCTCAACGGTGCGGATCGCGTACGGAGTTTGTTTTCGTACAGGTATTTTTCGCCGTGGTTTACAAGCTGCGACACCTTGCAATTATCTGCTTATGATGACAACTTGGTTGTCGAAATGCGTATACAGAATTAGGAAAGTTAATGTGGAAAGGGGTTATATATCAACCTTAGTGATTAAGTTAATCAACCACAGGCTCCATCAAATTAAAATTCTGCACAAGAACTTCGTGGAACCAGAAAACATTGCCACCTCTATATATAAAGTGAGGCTTTATGACACTCTCTACGAGGGCCTTAACTAAAGATGGACAATGTTTTAAATAACTTTGCGAGAAGTTTTTTCATCTGCTAGAAGTTCAGTTGAGAAAAGGCGTTCTTGTTAGGTCTGACATTCGAAAAACTATGCTGTTTTTCAATTTTGAATCAAAAATGATTTTAATTGGGAGGGAGGCTTGAGTATTATTCAAATAGGTTATTATCGAATTCTTGGGAAACAATAAGAATTCATATTATATTTATATTGTAGCCGACATACTGAACGATTCAAAATGTTAGTTAATTTGAGGAGCCTAAAGATTCACTTTTTGAACAGTCACCTTGATTTTGTCAGAGGCAATTTGAGAGAAGCAAGGTGAACATTTTCATCACGATATTGAGGTGATGGAAAGACGGCATCGGGGCCGTTGAAATATCAATGTTATGGGAGACTACTGTAGGACATTTCACAAAGAAGTTCAGCGAGTGATTCACAGGAGAAAAAGTTATATCAGAAGCTGTAAGAAAAAGAGGAAGGAAATATAAGGCATTGGACATATAAAACCTATGCAATAAAGAGGTATCTTTCTATTTACACTTAAATAAAAGATTTGTTTGTATTGTTAACATTAATTTATATTTATCTTATTTTATAACGAAGTCGCATTGTGACGAAACTGTGGGCGATAGAGAGGAACTAATATTGGATATGGATTCAGCACAAAAGAAACACAATCAGCTTTTTGTTGGAAAATTTATTGTTAGCTTGCGTTATTTGTAAGAAAAAGAGAGATTATTTTAAATTAACATAAATTGGGTAAAGGTAGTTACTAGTATGACAAGACTTGGAAGACTAAGACTAAAGAAAATTAAACGATCTGGAGAAAAGTATACCCCACGTGTTAATGAAGAACCTGATTTAAGCTTACGGCAAGTTAAAACTGTTCACGATCTACACTGTTGAAAGTTTTGTATTATAGAGACTTTAAAGCCAGTGCTGTAGCAAAGGAAACATTTCGACTGCCAATAAAATGAAGAAATTGATATTTGCGAAAAACCTCACTAAACCTACAGAATTTCGGAGAAATGTGCTCTCGAAAAAAAATTTAATATTCATAGCAATGGGTCGAAAAATTATTGTGAAGACGCTCTGATGAAAGCTATTTTCCTAAAATTATGCAAGGCATTGTTAAACATGGAGGAAGGAGTGTGCTTGTATCGTGTTATAGGTTAGTAGTGGGAACTGGAAATAATCAGGCAGATAATCGAAAGACATGTTTATTTGAATACTTTGCAAAACAATTTCCGACAAAATGTGGTAAAATTAAACCTACCGCAAGATTGCCACTTTTAAAAGGACAACGATCCCAAGCATTGCGCTTATGTAGTGCGTCAGTGGATTGAATTTAATGTTCCTCATTTTCTGCAAATTCCGTCGCAACCTTTTGATGTCATCACCAGAGAATACCAATGGCGAAAACATTAAAATTGCATGATATCCGATCCAAACAGCAGTTGGAGGAAGTTCTAATTGTGGTTTGGAACCAACAGAAATAACAAAAAGTTTGGTTTCTAGTACGTCTTGGCGTCTACAAGCTGTCAGTAAATTAGAGTATGTTATTAATTTCTTTAGTATTAGTTTAAATAATTTTAATATTTGCATTTGTTTACAAAAATCTATGATGAAATGTGTTTTTGGTTATGTGTTACTACAAGTAATGATAATACGTGTAAATATTGTAACAAAAATTGTCAAAAATGTTGTTTGTTTAACATTACATCACTTCTTCTGAAGAATTCAAAGTGTTTACAGCTGAATGTGTCTGTGGAATAGCGTCTTGCCTCTTTTAGTATTTATCTCTTACAATAACGTAGACGATGCTGAAACGACCAAGTTGCTGGACATAATTCTTATGACTCCAACGTTCACAAGTGAATACCAAAGATATTTTTCCGCTTTGAAACTGATGAAGACGTTTCTGATATGTACAATGGTGAATGATAGGTTTAACGCACTGGCAATGTTATCCAGTTAAATTCAATTTGTAATGAATTTTGATTGTTATCGACAGGTTTTATATAAATTTAATTCTTCTATGCTTTTCAACGAGATGTCACTGCAAAATTGAATCGTTTTTATTTTTATTGAATTTATTTATAAAATGTATAACAGAGGCCTCCAATAACAATATTTGTATACAAAAAATACACTTTATAACACACGCGAAAGAAGGAAAATATGGAAATAAAAAGTATTCAAAATGAAATTAAAGATTATATTAAATATATATAGGGTTGGCGGTCGAAGTAATGCACGTTACAAAATCAATATTAAAAAAGATATGAGAATCTATTATAGTTACGGGGACGGGTTAATTAAAATTAATAGTTACAATTCAATATACAGATTCCATAAAAGGTATACTCTAAATTTTCTAGAGTTGTATTTGTAAAAAAAACAAAATTTATTTGTTGTCAATTGTTTGACCCACATACTTTTTTACGATTACTTCTATTATTTTTAGAATTTTCGACATTATTCGAGAAGAGAAGAACAAACAATATTTAAAATTATTTTTTCTACATGGAAATATACTCGAAACTATTAAAAATATAAATCTAATTAATTATTTTCCTTTAATGTTTTAATATTTTAACATTTTTTTTCTTGTTTAATAAACAAAACACTTAAGTTTCAAATCTAGAAAATTCTATATATTTTGACTTTTGAATTATATATTATTCTACTATGATTAGGCCTACAATAAGCATGAAGAGCCTGTTAGCGCCTAAAAATATTTGTATTCCAACATAATATCCACGATAGTCCATACTAAAACACAATTTTTAACATTACGTCATTATAAAAAGGAAAAGGTATTCAAAATCGTTGAAACCTACCGTATAAAGTAACTACAGAATGTAAGCATGCCATAATCGGACTATCCTGCTAATATGTATACTAAAAACACCCACATATAACACAGGCGGAACTAAACAGTGAAATTTTCGAAAATTCGACTTAAACGTCCAATAAAAACGCACACAAAAACATCAACAATAACGAAAACAATATCGAAAAAGAAAAACCGGCACAAAATATATACATCCGACGACAACACAACACACATTCACCCAAGTACTTCGAAACACACAACACAAAAAAAGAGCTATCGGTCAAAACTGTTACTCACCGGGGTACTGCCAGAGTGTGGGCGCGGTCAGGGCGGAGTTGTGGGCACCGCCCAGCGGCCAACCCGCTAATCCAGTCGAGCGATCGTCCGTGCACTGCATGAGGGTGCCACCGCTGCCGGGAACGCCCCCAGATGTGTTCGCAGCCATGCCTGGCGTCGAATCTGACAGAAGACAAGGCATACAGGGTTTTGGGTATTATATACAGCGTGTATCGGATTGCTTCGTGTCGTAAAACATAATATCGTATATTTTGTTTGTAAATGGCGTTTAAACGGTATGCATTTGTTAGATGATATGTTAAAAAGTTTATGTGGTTTATAATTTATAGTAGTTGCTTATTAGCCGTGTTCTTTAAATGTTTTTTTTTCGATAAATAAGTCATATCGTTTTGTATGAAATGATATACTAAATCACATTGGGGCGTTAATTTATTGGTTTGTTTAATAAGTATTACCTTAAAATATACCTTATATACAAGGCGAAAGTATCTGTATGAAATATGAGTTTGTAATTAAACGTTAAAAGGCTAATGGATGCGAATTTTGAAAAGTTTTACGAGCTATTTCTTGGTAAATTTCTAATGATTATTTTTAATTATCTATTGTCTACGAGATGCCGCATTGATAAAAAGCGATATGTCAATGTCATATCCTTTTCACAAGGATTATTTAAACACTAAATGTGGAGTTATGAGAATTTACTGTATTTTTTTACGTATATTTTGAATACGTACTAAATGTTCAGTTGGTGGAAAAAAATTCTCTCAGTTCTGGCTTAATATCAATAATATCTTCTAAGGTGGATTCCTACATTTTCGCTTTCGAGTATACGAGTTCTTTAACAGAATCAAAAATAGTTACTAAATGTCATTTTCAATAGTAGAGACTGTATGTATGCAAACGCTACTAATGTGAAAACTACTAATTCGAAAGCGGGAATGAACGGATGTACTTTGGAAGACAGTATTGATATTAAGTTATGACCAGGGTAGGCATTATTTTTTTTATAAATCGTATACAAAAATTTTTACACATGATAAGGGAAATATTTCTGGTGTTTAAAGATAGCGAAAAGTTTAAAAAATTGTGAATTTGTGGAAAACAATCTCAAGATTGTTATTTACCGAGTTCTGATATTCGCGACATTTCCTTGATTTGTGTCGATGTATTGACTGTTGTGAGGAGTCCTGCTGGTGGCAAAGACGGGGACGAAACGATTTCATGTTGTTGTATGCGCTGTCTTGCTACCGCTATACCAACTGGTATGTTGCCTGAAATAAGAAAAAGAATTCTCTTAAGTATATAACGAAATAGTTAGCACTAGAATATAATGTTTTGTATATACTTAAAATTTAATATAATTTGTATACATCGAACTGCTTGTAGTATAAACATTTTTTTCATGTTTACGTATTTGTTTTCGTCATTTATCATTGTTGCTGATTGATCATTTGTGGTTTTTATCGTTATTCTGTTTATAAAAATTTTTTGTGTTTCAGCTCAAAATCTATCTTGGTAAAGTTATTAAAGCAATGGCATTTGTGGTACAACAAGACGCTTTCATCAAATGTAAGCAGTAAAGCCACTTAGATTGCTCACCCCGTACACCTCGCACCAATACAATAACTTTTTGTGTAAAATAAAATCTATTTTTTAACAACAAATTCTAGTTCTAACCGCTTTATACATCGTATATGTAAGGCAAAAATTTCTGTTCTCTGCGTGGGATTCGAACCCACGATCTCATTCTCTCCGGGAATGTGCCCTTACTAGGCCACAGTTACAGTCAATTCGTGTTCTTCTAATGTGCCTTAAATTGCATTATGGAAACAGTTATTAAATGAAGAAATAATATAGAAACTTTTCAAAAGTTTCTAAATTACATATACGATGTATAAAAGGGTTAAAATTAGAATTTTCCAGTTTAGCATCGTAAAAACCCATAATTATAGTCGATTTTTCAATATTTTCTATGACCAACTTTACTCTTAACAGTTTTTCATCCATTGATTTACATATAGGGTTAGGCAAATGTGTGGATTCATTTGAATATCTTTGATATGGTTACTTAGATTTTTTTAATAAAATTTTCCACATTTAAGTAAATGCAAATAGGGGATTCCATGAATATATTTCAATCAGATTTCTGGTTTAGCTGTAAATGATCTTCACAAATGAAACACCACGTATATTTTTGAGTTTCGATGGAGCTCTACTTTGGGAGTTCACTAATAGTAAGGTTTTATTCAACAGTGACAAATATTTAATTCAATCTAATAAAGCAAATTTTATTGAAAACAGAGAAGTTAACACAAAAAATATAAACAAAAGCAAAATCAATTGACAAAATTACCGAAACGATGACCGTTCATTTCCAGACAGTGTGCAAGCCTGTAAACAAATTCTTGACATCTGTCGAAGCTTTCTTACGATTTAATTGCACGTTTCCAATTATTCTCTTCCGCAATTCGTCCAAATAATGCGGTCGTCCAGTATAAATCACGGATCTTAAATGACCTCAAAGGAAAAAGTCTAGGAGACTTAAAATCTAGAAAATCAATGAATTCTCTACGTCCGATGTTTCTTTCAAAAAACGAACACTGTGCGCATAGTGAGGAGGTGCTCCGTCGTTTTGGAATAAAACTCGTAGTGTTACTTCTGCATCTTACTAAATAATAGAAACAATTTGATCACGAAAAGATCTAAATATCTATGACCAATTAGTGTACCATATATGAAAAATGGACCAATAAGACGGTTCCTGGAAATATCAGGCCGAACCATTAATTTCTGTGAATGTTGTGTACGCGCTTCTTGTATTCAATGAAGGCCATCTATTGACCAATATTGACAATTATGACGATTAAAGTACCATTCAAATGAAACGTAGCCTTGTCGATGTAAATTGTCAAATAAATTGCATACATTTTCATGTGCTCTGACGCGGCCATCTAAACCAATCATGAAAATTTCAATACGTTCTTCGTCATTTAATTGAATCATTTTAATACTTGGACGCCTACAACAGACTTCTACTGACAGATTAAATCAAGTACTAAAAATCGATTCCATTGCCTACTAAAGATGAATATGATTTTAAAATATCAGTTTTAAGTAAATATTTTGATGTTATTAAACACAAGAGTGCTACACCTTATTATTATTGAACTCCCAAAACAGGGCTCTATTGAAACTGATTCGAATATAAATTTGTTATCGAATTCACTATTTGCGTTTACTTAAATGTGGATAATTTTATTAAAATCTAATATCATGTATTCCAATAAATTTGCTTAATCCTGTATAGTATAGTTTCTTAATCAAATGATCAGGAATACTATACAATTTTTTTTTTTGGAAACTATTCCATGATTCTTTTAGATTTTTCGAAACTCTTTCAATTAAGATAGCCCAAAATATGTTCTTCATTGTTCAAATCCGGACTTTCAGATGGCCACATTATTGTTCCTAGTAATCTGTCTTGCTTTTTGTTTCAAATCATTCTTGGCATCGTTAGCCTGATGAAAATAAAATTTCTGTTTATTAAATGATATCCAGAATGTAATGTTAGGCCATAAATATCTTTGGTCATTTGACAAAAGTTATTGTGGTTTATTATTACATCTATTATAGAGTCCTGATCAATTTACTATTCATTTTCTTCTTTGCAAAACATTTTGAAGGGGTTAAATACTTCAATAATGATGATGATGTTAAATCGCAATTGGTTTAGTTTTTTTGCTAATAAGGCAGCAAAACGTGATTAATGAAAATGGAAAACATATTAGTAAATAAAAATATTTCATTCCATACAAAAATTGTCTTGGATTTTCTTGAAAAAGTCCGCAATTTCTTAGTTGCAAAATTAGCACAAATACATCGTCATTTCTAATGAGGTCGTTTTCTTACTTTTTGTACAAAACTAAAGTTCACGGAGTGAATAGAACACCATTGTATATAATAATGAAGGTTAAACGTCAATCAAATAAATTTATTATTGTTTAACCTGGACGCGACTTAACCTATCGAGGTTGCATCATATCTGTGAAGTATTCCAAGGTATCAACGTTACTATACATTTGCCCTTATTATTGCTTTAAAGTTTTATATCGAGTTATTCATTTTCATTAGCGCAAGTGAAGCTGGAAAAAAAGGTTTTGCCGATATTCAAAGCCGTAGTAGTGAGCGAAGCTCCTTCACCAAACCTATTATACAGCAGACTTCTTGAAATACGTTGGATGTCTTTTAAGTTTTGCATAGTTGGGCATAGAGGGCGCCACTAATCAATGTCAGTACTAACAATTAACCTCCATCTTTAGTTAGGATTAGTTTAGGTTACTACATCCAAAGTTTCAGTGCAATACGGGTAATGTTGTAGCTACAACGAACTGTCAAATTTGACATGTTAGTTGAAAAATAGAATTAAACCGAGAATATTTCCGCGGACTAATTTTTTATAATTTTCAAACACAATTATCTCAACAAGAATGCCTCCTCGTGGTGGTATCATTATTGGAGATTTCAAAGACCTCAATTCAAAAATTTTGCATAAAAAAGTGTGTAAAAAACTTCGTTTACCGTTGAACAGAAAGCAGCTAGGGTGAATTGGTGTCAAAAAACTTTAGATCACTTCAACGCCAGAAACTAAACACGTGTACAACATCGTCAGTGGTTGTCTGTTGGGTGTTTCAAGGTGAAAGAAAAGTCGACAAAAGTCATCAGTTCTTGAAGTGTCTCCAAAGATGGTCGCGACATTGGTCTCGAAAGCAGGTCATATAGTAACAATTCCTCAACAAGATCAAAGAGCTGTTACTGTCGATTAGTATACAACCATTGATTTGCCGCAAGTCATCGTTGAGCTTCGAAAAACCAACCCTGAACGACGAATCATCCTTCGCTAAGACAATGTAAGTTCGCAAGGTCGAATTGTTGGATCATCCCCCGTACAGTTCGAGCCTAAATCCCAACGATATCTTTACCTTTCTGAAAATCAAGAGGTGACTGCGAGGTCGTAGGTTCAAGTCGTCAGAAGGAGCAGTCGATACCTACAAAAATACAATTTTGACTGTACCAACAAACGAGTGGGATAACTGCTACCAGAGTTGGTTCGAGCGCATGCAAAAGCGCATTAATCTTCGTGGAGAATACTTCGAAAAACAATGAAGTCTTTAAAAACTATCTACTGTTTTACTCCAGTTTTATATGCAAAACTTAAAAGACAACCCATGTAACTGATAATATGCAGCTTTTTACACAGTTTACTTTCAATGTTTGTGTAATGATATAACATATTTCATGGATGACTCTCTAACTACTTAGACGTTTTATTGAATATATCAATAGGTATTCACCTCCTATTATATTATCCGTATAGACTAAAATCGTCATTTATTGTAGATAACTTGAAGTTGATAAGATTAGTTATCTTACTATGTAAGATAAAACTTTTCCGTTCTTACCATTCACTTTCATTTCCAACAATGCTGCTAATATGTTATCATAACATGTCGGTTGTATGTAGATTTAGTAAAAGGAGAATTTATATTATTTGTATAATGTGACAAAATCCAATCACCAAAAACTATTGTTGGCATTTATTAGTAACGATGTGGGTCTGAGAATGAATCCTGTGAAATTCCTGTTACCACAGATGCGATGAATGAACAGTTTGTTTGATAATATTTATAGAGATTATGTGCAATACGGTGTCTACATTTCAGTCAATAATCTATCAAGCGATTTAAAATATGGAATGCCTTCGAGAAGTTTAAAATATGCCTGTATACATATATACTATGATTTTAAATCCCGAATGTAGATGCTTGTATCTAGGGTATTTCGATATATTGTATAATGAGTGATTAATTGTGATGTACTTTTTTCAATAGCGATTTTTTGACAGAGAAGCGTGAATCGTGTCAAACTTTTACGCTATTTTAGTTAAGTATTGTGTGACATTTTATTATGGAAAGACTCGGCCCGGCACAGCGTCTACAAATTATTCAGGTGTATTACAAAAATCAGCTTTAACAAGAAATGAGTTTCGGGCGCTTAGAGCAATTTATGGTCTACGTAATCGGCTCACCGAACGCACAATTTTCATTATTGGATAATACGCGACCAAATAGACCACATTCAACACGTAGTGAAGAAAATATAGCGATGGTAGCTGAGAGTGTGCGCGATGACCGTGAAGAATCGATTCGACGTAGATCTCAACAGCTTGGCTTGTCGTATGCCACAAACATCTTGGCGTATTTTACGTACGGGTCTTGGTTTAAAAGCATACAAAATTCAACTCGTTTAAGAATTGAAAGTGGTCGAATCGTCATCGTTTTAGTCTTTGGGCCCTTGAAAAGCTTGATGATCCACTGTTTTCGACCTAAATTTTGTTCAGCGATGAGACCCATTTCTGGCTTAATGGCTACCTCATTAAGCACGATTGCCATATTTAGAGCGAAGAGCAACCCGTTGAGGTTCAAGAGCTGTAATTACATCCAGACAAAACCACAGTTTGGTGTGGTTTATAGGCAAGTGGAATCATCGGTCCATATTTCTTAAAAAATGAAGACTACCACAACGTAACTGGGAATGACGCCCGTTATCACGAGATGATAACGGACCATTTGCTGCTGAAGTTGAAGCCTGTGATCTCGACGATATTAACTTCCAACAAAACGGCGCTACTTTCCACACAGCCCGTGAAAGCATAGCTTTATTGCGAGAAAAATTTGGTGAACATTTAATTTCATATAATGAACCTATGCAATGGCCGCTTAAGACATGTGATGTCATACTTTTAGATTTATTACTTTAGGGCTATGCACGATTGAGCAATTGGAAGCCAACATTACTCGCGTTATTCGCTAAATACCACTTGAAATGTTCGAACGTGGCATCAAAAATTAGAACTTCAGAATGGAGTATGTTAGGCGCAGTTACGGCCAATATTCGATGTAAATAATTTTTAAAAAATAAATATCAAGAATGATTCTTTTGTACGACAATAAAAAATACCAGATAAAATTGAAGTTTGCATTTTTTTAAATTTTTAAACGTACCTCCGAAACCTAGTTTTTACACAACCCCATTTCTTGAGAACATTAATATGTATTCGTGAGACATTCAGTACAGTGCAAGATGTAATAATATGGATATAAGACATTGGGTGTAGCAAGTGAGGGATGATTTGTTTACAAAGTCATCTATTGTATATTAAGTACTTTTTTTGAAGTTAATTTTAAATTGCCTGTATGTACTACCTCTCACAAATCTAATGAATGGGGTTTATCGTAGATAGATGGATGAATGCCTTCGAACAAATTCAAATTATATATCTGAGGCAATTTTTATATCTAATTATTATTAATCATTTCAATCTTCGTGCACTAAATACATTTTACGGCAATAGAGTAACCTCACCAATACTCCTCCAATTCATAGTCTTAATACATTTATAAAAGAGTAGTTTTGATAACAGAGAATTCAAAATTATTTTTATTTACAAATAAGGGATAGGCAAATTCAAGAATATTGCATTTGCAAAGGCGATGTCTGTCTTGGAAATGAACATAAGTAGCAATTCTTTTTTGATAAAATTAATTTATTTTAAAAATAATATATACCTTGCCATGATAGAAACAACTAATGCTTTTCTAATTATGTATAAAATTTCAGTTTAATTGGTTTATTATTTTGTGCGTTACAAAGTTTTGAAGCAAAAAATGAGTGTGAAATTTAATATCCACATCATCAGATTTTTGACTTGACAACAGAACTGAACTGAAACTACACGCGAGAAAATGATTGCAGTGTATGGGTATTGATAAAAATAGTTTCAATGGGATCCATCATTGAAGATCCATTACTTTTTTGTCCAAACCAGGAGTTTCTCTTGTTGAATACATGCCAAAGGGAATACAATAACAGCAGGCACCTATGGTAATACGTTAACAAAATTATGTAAAGCTATTGACCGAAAAAGTTTTCCTTCATTACAATGTGCAAATTTACAAGCTAGTCAAAGTTCAACCCATTCTCCCTAAACTAACGTCTTTGAGTTGGCCTATCATATATCTCATTTCTTGTTACTTAGAAATTGAAAAAAGCACCACAGAGGACGTCATTTTGCAAACGATTACCAATTGAAAGAGGATATTGTTGATGCCTATTTTGAAGACCAACAGAAATAATTTTTTTCTAATGAAATAAATGCATTGACGTTATGGGAGATTACGTTAAAAAATAAAATTGTCTTTTGCTTTATTTTTAGGTGGTAAACTTTTCTAGTTCTCTCATTACTATAATATAGAAAAGAAATAACACAGATCTAGTAATGTCCCTTTGATTCCCTTTTATTAATTACTTAAGAAATTCTAGCTATAAACGACAGTCCATTAAACTTAAAGGCAATTGATTTTATTAACTCTCGATTGCAGTAACAAAATTTTTTGTCGTTCGGTCCATTCCAAAACTTTCGAAAAACTATTTAAAGTTTTCAAATCTGGAGACCCGATTGGCCATTCTAATATCGTGATGTCTTCCTCTATAATCAACTTGTAATATCTTTACTGTACGCTTTTAAGATGACCTTGCACCTATGGTTAAGTTGAAATATTCATAAATATAAAAATCGAGGCTGGGTTTTGCTAGAAAAAAGACACAAAAGTATTTTTCCGTAGCTTATTTCTCCAATTAAGATTTCTAAATGAATTTGGTCTTCAGAAGAAACAGCCCCTCATATTATAATATATCTGTGGGTCTTCACTAAATGTTTCTCTTCTCTTCTTAAATTCTGGAGATAGTTCTGAAATCCATCGAGAACATTTAAGTAGAAAAATAACTTCTTTCCACTTAACTGTTTATTGCACGTATCTTTTAGTATAATTCGACCAAGATTTTTAGCAATATATTGCTATAGTTATTATTAAAAACTTTGTCTAATATAAATATATAAATTCTGAACTACTTTTTATACAGTCCTTGTACTTGTAGGAATCAAGTGTTTTAAGTTGAGTTGTTTTGTAATAGGAGTGCTCAACACTTTCTAATTCTTTTTTTTTGATTCCATTAGTTTAGGTACAATTAAAAAATACACAGTTTCTTATTAAACCTAAGGCTCTACTCTTCGAGTGAATACTTTAACTTATAATCAGTGATAATTTCTTATTGGTAATTTGAAATAAACAAATATTGTTATTGTATGGAAAATTATTGTTTATCCTTGCTTTATGACGCAATTTGTTTATTGAAACAGCCTTCTTGTATTAGATTTTTAATCTTGACTTGCTTCTAAACTTAGTTAATAACTTATGTGCATTACACAAGAAACATCAGGTTATACTTTCTATGCCGACATGGTCCTAATATGAATAATTAAAAACGAATTCTTAATATCGAAAAGAATTACAAAAACGACTGATAAGTCGATTAAAGGAAACTTATAAGAATAGGAACTCGGGAAATCGACAGTGGAATTGGTCACGCAAATTTGTGTACTTAAGGACACGACTGTCGAGTAAAGGAAATGAATGGAAAATTGCTGAAGGCGAACAAATGTGTATCACCTCATTAAATCGAATTATTTATCTGCAGGGTCGAAAATAAGAATATACAAATCAATACTGGGGCAACAACATTGCACTGGTGTTAAACATGGGGTGCAACGTGTACGTAAAAATTAGAAGAAAAAAGGCTTAGATGAGGAAGAGTATTGGAAGGAAAAACTGGAGATGTATATGAAGGAAGAGTGAACGTGAAGATGTATTAAAAATATAGAAGAAACTATAATAAATTTAGTCATAAAGTAATTGCTGGAAATTTCTGGAAGAGGACAATTGAAGATAAGAAGTTGTGGGCTTGTCTAGTAGATGTATGTGTATTATTGTTAGTAAAATTATTCATTGTTTTGATTTTTTGTTTACCATTTTCCATTGCAATCAATTATTTCTGTTTATTTGTAACTTAAGAGGGAACTGGTGTGACCAATCAAGTGGCGTCGTTACTAACATTATATTCTATTTAAAACATTGCTTCCATCTTAAAAGTTATTTACGGGAGATATTATTTTTCCGCTGAGGTTCTGTAACAGGCCACGATATTTTGTTACAAACTTTGTTTGACATTTTAATCCAGTTATTTATAAACTTAATGACGATGGAAAATATATTTGAACATTTATATAGAGGCTTCAAATAACCATTTGCATAAGAAATCGTGGAAATAATAATAATGGTTTATTATCCAACAGAATTAGTATTCTTATTATAGGATAATACAAATATAGATAACATAAAACAAAAAAACAAACATGTATATTTAGACATAAATGATGCAATGCTGTCATTTCTGCTTTTACATTTTATTAAAACTACTAGAAATAATGTGAATTTAGAAAGGTACTTGTTCTGGGAAATGACTAGTAAAATGCAACTTGATGTTTTCCTCTTGTTCTTGGCGTTAAAAAATGTATCCGTTGCAAAAATTAAGGGTAATCGATGTTGTGAAGAAGCTTATGTAAAAAAGTAACACTATTTCTTATTCTTCTGAACTGAAAGGATGGAATTCTAAAGCATAAAAGAAGATGCATTATGGAAATGAGAGTATTATTGAGCCGTAATTTTGGACAATTTTAGAAGTGACTTGAGTTGTAAGAAATATTTTGAAGTTTTGGCTGTCGTAACTGGTGGTATAGTGAATTTGAAAATGGTGGAATTTCCTCAAATGACACGTTTCAACTTCCTAAACGGTTGTTACAGAAAATAATATTAGTCTCCTTCAGGATATGATTGAAGAGAACCGGTATGTTACTGTAACAAGTATTCAAATATTTCCAAAGAAATAACATTTAGTACAAGTATTTGAATGTACGTAAACATTTCTCTCTTCGGATTAGCCACAAAGTGACTCTACTTCATAGAGAAGATTACGTGAGATGGTGTAGATTTACTCTAGATCACTTTGCTAACGAATTCTTTTATCTAGTTTCATCATTACAACTAAAAAAGCTTTGGTATGCTTCTATGATCCTGAAGAAAAGCAATCGGTAGTTTGGACTTTTGGAAATCAGTAGACACCAACAAGTCCGTGAGAAAAATCCGAAATTAAAAGATGGTCTTTTAGAATCAATGGTTTGTATTGTTGCGTTAGAGGACCCTTGTACTCTTAATGTGGTACAGCACGCAATAGTTTGTTTGCCTCAACTTCTTCAAAGTGCGAAAATTGTCAAAAAAAAAAATCATTTTGCATCGCACTGCTGCCCGAACGATTGTGTACTTGAATTTTAGAAACAATGAAATAATGGGTCATTTATATGGCGAATAACTTCTATAGTACACTACGAATATAGCACCTAATAATTTCTTTTTGTTTCAACATTTAAATGTTAAGTTACGAGGTTTACGATTTACAATGCCCAAAGAAATGTTGGACAAATTTAAAAATTAAATAAACACGAGGAAAAAGAGAGAAAATGTTTTGAAGATTGGGTTACACAGATAGAAACATTTATTAATTGTGAAATTCTGGAGAATAATATTGAAAAATTATCAATAATTATGTTTCTCCAATTCCCTACACCTCTACACCGTATATTCATATTGGTTTAATGATGGCCTAGTATTCCAGTAACTTATTTGTTTATTCAGAGTTGAGACTGTTTAACAATGTTTCGTATACAAACTTACAAACAAATCACAATTTAAAAATGTTGTTTATGATTTTAACTTGTGTAATGAAATGAAATCATAGATACTCAATTTTATGTGATAAAGCATTCAACTAATGAAAAAAATGAAACGAAATATAATATAATTATTATAACCTTAATAAATAACAAAAAAATCGCTTAGATAAGAGCGCTGAGAAAAAGGAGGCAAAAAACTAGATATCTAGAGGACAAAGCTCTACTTAATAGGGGACGCCTAGTGAGTTGAAAGAAATGCTGCATGACGCAAAAAAATAGGGCTATGTAGTATACCTAGATAGTGTGAATGCAAATGACGCAAGTGGCTACTTTTTATGGAAAACCATTACAAACTAGAAAGAAAGACCATCTCAATCGATCCATTCTGTCAGAGACGAAGCAAATAATAAATGGGCCAGAATTTATAAAAAAAAACCTAGTATTTTTGTCGAACATCTATGGAATTTTTTCCAACCGTACCTATAATTTTACCAGTCGAAGAGGGCGGTTAAATAAGTGAATACTTTAGCGTTCCCTTTCAAATTGATCTTCCTAATTGAGAATTTAAAATTAATGAAATCAAAAGAATAATTATAAAAGAAGCTGGTTTCGACTTAATTACTGGGAAAATATTGCAGAAGGTATCCAAAAAGAAAAGAATTTAATAAAATCATTAGAACAAATTGTAATGATTTAAAACAGGGCGAACAATCCGCTGAAGAAAATCATACAGACCAATAGTTTGATTCCAACAATTACCAAAGTTTTCATGAAACTACTACCTCAACAATATATAAACCTATAAAACCTATTTCTCAACCACCAACTCGGCTTCCGGAATAAACGTGGAATAATTGAACAGGTTCGTATAGTAATCAAAAAGATTAACAGAAATTTATAAGGTAAAAGATATTGCTGGGTGGCGTTCTTATATATCGGTCACGTCCTTGGCAAGGATTAATGAATTACTATACAAACAAAAAAAAAACTCTCCCATCACTTCTACCAAATCCTAAAATCCTATTTGAGTAACTGGTATTCTCTCATTTCATACAAAAAATAATATACTGACCTTTACGCCATTCAGCCTGCAGCGTTCTGTAACTTCGTATCTACTATTTAGATCCACCTTATTAACGACAAAAACTACATTAGCCACTCTTGCTGATGATATAGCAATATTTGCATCCCACAGAGGTTCTACAACTGCATCCAGAAATCCGTAAATCAATTCGAATAATGTATATATATAAGACTGGCTTAGGAAAAAAAAAATTAAAATTCAGGATAAAGAAGGCTATATGACCACCAATTAAATTGAGTAGCTATCAACTATCACAGGTAAACGATCGAACGTCTTGGTATGTATTCAGACAGGAGACTAATGTGGCACCTCGGAATAAAACTAAGACAGATGTAATAATTAAAAGAAAATTTCAAGTTTCCGTTGACAACAAATTGCTGTGTTATAAGATATCATGTGTATACACCAAAATATGATAATTCGCACCTGGCTCACATGCTTGGAAGGAATGATATTGGACTGCAGCTTCCTGGCGATGGAACATTGCATTAAAAGAAAACTGATAGAAACAACAAACATGTCATAAGTACACAAAAGTTTCAGATTAAGGGTGTCTTGTTCCTTATGATTCGAGAAAATATCAGGCGATACATACACGGTAACAGAGACAGAATAAAAAGTTTAAAAATTTCTAACCATAAAATTCACGTTAAAAGAACTGCGCATGTGCAAGAAAAGATTGTTACTTCGCATCCTTTACTGCGTATATACCAATAACAAATAAATTTGGTTTTAGAAAAGTAAATTCTGTTCCGCTGATAGTTTAGTGGTTGGTTACGTGTGTGGGATATAAAAATTCCGAATATCGAAACCCGGTTCAAACTCCCCGCGAAACATTTTAAAGCGATAAAAGAACTAGAGAAGGCACATATAAGCCGGACGAATAAGAGTTAATAAATTTGGCAAAGGAATAGTCTTTATCTAGGCTACCCTGAAGATGACAGTAGAATAAATAACTGTCGAAACGTCGGAACAGCTAAATTATACGAATGACGGAAACAGTTCAAACAATTCGAATTATTATAATCCATCGTCAACAATTACACGTCATGCGTAACAAATTGTTATTATAGAAAGTCATGTTCAAGCTAAGTCTCTATGAAAACATAATTTCTTTGTTAGCAAACTTAAAACTGTTTTTTAAATAAATACTTCTAGTCTGCGAATTTAAATAATTTCTGATGAGGTTAATCTATTATCGCGGTATGTATAATATATACACGTGAAGGCCACATAATATAACACACACACATTTACTTCTAATTAAACTTGCTTCGTCAGCAATACTGGGATAAAAATTATGTTCTATGTTACCTTAACGTATCTTATACTTCCATAATCAGGTACATAATTTTTTAGTTAATTTACATTGGAATATAACGACTACATTTCGCGATAATCTTATGCAACTCTAACTATCGGGCAATGTCTGATTTATGGCGGACAAAATACAAAGCAAACATTTAAAAATTATAAGACAGCCGATACAATACTAACTGTAGTTGAGACACTTGATTTGTGCGGTTTGTATCGATTGTATTGGGTGGTTTCTGTCATAAAAACAATACGTAATTAATCGATCAAGCTCTTTTACCATTCTATTTTTGAAATAGCTGCAGTAGCTGTAGTATCCTTCGGAAAAACCGAGTCAAAATAAATAACTACCATAATTCTAAGACCGCGGACAATACGAAAAACAAAGTAGGTAACTACCAACATTACGAAACAATTTTAATTACGCCTATGGTTTAAAAATACATTAAAGGTATACACGTCTGTATATTTATTGTATATTGAAGAGTTTTTGGTCTAAGAGCGCGGTTGAAATTATTTGAGATTACGATCTGGAAGCACTGGACACAGGGTATATAATGGAATTCCATTGCTCAAATTATAAATTGTAATTGAGAAGGCTGTATCTAAAGAGCGGGGCTCTAATTAGAGAGAGATAAAGAAAGAAAATTTATTACCCCAACATGCTTATGATTTGCAGTTAAGAAACGATGATATCGTACCTATTATATCATATACCCGTCTACGTACGGTGGTATTCTTTCTTTTTCTCGTCTTGTAAAGGAAGCTTACTCTGATCTGATGAGTATTTCTTAAAATTTACTAACATACTAAAGTTGCAGATATGTAAGTCTTTGACAAGTTTTACCAGCGATGTGAGATAATACCGATCAGAATGATTTAGTCGCTTGACGAGTGCGGATGTATTTTTAAGAACTGCTTATGGAACTGTAGAAGATGTTGCATATTTTCTGAGATGCATTCATTTTCTTGTTATGGCAAGAGGAGGTTGAAGGTGGTGAAATATCTTAAATTATACAACGATTACATGAATTGCCCAGAAAGTTTACAAAACTTAAAAATATAGTTTATCGTTCAATTCAATGATTCCCTGGTACGAATGATGACCTTGATTGAAAAAACTTTAAATGAAGCAAATGAATTTTTGTAATTATTTTTGAGCATATTCAACTTTTAAGCATTTAAACCAACGATGGTGAAGTGTCGTTAAACCATTTTTGCAATTCTCTTTCTTAAGAATCTTGAAATACTGCTACGTTACTATAGTATTACTACAATATAATTTTCAACCGACTGAAACCTTTTTTCAGCAAAGAAAAAAAGGGAAATAAGTCACTTGGGTTAAATTCGCAGAAAGTATGGATGAAGCACAACGTAAAATATTCATTGATGAAATTTTTCGTGAAAAAGTTTACTGGAGTACGAAAACATATTAGGGGCTATTGCAGGTCCTTTTTTCTAAAATCGCCTTCTTCAATTGGTCTAGTAAAACTGCGTAGCCGTTAACGTTTTAGGCCTTTGCAAGATAATCTATGAAAGTTATTCCATTAAAATCCCAAAATTTTTGACGATTAACTTGATTTGGTGTGACAAGATGCATTGCTATGATGAAAAAAAACTTTTTATGTAAAGGATCTGTTATTTAACCATCTACTTATGTCAGAAACAATATATTCATAATTAAATTATGTTAATCCAACATTTGGTAACATCAATAACGTTGGCTTTTCCAAAAATTAAATTCTCGTATATGTCGGTAGTAAGAGTTAAAGACGTATTATCACACATATGTTGGTTTCTAGTGTACTCTAGAATCATTATGCGAGGGTAGTTTGACAAGTAGTGAGAATGGAAAAGAAAAACGAATTTTTTAAATACAAAATAATTTTTATTTTTCAATATATTCTCCTAAAAGAGCAATACATTTATTTCAACGGGGCTCCAATGCCCTTATGCCATCTCTAAAATGCGATTCTGGAAGGCTTGCAAAATACTCATTTATGAAGATGAAAGCTCGTCGTCAGACGAAAATTTCTTTCCACCTAGTGCCGTTTTCAATTTTGGAAAAAGGTGGAAGTCGGAAGGGGCTAGATCCGGCGAATAAGGCGCATGAGGTACTAATTGGAAATGCAACTTGTGGATTTTGGACATCGTAACTATGCTGGTATGCGAGGGAGCGTTGTCTTGGTGAAACAGATTTTTTTCTTTGCCATTCCCGGCCGTTTAGCACGAATCTCAACATTTCATTTTTGTAGAAGTTCTGCATAATATTGTCCGTTTATTGTGGCACCTTTCTGAAGGTAATCAATGAGCAAAATGCCCTTTGAATTCCAAAAAATTGATGCCATCACCTTCTTTGCCGATAAAGTGCTTTTCGCTTTCTTTGGAGGTGCAGAACCACGTTCTGCCATTGTTTCGACTGTTGTTTAGTTTCGGGTGTACTGTAGTGTATCCAAGTTTCATCGCAAGTAACAAATCGCCTACAAAAATCAACCGGATTCCGCTTATAAAGGTCCAAACACTCATTGGAAATGCGCAAACGAGTGAACTTTTGATCAGTCGTAAGCAATCGCGGCACCCATTCTGCCGAAAGCTTGGAAAGGCCCAATTCTTTTGTTAAAATGTGGTGTAAGCGTTCTGTTGAAATGTTCGCCATATCTGCTATCTCTCTCATTTTGAGTCGTCGATCTTGCGTAATAATATTATGGATTTTTATAATCATTTCCATTAGAAGTCACGATTTTGAGTGCTCCAGAGCGCGCTTCATCAACACAGCTTGTTCTACCACGTTTAAATGCATTTAACCATCTACTTATTGTGGCGAATGATCGAGCAGATTCACCTAATGTTTCCCGTAACTCATCTTTTATTTCGGTAGCTTTCATACCCTTAATTACGAAGTATTTAATCACCGCACCATGTGCTTTATGTAAATATCGGAATGTAAACATATAAATAGGTAACCTAAATTACAGTGCATTTGTTTTACCAATTAGAGCGCCACCTATGTGTCATTATCATTACTTGTCAAACTATCCTCGTACATGAAGTTAATCCGGAATAAATTCAGTAAATTTCAACTTTACCAAAACTTAAGAACATATTTCATAACCTATAACATGTACATATGTTATGGGTTATGAAATATGTACTATCACTTTAAATTCTTCTTGAAGATTTTGGCGACATACATTTTTGTGGTTGCTACCTTTAGTAGTAGTTAAATTTGCTGCTGTTGGACATTTACAGACATTTTTGTAAGAGTTAGATTTTCTAACTCCGTTTTCATTTAGGTTGTAAATTGAGCTTACGTTAATTCGGAGTTGAATATTAATTATATTAAGTACTACATTCCCTCTTATTCTGCACCAATTTCTATTAATTCCATTTTCACCAGTGAATCATAAAAGCAACGATTACTTTTTTCCTTGCAGAGATTTTTCTAGAACCATTTTCAATGGTGGAGTTTCTTATACCTATTGTATATTTTAGAAGTTAACGGTGAAAGTGAGTAGTGTTATGAGATCGAGAGAGGACGAGTAAAAAATCACAAAACAATTACGTAATATCCAGCCATTGAAATTTTAAACCTTACTCTTCCCGCTAAAAGAAAGCAGAGTATAATGTCAGAAGACTTTCTTGGATTGATTGTTATTTCGAATCTTCATTAGAAAACTGAAGAAAAACCTCAAAGAAAGTTGATGAAAAGTTGGATAATGTTTGAATCACTGTTATTTATTAGCGGTATTCGTAAAGCAGTATGCTTATTTGTTCTTTTATGTATTCTTAGTGTTTATTTTCATTTGATTCGTACTTTCTTTATCACATTGTTGCATTTTGTGTTTTCATACTGTCTTTGTATATCTTTTGAGCAACTTCCATTTTCATCCAATATGCTGACCTAAATAAAATCTTTTACTGTTTTGTTATTCTACTCCGTCTACTGTTATTTTCATTGGACTGTCCACTAATAGTCCAATGAAATTAGTTTGATTATTTCTAGTCTAACTTCTCGAGCATTCTCTCTAAGGCTGTATATTTTAATTTAAACAGAATTGTCTTTCAGATATCAAACAAACATCAGCGAATTCAAAATTTTCGAGATATTGACTAAATCTACACATTAATCTTTGTGGTCTCTCATCGCTTTTTTTTATTATCTAAGTTGTTATCTGGAAGAAGAGAAAGGAGATCACACGTATCTGTCGTATTTCGCTGCATCTCATTTTGATCTTTTTTCTCATTTCTCACTTTGTAGTCTTGACAGACAACTTGAATCATGTTTATACATTTCTTTGAAATTCTTAAATTCTTTTTAAAACTAATGACCACTTTTACTTAATGTACTTGTTTTCTCTATCTTGATTATATAAAATGTAAAAGTTGTAATAGTATTGTAACCTTCACGCATACTTAAAATAATTACGAAGATCTTAGAATGAGTAAATATATTCCGGGAATAGTTGTTATTTTTTATCTTGATTATACAACATATGATTTCAAAACTAATTTCAATATTTTCAATACATTTGTATTGGAGTAATTACATTTCGTGTCATAAATAATCTGAGCATTTGAGTTTGAAGTACGACGGATGTTGTTTTATATGAATAATTATATGCCTTTATTGTCCAATAGGAATTACACCCACTTACAGAACAATAATAAATATCATAAATAAAACAATTTATGCAATTGCTAAATCATAAAATATAAACAAAATACTCATTTAAACTCCAAAAATATATTGGAAAAGAGTTTATCTGAATTTTTTCACATAATTGTTAAAGGTATGCGTTGTATGTGGATTGTTATACTAGGCCCCGCCGTTGGTACATGGAAAGTGCGCCCAAACTGATAGAAACTGACTCCATAGAAACTTTGCACAGTGTTCATTTCTTCTATCTAAAAGCGAAGTCATATTTGGCGTGTTTGTCTAGTTCCAAGAGGTGGAAATACTCCATCCATCTTGAAAGATAAGTATCTCAGAAACCTTCCGTGAATTTTATCCAACAACATACAGTGAGAAGCATAGATGGGATACCATACAATATTAGCGTATATAATGTATGCAAAATAAAGAGACTTCAAAAAGGATAGCATCTTTGAAGTATCTTGAAATACGCATAATAAAGCCAAGACGGTTTAAACGTGAACTATGAATCAAAGGGAACTCCCAAATCCTTAATAACTGAGTGTCTAGGCAAAATCTTGTTACCAATCTTAAATGTAGTAAAAGCGGAGAATTCTTCTTTGTATAAACAACAATGCAGCACTTTTCGACATTTAATTTTAATTCGAATATATAACATCCGGTTTCAATGAGATCAAGGTTTAATAAAAAGGATAAATAAAAATGAACCCAGATGAAAACCCTGTGGGACATCTAACATAGCAGCAAACTCGTTAAAAGATATTATTAATATATTATTATAAACACAATGTTTGATTGTGAATTTTTTTTATATTTTCTTAAAATATCCTTCATTACAGTCGATATATGTTTGTGTTCGAATGAATTAATATTAAATTTTCAAGGCACTGGAAGTGCACCATTCCCCCTCACCCCCCTTTTTTGATAGCATGAACAGCTTTAGTGTAAGTAACAGATTTTCCATAACTTATCTTTCATATGGAGAAATAAAAAGAAGTGCCATTGGGTTGCAGGTTGATATAATAACTCTATCTATGAATTCAATGTTTTATTTATTTACAGAATTTACTGTTGGTGGTGTAATACAGCCCTTTCTTAGGTCGATTATTAAGGATTTACAAGTACACCACGGTGTACCATTCAAAGTTGACTGGATTATAATCAATTACTCGGGGCTACAATTGAAATATATCAAATGATATCGAAGATGTTAACAACTATCTTTTTGTTACTGATTAAAAGTTGAAGAATTTTTGTTGAAGAGACTTACTGTGGGAGATCCAAACGTCTTTCTGTTACTGTTTTCTGGTATGATATGAATAATAATTAAATGCAGGCTTCCACAGTCGTTTTCTATTGAAGAACCTTCTTTCGGATAATGTGGTGGAATTGTTTTTCTTGACAGTTTGCTAACCATGTTTCTTTAAAAGCTTTCTGGACTAATGTCTTTAGAAAAGTTTTAAAGAAGCTGGCAGCACGAGTAGCGAAATGTTAAGAAACATAATTCGACCACGGTCAAATCTAAAAAAATTCTGCAATGATATGAATAGAGTTAAATTGATACGATCCGTTTCTTGAAATGGTGTTTAAATATGAGATTTTTAGCAATACATATACATGATCTTATATGTAATATGGGATAGCTTATGCTTCTCTATTGATATATCTAATAGCAGTAATACTTGTAAGAAAATACTCGTAATATGATTTTCAAAAGTACAATTCTAAATTCCAACTCTTAATATAAAAGGCTATTAAAACAAATACGGAAGAATACTTAGACTATACCGATTGAAAAGTAACGTCTTGAGGATGTGGCACTGCTGTATAGCGAGAACAACAGAGTTCATAGTTGCAAGAATAGCGAAAGTATACTCATACTGTTTTTTTGGGCGATTATGTCGCATGCTACATCTTTGTCTAATACATTAATTACAGTCACAATACGAACATATTGAAAGTTCTATCAACTCGTTGATATCTCCAAGCAATTTTTGTCTCGGTTCAATCAGTTTTTCAACGTTTGTCGTCCAGGATAGGTGATATCAATCGTCGGAAAATGTATATCGAGAAAGGCGTTTTCTTTTTTTTATTAAAAATGCATTATTATGTATCAGGAGAAAAATTATTTATGACTAAACATTTTCACAGTGGGAATTCAACGGAAATAACTAGGGATTTATTTGCAGTAAATTATCTACTATTAACGCAAATATGATTCCTAATACGGTTTGATAGTTGAAAACAACGTTTACATAGTAAAAATAAAATGTCGCTGATCAAAAGGTCAGCGATTTAGAAATACAAATTTGTACTTTAGTAGAACTAAATCCTACTATGTTATATCGACAAATTGCATGGGAATTTGGAATCAGTGCCACAATAATCCAAATTATTAAAAATAAATCAATACACCAGTCTTACAAAATATCAACAACACAAAATCTTATTAAAGACGATTATTACCACGCTATAGAATTTTGTGTAGTAATGGTTAATAAATATCCTAATAAAGAATTATTTTTTAATAATATTCTATTTAGGGCTGAAAAACAATTCACATGCATGAGCACTACGATCGTGTAAAATTTCCGTTCTGGTCAAGTAAAAATTGACATTTAACAAACCTACGCGAACACAGGTACCACTGAAGGAATGTGTTGGTATTCTTAAAAACAAAACAATTGGATTTCCGGGCTAGAACTGCGTCACTTGTATATCTGCCAGATATACAAGTGACCAGCCCGGAAGCCCAGAAGCATATAACATGGACCACGACCGCGGAAGTCTACGTACCAGATTAAAACAATTGGACCTTTTTTTATTGACGTTAATTTAAATGGGAATTGGTATCTAGATTTACTAAGAAATAACATTATCTCTGTTGTGCCAAAACAATTTAATATTCATGAAATTTTGTTCTCGCAAGATTGTTGTCTTGAACACAATACCCGTTATATTAGTAATTTTTAAATATTGTTTTCGAAGATAGATTAATAAGTAATTCAGATTCTATTAAATGGCCAGAGTGATCTCCTGGTCTAGCACCAAATAATTACTTTCTGTGATCCTTCATATGTAATACCATTGTACGGGGATCAACGTCCTTCGAATCGACAGCAATTACGCGTAAGAATTAAGGAAGTTAGTCATGACGTTAGTCCGGAATTATTAGTAAACATCCGACGTAATTTTTATAACTGGTTGGAGTACTGCTCGTCTCAAGAGGATGGCTTATTTGAGCATTTAGTAAATAGTTAATTTTTCCAAATTGTTATTTAATTTAATTCTAAGAGGGGATTCATTTGGAAGTACTTTTTCCAAAGAAAAAAAAATAAAAGCTTCAATTTTATCCAATATCCTTCATTATCATACAAAAAAAACATTTTTGACATTAATTTTTTTAAATTATTTCCAATTTTCGATGTCGCGTTCGAGCATTTCAAGCGGTATTTGGCGAATAACGCGAGTAATGTTAGTTTCAATTGCTCAATCATAGTTGGCTTAACCATTTAGACTTTGGACTTTACGTAGTCCCAAAGGAAATAGTCTAAAGATGTGATATCACATGATTTAGGCAGCAAATGCATAGGTCCATTCCGTAAAATTAAATGTTCACCAAATTGTTCTCGCAATAAATCCGTGCTTCGTTTTATTTTTTGTAAATGCATCTAATATCATATATTGCGTGAAATATTTATGCAATACTCTACACCATTAACGCCTGCCTTTTTTGATCGAGCTATCCCTTTTTACCACAGCAGCGAAACTCAGTTATCGTCATTGTGCATACTAAGTGTGTCAATAATACATGCGCGATTTGCTTTCGTGTCTAAATCATCCCATCTGTTTATTTACTTTATTACTAACACCGTTAATTGATTAACAATTACTTAATTCATTTAATTTTAAAAATACCTTAAAATACGTCTGAATTCCTAAAACAGTATATTGTTGCACCAAGCTGACTTAAGGCGCCCTTTCATCTACACAACACATCTAAATTGTTTAAGCTCGTGCGGAGTCTGATTCGAATGAATGATTGATATTGTTTTATTCTGCGGGGTACACTACATGTTACACAAAGCGTAATGCCGCGACGAGACAGCCCACCTTTTTATTATTATTATTATTTTATTACACCCTATTACTTTATCGCAAACAGCATTCCCGGACTTGCCGATCCAGAGACTACTTCTTTCTTTTATTGTAAATGCTGTTATATTATTTTGTGTGCGGCTTTGTGTATGCCCTTTGCGCCCCTCATGAACCTCGTATTGCTTATTGGTATGGTGTAATTAATTGTATTTTTATTACTATTATCGTAACGTTCTTTATTCTCTTATTAATTTGCTTGTACCATATTTGTCGAATCTACCCTATATTATTTTACTTGATTAGACTTTTTTCTTTTCTGAACTTGTTTTAATAATTTAAATAAAATCTTGTTGAAGTTTGAGCCACTTTTCTTATTTTTAATTAATTATATCTACAAAAAAAAAAGAACAAATAGTTGGCTTTTTTGCTCAGCTGTATATATCACTAACCTAGTACTCCAGTGGCGTACTAGATTAATACCAACAACCACATCGTACTTATCAATCACCGAACACCTGTGCAACTACCTGAAGCAATTTGTAGACAGTAAGTATCCACAGTTACAGACATATGTTTATTTTGTTCATTTACGCGCTGAAGTGACGACCCGAACTCGTAAAAACCAGTGTGGTTGTCCGGAATGGACTTTTTTAGACGTAGAGATCCAAGCTTATATATATATATATATATATATATATATATATATATATATATATGGATTGGCAACTAAGTACTTTCGATTTTTACTGATAGAGAGCGTTGCTTTATTTTTTGTATAACGTATGTTAGTGCTGTACTTTACCGTTTGTCGCGTGATACTAGTCACATTCACGTAACTTCAGAAGCAAGTAGTGCGTGATTTTTATTAAAGCTCTTAGTTGTGGGTTAATTTTAAATGGAGTGCAGAAACGAACATTTTCGACATATTTTACTATTTTATTTCCGTAAAGGAAAGAAAGCTGCTGCGGCTCACAAAAAGATATGTGAAGTTTATGGTGCTAATTGCTTAACAGAGCGCACGTGTCAGAATTGGTATAAAAAATTCCGTTCTGGAGATTTTTCCCTCAAAAATGAGCAACATTCTGGTCGGCCTACTGAAGTTGATGATGACCAAATCAAAGTCATAATTGAAGAGGATCGTCATATAACTGTTCGAGAGGTTGCGGATGGGCTACTTGTATCGTACACAACGATTGATAAACATTTAAAATGTCTTGGGCTAGTTAAGAAGCTTGATATTTGGGTACCTCACGAATTGAAAGAAATTCATTTAACACAAAGAATCAACTTTTGCTATATGCACCTTAGACGAAATGAAACCAACCCTTTCTTAAAAAGAATCATCACTGGTGATGAAAAATGGGTCCTGTACAGTAACATAGTTCGAAAACGATCATGGAGCAAACACGATAAACCAGCTCAAACCGCATTGAAAGCTGAATGGCATCCAAAAAAGATCATGCTGTCAGTTTGGTGGGATTACAAAGGTGTTGTGTTTTTTGAGCTGCTTCCAAGGAACCAAACGATCGATTCTGATGTTTACTGTCAACAATTAATAAAACTGGATGAAGCAATCAAAGGAAAACGGCCAGAATTATCAACTCGGAAAGGTGTAGTTTTCCACCAAGATAATGCAAGGCCTCACACATTTTTGGCAACTCGTGGGAAACTATTGGAGCTTGGCTGGGAAGTGATGCCACATCCCCCATACAGCCCTGATCTAGCACCATCTGATTACCATTTATTTCGAAGTTTGCAGAATTTTTTGAATGGTAAAACTTTCACAAATGACGATGACCTTCACTCGCACCTGGTTCACTTTTTTGCTGATAAGGACCAGAAATTTTATGAGCTCGGAATCATGCAGCTGAAAGAAAGATGGCAAAAGGTCATTGAGCAAAATGGAAAATATATAATTGATTAAAAACTATTCTTTGTTTAAAAAAAAAGTGTTTTATTTTATACTATAAAACCGAAAGTACTTAGTTGCCAACCCAATATTATATATTTTTCGTCTTTCTTTCATTTGAAACTTCACATCTCTGTTGTCACGAGAACACGAGGTATAGCATAACTTTGCCTTATTACGACTCGAGATGTAACATAATCATTTCGAGTTGTAATAACGTTATGCTATACCTCGAGTTCTCCTAACAACAGAGATGTGAAGTTACTATAATAGCTTTGGTCGATTGTAATAAGGCGGAGTTAAGTTATGCTACACCTCGTGTTGTAATATGGCGGAGTTACGTTATGCTACACCTCGAGTTGTAAGGCGGTGTTACGTTACGCTACACCTCGAGTTCTCTTGACGACAGATATATGAAGTTTCTATCATATCTTAATTTACAGAATTATGTAATTTATGTTTTGTTGTTTATGTTTATAGAAATAATAACATTAATTAATTAGGGCATAAAATATACATTTAAAGAAATGGGATATAATATCGTTGGAAAACTGACAAAGCACAACTTGCCGCAAAGTTGATATTAGAGGTTTTTTATTCTCTATAATATTATTATTATTTATTATTATATCTTTGCAGCATCAGGTAATTTCTCTGATTAATGTTCGAGTGATAAATTTCATCATAGCTTCTGTTAAAGACATAACAATATTAAAATTAAAATATTTGATTTTATTTGTAATGTATTTTATGTACCTTATTGTGTTTTACGTATATTATTTTGTTTTATGTAATAATTATATTTATTTCGCTTATTATACTTAAATTAACTTAGGTATACTAGTCGGCAGCAACTTTTGTCGTCGTGTGCATATTGCATGTCAGGGGACCGTGATCGGCCTCCTTGACTGGCTGCGTTATGGTTGTTGCCGGGTAGTTACATGATGCTTCCCCAATAGGTGCAAGGTTGACAGTATCGGAACATTTCCACTCTAGTGAGGCGCATGGGTACCTCGATGCGTTGAACGGGAAGTGATACATTTGAACTATTTTTGTTTCGTACTTATTTGAACTGACATTCTTACATATAGAACTATTTGAACTGTTTCTTTTCTATTTAGTATTTGAACTAAAATCGCATAAGATATTTGCGTGTTTTATTTCACTACATCGAGATTGCAAAACAGAGAGTTATCTTAAGATATTGGTCCTTCGAGTCGGATATTATTTACTTAAATACTATAAATACAAATAATTCCGAAGCTGCAGCGGAAACATACAACTTTGTATTTCTAGATTTCGTAGCGGACAACAATACGCAGTTAGGTGTTACCACATTTATATTAATATAAAATATTTGTGAATTTTATTTCAATATATAGGGTTTTTAAAACAAAGAGTTACCTTAACAGCTTCATAACAATAAGTAAGTAAGAAACAAATAATAAAAAACGAAACACTCTTCGAAAATTGTGAAAACAAAAGTAAAAAAATTTTGTAATGGTATAAAATTAAATAATTTGAAATTTTAAAACTTAATAATATACTTACAAAATTTTAAATTTAAGAGAAATGAATATAATTGCCAGAAAAAAATATAAATTTTTAAATAGAATTGAATTAAATGGACCATGAACCAATAGACCATAAATAATTAAAAAAAGTAAATGTCGAAAATGGTTCTTTTGTATGATAATAAAGGATACCCGATAAATTTGAAGATTTTATTTGTTTATCTTTGGAAAACGTTCCTCCAAATGAATCACCTCTTAGAATTGAATTAAATGACAGTTTTAAAAAAATTAAGAATGTACTAAATGCTCAAATGATCCACCCTCTTGAGACGAGCAGTATTCCAACCGGTCATAAAAATTACGTCAGATATTTACTAACATTTCTGGAGTAACATTATGACTAACTTCAATAATTCTTGTGCGTAATTGCTTTCGATTCGAAGGACATTTGATGCTAAATCAGGAGGTCGCGCTGGGCATTTAATAAGACCTAATTTACTCATCCATATATAATCAAAAACAGTATTTAAAAAATTATTGATATGACGGATATTGTGTTCAGGGCAACCATCTTGCTGGAACCAATTTTCATGAATATTAAATTATTTTGGTACAATACAGCAGGGATAACGGTATTTCCTAGTAAATTTAGTACCGATTCCCATTCAAATTTACGTTGACAAAAGAAGGTCCGATCATTTTGTTTTGAAGAATACTACCTATACATTAACGTTTTGTGGAAATTATGTTCGCGTAGGTACGTTTAAATCTAGAATTTAACGTGACCAATACCGAAATATTACGCGATTGTAGTATCCATGCACGCGAAATGTTTTTTCGTCTCTAAATAGAATATTATTAAAAAATCTTATGAATTGCTGTGGCACTGATACTAAGTTCACGAGAAATTTGTCAAGACAACATAGTATGATTCAGTTCTACTAAAGCACACGTTTGTATTTCTAAATCGCTAATATTTTGAGTAGATATTTTTATTTTAACTATGTTATTAAAGTAAACGTTGTTATCAACTGTCGGATCGTATTATGAATCGTATTTACGCCAGAAATAGGTCTTTGTGGATAATTTATAGCAAACGAATCCCTAGTTCTTTCGGCGGAATTCCCATTTTTAATATAAAAAAGAAAGCGCCTTCTTGATATACAATTGCTGACGACTGATATCCATTCTGAACGACAAACGTTTAAAGACTGATTGAACAGAGATACAAATGATACAAATTGGACAGGCACCAACGGTCGGCAATTGCTTGGGAATATCGACGAGTTGATAGAACGCTTAGTATGTTAGAAGAAGGTCTTATATTTTCCAATATATTGTGGCTATATCTAGTATGTTAGACGAAGATGTAGTATGCGTTACAATCGCCCAGAAAACCAGTGTTAATATACTTTAGCTATTCTTACAACTATGAACTCTCTAATTGTCCTCGTCTAATAACAGTATCACATCCTCAGGACGTTACTTTTGAATCGGTGTAATTCACTTCGAATATAACTTGATTTGTTAATTTCAGAGCGTTACTATTAGGTTAGTGCATAAGTTTATTGCGTTTCTATTGAACTCAGAACGTATTATTGTTTTAAACAAATAAAGTACGTGAACTACACGAGAATATATTCGCCTCTATTATTTACGATTGCTTCTCAATGATCTGGCAATTTTTGATTCCAAGCCTGAAGTCCGGTGATGTACTTGATCGTTGAGAATCGCTCAAAATGGCTCTATTTAAATCAAGAAAACCATTTCCGTGCTATACTCTCCCCAAATTCGTTTCCTCCATTAAAGGCATTGATAGTTCTAGTGGCTTCCGATTCATATTGAACTCGAACAAAAGGATATATGTTGGAAATGTTTGTTTTCTTTGACTTGACATTCCATTTTTTCAATAAGTAAATAAATCTTTACACAAATTTAAAAACTATTCAATTAAATAATAATACGACATTAAAATAACTTGGACATATGTCTAACAATTTTCTTTTCAAGGCAATCTGATCCTAGAAATCAAAAACGCTAGAAACTTATGCATTAACCTAAAATAAAATACTCAAATTTTATTTGGGCAACTTACCATTCGTTGTGACAACTGGAGGAACACTACCATTAAGGATATCCTGTTGTAGGCCATTCTTTTGCGATGTTGGAGATGTAACTTCAATCTTCACCACCGGAGACACGCTCGTTGTAATTTCGGCTACCTGACACGGCGTTCCAGGTTCCTTTTTGACACTAACAGGACTCCAATCAACCGGATTCGTTCGGCTGCAACCAGACGCGTTTTCAAGGAACTTCGTCTTGGCAGAGGTAGTGGTGGACGAGGGCGAATTGCTGCACATGCAGGGCTTCTGGGCGGTTTTTATCGACGCGCAGCACTTTTCTTCGCATCTCTGTTGCGGCTGTTTATTCTCGGTGAATGGTGTTTTCTTCGGTGATAGCGGGTATTCCGGCTGTTGTATTATAATGTTCGAGTTGAAGCCTTTCGCGAATAATTCCAATTGGGTAACCGGAACAGGGGAATATGGAGAACCGGGTGGCGGCGTTGGAGCTCCGAACGTGTAGCCGGAAGAAAAGACGGAATCTGAAATGAATAAAAGAGTATTTAATAAAATATTTTATGTTAATATTAAAATTATCATCATAGTCCGTGTATACGAAGTTTAATATAATAGATAATAGTTAACGGTGTAGTGTGTCGAATAAAGATGTTGCGACAGATAAGAAGTTTTACTTGATTATAAAGTATCTATAAATGTAATTTCAGATTAGAGGATCGAAATATTTAAAAAAATACACGCTCATATTAGAAGAAAAACTATTAAATAAATAACATTTTGAAAACCAGCATCACTGATACTATCACTTTTCTATGACTGGTCAACATAGATTTGACAGTAGTATCTGTTAAAGCAGTATATAACATAAGATGTACGTACTTACATATTTACATGCAAATAAAATAGTTCAAAACGTTTTCTTCATGTACATTGTAGAACAATGTACATGAAGAAAACCAGCCCAATATCTCATGAAGAGAAACCTAATGGGTGGGTGGGACTGAGAGTAAAGAGAAATACCTTCCCTCTAATAAGCCTAATCAGTTTTAGTTTAATTATGCGTTGTATGTGATGTAAGTAACAATTTTTGTGGAAATGAGTGCAGCGTATGAAAAACGTTCCCAGGCACTGTTTTTGTGTTAGCACTGTAAAGGCCCTAAATTGGCAATTATAGCGGCAGTTAGGTAGAATTCGTCATTTGTCAGACTAAAGATAAAGCATTATCAACAAAAACGAAGTAAAGATGATTTTCTAGGAGGCAGAAAAAGCTGTACAATATTGCGGTAAGACAATGCTGTTAATTTATTTAAGAACAAAACCACAATAAACATTTCGTTAAGGATAATTCGAACTAGCCAAAAAGAACATAAATATTAATTTAATGACAATTAGAAGTGGATTATGAATTCGATTTTTCATATAGAATCACAATTATTCAACCGTTGTTGTCCGATAAACATCGACAAGTGCGCATGATATGGGCCCAAGAAAATTCTAGCAGAGATTAGTCCAACGTTGCGTTTACAGATGAATCATTTTTCTGATCCTAGTCATCTGGAAGGAAAACATGGTCAGCGGTTGAATAACATATTACACAGCGCACTGTAAAACATTCTATGAAGACTCGTGTCTGTGGTGGTTTTAACACGCTTGGTTTTAGAACTGCGTGTTTACCAGTACTTTAAAAGCAAAATGAATGGTAAAATTGTACCAAAAAGAACTTCTAACATCGATAAAAGCGCTATTTAAAGATAAGAGTGAGACAACGATCCAAAATATTGAACTGAGTATTGAGTGGAAGACAGCAAATGGTATTGCATCAATGGATTGGCCTTCGCCGTCTCTAGACCACAATGCAATTGAAAACGTTTGAGTTCTTATGAAGTAGAAACTTCGCGGGAAATGTGTATATAAAATTACTCGATTATCACGCACTATAAAGAAGATATGACGTTCATTACCTACGAATAATACATGCAAATAGCCATGAGGTTATTTCTAAAAATAATAATGGATACTGGACACCACATTTTTCTATAGGATAGAAATACATACTAGGGAGCGTTTCTTATTATACAGACAGTAAATAAAGTACACAGAAAAAAATTTCATTCGGAAAGGATAATATGTAATTTTAACGCTTTGAGTGCGAGATACGAAAAGAAATTGATGTGAGACTGTTTGTGTCGTTGGGCATATATAGAATAAAATATTTGCTAGTGTAAATGAGATCAAAGGACCCCCATAAGCTTTATATCCTATAAAGACCTTTTTTGAGAAAGGTATTTTTGTATTAGAACCGCTTTGATGAAAGGTCATTCAATCAGATGGTGCCTATTTTGATAAATAAAATATTTTGCTAAATCTGTAACATGGGTTTCATTTTTCTTTAAGATTTTAGTAGTTTATTTTAGAACGTAATATACATTTTTACGTTTTATATTTTTATTTTTAATTTTTTATTCAATACGAATATATACTGTTTTCCTTCTCAATGAGAGTCTTAATTAAAAATTAAGAAGCTTGTAATCGCAAATAAAATTGGAATTTTTAAATATTATTGGAGTTTATTAAGCGCTACTTTTTTAAAAAATACAATTAAATTGCAATTGTCAAAAATAAAAATATTAATTTAGCAAGAAGCAATTTTTAATCTGGCGCTCGTAGACTTCCGCTGTCGTTGTCCATACTTTCTTCATCTTGGTTTCCTGGTCGGAACCGTGTCTTCGATAAATCTGGTACCGACATTTCGTCACTACTTGAATTGGACATCTTCAGGGTCCTGAAGATATCCCAAACAGTAACCCATTGACCTGTGACCAGTGTACTTATATAAACCCATCCATTGCACACTTACATCAGTCTCAGTGGAACAACGAAAGCAGTAGCAGCAGTTATGCTCTAAATAAAGCCCTTATAAGTGATAATTAAACCAGAATAATCGAAGACGCGGTTTCAGCCCGGAAGCCAAGATGGGGAAAGCAATTGTTAATTTGCTATTAAGTCTGTACAAAATTTGATCGTATTTTGCTTAATAATAATAATAGTAACCACTTTTCTTAATTCAAGGCTGGACTTATTTAAAGCCAAAAACAAACTAAATCAACAATCCTGGAAGTTATCGTCTTATAACCTGTCTTCTTACCATATATAAGATACTATATATATTATTCTTACCTCTGCAATAATATTAAAGATAGAAGAACACTAGAAGAACAATTAAATACTAAGTGAAGAACATAAAGGTTGTAAGAGAAATTAAAAAAGATCTAAAGAACAAATAATTACTCAATAGGTGGTCACCAAACATGTAATATTATAAAATAGAGGTTTTTTTACACCTACATAGATTATTAGAAGTGCTGTACCATATAGCGGCTCTTGTATGTTCTTGAAATATACAAGACAGACACTTCATTCTCTTATAACGTTTCTTAGGTATGTAATGAGTTTATGGCAATATCTCTGCTCATAAACACACAATCATATACAGTGCAAAACAACAGAAATGACAATAACCGGGGTATATTCCAAGAAAATGCATTAAGCATTCTATTTTTGCATTGTACTTAATCACAATTATTCTATTACACGTAATAGAACAATGTTATAGAATAAACTACCATAATCTAAATATCAAACCCATAAATAACTTTTTATATATGGATGATTTAAAAATTATACGTAGACACAGACCAACAACTTCACTTACTACAAGACACTATTAAAAGCTTTAGGTTTGATATTAAAATGAAGTTGAAATTACTTAAGTGTAGAATATACTCCATAATTAAAAGAAAAATTTACAAGTAGGTACAATGGAAAGTTTTCAACAAAAAGGAACATGGTAAATTTAATGGAGCCTGCGGTTGATTAACTTAATCACTTAAGGTTGAGATATAATCCCTTTCCACATTAATTTTCGTATTCTGTATACGTATTTTGACAACTAAGTTGTCATTATCAGAAGATAATTAAACAGTGTCGTAACTGAAAACCACGGCAAAAACCCGCACGAAACAAATTCCGTAGACAATCTGTACCATCGCAAGCGAAAAAGAGACATTGGCTTTTGCCCTAGTTTCCAGATGCGACACTGTTTCATTATCTGCCGATGATGACTACATAGTTGTCGACATCGTATACAGAATACGAAAATTAATGTGGAAAGGGACTATATATCAACCCTAAGCGATTAAAAAGAAATATACAAATATTTTGGCATAATGTAATCTTTTTATAAATAAATTTTAACAAAAAAAATTCAAGAAAAAATTTACAAATCGCTTACAAAAAATACTTAATAGTCTACGCTAAAAATATAACTAAAGCAGTTAACACATATGAAATCCCCCTTCTTACTTATTCGGACCCATAAAATGGTCCGACACAGTTAGATTTCCTTAATCACAAAACATCATACAAATCATCGACATTTTGCGGTAGTACTCAGAGTAGAAAAAACAAAAGCTTCTATTCACAAAAAAAAGATGGCACACTATAAACTAGCAACTAATTTCAGAAGATATTTTCTGATCATGGGAAACAATACCTTTCACAAAACAGTAACAAAAGCAGTCAACGAACACTAAACCTTAATAATGTAAATTTCAATCTAGAAGAATATATAATAATGAATAATAATAACATAGAAATCTGGAAAAACAAAATAGTACGTGGAACAAATTATAACCAAATAACACATATGTAGATACACTGATGAATAGGCAATTAACAAATGGATAAATATCGAAAATATTTGCGCAGAGGCTGAATGTTTCATGATTGCAATACAAGATCGAGTTATGAAAATCAGAAACTATGGTAAATGAATCATAAAGCAAAACGATATTGAAGATATTTGCCAACAATGTCATAAAACACCAGAAGAAATTGTACATGCCATAGATGCATGTATGAACTTGTAATATCTTGTCAAAAATACAAATTAGTAGACAATTGGTCTATGATATATATAAATAGAAACAACAGTTTTAGAAAATTCGAAAATTAGATTATATTAGAACGGGAACATTCTTACATACAATGATATGTAATATCCCTCTCTTATACCGATTGTAATTTCTACTACTAGATTAATTTAAATGAAAGCCTTAAAGTAGAATTAAAAAAACTGTTATTATATTAATGTCTGATCAATCATCGGAAGGTTTCGAAATAAACAATGGAAAAAAAGTTATTTTCATCTCCGTTTAAGTACAAAAGTAAAAATAAGCAAACGCAGACAATAATAATCTTTACAGAGATACAAAGCAACATAAAGCTTGTATTAATTTACCATTTTATAGTGTATAATAGCACCTCAGTGTCAGCCGCGCACAATCTGAGCTCAAACCTTTAGATATGTCAGTTAAACATTTTCTAAGTGATGAATGTATATTTTTCTACTTTATTAAATGAATCCTTTACTTTGTACTTTGTTTTTTTAATTAGCAATTGGACTAAATAGTGATAGTAATCAAGTGACATACACATACAAAGAGTATTAGGAAAGTTTTGCAATACAGCTTTGTTTATTTAATTTTTTCAAAGTAATTTCCATCCTCCGAAACCAATCTTAAACCAGTTCTGCCAAGTTTCACTAGGGAGTAAAGCACACTCGTTGTACCAAGCCTGCAGAAGGTCCTCATCACTGGAAAACCGCCTCCCTTTCAGCTTCATTTTCACATGCGGGAACAGTGAAAAGTTACAGGGAGCAAGATCTGGACTGTAGGGAGGGTGCTCGAGAAGTTTCAAGTGCAGGTTTTGGCGCGGTGAGCTGGAGCATTATCGTGATGGAGGAACCAGGGGTCCATTCTTGACTTTGGCCGTAGGTTCTTCATAGATCCAATGACTTTAGGCAGGCACTGTTCAGTATACCATTTAGCTGCGACTGTCTTCTGTGTGTTCAAAACGACGCGTTCCACAATTCCACTCGATTTGAAAAATGCAGCTATCATTTTTTTCTTTACAGATCGGGATTTTCTGACAACTACGGGTGCATTGTCATCATCAGAGACGCAAACTTTGTTTTGAGCTTTGGTCGACACATCGTAATAGTACAGTCAAGTCTCGTCACCTGTCACGATGTTGTTCACATACCGAGATTGTCCCTTATTAAACTTTTTTAGCATCTGCCGGCACCAAGTCACACGTCGTGTCATCTACTCTTCAGTCAATCGATGCGGCACCCAGAGAGAACAAAGTTTCTTCACGTGCAAATGATCATACAGAATCGAACGAATTGCTGGTGCATTTATGTCTGAAGTACCCTGTATCCGTTGGTAGGTCACTCGCCTGTCCTCGCCAAGCATTTTCCTCACAGTAGTAATGTTTTCTTCCGTAACTGACGTTCGTGGCCTTCCCGGCCTCTCAGTATCCTCCACAGTTAAATTTCCCCTCTGGAATTCTCTATACCACCTGAATATCGTTGTGTGATGTGGACAAACATCACCTCGTGCAAGAGTCATTTCTTCGAAGCACTGGTCTATGTTTAAACCACGCACGAAATTATAACGCAAACTGCCCTTATCTCATTTCCTGACCACGATGCCATGGCAGGCATTTTACACTCTCACTGCTAATGAATAACTGAGCCCATCGACATGGCGCAGGGTCTACTATGGACGTATGAACATGTCTCAATATGCAGCAACAAACAGTTTCCTACGGTTCATTGTTGCGACATATTGCAAAACTTTCCTAGTACCCTCTGTACGTGAAAAGATAAGATGATTTTTTAGTGCATTTCAAAAATAAGATCCGATAGACCAAACTTGACGGCTATTTTGGATTCTGCATAAAAAATTTACCTAGAAATATCACTCTGTTTTGGTGCAAATTACATTTGGCAAAAATAAAATATGTTTCATTTTGGTGAGGACATAGTTATCAAGTACTATACCTTTCTAAAGAATTATTGCTTAATTTGTATGGCACCCAAACTGTTTAGTTTGTTTCAAAAATTGCCAATTTATCATACCCTTTTATTAGATACAATACATTTAATCAGCTTATATGTTAGGTGCATAAACTCAACAAGATTAGATTATTAAAAAATTCAAGCATTTAATCAGCTTAACTTAAACCAATTTAAGAAAAAAATAAAGGTTAAAAGAGTTATAAAATGACTATATTCTAAACATTAATATTATAATTTTATTACATATATTAGAATCCAATTTTAAGCTGAGAGGTTAAGTCAATTCATTTTAGGAACAGCTATTGCATATGTAAATAACGAAAAAAATTAATGCAACATTATGTTTAATCTTAATAGTGATATAAAACTCTAACTTTCTTTTTTGCATCTTCTGCTTTAATGGATTTTCATCAATACTTATTACCTTTATAGTTTCCTTATTCGTGGAAAATATTTCATGATACATCGTGGCTATTATTACAGTTGCGTCAATAAAATAGGAGCTGTCGAAGCATTTCCTTTCGGTTACTTGCGTCAGCGACACCTGCTTGAACTAACGACTTCAGAAATATATCGCATTTCGTATGGCATTACATGTATGCCATGAACACGTAAGGTATGATAAAACGATTTCGGATGGAGATATCTGTTATTATTATGGAAGCTGACCAAGATAATTAAATCTCTCTTTTATATGGAGAAAAAGGAATTTAAACCGTAAACGGGTATGGTTATTAGATAAAGGACCCATATAAAGATACAGGATTATAATTTGTACGGAATGGTAAATGCTATTACATCATCTGTACGTTTTCTAAAATTTAGGGCAAAGTAGAAATTGAATATAGTTTGTTGCAGATCGCATATTTCCCTTAACTACGAGAAAATAATATATGAGGTAACATGAAGTCATTATATAATTTCTTAATTTGAAAACTATCTAATCAGTAATATAAGAACAACTCAAGTGATTTGGATACCTAGTAATACTGGGTAGTAATAAGCTGGTGAAAATCATTTGGAATAACTTGGAATGCAAAGAATGAAGATATTATTATCAAACGGGATGTACTGAGCTGCGGCTAAAGATCGTGCTCTAAATATCAACTTGTACAAATTCACAAAAAAATTTAATTAACAATTGAACAGTTTATTAACACAATTAGTTAATAATGTGACGTCAGTATTCTTGCGAGACGATCTCTCGGGAGGTTTCCGTTCTCCCAAAACTTACTACTACTATGTTTTTTCATAAAAACGCACCGAATATATTTTACACGACTTTAAATTATCAAAATGTTTTTCATTAAGTGAATTTTGTAAAAAACGGCCTAAATGATAATTAGAGAGTGCAATACTTCAGGAATATGTCATGTGAGGTAAAACATTTCGATCAAGTTGAAGTAACTTTCTGTCGTGTTCGCAAAGAAGATAAGTCCTGGTCATTTTGATGAATTATCAGCTGATCAGGTCGCTCACAGTTTTTACCCGAATGAATAGTTACGCTAAATCCAAGGAGCTCGAAGTACACAATTCCTTTCCAATTTTTCAAAGCGCGATCTGTAGATATAGATCGATATTTGGAGGTGTTAATGATTTTCCAAACTTCACAACCTTTAGCGATAAATTTTATTGTAAGTGGCTCAGTTTTTAACCTCAACTTAACTAATACATTCAAAACCTTTTGCTATAAAAATGAGTTTTTGTATCTATTGTATAAAGAATATCACATATTAAAACGCGATCCATTATATTCTTTTTCGTTGGAGCCTGAGGAAAATCAACCACGTCGGTTAACATACTTAAGATATATGAGAATACATTGTTGGGGGGAGGAGTTAGGAGTACCTTCCATTGTGAGGGAAAAGCACTCTAGTCTACATATCTTATTAAAAATTCGAGTAATAATTTTAATAGTTAGGATGTTTGCTGGTACAAAGAATAGTTTATTCCACATATAAAGATTTGAAAATTGCCTTCGAAGGCACAAAAAATAATAATGACTTTGAATTACAACCAATTATATAATTTAAATCAAGCTAGAATATGAAAATCATTATTATGCACCTTTAAATGCCAAGGCCAAACTACAGAAGTACATATTATATCTACTGACACTGTAGTTGTTGCTGTTGTTAAAACTTTCTTCAAATTGCCTAATTTTAATCAAGGATTTTAGAGGTTGTCTTTTTCAAATCAGTTCCTTTCATATTTGGGTTAGTCGAGGATCAATTTTTTTCACAATAAAGTTTTTAGCTACTGTTGTGCGATTTTGGCGATACAGATGAAACACACAGTCTTCTAATAAATTTTAGTTTCATGTTTTTCAAATTCTTTTCAAATTGGTTTACGATTAGTAGTGGCTTTTATATTTGGGTTAGTCGAGGATCAATTTTCCTTCACGATAAACTTCTTAGCCACTCTTGTGTGATTTTGGCGTTACGTGATAAATTTTGGTTGTATTGTAAAACTGAAGAAGCGTAAGATTTTAGCAAGATGCATTCCATAACTGTCAATGAGAGATGGTGATTGTGTTGTACTTGTTCGCGTGTCGCTGCAATGGTCGTTTACAACTTTCTGTTCTAATTTTTTTAAGAGTCTTAACAAGTACATGGTAAAATATGGTGTTGCTTGTATGTTCAATACTTCTACTAACTATTGTGTAGTGCAGCTTACTGTTTTAAAGTAAAGCCTTCATTGATTTTTGATCAATGGTAGGTCATTTTGATCCTGTGGAGCATATGTGGGCAACAACCGGCCCGCTGTAAGATTTGATCCGGCCCGCGAGACATTGTCGTATTATTTCATGTCTGATATCTATCGCTAAAAATTACGAACAATAGTTTAAAATGCACTACTTTTAAACGCGGCCCGCGAATGTATTTGCACATTAAAGTTTGGCCCACAACATGTGAAAGGTTGCCCATACCTACTGTAGAGTTTTCAAGCATAAATTACTAAATCTATATTTAGTAAACAATTTGCGTATGATTGATTCTACTATGGCATTCATAGTCGTATTTAAAAAGATCAAAGAGTGAGCCTAAAATTAATGACTTATTCAAGAACAGTTTTTTTAATGACCGGTGTTCTTCTATGACTAGTTATTAACAAAGAGAAACTAGTCTACACAATAAGACCGAGTTATTCATCGCAGTGTAGAGCATATAGTTAAAGCCTATCTGTCTTGAAACAAAACATGAACGTACTGCAATTATTCCAAATCTTATGTCTCTATGGAAACACGGTTTAATAATAACAGGAATTAGTGAAATTTGCAGTTGAAATTTGGAAAATGGAATAGCACGTATTACGGATCTCAGAATAGTGTTCAGAATACAACAAGTAAAAGAATGAGAATTGAGCAGACAGTATTTCCCTGAATATATCTGAAGTTGTGCTTACACATAAGCTTTTCTTCTACTCATTATTATCGACAAGTTAGTCCACACACTAAGACTTACAAATAGATGTGAGTATATATGCTGTGAGTATGTGATGTGATTAATGAAACATTCAATAAAATTAACGATTGGATGGTGCCCAACAAGTTAATTTTAAATAAGCAAAAACAAAATTGGTATACTTTCACAAGAGGATTAAGCATATTTCCCATGTAATGAACAATGAGATCTTCGACTGTGATTCTTCTTCAAGAATCCTTGGTTTGCTAATTAACGAAAACCTTAAATGGTCTGCACATATAGATGGAGTATGCAGAACTCTGGCTAAGGTGTGTTTTACCCTTAAGCAGCTCCGCAGATACCGTAATTTGAGTACCCTGCTTACTTTCTATCATGCTAATTTTGTTTCTTGCATGATATATGGTGTGATACACGGGGGAGTGTCGCCGGAGGTGATCAGGGTGTTGCTTATGCAAAAACGGGCCCTGAGAATTATCTTTGGGTTGGGCTATAGGGATTTCTGCCGAGAACATTTTCGAAGTAAGTCTATAATAACTATTTATGATATTTATATATTAGATTTCCTATGCTTCGTTTTTAGGAACAAAAACGCTTTTTCGAGAGGCAATGTAAATCATGAATATGATACGCGAACTGATAATTATTTATTACCTGCCTCACACGAAAAGGAACATATTTTATGGGATGTAAATTACACAATAATTTACCACTTTCTATTAGAAATATCACAAACTTCTGTATTTTTAAAAGCAATCTTAAGCGGTACCTGCTTACGATAAATTGTTATTGTATAAATAACTTTCTATGTCCAAATTTAAAACATCTTTTTTCTTATTGAGACGTGTTTTTAGCATATGAGTGTGTACGTAGTATGTATTGATTGCTATTTTCTTATATGTACTCTATGCACATTGTTGTAGAAATAAAATTTATTATTATTATTATACATTTACTATGCAAAAGTGGTGTGGTGATAACATTTAATGGGGTTTGTAGGACGATAACGATTTTTCGTAATAGACAATATGAAACAGAAGCTAGAAAATTTTATCTCTGCAGTGTTATAGCTGTCTCAGATTTAATTTGTAAACAATAATGAAGCAATAATTATAACGCGAGTTAAAACAGTTTTTACCATCTCGAGCTGCTATGGATTGTAAAACGTATGTCTGTACTAAATTTATCCAATGGAACGTTAAATAAAACGTCATTCATTTTTAAATGTGTTTTTAGGCTAGAATAGTTTATGCATGGTTGGAATTGTTTTCAGTTCTACGTTGTCAAATGTTTGACAAATTTAAATTTGAAAATCATGTAAGACGACTTAAATGTCAAAGTTTCTGACAGTTTAAGAACAAAAATTTAATTTTACAAACTCAAGTATAGACTTAGCACAGACATTCGTTTGACATCGGAAGGTAATATCTTTTCGGAGTCATGATAGATTACTTATTTTAAAAAGATGGTCGCGCACTCCTCTCCAACCTTATCAAAACGAATCATTGACAACAAAGGAAGTAGAATAGCATATTAAATGTTGAGTCTATTAGATTCTAGATTATAATGTGCATTTTAACCGTATACAGCCGATAATATACCCCTACGATTCTTCAGTATTGAAAGAACGGAAGGTATTGAAAGAAGGGTGACAAAGCAAATAAGTTCGAGGTAATATCTTTTTAAAAAAAGGATTATCCCAAGTGACGATCAGCAAAAAAATAAATATTCTCGGCGTGCTGTGCAAACAAGAATAAAACATTACGGAGAAACAAGGGATATAGCACTGAGGCCAGAAGGAGGTCCGAAACGCGAAATGACTATTAAAGAAGATTATTGGTTACAGCGAGTCGAATACAGCACGTCAGTTTCATCCAAGACAGTTAGCAGATGGCTCAGGGAAGCCGATCTATCAGCACAAAAATCCGGAAAAAAGCTGTGTTAGTCTGAGGCCAACACAAATAAGAGACAAGAGTGAGCTAAAAAATGCCAACCATGGACAGAAACGGATTGAGGTATCGTGATATGGTTGGATATAAGTAATATTGAGATTAACCTTATAATTATATAGTATTAAAAAGTATGTAATTAATATATCAAAATAGTTAATGAATCGGTAAAATAGATAATAATTGTCAATATTAATTTTGATATCACTTCTAGATTGTTGGCACACCTTGTGAGGTATATGTACGTTGGAGACCTGGCGAATAATAAGGGTCAGATTATGTAGTACGTATTGTAAATATGGTGGAATATGGAAGTAGTGTGTGGATTTGCGAGTGTTTGTCGTCAGTAAATATTAAAGAAATGTTCATCTGGTACGTAGACTTCCGCGATCGTGGTCCATACTATATTCTTCTAGGCTTCCGGGCTGGAATCGCGTCACTGGTATAATTGCCGACGTTTCGTACCCACTCGTATGGGACATCTTCAGGGCTCAACTACTACACTGAAATTCAGTTTCAGTGCAGAAGCACTGAAGCCCAGGATATAGTAAGAAGAAATGTTCGTTTGTACTGGTAGAATGAACTGTAACACTTACACTACTATGCGAGAAAGTTCTATATTCTAAAATAGAAACATTTTTGGAATGACTGTGAAGAAATTTTGTTTCAGCAGGATAACGTACCATGCCATACTGAAACTTTAAGCACAGAACTTGGTTTCGGGAAAATGCAGCCGAATTTTTAGAATGGACATCAGAAAGATCAGACGTGAACCCATCGAGCACTTGTGAGTTATTTATTGTAAAGAAAAATAAAGTAGGTGAACATAAATTCAAATCAAAATAAGAATGAACTGTAACACTTACACCACTATGCGAGAAAGTTCTATATTCTAAAATGGAAAAATTATTTGGGATGACTATGAAGAAATTTTGTTTCAGCGGAACAACGTACCATGCCATACTGCAACTTTAACCACAAAACTTGGTTTCGGGAAAATGCAGCCGAATTTTTAGAATGGACATCAGAAAGATCAGATTTGAACTCATCGAGCACTTGCGAGTTATTTATTGTAAAGAAGAAAAAGTAAGTGAACCTAAATGCAAATCAAAACAAGATTAAAAGCAGCAATTTTAAATATATGGTAAAATATCTCAGAAAATAGGTATGTCCATCATTAATCTCGAAATTGCTTAAACATATTAATGCCCTAATAAAAACACATAGAGGTCCAATGAAATACTAATATTTATTGTATAAGAAATATATATTTTCATATATTGCATTTGTTTTATTTTTGCTTGTTTAGATTTTATATTTCTCAAATTTTTTTGGGGGTGTCGAATAATTGTCAGAGTATTTTTAATGAGTAAACAAATGCTAAAAATTACTGGTCTACTTTATCAATGTATGAAATATTAGTCATATGTAACTTTCCAATCGCTTGTATTTCTTACTTAGATTGCGGAAAAATTAACTTCTTTATCAAATCCATTGCAAATTCAATATTAAATATACATATGCAGATTAAAAAATCAAAGAATCTGTATATAAATATATTACTTCCACCTTTTTATTTACTTTAATTTGTTTTTTTCCGTTTCTCTTTCCATTAGACATTTATCTTGAAGCGAGTTCCAAAACGGACGTGGAATTACCGTCAGGAATCTTTAAATTGCCGTCGACCGCTTTCATAAAACACACAGTTTTTCACTTGGCGTATATAGGTTTAAATTGAAAAACTCCGTCATATTGTATGCGCCGGGGTGACTCTCAATATGGCCTGGAAGACATATTTTATGAGGTTCTTGCGTGGACTCGCTTGTGCGAGCACCGTATTGGAACTTTATGTGCCACAATTAAAGAGACTATTAATGCCATCCAGTACGACCAGTTGGCACGGTGTATGGAGTGCGTGAGTATATATTTTAAAATCCGCGTTACGCTCACGTAACGCTAGTAAAAAGAGTAGATGAAAAGAGTAAAAGTGAATTTTTAATATGGAAATTTCCATACTGGAAAGAGAATGAATTTGGAATTTCTTTTAGAAAAACAATCGTTCGATTAAATGCTTGAATGTGAATGAGATGTGATGTGTTTACAAAATATGACAAAAATTCTCGAAATGCACGAACAATTCTAAGTGAATATTTCAGTTTTCTTTAATATTAGGCGATTGCAAAAGCTTGAAACTATAATGCTCACTTGCCAATGGGTGGTTGATCAATAAAATATAACGGGTTTAAAAACCCAAGCAAAAGTTATTCTATTATACAGGCTGTGAATAAATTAGCACAAAAACTAGACGCAGCGACATTCTTCGTTCGGTTCTGAATAGAAAATCTTAATATTAAAATGTAAAAAAACACAAAAACATAACAACTCTTCAGATTTTACAAATAATCACGAAAAATTCAGAGATTACATAAAATTCTAACATGAAAGTCAAATTTTATATTAAAATATCAAAATTTTCCACTGAAGTCACATTAGAATATAAACTTATTTTTCTCCAACGTTGTTAAATGTGTTTTTGGTGAAAGTATGATAAAAAAGAAATGTTAAATACAAAGACAAAAAGAAAACGTTTACGAAAAAAAATAGTATTAAAAATTTTTATTTATTCTAAATTGCACCTCTCTCTATCAACAGATATCAAACAATAATGTTTATTTACAAGTTAAAATTTCGAATTTCGAGAACCTTGTGAAGACGTGTGTAACATGGTACAATATTTTGAGTTTTCGATCCAGAATTTAACAAGAGGTAACAAACACCACGTGTAGCTTTCATGACAATTTATATACACTCGATCCTATGTACATAGCTATATTTGAAGGAAATTAGTAGCGTTTTCTGTTAGAAAATTGATTACTGTCATATCAGCATTACTAAATAATCTGTGAAAATTGAGCTAATTAGAAACAAAGTTACAGAGTAATTAAGTGTTAATATTTTGTACACATTGATCGAATGAATCAAAGTAAATGGTCCAACATTATGTTATGTATTCAAAACAGTAAAACTGCTATTGGAGACCCCTCAAATGCTTAAAATCGTTTATGGAAAAATAGTTTGTTTATCACAAAGAGTTTGATTGATATCGACAACTCAAAGAAGATGCGGGATGATAAATAATAAACGTTTAGACCGATAAATTGAAAAAATGACAGAAGAAAATGTCGAAAAAAATACATGAAAATTTCGAAAAAATTATAAGTAGGGTTCATGGAAATGAAATTTGGAATACCACATAGCCAAATTCAAAGATTCTTCCACATCAATTGAAGAATGATAAAAAATTATATTGATGCTAAATGTACTGAGTCTATTCTATTCCGCGCCAGTCTGTTTAACATTGTTGTCCTGTAGACTGTACAATTGTACTGTGCTGTTCTTTCTTTGAACTAGACATTTTCTGCGGTTATTGCTATAGTAGATCATAGAGAACAGAGTATATGTGAAGTTTTGTTTATTTTTAGGGGAAACTAAACCTAAGACTGTAATAATACTTAAAGATAGATTTAAAGAAGACGTTCTCAGAACAACGCAACTCTACGAGTGGTTTTCGCGTTCGAAAAGGTCATTCGCAAAACAACGTCGATCTGGCTAATCTTCTACAACAAAAACTGACAAAAAGTTCGAAACGCTATCAATAAATTCGTCGCCCGACAATTGAAGATATTTCTTATTTCTTTATCTTGAAATTTTAACAGAAGTTGTGTGTTGTAACCTAAAGAATCAATTGCTGGATACCCTCGAATATTTTTCTCAAATTTTGAATAGTAGTGAGAGTTAGTGTTATGGTGTTATGATTCTGAAAAAAATAGTAGTCAAGCCAGTGGATAACGTCACTAAATGTCACGGCACGTCGAATCTGATTAGATCTGGAGGCAATGTTGATTTGTTTTTTGATGTCTAAGGATTGTTCACAAAGAAGTTGACAAATTGTTAATCGGGATTTCCACATGGACGATTTGAAGAAATTGCATAAAAATGTGCGATGAATGTGACCAAACGTATAAGAGGTTGGCGGCTGGCTGCTCCATCGCGACAGTGTTTTTGACAAAAAAAGAAATAGTCGTTATATGTACCTGGTTTCTCTTTCTCTATTTACTTAACCTTGCATCGGTATGAGCTTTTCTTACTCCCACACGCTAAGAAGGAGGTTAGAAGAAAATATCTGAAGAGAACAAAGTTCACAAAAATTCGTTCCAGGTCGTAAACAATATCTGTTAAGGAACTTCAAAAATGTTTTCAGCAATGAGAAAGACGTTTAAACAGGTACGGCGCGCCGAGTGAACAATACTTTGGAAACTAAAGTATTTGTAGTAAAATTAACAGAAAATGAGAGCAAACTATTTTTATCGTCCTTTTAGAATCTCTGAACGTCTTTGAATATGCCTATTGAACCTATCTTTGATTACAGCATTTTTAACCTCTATGTGGTCTTGGTCCTATTTCACCAACTTTTTCACTTTAGCCTTGGATATTTCAGATTACCTAATTTGTTGGGTTTCGCCGTTAGGTCCATTTCTTTTATAATATTCACCTTCATAGCTTTATACATCTTCATATGAGCAGATGATTGAAGTATTTTTACCTGCCTGGCTTGTGTATCCTTGCAGCTATACAAACTCTCACAATTCTTTTCCATTTTTTGTTATATCCTTTTCAAAGAGATTGTACCTGATGCTTCCAGAGAGACGTTAATTAGTATACTATCCTGTATACACGCAAGTCGCTTTAGTTACCTTACACTTCGGTTTGGGTTTAGCTCGGCTTCCTCGGCAGGACTAGTTTCTATACTCACACAGTAGTTGTGAGCCCCTGAGGGCTACTTCACACAAACTCAAAGTGTTTTGCTCTTTTAAGCCTGCGCATTAAATTTTGATTGTCAAGAAGTTGCAAAACTTTTTGGTTAAGGTGGTTACACGCGTTTACTGCGTTAGATATCAGTTAATTCAGCAAACCTTCCTTTCGCCGCATTTTATTAATTTTGAAATTAAATAGAAATCACAGAAAGCTAAGTCAGGTATAGTATCTTATAGTGCGAGCAGTATTGTGTTGCGCTTTTCATTTTAGCCGTCTGTATAATAACGGACCCTTATTTTTAAAATCTGTATATCAACACACAATCAATAAATTTTATATTAATGTACAGATTTTAAATATTAATTACTCTGAAAGAGACAACAAAAACAAAGTTTGTCAAAACGTTAATGAGATTGAATAAAAGTCAATATAAGCCAAACTCCAAAGAAGAAACAAAAAAACATTCGTTATTAGAAAGCTATTTAATTTTAAACCTAAAAAAGTTATTCTGTTTATTAAAAGGCTGTGTACTCCATATGTCATTTTAGGTTTATTCTAAGATAAAGGGATATATTTGGTCAGATTAGAATGTTAGTAAAATGCCGATAAACATAGAACACACGTTTGTTTTATATAACATACTTAACTGAATAATAATTTTGTTTTGTAAGCCATTTGCGGAGTACTGTTTGTTGACATCCACTTACTGATCATTCCAAAGTGACACTACGCTCATATGGTTGAATTTGATGGAGTCTGTGGTTGATTGACTTGATCAATAAGGTTGATATATAACCCCTTTCCACATTAACTTTGTAAATTCTGTATACGCATTTCGACAACCAAGATGTACACTGGAGTGTACATCTTGGTTTTGAACGGTGTGGATCGCGTACGGAGTTTGATTTTCGTGCGGTTGTTTTTCGCCGTGGTTTACCAGGTGCGACACTTTGAAATTATCTGCTGATGATGACAACTTGGTTGTCGAAATGCGTATACAGAATTTACAAAGTTAATGTGGAAAGGGGTTATATATCAACCTTATTGATCATTACGCTCATATGCTTCAGTAAATAGTTTTCCTACTTTATGTAGACCTATTATGCCACATTGTATTTTAGCCATTCTGTAAATACTTGATTGAAAAATTGGGCTACAAAACGAGTCGTTCAAAAGCTGTAATCTGTATCTACAATAAGTTGCATACAAATTATTGTAATACGATTTAATTTTGCATTCAGATGCTTGTCACCTGCGTGATCATCCAGGAACAATAAAGCTTTATTGTTTTTTGAGGAATGTGGAAAGTTAATAGAATGCTAAGGTCACTCATGAGGAAGTTCAACTATATTTCTATTGGATCATCATCAATCAGTTCCTGTTTGCACTTTTTCTCGCGACTATCAGAGTAGGACGCGTGTAACTACTTATATGAGGGATTTATACAATATAATAGTCGTGTAAATACAATTTTTCTGTCTTTTCTTCCCTTTCGTTGCTACTGTTTTTTTTTTTGTGGGAATTGAACTGTAGAGGATGGCGATTAATCGATAGTATACATGCGACCAAAACTGATGTTCTGCTCTACTATTGTTCGTTTTAAGATAATGGACAATGTGTGCATTTTCGGCTAGTTGAATCCTTGCACACGAGTCGCTCATGTAGCCTCAGGGGTCATACGAGAAATGTAGATTTCAAGCTCTATAATCGACAGTCACAACCTGTCATTTTCTGAATTGTATTAAATTGTTGGCGTAAGTTAACTTTTTTCTTCAAATTCGAATGCTAATACTCTGATCTCTGTGGTATTTAGACCAAACATGCAGATTTCTGGTTCTTTTATGTAATGTACGATTTCACGCTCAAAGTTGGTTGGAAATGAAATGCCCTAACAGCAAAGTCTTGTTATTGTGCAGCCCTTTAGAGCAGGTATGGGCATCCTTTGACATGTTGTGGGCCAAACTTTAATGTGCAAATACGTTGGCGGGCCGCGTTTAAAATTAGTGCATTTTAAAGTAGTGTTTATAATTTTTAGCGATAGATATCAGATACGAAATAATACGACGTCTCGCGGGCCGGATCAAATCTTACAGCGGGCCGGATCAAATCTTATAGCAGGCCGGATCCGGCCCGCGGGTCGGTTGTTGCCTACATATGCTTTAGAGCAAGTATGGGCAACCTCGCAGACCGCGTTTAAAAGTAGTGCATTTTAATGTAGTGTTCATAATTTTTAGCGATAGATATCAGACATGAAATAATACACAATGTCTCGCGGGCCGGATCAAATCTTACAGCCGGCCGGTTGTTGCCTACATATGCTGTAGAGCATCCTTCACGTCAACGCTACTGCTCTGACGAGTAGTTCCAATATATTTATCAACCATGATACATAAAATATGTACAGATATGCGTATGTTATTTAACCCAAGGAGATAACTTGGTAAAACAGTGTCTAGTATATCATCAATAATTGCTAAATATTACCAAATGTTTATTTACACGCAATCACAACCTTTATAACGTACAGGACATTAAATAAACTAAAGTAAAAATGAAAAAGACAATTTCCAAATCGTCTCCAATTTTTCATTTATTAAGAACTCAAACTTAATTTCTATGATTTAAGACATTTTCTCCGTTGTATTAACGTTTTGATGGCAGCAGCTGAATCTATCACTCAATTGCCATCTTACTTTTATATGTCATTTTAGGCTATTTTTCCCAAACAGAATTTAATAAATTTATTGAAAATTTACGATTATTTTTGGCAACCTCTTTGTATTTCATTCATTTTGAAACATATTTAGGGTTAAATAGAAGAAAACAAGTTCTTCTTACCATTTGACGTTTTAAGTCGGAATTGTCAGAAGAAACATAATAAAACATTTTTCATGTCACTATCTGAATTTTGACATTATAGAATATTTTTAGTTCAAAATTGCACGGGAGTTATAATTACGGCGCTGACTGTGGGATTGTTCATTAGTTATTTGGTTCGTAACTTGCATAAATGTAAATAGTGTACGAAATATAACACTAATGACGGCTAAATGTCATCCGAGATAATTTTCAAAATTATTAGTGTAAAACAATCTCTGCAAATTATATTGGGTATTCAAAGAAAAAAATGGACAGGTGAATTTGAAACAATGTTGCGTTTTACGGTGATTCAAAGATAAATACGATGAAACCTATTCTCAAGCCAAATAAACTTAAAAAAGCCTCAAAACGAAAAAAGAGTGCCAGATTCGACGAGACGAACATTTTGGAGACATTTCATCCTCCCGATAAAGATTATGGTCATATGACAATAGATGAACCAAAAACACCATATTACAACGCCGAACAGAAGGATTTGGATCCAGAGGAGTTGTCACAGAAACTTTTAGATGCTGCCACGCATAAGGAATCGGCCGAGTGCCTAGAAGAAAACGAAGAAAACGAAGAGGATGACGAGGAAAAGAAACGGAAGAAGGCGGAATTCGAAAAGAAACGAAAACAACACTATGACGAATTCAAGAAAGTGAAAATGGCAAAGAACTTGTTAGCACAAGAATCGGACGATGAAGATATTTCGCAACCGAGTTCTTCAAAAAGCTAATGTTGTTTTTCTATATAAGTGATTTTGTGCTTGATGAGTTGTTTAAAGATATCCTTAAACCGAAAAATTTCTTTTAATTGTTGTTTTGATGCCATTATATAATGATTTGGTGGAGTTTTAATAAACACCTTTCATACGTAATTGGAAAAATAAATGGCAAACTAATAAAATGTTTTTTTAAGTAAATCAAGAAAAAATAAGAACTTTCTCGCGAAGTATTAGAGAATGATGTTATGAACAAGATAAACTTTTTATACTCATAATTTCAAGGCAAGTTTGAAATATTAAAATAATTTCTTAAAAAACAAGTAGTGTATATTTAATCACTGAAGGTTGATATATAACCCCTTACCACATTAATTTTCGAATTCTGTATATGTATTTCGACAACTAAGTTGTCATCATCAGCAGATAATTAAAAAGTGTCGCACCTTGAAAACTACGGCGAAAGATACCGGTACGAAAACAAACTCCGTACGCGCTCCGTACCGTTGAGAACCAAAACCAGAATGTACATTCTGATTCTCAACGCGATGTATTAGAGAATGATGTTATGAACAAGATAAAGTTTTTATACTCATAATTTGAAGGCAAGTTTGAAATTTTAAAATAATTTCTTAAAAAACAAGTAGTGTATATTTAATCACTGACGGTTGATATATAACCCTTGCCACATTAATTTTCGAATTCTGTATACGTATTTCGACAACTAAGTTGTCATCAGCAGATAATTAAAAAGTGTCGCACCTGGAAAACTACGGCGAAAAATACCCGTACGAAATCTAACTCCGTATGCGATCCGTACCGTTGCGAATCAGAATGTACATTCTGGTTTTGGTTCTCAACGGTACGGATCGCGTACGGAGTTTGTTTTCGTACCGGTATTTTTCGCCGTAGTTTTCAAGGTGCGACGCTTTTTAATTATCTGCTGATGATGACAACTTAGTTGGTGAAATACGTATACAGAATTCGAAAATTGATGTGGCAAGGGGTTGTATATCAACCTTCAGTGATTAAGTGAATCAACCACAGGCTTCATCAAAATTACCTTCAAGTAGTGTATAGCGAAATGCACCATTCAATTCACTTTCATCGAAAACGAAAAACAGTGACATTCTTATTACCAGATTTATATCAATGAAAATAATTATTATATGCTACTAAATTTATAATTTTACGATTATTATATATAATCAAAATCTCTTATTTGAGAAGTTGTGTACGCGGTGTCATGCCAGAATAGTTTAACTAGTAGAGTCCAATTTGTAAGGGTTATTATATTTATAGGGGATAAAAAACCTCAATATTATGGATCGTCCCTTTCGTCTGTAATGGTTGGGGTGTCGCAGGGGTCCGTTTTGAGTCCACTGTTGTTCGTTCTTTTTATTAATGACATTGAGGGCTTTATCAATTATGCTTCGTTTAAATATGTTGATTATTCAACTGCAGTGGTTTCAGGACCGGATGGTTGCGCTGTGGGGAGGGATCTGAATGCGATACTGGCTGAGTTAAGCGGTTAATTCTCTGGCAATGTTTTACGTCTCGATTCAGATAAAACAAACTTGCGGATAGAGTTGAATGGTTTCACATATAATTATAACTAATAAACGAACCAATAAATTCTTGAAAATGTCTCTATCAAAATTGGGATATACATTGTGAAAATTTGTTAAGGTGTTTCTAAATCAGGAACTTAATATTATTTTATAAGCAAACTTTTTTAATTTTATTTTATTATAGAGAAGCGTACTCCCGGGTCTTGTATGGAATAATTTTTATGGCCACCAGGCAGCTGCGGAGGACGTATTTTTGGTGCAGATGCGAATCGTTTCATCGTCTCGCAGTATTTTCAGTATAAGTTCTTTTTAGAACTAGCGATGCTTAAGCCGTTCAGCTCCTAGTCCAAGGAGCCAATTAGCTCTTCGATTACAGATTCCAAACGTGAACAGTACAGTGATGGATCATTTTTGAAGTATATAGATTTTATTGCAATTACACCAAATAATGTTATTGTAATTTCAGAGAGTTGCAGAAGCGTTAAATATTTGCAATATTTAAAAAAGATTGAAACAAAATGAGCTTCTACGAAGCCCTATAAAAAAACCAGAAAAAAAACTTGTACGTGATGTCACTCTAGCAATAACAGCGACAATATGCAATCCTATATATGATGTATATAAAAACAGTAAGCTATTTAAACTGATCAACTGATCGATCAAATTAAAGAGATTAATATAAGGTTATTTTAGAGCAAAATTTTAAAAGAGAATTGTTATTATCAATGCTAGGGGACATATATTTCAGGGATCTGTTAATGTTCTTGACAGAGTACTAGCAGATATTGGTTTCAAATATAAGAAAGATCGTCCAGTCAGAGAATTATTGGAACAAACACATGTTGTTCCTGCTTGTACAAATTTTCTAAGAAGGTATATGTATAATTTACAAGCTGATAGTTCAATACAATGTGTTTACTAGGATGAGAATTGGATATTCAAAAATAGTACTTTTAAAAAAATTGCGGCAAGACGATGGTCATAAAAGTGTTCGGAAATTGAAAGACTAGCTCTGCGTTAAGTATAAACGTCATTTTATAAATACAAATTTTGCTTTTTAGTAAGGTTCAAAGTACAACATATAATGGTTTTATCAAAGTTGTCTCATTAGTTCACTGAAACTGGTTCAGTGTAGTAATTGAGCCCTAAAGATGTCCCATACCAATGGGTATGAAACGTCGGCAGATATACAAGTGACGCGGTTCCAGCCCGGAAGCATGGACGTCTACGTACCAGATTTCTTACATTCCTATTTTGAAGATCGGCAGCAAGCTGTACATTTTAATGGCGTAACGAGCGAAGTAAGAACCACCAGATATGGAGTGGCGCAATAATTAATTTTTGGCCCTCTTTTATTTCACCTGTATATCAATGACCTTCCATAATATATCACAGATCTAGTGGTACAATACGCTGACGACATAACGTTTCTATGCAGAGATAAAAACGACCAGCGACTTGAAGTAGAAGCGAAATAAAATACTATGAAAAGCCATGGCATGGTTCTCAGCAAATAAATTAATTCTCAATGAAACTAAAACTGTCAAAATGGCTTTTGCTTCTAAACGGAATAAAACTTCCGTAAACAACAATTATAAACAAGGAAACGGCAAAAACAGCCCACCATGCGCTTTTTCACTCACGAATAACTTACAGTATCCAATTATGGGGCGACTCAGGTCATGCAAATGATATTTTTGTTTTTCAAAAGAAGGCATATTTATAAAAAATAAAATAATGTCATAGCGTCCGCATATATACAAACAATTGACGAGCGCTAAAAGAGAGTTACCAGGCCAAAAGAGAAAAGGAGAGGGAAGATCAATGCAGCTGAGATACAAGCAACCGATCTTACTCCCAACCACAGGCTATTTACTACCGCTGCCCAACACAAACATCTAGATCTGTTTAACAAGCTGTCTTTATCATGAATTAAAAAAACATTTTCGAAATTTAAAAATGATTTAGAAGGATTCCTTTTAAAAAAAGGCTTCTACACAATAACGGAGTTCCTAAAGAAAATCAAGTCAATCAAATATTAAAGTGTATATTTTATTATGTTCACATATACACCCATGCATACAACCCATACGAACGCACACGTACGTTACCAATATATTTATATTTCATATTGATGGGGAAACAGTTTGATAATGCCTATATTTAATAAAAGAGGATAGAACCCAGTGTGATAATTATATACCAATATGCCTCTCACCAATTGCAAACAAAATTTACACGAAAATAATACAAAACAAACTAGATGATGAGCAAACAGCGCTTAGAGAAAAAAGATAAACCACGGATAATATATTTATATTAAGATAACTCATGTGACTCAGTACAAAGACAAGCAACAGAAAATTGTTTGAAATTACTAGGCACACTCAAGAAATTAATACAAATTGTAAAATCAACACAGACGCACAAGCAAAGGTGGAAACAAATAGAATTCAATCAGAAGCATTTCACATTAGAAAGGGAATAAAACAGGGAGATAGCTTGAGATCATATATATAGAGGGCGCCACTAATCAAATGTCAGAACTAAAAATTAACTCAACAAGAATGCCTCGCAGAGTTGGTTTCTGTTTTGGGAAATGAAGCACCAGATCAGTCAACAATTTCTCGTTGGTATAGAGAATTCAAACATGGACAGATAGTCTTAGCGACGATCCAAGAGCAGGTTCACCAAAAAACTGCAGTCACTCAGGAAAACATCGATGCTGTGCGCAAGATCACCAACGACGATCGACATGTGACATATCGCCAGATCGAAGCATTATTGAGAATTTCAAAGACCTCAATTTAAGCAATTTTGAATAAAGAATTGTGTGTAAAAAATAAGTTTCCCGTTGTAGACCGAAGAACAGAAAGTAACCAGGATGAATTGGTGTCAAAAACTCTAGATCGCTTCAAAGCCAGAAACTCTAAAAACGTGCACAACATTGTCAATGGTGATGAAGCTTGGATTTACTCATACGAGCCAGAAAATAAACACCAGTCGTTTGTTTGGGTGTTCCAAGGTGAAGAAAAGCCGACAAAAGTCATCCGTTCTTAAAGCGTCTCTAAAAAGAGGGTCGCGGCATTTGTCTCGAAAGCAGGTCATGCACCAACAATTCTTCTACAGGATCAAAGAACTGCTACTACCGATTGGTATACAACCATTTGTTTGCCAACGTTACCAACATTAATTTTCGTGGAGAATACTTCGACAAAAAATGAAGTTTTTAAAAGCTATCTACTGTTTTATGCTAGTTTTACATGCAAAACTTAAAAGACAACCCGCGTAATGGATAAATTACTCAAGAATACGAGGCAAAGTACGGCCAAACTATAGACTACAGAAATTTGATACCAATCAGAATAGATAGCCTACTATATGACAACGATCTTGTGCTAATAATAGATGGAAAGGCTAAAATGCAAAAACTGGTAAATCTATGGATGGAGGAAATATGAAAACTAAAAATGGAGATAAATATAGAGAAAAGCAAACTAATGGGTATAAACAAAAAGGAAGAGGAAAAACAAATGAAATAACATATAAGGCCCAAACGCTAGAAGAAATTACCATGATGAAGTGTCTAGGAAGTGTAATAGAAAATGATGGGAGAATAGAACTGGAAATAGCTAATAAAATAGGAAGAGCAAATAACATGTATCATCTGTTAAGTAAAACAATAATCGGATAAAGAAAAAATTAAAAATATAAAGCCGAAAGTAGAATATATAATAGCGATCCCCACTATTCTGTATGGAAGTGAAATATGTGTTGCGCAACAAAGACACAGACCAAAAATTAGTGCAGCAGAAATGAAATACCTCTGGAAGATAGCAGGAAAAACTTAAGCTAGAACACGTAAGAAACGAAGAATTTAGAGAGAAACTAGAACAAGAAGGATGTAGAAAAACTGGACAGTAACAGACTACTGAAAAGAATAGTGAAAATGAAGACAACGAAGAAACAAGAAAGAGGTGGATCTAGAATGACGTGGATAAAGTATATTACAGAGATAGGAAAAGCAAGGGGGGCAAACGATGGAGGATATGAACAAAATGCCGATTGGTAGGAGAAAATGGACGTACCTATAATGGGTAAGGAAGGCGGAACCTACTAATATCCGACGCCTGTGAGGGTATAAGGGAACCCGGGAAAGAAATACAGATATTGATGGTTAAATAAAGTACATTATTATTATATATTTTATACCTTAAGTATGTAATTTATTGACAATTATAGTTAGTTGTATGTTTTCAGTATTAAGCAATTGTAAAGAGCACATGGAATAAACGAAAGAAAATTATACATAGTTTTTAAAATTTTCTCTATTCCTTGCTAATTTCACGTGCAACTTGTAATTACAAACATAATTGCGTGCTATAGCTATAAATAAAATCATCAACTGAATTTGCATCAACTACTATGCGCCGACAAAATCTACCTTCTCTATTAATGATGTCATTTCATTTTCATACGAATATAATACTACTCTTTGTGGGTGAATACCTATGGCTCATAGTGTATAACATTTATTAAATAAAACCGTACGATTTTTGTCCTTGTGTGTTTAATAAATCACTCGTTTTCCCTTTCCTATTTTTCATTTGCCACCTTCATTTAACATTTAGCAAAACACACTTGTTTAATCCACTACATATACACGTATTGTAATGTAGTGTTTTGATGCATTTACATAAATGCATACATTTATACTTATTATTAATATCGGTGTTTGCGAACGCTACTAAATGGAAAATACTGAGAATCGATGCAAAACAAGTTACCTAATGAAATTAAAATAGGAAAGGCGCATTCCTAAACTCAATTAATCATACACGTGAAATGACAAGTAATAATTACCGCACTTTTTTCCATTAACCGCAAACAACCAACTCAAGCAAAGAAGGGCATAAATATGCATGTGCGCATGCATGTGTGAGTTTCTGGAAGTGTGTGCGTGCGCGTTTAAAGTTGTGAGTGGGATTTTAAGTGTAATGGCGTTTGGAATAAACAATAAACAAATTTGGTTTCGATAGTAAATTGTTAATGCATGGTGCTCGATATGACAATATTTTTGAAGCAGATCAAACTGAATAAATAATAATCCATATCTTAACATTTACTAGCAACTTAATGCCAATTACAGGGACATTGACAGGTTGTTAGTTATTACATATGTATGTACTTGCGGTACGACATAAGTCCTTTGGTTGTTAGCATTCACTCAGATAGTTGATTTCCAGACCTCCGGCGTGATCAATCACTGAGATATCAGCCGGATATACAATATTTTGAAAGTATTAGATGTACCAGAGATGATACATCAAATAAAGTTTCACTTGATTTTAAAGATGTAAAGAAAATATTAACTTTAACATCTTCCAATAAACAAATATTTTATCAACTCCACGCTTAAGATAAGTTCCGCGAATTTTATGCTGGTATGTGTAATGGGAATACTATATAATACAAGAATATTCAAATGGACAAAAGAATAATAAAGATTTCTTAAAGCTAAGATATTAGAAAATCTCTTACAGGATCGAATAATGAAACCTACACAGCGTGACGCTGATTTATACATGTAATAATGGTGAAGAAAAATCGACAGTTAAATATTACATTCAAATCCTTGACTTTATTTTTTCTAATAATATTGTGAAGGCCCAGAGCATAATATTAAAGGATATTTTATTGTTGAATATGTAACTATGCTGCACTTGTCAATATTTAGCTAAATGTTATTATTACAGCATCAACTGCTTTTTACATCAAAACTTCTTTGTAACTCATGACAATCAGAAAGAGAAGTTGTTTGACAAAATATTTGTTTGACGATATATTCGACAATGCGGAATGAGCATTGTCTTGGTGGAGAACCCATGACTTGTCCTTCAACATTCGGCTCGTTTTTTTCCTTATTCTTTCAGGGAGTTGAGCAAGAACGTGAAGGTAGTAATGTTGATTAATAGTTACTTAACATTTTTCCGGCGAAACAAAAAAAAACAACTCTAATGTGAACGAAGGCTACGGCTATACTGATTTGTTTACAGAGGCGAGAGGCTGCATTCGAAAGAGAAGGATTCACGATAAATAGCTGTCAGTCGTTGGCGTTTGGCGCATGCGAACTTCTTCTGTACCAGCGTCAGTCTCGTTATTTAACAGCCACACCTCGTATATCCCGCTAAAAAGGCTATTGGGATATTACGTCCCAATGAAAAATGTTTTTAAAAAGAGACATTTTCCTTCAATTTCTTCTGTTCATCAGAGTTGTCAATCATGGACCGTATATTTTCTTGCGATGAGTTTGAGCGGATACAGTTTTGCAATTTATACTATTTACCGTTCTTAACATGTTTTTAATTTTTTGCTTATTTGTTTCCTGGAATAATACTTTCTAGACAGCGTAATTAAAGCTGTTCCTTCTGCAACATCAAATGGTTTGCTGCAGAGTATTGCGCACATTAATATTGACATAACACCTTTCATAATCGTTGGTTATATTTAAATAAACTGAATGGTAATAATGGGCATGATTACTAATGAGACGTCCGAGCAATATGAGAGCGTAGTCGATGGCTGCGAACACAGATTCGTATAAGATCTCTACTAACAAGATTATTGATTTTATTCTCACTTACATCATGATATTCTCCACCACATTTAGGAATTTGATGTTATAAAATGTAACCAACTGTAATTTTTCTGGAAAATACTTTTATTAAGTAGGTAGCAAAATTTATATAAAGTACTTTTATTAGGTACAAAAACAATTTGCTTACAATTTCTTTGTAGTAATCGAATTAAGCAAAATATCCTATAATCGTATTTCCATAGTTTTAAAAATGTTTTGCTGGTAACTTTTATTTCTTATAATCATCTGGATTCGTTCTTTTTACAGGAGATTCATCGCATAGTTCCCTAGTTTCACTATTCGGTTAGGGGCGGGTGCTTCGAAGAGCAAGGAGTTTAGTAAGCAAATAATGTAATAAATACACCTTCCTAAAATAAATATTATAAAATCAAAATAACGCTAATATAATATTAGTGTTATTGATAAAGTAGATAGCGTGCTAACGAAAGGTTTAGATTTACCAGATTAAAACAAATTTTCGGTGATAATCGGCCTACAGATCCGTCAAGTATCAACAACGGTTATTGTAATTACACAAGTATTTCGTCATTAGAAGTCGCAGAAGACGTGTTTTCTATATATAAAAACATTTATTTCTCTCAGTGAGCACGGTTGCATTAAGAAACTGTTGAGCTCAAAATAACAAGTTTTAATAATATTGCTTGCTCTTCTTTTAGATTACATTTTTTAAATAACGATGCGATACGATGAAATGAATATTCATTAAAATTACTTTTATAGTTTTTCGGAACATATACACTAAGGTACAGATGGTTTTGGTTTTGAGTTTCCCAAGGAGCTTTCCATAACGTTCTTGAAACTGATTCAGATAAATCGGTCAGTGACAATTAAGTGATAAAAAAAAACATATGGATTAGAAATTTTCAGAATAGAGTTGCTCTTCTGCTAACTGACTTAACGTAAAATGTTGCAAAATAAGAGGCAACATTTGATTTTTATATTATTTTCTGTCAATCAAGTATGTCATAATATTAAGTAGACATAAACCGATCATCAAAACTGCAGCGTTCTTCGTATGAATTACGCATTTTAAATTCTTAAAACGGAAAAAGTTTCGCAGAATACCTACAATTTTTGGTAGAGAAAACGTACCAAATCGTTCGATGGTTAAGCCACTGTCGAAAAATTTGAGGGTACTGGTTTAGTTGTAAATCGAGTTAAAGTCGGGCAGGACTGCCTATCGAAAATATTGCCGCATTGGTAGTAAGTCTGCTGGGTATCCAATAATCTTGAGTAGTCATCGCTCGAAAGAGTTGGCAATTTCGAAAACCGCCTTACAGCGGATTTTATAGAATAATCTTCATCTTTTCTCTATAAGATCCAGTTATCTCAGGAAATTAAGTCGGCAGATCTTGCGTGGCCCAGATTTGCCAACTGAGTATTGCAAAATCAAGATTTTTCGAAAGAAAATTTGCACTCTATTTGGGTAGGAATGTGAACAACCATAACTCTGGTGTTTGGGCTATTGCTAATTCTCGACAAGTTCATGAGAAAAAAATGCACTCGCAAAAAGTGATTGTTTGGTGTGGGTCTTGGAATGACGGAATTAATGGACCGTATTTTTTCCAGGACAAAGCCAGAAATGTTAATAGTTAATAGTGACCACTATCGTGACATGATAAGGGAGTTTGTGTGGCCTGCATTGGTTACTATGTATCTGAATAATATGAGATTTCAGCAGGGCAGGATAACTTGCCGTACAGTACAAGACGCAATGCAGTTATTGCAAGAGAGAGTTCCGGAGCGTGTCATTTCACGTAATGGTAACTAAAATTGGTCTCCGATATCGTGTAAATTCATGCCACGGGATTTTTGGCTATGGAATTTTGTCGCACGCATATTCCAACCATCCCATAACAACTAATGAGCTGAAGAATATAATTTGACGGTTATTGGTAAAATTGAGCGGTAAATGAGCATAAATGTTGTCAAAAGTTTCACTAAAGAAGCAAGAGTACGCCAACAAATTCTTGGTGGCTATCTGTCAAGATGTTCTATTTTATTTTTAATTGAAGTTTAGTACTTTAAGATGCAATGTCTTTCATTAAAGAATTAAATGTTGCGCTTTTTTAGGTCATTCTTTGTCTACAGAAAACGGCAGCGTAAATACGAGTTTAAACTCATATAGCGTGTTCACGAAGTTCTTTTTATAAAACCCAGCGGAATCTATGAGGAGGTAGCGGGAAGTTACAAGCTGATTAATTATTTACGTATATACATACTTATGTGATACAAGACTATTTTATTTGATCGTATTTACAGTAATTTACACAAGAACCAAACCCCTCTAAATGCATTTTTTCCGTTATTTTTGAAAAGCGAGTATTTTTGTTAATCCCTCACGTTCTCTTTACTTCGAAATCATATTTTTCCAAGTTAATTTCATTTGCGAATGATAAGACCACATGTAAAATGCGTGCTCAATACAATAGCAAAATGGAATTGTTATTTCTTCATGAATACTGGAGGAATCTCTAAATATCGAACGAATAGGCATTAAAATCTTTATAAAGAAGCGTTTATAAAAAATAACCTAGAAAATATTTGTAATAATTTGAGAATTTCTTATTCAAGAATAAACCAACATTAACATTAAAGCGAATGCAAGAATTGATAACTGCGAAACATGTAAATGACTATTCATTGCTAGTTATGAGAGAATATTCAGAAGGCAAGGTGTAATGAAATTTCTTTTGTTGTAGCGACATGTTGAAAAACATTTATTCCGCAGAAAATTTTAAAGCGCGAATGGAAAGTTTATTACAGATGAAGGTTTTTTTATCTTCTTTTGGACTTCCGGGCTAGAACCGCGTCACTGGTATAACTGCCGACGTTTTGTACCCACTCGTATGGGATATCTTCAGGGCTCAACTACTGCTACTGTTTGTTGCACTGAAACTGAAGATGTCCCATACGAGTGGGTACGAAATGTCGGCAGTTATATCAATGACGCGGTTCCAGTCCGGAAGCCCAGAAGAAGATAGTATGGACCACGACCGCGGTTTTTATGTTCGTCAACAAAAAGCATGAACAGGGACTGGTAAAGAATGATTGAAAGTTCCTTTAAGCATCTGATCAAGATGCATGTATAGGCATGTCATAGCGAGTATAGTTTTGAGAAGATTCACATCTTCACAGCCACTTTAAACGATCAGGGAACAGTGGAAATTAAAAAAATGTAGATTATAGTTTGCGAAATGAGTGTTTAGTTTTAGAGAAAAACGATCCGATATATAGTAGTTGCCATTATATATCATGGATTGAAGAAAATACCAGAAAAGGTTTAGATTGCCCGTCTCTCGACGCGAATCTTATAGAAAATGTATGAATTCTAATAAAGCACAAACTTCACGTAAATCGACTTTTACGTTAAAAGCTTTATCTAGGGAAATTAGGAAAATATGTCAATTATTATCTATCGGTTATGTCCAAAAATTGATTTCTAATATGTTTGAACGCTGTAAGGCCAAAGCAGGTAATGATAGGATTCAATATCTTTCTAACTTGTAGCATAATACTATTTTACAATTAATATTAAAATAAAACTTACTCATACTATCAATTATTGAATGCATACTTAATAAACAGCTATTTTAAAATTACTTATAATGAACAAACAACAATTTTATGCCAAATTAAGTCAGTGTGACGGGAATGCATATGTTGTTGGGCCTTTACTGTATCAACCTTTTACAGCCTATATACTTACAACAATCGACACCACTACAAACATCTTAGCTGGTGATAGTTCAGGTCACTTAGAAGGACCCAAAATTGGTGTCGCAAAATTTACAGAATTCGTTAAACCAAATGCAAGATTAGATGATGAAGTGGCGAATGAAACCCAATGCAAGCAAATCAATTCATGCTATATTTACACTTCGCAGGGATGCAAGTCTACTGACACACTTAAAACCTTAAATAGAATCCGTAAAATATCTGGGAATCCACTTTGGTGGTAAATTTAACAGGGCAGCTACACATATTCATGAAAAGAAAACATCTTCGATTAAGGTTCAGTATACAGTATTGGCTTCTAATCCTGAAATACTGCATCGTTTTGAAGAAAGAAAGCTGTGAGAAATCACCTGGTGTACGTTAACAATGACACTATATACCATGAACTAAAAATTAGTTTAGTGAAACGTCTGGAAGTGTACCCCAATTCATTAACAGTTAATTTGCTCGATAACAGATTGCACACATGCAGCTTGAAAAGCATGTAACCTTTGAACATATAGTTATAATTTAATTGGCCTAATCTACTTAGTATAAAGGAATCTTAATGTAATTTAATTTATTTATTATCCAACAGTTGTAAACTATTTTCAGGATATTATAAAATATTCATTTATACATTTCATACAATAGACACGGCGTACAGGAAAACAAAATAAAAGTTCTATTTAAAGTAAATTCATTATAAAAGAAAAGAAGAAAAAAGAATAGCAATCACAACAGAGAATCGGCAACAGTAATAAGAGAACAGCAAAAGCTTGCAAATAATGAAGATAGTTCAGTCGGTGTTCAAGAAAGTAGACTTCCGAAAGGAAGGTGTGCCAGGCTTGATACTGTAATATGGAACATGTAGTCTAAAAAGTGACATACAACATAAAAACGTCACCCGCTGCAGAGGTGATAGGGAAAAGTCGAATCTAATGAGGTTATGTGAATCAAAAGGAGGGTTAGTTTTATATTTCTTGTAATATAAATACTTCACAAACTTGTTCAGTACTATTGTTTTGTATTTTTTTTAGTAGTAGGACACCAAATCGAAGAAGAAAATTCTAATCTAGATCTCATAGGCGTTACAACGTACATACACTACCGGTCATATTTATTTGCCCACCCTTAGTTTTAGCCAAAATTATTAAACTATCAAATGTGTACTGAAAATTTATTTATTGTACCAATACAATAGTGTAAAATAAACATAAAATAGTTACATTTTTCTTATATAAAAACTTTATCATTAATTATTATTAAATTTTGCTCTCATCAATGTGCCCACCTTTATTTTTGATAACTGCGGCACATAACCGCGGCATCCTTTCAATTAATTTTTGCAGTGTATCTTCTGTAATTTGTGCCCAGGCTTCTTAATGTTGTTCCCACAGTACAGTGGTGGATGGTAGAGCACGTTCTCGAACCTTCCGGTCCAATTCTTCCCAAAGAAGCTCTATTGGGTTCAGATCAGGACTTTGAGCTGGCCATACCATTATAGAGATTTGCCTTTGCTCTTCTAGTTGACGCAAGTAATTGCCACACAATCTACATGTGTGTTTCGGATCGTTGTCCTGTTGAAATACAAAGTTTTCGCCAAGAATTCTTAGTCCTGAAGGAACAGCGTTATTTTCTAAAATTTCCTTGTAGCCTTCTTTTCTTAGGATTCCCTCAATTTTAACGAGATCGCCTACAGATCTCTCACCAAAACACCCCCAAATCATTACTGAACCTCCTCCATGTTTTACGGTAGGCGCAATACATTCTGGCAGTACTCTTTCTCCTGCGGATCTTACGAATATTCGCCTTTTACTACCGAAAAGTTCAAACTTCGATTCGTCTGTCCACAACACATTATTCCACTGATCAATCGCCCAATTCTTATGTTCTTTAGCCCAATTTAGTCGTTTTATCTTGTTTTGCTTTCGTAATAGTGGTTTTCGCAGAGCAGATCTTCTTTTATTGGAAAATGTACCACTTTCTTCAAATTTTTTAACGTTATAATCAACGGTTCTGCGATTTAATCGTAATTCTTTTGCAATTTCGCGATTACTTTTACCCGGCATTGCATTAAAATATTCACAATAACTCTCTATTTCATTGTTTTCGCAACAAAAGATGAACGATGACTGACATAAAATTTATTTTCCTTTTTGAATAACACATCCTAATATAGTAATTAGTTAGTACAATAACACAATATTGGTAATACCTTTCGGAAATGCAGGTAAAACTGTTAATACTGTAGGGATTAGCCTATATGATATTTATGGTATTTTTCTAATTTATGACACCTTTACGATATATCATAAACAATTTAAGATTTTCCTAGAAATTCATATGGAATTACTTCCACTAATAATAGGATACGTATCCGTAAAATCATGTGTATTATGTTTAATGAAGGTCCGATTTATCAAATAATTATTAGTTACTTACTACTCCCACAATGTATTCATTGAAATTAAAAGAAACTTCAAAAGTAACATCAGGGCCTTCTAGAGAAAATTTACGGGTCAAAGCTAAACCACGCAATTTATAATTAAAGAGAATGGGAATCCTTTTTCTGATAATACTTATTGTTTTACATATGTTCACATGGAAATGCAGCTATTAGTTCATACCAAGAGATTATTAAGTCGTTTTGCAAAAATAAGGAATTAAACTTGTTGTCTATTTTACAGTTATCAGTATATTATGAGACAAGAAGAGTCATAACGAACGATAGACTGGTCGCTAATGAAGATTAAAAATGCAAACTAGCGAATATATACGAGCTATATAAACACACACAAGCTTTCACTTCTTTAGAGGGGACGTCTTTCCCAATACCCTGAAGGAACAATTTCGACTGATGTTCGTTTTAGTCCCTCGAATTTATATATGTATACATATATAGTATATACCGCTCTGGAACCACTCCACATAATACCTCGCACCTGTTCGTTCTCTTACTTAAGAGAATGTTAGACGCCTATAAAAGCGTGAACAAATCAACTACGAAATTGAGTTCGTCCGGATGGAGTTTAAAGTAATCTCAATTCTCTACAATTCTAATCGGTATTGAGTGAATTTTCGAGATAAATATATGTTTAGCGAAGTATTAGATCGGAGTATAGGAAATGTATTTTTTCTTAATAATGCGCAATATTCTGCGATATTTGTGACAAGAAAAATTGTAATACAAGTGAGTCAGTTGATTTCTATATTGTGTGAACGCAAAGACGAAATTGTTATGTCCCTATTGGAAAACTCTTTATAATATCCAACTGTCACAAATGTGATCAACTTGTGGTTCGTTAATATTTATTGGTCCGCGAGACTTTCCCTCAGACACAACTCTTTACTGAATTTTAAATTAAAGGCGCAATGAAACTTAAATCATCCTGTACATGTGGTTCATAGCATTTTGTTGGTCTATGGCTCGGAAAACAAAGGGGGGAAAAAGGGAAATTTGGGAAAGACAAGAAAAGACTGATTTCGTATATTTTTAGTGGAAAAGACGAAACGGATCGTTAATAGCAAGTCTTCTTTTATGAGAAATGATCCATTTTTTAAAACATATTACAAGTGATTTGTGTCATTTAATTTATTTAATTACGTCCGACAGTAAAACCAAAGGGGTGACAGCAACAAAGTGCGCAAACAAAAAAATGTGTCTTATAAAATTAAGGTTAATTAATGAATTTACTCTTAACACAAACTAAAAATTGATAAAAAAAATAAAAGGAGGTTTTATAATTAATAACAACTGAAGTCACTCTCACTTTGTATGCATAAGAATGTGTAGTAAATATTTTCATATTTAGAAATCGTCTAAAATGTGTTGGCATGTATTGTGTCAATTTTCAGAACACAGAAACCAACCTTTGATGAGAGCTGTATGAATGGTATTCCTCTCTGAATATGCACTGTCTCTTTTATAAGAAAGGTATTTCAAAAATCCGCTGTGATGTCTCTCTAATTAAATTTGGCGAGAGACATACTGTCCAGATAAACTTGGAGCTGGAAATTGATAATTCGTTGTCGAAAGCGATCAGTATTAACTGTTGCACCAGGTTTCAACAGTTCGTAATACACCATGGCACTCTTGTCCCATCAAACACAGAGTATTGTCTTGCGACCGAAACGATTTGGCCTCGGAGTCGATGGGCCGGCTTTGACAGGTGATAATCATGATTTTTTGCGCTTAGGGTTTTCGAAATAAATCTATTATTCATCACCGGTCACTATTTGATGTAGGAACGACTTTCCATCATACCTTTGAAGCAGCATTTCACAGACCAATTTTCGATTTTCCATTTGCCTGTCATTCATTTGATGTGGCACCCATTTTCCCGTCTTTTGGATTTTTCCCATTATTCGTAATCGGTTGATAATCGTAAGAATGGTATTCCTCTCTGAATACGTACCGTCTCTTTTATAAGAAAGGTATTTTAAAAATCGCCTCTGATGTCTCTCCAATTAAATTTGGTGAGGGCCATACTGTCCAGATAAGCTTGGAGCTAGAAGTTACGCATAACAAATCCAAGAGTTTTTGAGGTCGATTTGCAGATACCAACAACGTGTTAAACATTTCTATCAAATAGTAATTCTAAGGTTTTTATAGATTGTTTAGACTCAAATGTTGCCAAATACGATTTTCAACAATCTATTATTGCTATTCAAAATATTGTTAAATTGACGAAAGTTCATTGCAGCGCAGAAGCTATTAATAATATCTTTTCTAAGACAGCTAAAGTAGGAAGCACAATAATCTGGTGAATTGAAGTCATCAGTCAATAAAATTGGAAAAATCCGACAGCAAAAACTTCCAAGTTTTCAAAAAAATGTACATTAGTTACCACAGTTAATGTTGAAAGAAATGTATACATCAACAACATAAAATTGAAATCCAGAAATAATACAAAGGGGACTAGGAAAGTTTTGCAATATGACGCAACAATGAATCGTAGGAGGCTGCTTGTTGCCACATGTTGAGATATGTTCATACGCGCACAGTAGTCGCCGCGCCATGTCGATGGGCTCAGTTATTCATTAGCAGTGAGAGTGTAAAGTGTTTGCGATGGCATCGTGGTCACGAAATGAGATAAGGGCAGTTTTGCGTTATAATTTCGTACGCGGTTTAAACGTAGACCAGTGCTTCGAAGAAATGACTCTTGCACTAGGTGATGTTTGTCCACATCGCAGAATGATATTCAGGTGGTGCAGAGAGTTCCAAAGGGGAAATTTAACTGTGGAGGATGCTGAGAGGCCGGGAAGGCCACGAACGTCAGTTACGGAGGAAAACGTTACTATTGTGAGGGAAGTGCTTGGCGAGGACAGGCGAGTGACCTACCAACAGATAGAGGAAACTTCAGACTAAATGCACCAGCAATTCGTTCGATTCTGTATGATCATTTGCACGTGAAGAAACTTTGACTCTCTGGGTGCCGCATCGACTGACTGATGAGCAGATGACACGACGCGTGACTTGGTGCCGGGAGATGCTAAAATAGTTTAATACGGGACAATCTCGGTATACGAACAACATCGTGACAGGTGAGGAGACTTGGCTGTACTATTACGATGTGCCGACCAAAGCTCAAAACTAAGTTTGGGTCTTTGATGATGAGGACACAACCGTAGTTGTCAGAAAATCCCGATCTGTAAAGAAGAAAATGATAGCTGTATTTTTCAAATCGAGCGGAATTGCGGAACGTGAAGTGGTATACTGAACAGTGCCTGGATAAAGATTTTGGATCTATGAAGAACCTGCGGCCAAAGTCAAGAATGGATCCCTGGTTCCTCCATCACGATAATTTTCCAGCTCACCGCGCCAAAACCTGCACCGAATATTTGACCACGACAGGATTGAAACTTCTCGAGCACCCTCCCTACAGTCCAGATCTGGCTCCCTGCGACTTTGCACTGTTCCTGCGTGTGAAAATGAAGCTAAAAGGGAGGCGGTTTTCCAGTGATGAGAACCTTCTGCGGGCTTGGGACAACGAGTATGCTTTACTCCCTAGTGAAACATGGCAGAACTGGTTTAAAGATTGGTTTCGGAGGATGGAGAGGTGTATTGAGTGTAGAGGAAATTACTTTGCAAAAATTAAATAAACGAAGCTGTATTGCAAAACTTTCCTAGTACCCTTTGTACATTTGCAAACCACATAATTAATCATGTTAACAGATAGCAGAGGAGAAATATCATATCAAACCTAATATCATATCAAAATGTAATTTATACACCACCTTCAATAAACCTATTAACAAGTTCAAACTTTGTATCACAGCGGCAGATAACAAACTCTTATCAAGTAATTAATCGTGTAATACAATCGTTAAACCATGTCTCAGTCGAAATAATTTTGTCATAATCAAAAGCAGTTAATTAGCAAGAAAAAAGTGAAAAGTAGATTATAATCCGAAAAGACACTAAATCTGTACAATCGACTTTAAAATTTGGGCTTTTCGGAAGCGTGTTCATGGCTAGTTCGATGGCTAAACTCCTTATACTAGTTAATTGGAAAATTGCTGTTTTTCACAATAACACAGCAAGGAAAAATACAGGAAAAATTTATAACTTGGCTTATTTTTTCCATCTCCCGCACTCATCTGGCCTTGTATATTTTAATTATTACTATTTTCAACCTTTGCAAAATACTTTGCTGTGGAAAAATTCCTTTAATAATGAAGTTCGAGCACTTGACAAAAACTTTTTTACGTTAAAACCATTTGAATTTTGTGTCAAAGCTACCTAATAAATGGTATTATTTAAGATTAAGTTATACGTATTTTTTGTTTTATTGAGAAATAAAGTTATTTTACTGAACGAATATTATTTATGATTCAACCTGATAGTCGGTCGATCTACTACTTCGCGTCAATTTTGCTTATTAGCCATTAAACTGTAATGTATTTTGGGAAATTTATTAACTATAATATAATAATGGCAAATGTAATTAGCAATTATAAGACCATTATAAGCACGAAAAAAAAACTGCATTTCTATAATTACTTCCTAACGTTTCCTTTCACGTCTAAAACTGATTTACCGACTACACTTCTTATAGTATTTCTAGCATTTACTATTGTTATGTATCACTGTTGGAGTCTGTTCATATTTTCAGCCTGTTTATACTTCTAGAACATACGTATCTAATGGATTTCTCATGTTAAAGTTCTGGATAAATGAAAAGAAATTGTATCAACGAAGACCGCTGACCGATACTGATGTGAAATGTGAAAATATTTTCAATATGTTATGTATTTGATTTCGAACAAGTAAATAGATGTTCTTCTTCTCTAGTCACGCATGGTTTTTACTGTAAGAGATTTATTTGTTACTTTCGAGATGAAGATGATAAATGGTCGATGTATAAATTATTGGACTCATTTTATTATTTTGTTCATATGAGATTAATAAAATTAGTTTTTCTTAATGGTTTATTTTAAGTATCTGTAGATATAGGGGAATTTATAAAACTAATAAGGTTCATTATATTCGAGAAGACAATCAAAATTGGAAGACAAATGCATGGTTGCTTCCTGGATATGGAAAAAGCTTTCGGTAGAATAAGAAGAGAAAACGTTCGGAAAAATTTAGAAAATAGGGAATTAGAAAAAGATCTAATAGAAATATAATATGTACTATATATATATACAGTTAAGCAATGAAAAATACATAGTGCGAGGATAGTTTGACAAGTAGTGAGAATGACACATAGGTGGCGCTCTAATTGGTAAAACAAATGCACTGTAATTTAGGTTACCTATTTATATGTTTACATTCCGATATTTAGATAAATCGGTTGATTAGTTTATTTTTGACAGCTGATTGAAACAGAAGCAACACGTCGTTTTGTTAAAATGGAAAAAGCAGAGTAAAGGTAGGAAAGCTACCGAAATAAAAGATGAGTTACGAGAAACATTAGGTGAATCTGCTCCATCATCTGCCACAATAAGTAGATGGGTAAATGAATTTAAACGTGGTAGAACAGGCTGTGTTCATGAAGCGGGCTCTGGAGCACCCAAAATCGTGACTTCTAAGGAAATGATTATAAAAATCCATAATATTATTACGCAAGATCGACGACTCAAAGTGAGAGAAATAGCAAACATGGTAAACATTTCAACAGAACGCGTACACCACATTTTAACGAAAGAATTGGGCCTTTCCAAGCTTTCGGCAAGATGGGTGCCGCGATTGCTTACGACTGATCAAAAGTTCACTCGTTTGCGCATTTCCAATGAGAGTTTGGACATTTATAAGAGGAATCTGGTTGATTTTTGTAGGCGATTTGTTACTTGCGATGAAACTTGGATACACTACAGTACACCCGAAACTAAACAACAGTCGACACAATGGTTAGAACGTGGTTCTGCACCTCCAAAGAAAGCGAAATTCACTTTATTGGCAAACAAGATGATGGCATCAATTTTTTGGGATTCAAAGGGCATTTTGCTCATTGATTGCCTTTAGAAAGGTGCCACAATCAACGGACAATATTATGCAGAACTTCTACAAAAATTAAATGTTGAGATTCGTGCTAAACGGCCAGGACTGGCAAAGAAAAAGATTCTGTTTCACCAAGACAACGCTCCCTCGCATAATAACACAGTTGCGATGTACAAAATCCACGAGTTGCATTTCCAATTAGTAGCGTATGCGCCTTATTCGCCGGATCTAGCTCCTTCCGACTTCCACCTTTTTCCAAATGTTCGTCTAACGATGAGCTTATCATCTTCGTAAATGACTGTTTTGCAAGCCGTCCGGAATCCCATTTTAGAGATGGCATAAGGGCATTGGAGCACCGTTGGAATAAATGTATTGCTCTTTTAGGAGAATATATTGAAAAATAAAAATTATTTTGTATTTAAAAATTCGTTTTTCTTTTCCATTCTCACTACTTGTCAAATTATCCTCGTATTTATTAACAAAATCGGACTATAACAGATATAAATTCTGACCCTATTAGTCTACAAATTAATGCTGGATGGAATTATCAAACAAAGTGAAAATAAATCCCTATAATATCGGATATCGGGAGCTAAGGCATGTTTGTTTTGTAGAACTATGCTGTGCAGATGATATAGTGATATTAGGAGAAACAAAAACAATTAAAAGTAAATATTAATATTCTTAACGAAGGCCAAAAATCATCAAAAGTGAAAACAAATAAACAAAACTAAAACAATGGCAGTCAAACAGCAAACAAAGAAAAACACCCGAGATTTAAATAGATAACGAAATACTATAAACGAGTAGATAAATTTATTTTTTTATTTATTTAAATTTACATACTTGGGAGTAATAATAAACAAATAAACAAAGAAGGAATATTGAAAGACGTGGTAAACTAAACGAAAAGTGACAAGACTGTACCATAACGTAAAAAGCAACTTTTTAGGTAAAAAATAAATACTAAATATAAAACAGTATAAATTAAATGCTTAACGAAAAGGGTCAAACAGTTTCTTAAACTAATTGCCGTTTGAATAACATTTCTGACAATTTTTCCTTTTTTTAATAACTGTAAAAGAAGAAATTTATGTAATCATATAGAACATCACCAAGATTAAAATTTGTCTGATCATTTACTACAAGTTAAAGGTGCATATTCCACAATTTTTAGATAAGAATCTTAGGTAAATTCTCCGTAAAATTTGGGAATTACCAAATTTCCTTCGAAAAACTTTGGCGATGGAAAGATGTTTTACCATGAAGTTATATTCTAAACTGAAGTAATCGGAACGGTTTAAAACGAGTCTTACAAAGGGCACTATAAATATTTTGCAAGTTTTGTGACAAGTTAAATGTAGAGACCCCGTCCCACTGTTTTGTTTTAGCTACTTATGAACTGTATCAGTGTAAACAGTCGGCTATGCCATCTTGAGCAAAAACGGAATACTGAATGATTTAAAGTTACGATTTTGTCCGTGAATTTAATAAATGATCAGTGCCTCTGCTAGATGATTTTCTACGTCGTATGACAGTATTCATGTGATATAAGGGGTTGCAAATAGGAAATTTCAGTTTGGAAGGTGCCCCATCTTATCCGTTTCCGAGGAGAGCATAGATGCTATCATTGAGATGTTCGAGTCTGCTAGACATGTAAGTTATCGCGAGATATAATAAGGGCACTTATGCAATTCATACCATTCTGTAACAAGGTTTTCGAATGAGGAAGGTATATTCCCTTTGGGTATCTTATGCCTTAACTGACGTGCAGATGGCATGATGCGTTTCATGGTACCGTGACATGCGGGAAGTTTATAGCATCTTGTTATGTTAACAGGTGACGAAACGCGTCTTCGATTACTGAAATGTGTCACTAAAGTACAGAATAAAGTTTGGCGTTTTGAAGTTGAAGGCATGCCTGTATCACTATGTCATTCCTAATCCGTTTAAAGTACTAGGGAATATTTCTCTTTACCGAGAGATGAATTACGGTACCTGGTATCGGAAACACAAAAGACAATCACTGCAAAGTGTCTACTTCGATTTATTGAAGCATCCTAAAAAACATGCGTCTTTGCTCAAGACTAGGTACCTTCGCCATAACAACGCATTGATCCATTGTTCCAAGTATCGAGTACAATGATATCAAAGATAATTGATTCAAAACAGAAAGTTTTCAGTTAATGTACTGTCAATATTTTTCATTTTATGATTGCCGTTGGTGTGCGAACGTTTGCGAGAGGTAATTCTTGTTATTAGTATTATTTTTTAATTTCGTATTATGATATTACTTTTGCTATTATCTATCTATTATATATAAACAACAGTACTTCTTACTATTGGGGCCAGCGAGAATAGCATGGCATATTTTCATAGTCAAGATGGCCAAGTTTCGTTACGAGCAATAATCGCTCTCTCCAAATAATATTGTGCCGTTTAGTGTTTATAAAGGATAAATTTCCTGGATCTAAAACTGTTATACTGGCAATTAAAGAAGATATATCAACAAGTACTATAAAGCCCAAAAAGACTATTTTAGCAAATAGGTGCAATTCATTGTATTCTTTGAGTAGCAGTATTTGTATGAACTTTCTTTTTTGTAGGATTATCGAATGGAGGTTGTCATAGCAGTACGGGATCAATTGCACTTCCATCCATATAAAATGAGTTTGATTCAACTGATTTTTCCATGAGAATTTAACGTACGAGCATATTTTCAATTACTTCTTAATACTATAAATAATGACGATGCGTTAAACAAAATCTTTTTCTCAGATGAAGCTTGATTTCATTTATCTGGCTATATAAATTCACAAAATAATGAAATTTGATCGGCAGAAGATCTACATATTTCCATTGAAACTATTTTCATTCTACTAAGATAAGTGTGTAGGTGGTAATGTTGCGAAGATAACTTATTGGTTCTATTTTTTTCCAATGAAACAACTACTGCTGTGAGTTCCAAAAAAAGTAATTTTTGAATACATTCTTAAATCAATTAAATGAAGATGAATTGTTATATGAACAAGAGGGAGAAGAAGCTATTGCGCAAACAACTTTTGTTATATTGCAATATTTAGAACACTTCTTTTCTCAAATATTAATATGTAGCGGAGGATGGTCCACTAGATCACCAGATCTAATTCTTTCGATTTCTACTAACATATTTAGGATGTTTAAAAAATAAAATCCATCATAATAGACTTCATAACATTGATGAGCTACAGGCAGCAATTCAGAATAAAATTCAGAATCTTAGCTCTAAAATACTAGGGAATGGTTTTGAAAACTGGAAAAGAAGAGTACATTTTTTCAATGTTTTTGAAAACTGGAAAAGAAGAGTACATATCTCTTTGGAAAATGGTGAACATCACTTCTAACACAATTTCATGTTATTAACAAATATTTCATTAGAAAAAATGTATGTATGTAATAAGTAAAATTACATTATGCTAAAAATAAATAGAATCAATTATAACTAGTAGATAAATTTGATATAAAATTGAATTAATTTTTCTATAATACACCACTATCTACAATCTCATAACTAATGCCACTAGCAAATCCTAAATAGATCTGAAATTGAAACACTTTAATACCAACTCTTCAGCGGCACCAATGATTTTGTCCTTTTTGAACGCATCTCATGTATTTAGGCGCTGAAACATTCTCTCGATGATATTAATTGTGGAGTGAATGTTTAGCTTTTAGAAGAAACGTGGGCTAATTAGTTTTACGACTGGTTTCAAAGAATGGGCAAATGCATAGAATGTAGTGGAAATTATGTAGAAAGTCTGAAAACTAAAGCTCTATTGCAAAATTTTTGTAGTTTCCTTAGAAATTATTCTCAAATAATAATAATTAAAAAAATAAAATGCTGTGAGGACACCGTTTTAGCAGTATAATGGAATATTTCGATGGTACATTTAAAGAGCATCTGCCCAATAAGCAGTGGATAGGGGTTCGATTTCTCTTCTTCATTCATTAGTTAGTTAATTATAGGGTGAAATGAGTTGGAAATTGCGGGTTTTCATTAATGTGCATCGCGAAATGTAATTATGTGTATATACAAAGGGTACTAGGAAAGTTATGCAATATGACGCAACAATGAATCGTAGGAAGCTGCTTGTTGCTGCATGTTGAGACATGTTCATACGTGCATAGTAGCCGCCGCGCCATGTTGATGGGCTCAGTTATTCACTAGCAGTGAGAGCGTAAAGTGCTTGCGATGGCATCGTGGTCACGAAATGAGATACGGGCAGTTTTGCGTTATAATTTCGTGCGTGGTTTAAACATAGACCCGTGCTTCGAAGAAATGATTCTTGCACTAGGTGATGTTTGTCCACATCGCACAACGATATTCAGGTGGTATAGATGATTCCAAAGGGGAAATTTAATTGTGGAGGATGCTGAGAGGCCGGGAGGCCACGAACGTCAGTTACGGAGGAAAACGTTACCACTGTGAGGAAAATGCTTGGCGAGGACAGGCGAGTGACCTACCAACAGATAGAGGGTACTTCAGGCCTAAATGCACCAGCAATTCGTTCGATTCTGCATGATCATTTACACGTGAAGAAACTTTGTTCTCTCTGGGTGTCGCATCGACTGACTGAAGAGTAGATGACACGACGTGTGACTTGGAGTCGCGAGATGCTAAAAAAGTTTAATGAGGGACAATCTGGGTATGTGAACAACTTCGTGACAGGTGACGAAACTTGGCTGTGCTATTACGATGTGCCCACCAAAGCTCAAAACAAAGTTTGGGTTTTTGATGTTGAGGACACACCCGTAGTTGTCAGAAAATCCCGATCTGTAAAGAAGAAAATGATTTGTAAAATGTATTTTTCAAATCGAGTGGAATTGTGGAGCGCGTCATTTTGGACACACTCGTAAATGGTATACTGAACAGTGCCTGCCTAAAGTCATTGGATCTATGAAGAACCTGCGGCTAAAGTCAAGAATGGACACCTAGTTCCTCAATCACGATAATGCTCCTGCTCACCGAGCCAAAGCCTGCACCGAAGATTTGACGACGACAGGATTGAAACTTCTCGAGCACCCTCCCTACAGTCAAGTTGCACTGTTCCCGCATGTGAAAATGAAGCTAAAAGGGAAGCGGTTTTCCAGTGATGGGGACCTTCTGCGGGCTTGTGACAACGAGTGTGCTTTACTCCCTAGTGAAACTTGGCAGAACTGGTTTAAAGATTGGTTTCGGAGGATGGAGAGGTGTATTGAGTGTAGAGGAAATTACTTTGAAAAAGTTAAATAAACAAAGCAGTATTGCAAAACTTTCCTAGTACCCTTTGTATGCAACTGCACATGCAGTTAATAATTAAAGATTATTTTAGAAAAATATTGAAACACTTAAACATTGTAAGAAGTGCATTGAAGTCATAGAAGATTATATTTGAAATGTGGAAATAGCTTTCGTGTTTCGTTTGCATATTAGTTAAATTGGAAATTTATGGTCAATCTACGTGTATTCAAAATAGTATTTGGATAATGACCATTCAAGAATGTATAACATTTCTGGAATTGTGTTTTAATTCGAACACAATTTTGAGATTTAACATGCAACTTCGTAAAACGTTTTTTAAATTTATTTATCACCACAATTTAATTTTTGCTATTTACTACACGATAAGAACGAAAATGTCACGGATTGTATGTTTTTTACTCTTTATGTGGGAGGAGCGAAATGTCGAACCGTGGCTGTTATAATTGCGATATTTCCTTCTGCGGAAAAACGACGCATCGGTCCTCGTAATAAGCTCGATAACTTACCAGCGAAAAGGTCGACATTAATAACATTTTAAATAACGATTGGATTGCATACATTTTCACGTAAAATTTATTTATACATTAACTCTTTCTTAATGTAAGTTCGTAATTATAGAGGTAATTAATATCATGTTCGACATTATAAATCACGAACCAATAACAGCACACCAATTCAAATACGCAAAGCGCATTAATGGTATTACGGCTGTTATATGAATTTGACGTAATGTCAATAATTGTATTCCATGCATATTCTAGGTACGCGAACATGAAACATTAACACGTGATTTTGTTGTTTATCAAGATTGAATATTGATATTTGGCTTTCACAGATTATTATCTCAAAATATAGTATTATAACAAGAGCTGGATTAAATTTAGTGTTTACTCATTGAAATCTATAGGTGTGTTTGAGATAACGTTGAAATTATTTAATTTAATTTGGTAAATAACAACGGAAATTAATTTTTAAATTTGACGGTTTTTGTGTTTCCTTCGATACTATCTAGAGTGTTTATTTTTTGACGCTATTATTATTTTTTCACGGCTATCAGAAGGTCTTATAAACAATTTGTTATTAGTTATAAAAAAAATTAAGAGCGAATACTAGACTGGAGAAGAAGCTGGAAAAGAAATAGAGTTATCAATGGAAGATAAAAAAAACCTAAAAAAGTAGAAAAGTCTAGATGGAAGTACGCTTATGTTATTAACATTTTGGTTGACAATTAGAACACATTGGATTTTATAAGTCAAGTTGTCTACATACACTACCGCTCATAAGTATTTGGTCACCCTTGTTTTATTACAGTTTCTATAGAAAAGTTGTAATTATAAAATTTATTTCTGTAGTAAGAAATAGTTTCATAGTAAACATTTAAGTTTATAAAAGCTTATTCAAAAATAATTATGCGATTACCCTATTATTCACAACGAATGATATTACCCTAATAAAACTCCAGGTAGAATAATTGCACTTAAAGGATTAGATCTCTCAATTCTTGGAAATATTCCATTGTTATGATTTTATTTTAAGGTAGGGTGTTATTGTAAACTATTAAGTATTTATACTTGGGTATTTTGGCAAAATTGCAATTATTTTTTGTGAGGTGCTCATAGTGATAATATCGTGTGTTTCGAAGAAGTTCAGTCGCGTAGAAATGCCTAAACGGAAAGAATTGATTATAAAAACACGATCGTTTACCATAAAACTGGCAAAAGCAACCGCGAAATTGCCACAGAGCTTAAATTAAATCAGTCCACTGTGGGTTATATCATCAAAAAACACCGCGAATGTGGAAGCGTGTTGAGCAAAACTCGAAAAGGCAGACCAAGGGCAAGCACCTCAGCAGAAGATCCTACAATGGTGGTAACAAGCAAGAGAAATGGATGAAAAACAGCCCCAGAAATCACAACAGAAATGAATGCTGTTCGTCGAAAACCAATAAGTGTTTCCACAGTTAAATGGCGATTAAAAGAAGCCGGTTTTCATGGATGAATTGCAATGCGGAAGCAACCCCTACGCAAACAAAACAAGCAAAAACGTTTAAAGTGGGCACGCGATCACTAAAATTGGACCATTGAAGGCTGGAATAAAGTATTGTGGGCCGATGAATCCAAATTCGAGATTTTCGGTTCACGAAAACGTGTTTTCGTGAGTGGGTCTGTGGGTGAGCGTGCCCGGGAAGAATACGTAGTCCTTATTGTTAAGCGCGGTGGAGGTTCAGTCATGATATAGGGTTGCTTTTCTGGATCAAATGTGGGCGACAACGTAAAAATCGAAGGTATACTAAAAAAAGAACAGTATAAACGCATATTAGAGAAAAACGCAATCCCCTCTGGAATTAAAATTTCAAGTCAGAATATTATCTTTCAACAAGATAATGACCCGAAATACGCAACAACTATGCCGGGAATATTTGCAGAAATTGTAGATCGAGGAACCATAAAATTTATGGCGTGGCTTCCCCAGAGTGCCGATTTAAATTCCATCGAGTTGCTGTGGGAAGAACTTGATCGAGAGGTGAGAAAATCGACTCTCACATCTGTTGATAATATGTGGAAGAACCTGCAAGAGACATGGGGTAAAATAAAACCTGAGACATTAGGGAAATTAATCGAAAGAATGCCTCGATTGTGTGCTGCAGTGATTAAAAATTAAGGAGGGTATATAGACGAGTCTAAAATTTAGATAAATATATTATACAACAATTTATTTTAGATGTAAAAATATATCTTTTTCATATATGTAAATAATAAAAAGATATTAGTATTTCAATTTTGATTTTTGTTTCAATTTGCGGGTTAAATGCGAGTGATAAAATACTTATGAGCGATAGTGTATGATTTTAGGCAGAGCAGCCTTTCAAAAGTTGGCAACAGTTTCACCATAGCTTGATATTTTCCAAGTTTGACGGAGAATTTACCTAAGATTCTTATCTAAAAATTGTGGCATATACGTCTTTAACTTGTAGTAAATGATTAGACTACCAAATTTAAATCTTGGCAATGTTCTATATGATTATATAAATTTCTTCTTTTACAGTTATAAAAAAAGGGAGAATTTGTCAAAAACGTTATTCAAACGGGAATTAGTTCAAGAAGCTGTTTTACCCTTTTCGTTAAGCATTTAATTAGCACTGTTTTAGACTTCGTATTTATTTTGTACCTAAAAAGTTGCTAAACCATGATGAGTATATTGTTAACTTTAGCCATGTTGTAGAAGTCTACTATCGAGAAGATGTTGCTACAATATCGAACATTATATATGTCCTTCGTGGACGACTTTTCTTTGATAGCAAAATCCTAAAAAGAATTAACAAGAGTTTTCAATAAATTAGAGACAAGATACTTTCGACAGTAGTTAAACAAAAGTACGTACTTTGTAAAAAGTTAAAAAAGTTATATACTTGGGTATATTAATACTAGAAAAAGATTCAGAACAACTACTAAAAGCAAGAAATGAAATAGAAAACATGGAGCATTAAAATTTCTGATGACCTCGAAAAATGTATCCGAGAAATTAAAAATAAGCTTTTACAAAACAATAATTAGACGTACTGCTCCATATGAAGGACATTTGAAAAGATGGGAGAGAAAGATACCGAAAAATGGTGCGATGAGATGGAAATGTTATACCATGAATCAAATATAGTTATGCACATTTAAGCATAGAGAATAAGATGGCTGGGTTATATGGAGACGCGGAATACCAAATCTAGCCCTTTATAATAAGCCTATTAATAAGAAAAGAAAGGGAGCGTCTACGAAGAGGTGGTTTGAGAGTGTGTAGGAGCATTTGAAATCAGTACAGGTCAGGAATTGTAAAAGAACTCTAATGGCATGCAGACAAGCAATAAAGAAGCAAGAAATAACGCTTAACTTTCTGTGTGGCATAATAATAATACTGTTTCATATAGTATAGCATAGTAGTAATGTAATACTTATAATAATGTGGTTTACTGTTTTTGTATTCGCCCTAGACTTTCACGACACGTAGAGCATTGTAAATTAAAAAAAATTGTTATTATATTTATTATTAAAAAACATATTTGAACGTTCATAAGAAATCCATAAATTTCTGAGACCGATCTCGTTACGAATGAAAAAATAACGCCATCTATATTTCGCCGATGGAACTATTTAGTACCGAAATTTTTATTTGGTTTATAGCTACTCAAGGTAGGCTATAGAAATCTAAATGTAATTAAATGTATTAATTTTTTGCGTTTGGCTCAAGTTCACCTGTACGAATCTATGTATGTATATGTCGCGATATTGGCAACTAAGAATAATAAAGTTTCGTTTTAAATACATATGTAAAGAGTTCACTGAAATGTCTTTAGGGACAAATATTGCATATGGGAGCAAATGGAACTATTACATACTTAATACGATTTAGTTTAGTCAGTTTAAAAGTATTTGAATTATTGAAAAACGATTCTAGAAAGGGCCGGTCCTTCGTCGATTCTCCGCGTGCTACTATATCTGTTACCCGACAAATAATTATTCAAATTTTATTAGAGTAATTCAGTATCGATGTAGAAAGCATTCAAATCATTTTACATGATGTAGTGTGTAAGAAAAAGTACGCCTAGCTCGTTCTAAACGCACTAACTCATGAGCATTGAGTGGGCGGATGGTCGTGAAGATTTCGTAAAAAGCGTCATTACCAGAGTTGAGTCATGGTAAAACAATTCTGTTCGTTTTCTTCGATGCTTGAAGCTTAGTTAATTTTAAGTTAGTTCTTTTAGATCAATCAAATGAAGTCCTTTATGAGGGTTCTTAGAATGCCTTTTGTAGCAAATATTATAAGTGTATCCAGATTTTTAACTCTCTTCTTCTTCACAATAATGCACCGGTAGATTCGTCGTTATTACTGAGTTTTTATCAAAAAAAATCCATGTCTGAGACTAACCAATCACTGTACTCACCAGACTTTTCTCTCGCTAATACATTTTTTTTTTGCTTACAAGATTAAAATTGAAAGTGTCGAATCCATACAAAGAACAGAGCATTTCGAGAAGTATTTTTGAACAAGATTTCGAGAGTTTAAAAATTCTATAGAAAATAACAGGGAGTATGTGGAAAAAAGTTTTTCATTTTCTTCGACATTCATAAAAATATACTAATAAAAAATCAATCCAACAACTTTTTGAATACGCATCGTATATCACGCATATTTTAGGTATGCGAACTTGAACATCAACATGAAATTTTGTCACTTATCAAGATTGAATAATGATATTAAGCTTCCATAGATTACTATCTAAAGTAAAGTAATACAACGAAAGTTTGATTGATTAAGTGTTTTAAATTATCTAATTTAATAAGAAACATTTTTTTTCTTCAAAATTATGAAACTAAATATAAACTGCAGTAATTTCTGTTAACGGATTTTAAAGCTGTCTTCACTTCTGTACTAAGTTATCTTATTTTTAGTAGCCATAATAAGTAACATATTATTTAGGTAACATATAAATAAATCCATGACTTCACATACCCTAAACAGCTTAAAGACAATTGTATGGGGGTTTTGGCAGACTACGAATTATTATTACACACCCGCGCTCGTGATGCGACTTAGGATCTGTGTCTGTCAGTAAACAGAAAAGGGAATCCACGAAAACCCTTCCCGGACAATAGGCCATCTTACTCGAATTCGAGACCTCCGGTGTGATAAGCCAGCGACTTACCACTGAGCCATCAGTCGACTACTATATTTAGTATAAATATTAAGGTATTCTTTTCTTTTTAAATATGTTGATCTTTTTATTTTAACTATAAATTTTGTTCTTTTGTATTTGGGCTCTCGACCACTAGGGATAATAACACACTTAACTCATATTGACCATTTTTTGAAAAAGGCAGAAGAAGAGGAAAAAATCACCCGCACAATGTGTGTTCGCGAAGTTATCTGTGTGAATTTTACTGCGGGCCCGGGCGTGACGTAGTAATTAATTTCTGCTGATAGTGACGACCTAGTTGTCGAAATACTAATACAGAATGTGGTAAGGGTCTTTTGCTTGCTTTGATTAATTTAAATACTCACAGTCGCCGACGAAAGAATAAAATTTATGTTTAACAAATATCAAGAAAAGATATCCTGTAGTAAACAGTGCTTGATTATTTACATGAATACTTTTTTGTATATTCTTGGTTAGTTCATGTACTTTATTTGCTAAAATATATATAAATTTCGTGTTCTATAAAAGCGCTCCGAAGTTATGCATGAACGTGATACAAAGTTTCTACTAGGGAGGACTCACCATTGAGCGGATCATTTTGAAATTGATATATGATGTCATTCTTGGATCTACTGGAAATTTCCCAAAGCTTCCAAGTTATATATCCAAGTTATTTTAAGATGATTTGGTACAGTAAAAGTCGGTTATTTATTAATAACTACTCTTTGGCCACGTAGCCTCTTATAAAAGACGCTATCTCCTATTTTATTTTAAAAACTACTTGATCTAATCTCGTATAACAAATAAAAATTATAATATGAAAAAAATATTTTCTGAAATATTATACATACAGCTTTCTATCCATCTTATGTAACTTGAAATTATAATTTCTGTTATAGTTTTACTCCTTTACCTAAAGAATATATCCAAACTTGTCTAAAATAATTATAGCATGTTTATATATCTTAATTGAAATTCCAGGCACTAGCCGAAAACTTGGCTTTTGTGCTTCGTAATTTGTGTTTTAAAACGTCTAATGAATATTGTTTTGACGGCAATTACAAGTACGTTCCATTTCTCACTCATATCTCGGAGAGTAAGGAAAATAACGTAACTTAACTACGTCTTATATTCCAACGTTTACTTCAATCATTTTCATTCTAGGAAAACAGAATTTTTCAGGTTTATAATAATTGCTTTTTTAAACTAGATTTTTTTTCTTTTAATTTCATGTTTCTTTTTTTCATTTTGACGTGTATTTGTTATTATAGAAGTCGATGCAAGGTGAAATAAATTATTCAAGCATGATTGAACAGATAAGAGGTTCGTTCTTCTCAGAACTTTGCTTAATTTTTTCTGTAAATTGAATATGATTATTGACGTGTTATATGTATATCTACTAAAAATAGACTAAATAAGTTGTTAAATAGTAATTAAGAGAATGAAATAACCACAAATGGATAGTGAGTGCTTATTAAATAAAAATTATTAGGTACGCACTAGATGACTAGAAGAAGACTGTGGGTTATAAGAAAGTCCAGGGCCTAGTATAGCCGCCGGGTTACTATTACTTGAGTAATTATTTAAATTCTATCATAGCTATTTATAAACCACATAAGTTAATAAAAATTTTCAGAATTGGGAAAAGAGTGGGTGTTTCTTTATTATATTTTTTGTGATGAATTTAAGTACGTATTCTAAAACAGGCGACGTTAGACAATTATTGTTAATAATAATAATTTTAACAATAATGATAGAAATATTAATTAGTATTTACTGAAAGAAGGAAAAGAAATATATGAATTATGCACTGTCTTTCGAATGTTAGTGCGAGTACATAAAAGTCAAAGAGTTTATATTGTTTTAGATTATGTGAGGCTAAATTAATTTGAGTGCGACTTAATTCGGTTACTTTTTTTTGTAAAAAAAATTTCTTTATTTTATAATCAAAATGAATGAACATATTATTCAAAGTATTGTCCATCGAAAGCTACAACTTTTCCCCATTTTTCGGGCAATTGATGGATTCCTGCCTGAAAGAACCGTTCATCCTTTGAGGCTAAGAACGAAATAAGTCAATTTTTGATTCCTTCAACTGAAGTGAAGCGTATTCCAATAAGGGCATGTTGCAGCGATCGAAATAAATCGTAGTCAGAAGGAGCAATGTCTGGGCTATAAGGCGGGTGAGGTAAAACTTCCCAGCCGCTGTTTTCCAAATAGTTTTTAACTGGTCCTGCAACATGAGGTCGAGCGTTGTCATGATGGAATATTATAGACTCATGTCTGGTCGCATATTCTGGTCGTTTTTCGGCGATTGCTCTCTTCATACGAATTAATTGTTGTCTGTACAGCTCGCCCGTAATAGAATCACCAGGTTTTAACAGCTCATAATGGATAACACCCGTCGAATCCCACCAGATAGACAGCATTATCATGGCACCATGAATTATTTGGCTTCGCCGTTGATGTTGATGGCTGGCCAGGCTTTAGATAAGATTTTTTTCGTTTTGGATTATCGTAATGAATCCATTTTTCATCACCAGTAATTATTCGATGCAAAAACGATTTCTTTTTATGCCGCTCAAGCAGCATTTGCGACATGCAAAATCGTTTTTCGACTTCTCTTGGCTTCAATTCGTGTGGTACCCAATTTCCTTGCTTTTGAATGAATTCCAATGCTTTTATACGTTTTGAAATAGCTTGGTGAGTTACTCTCAACGCTTTTGTAAGTTGTTCTTACGTTTGACATGAATCTTCATCCAGTAATGTCTCCAGTTCCCGGTCTTAAAACTTTTTTGGTTGACCTGGACGCGGTCTGTCTTCAACGCTGAAAACACCGCTTTTAAAGCGTCGATACCATTCACAACAGGATTTTATTGTTGGAGCAGATTCACCATACACTTCTGCAAGCAACTGTTGAGCTTCAGCTGCACTTTTCTTCCAATTAAAGTAGGAAATTAAAACTTCCCGCAAATGTTGTTTATTTAACACAAATTCAGACATTTTCAATTAGCTTAAAAATAATGTTGTTGTACAAAATTCAAAACAATGTAACTAAATATGGTCAACCGATGTCAAACCTTTCCAACAAAAACAAACCCGCTGTCATACTCAACCCTATATAACAACTAACGACCTCCATTGAAAAGTAACCGAATTAAGTTGCACACCAATAGTAGTGCGTGAGTAGTAATGAGTAGAGCGATCACATTTATCCGCACACCAGGTTCATAATAAGTATATACCGAATATTTACGGTAATTCATCCAAGGCCGATCGCTCTACTCAGTTACATGTTTATTGGTACATACATTACAGACTTACTACATCGAATCCTATCCTGTCGCGTCGATAAAAATTGACCGCTCTAGTAATAAGTCTGGATAAAAAAATACATACTTTTGACAAAAATTATTTTATTTTTTAACGCACGTATTGCTGTTGGCAAAATTAACGAATAAAGCTTCGCGGCGCTCCCGCTTTTTCCACGCCAAAAAAATACCTTGCAGATCAGAAATTTTTACAACAAAAACACGACGATATTAAAGCTGCCTTACATTCTTATTTTAGTAAATCTAACAGTTCTGGATTTTAATAAGGCATAGAGACTTTTGATCATCGTTGTTCTAAATGTATCACGGTGGCCGGAGATTGTGTGGAGAAATAAACGTAATTTCAAACCACAAAATCCTTTTTTTTTGTTTTTATTCCATGAATTTTTTTCACGCCCACGTAAATAAATGGAACATGGATACGCTTTGTTGTAGATGATTTTTATAATATTTTTTGAGTTTTTTTTTAATACGTAATAATCATTATTAACACATTGTGATAGCATTAATAATTATATATGCACATAGATAGTAAAAGTCCGCTGTTAGTTATATTGGTAGGTTATAATAATGTGGTATAAATAAAAATTGCGTGCTTGAAAATCATTGCAAAAGAGTGAATTTTATCTGTAAATTATTCATAAGATCACAATCAGGTATAATTGTAGCATGAAAAAAATGAAAACAAAAGAAAAACTACAACAAACGCGTCCGCGGATGCAAATCCGAAATTAATAAAATGCAGCTGAAAATTTAAATTCAATTGTTCAGGTTCACTCATACAATTTAAAACAACATTCCACGTTGATTTTTAGTCTTTAAATATTTTACAATTACGTCATTCTGCGAACATGTTCATCTATATATGTACATATATTGTATGTACGTACATAAGCGCGTGCAAATGTGTGTATGTGTTATATTGAGAAGTACATACGATATACAGACATGGGAAAAGTTGCACATGAATCGTCATAGATTATATTTTATCGGTTTCGATCGGGGTCGACTTGAATATGAAATGAAATGAATTTCCTGTCATTTTTAAATGGAAATAGATGCATGCATAATTGTTTAAATGATATTGTGGATTATGCAACTTTGAGGACACGACCATGGGAGATGTTCTTACGTAAGTAATTGAAATGCAAATAAATTTAGTTTCTTTTATTAGTTAAGAAATTAAATCGTGCTAGCCGTACCCATCTGAGTATAGAGTTTATAGTTGAATTAGGACATGTTTTAGTATAAAATGGAAACACGAAAGTATTTTTTCTGGATTATTTGATTAGAAACGATATTTGCTTACATGTAAACTAATAATTTGTACAATCGTTCTTTGCTGTGAGGACATCAACTATTGGATTGCAAAAAAAATCATGACGTACTTATATTAATTACGAGGGTAGGCTGAATAGTTCGTGGAATTACGGATAGATGGCGTAGTTTTGTTATTTTTTATGCGCCGGCAATTTGTTCTCCCAACTACGTCGACTGTCAAATTTGAGATCATCACGTTTATTAGTTTCGTTGTGACGACTATTTAATTAAGAGTGTCTCGGGTTTTTGACGATATCGATAATATTGAAATTTGTGCTATCATCAAGTGTTACTTCTTAAAAGGCTTATCAACAACAAATATTCATAAAGAGATGAAAGATGGTCTAACGAACTTGCCTCCTTCATTGTTCAGTTGATAAATGGGTTCGTGTGTTCAAATGTGGTAGTACAATCGTTAAAGATATCACGTAGTGGACGTTCAAAATCTGCCACTATACTGGAAATTGTATCCGGTTTTTCTATATGGACATTATGTATTTAAATAAATACACAGAACATCTGAGATATTTATTCCAGGTGTAGTACACATGTTACATTTAACCATAGAAATCGATCTCATTCATATGACCACACGAGCAAGTTTGTAGCGATCGATTTACAGGAATCAATTTTCTCTTTCACACATACATATCAGCTGGAACGTTGGCAATTTCGCGTTCGATATTATCCACGAGCTCCTCTAACGTTGTTAACATAAACTAAAGACTTAACGTAACTACATAAAAAGAAATCCAAAGGCGTTAAATTACACTATTATCCAACTTCCCCTTCAGTAGATCAATTGTTTGACCAGTTGTGTGGCATGTAGAACCACCATGTTGGAACCAGACATCATTGATGTCAAGTCTATCCAATTCCTGCCAAAAATAGTCTTCCAACATGGCACAATAGTGAACTCCATTGACCGTAACAGGGCGAGAATTTTCATCGACGGAAAAATTATGGCCCGATCACACCTCCGGCATGAGATCTACACCACACGGTTATTTTTTGTGGTTGTAATGGAGTCTCTTGAAGTGCAAATGGGTTTATTGCTCCCCAATAACACATATTTTGTCTATTGACAAAATCATTAAACAAAAAATGAGCTTCATCGCTGAAGATAATTTTTAGATGAAACTCAGGACTTTCAAACTTTAGCAGAACCCAATCTGAGAAGTTTCGGCGCTTCAAAAGATCAAGAGGCTTCACTTCTTGAGTTATTTGATCTTGCAAGGGTGTAAGCCAAGATATTTACGCAAAATTCGCCATAAGATTCCCAATTTCTGTGAACGGCGTTGAATCGACTGATTTGGCTCATTTTCAAATGAAGCACTTACGGCTGCGATATCCAATAAAGAACAATCTAGCTTGTAAGATATCACATTAGATCGTACATTAAAAAGACAGTGTGTGAAGATATAAGACTGAAGATCAACTCTTCCTCTTACACAATTTTGTCGTTTCAATAGCTTTTGGTTATTCTAGTTTCTAACATTTTAACTGAATGTTTTTAATCCATCGAGTCCTTCGCGAGGAAACGGAAGCTACTAAACTCTTTTTAAATTGTTTTGCTCTATCTGTTAAAATTCCTCAATACACTGAGGACTTCACTACTGATGTATCAGTACATAAGAAACTTGGACAAAGTTCTAGCCATATTCAAATCCATTTTAATATTTAAGAATTTTAATAATTCCAAAATTTGTACTAATCTTGAAAAATTCGGCTCTTTAAAAGTAAATTACTGTGCACTTTTGCTCTTAAAGTGACATATTAGCATTGTTTTGTTCAAATTATTTAAATAAAGGTACGATAATTCCAACTATATATAATCAGGATTAGTCTTACGCTCATTAAGAAGGGACTAAAGTCTAGAAATTTACCTGAAATGAGTCGGTTACCCTATTACTACCTCCTTGTGCCCATCAGTAGATCACTGAACGTGCTGAAGTTGTCTATTTTGTAAGCGAATAGCGTAATTTCTGTCTACAAAATGCCACGGGTATTCAGTTCGCGGTATTGGCGAAAAACTAAAAGTGAAAAAATCGACACATTCTCAATTTCAAGACACTGGCAGTCTGGAAGACCGTAATCGGCCAGGACCATCGAGACGTACTTCCAAAGCTGACGACGAAAGAATTAAATTAATTAGCAATAAAAGTAGAAAATTAACGGCACCTGAAATAACAGCCGAATTTAATCAGGACTGTGCTAAAAAAATTTCTGTGAGTACAGTGAAACGACGATTAGTGGTATTCGTCAGACGATCGGCGCGAGAAATAATGTTACCAGATTGCATAATTCCAACGGTGAAACGTGGAGGTGGTTCTGTTGTAATCTGGGGCTGTTCATTAGCCGGAATGGGAGATTTGATAAAAATAGATGGTATTATGAGAAACGAAAATTACTGAGAAATTTTGGAAAATCATGTTTTACCGTAAGGCCTGCGATTAATCGGTAATAATTTTGAATTTATGCATGATAATGACCCCAAACACACGTCGTTGTTGTGTAAAAATTACCTTGAGGTGGAGAAAAATGAAAATATTTTGAAAGTAATGACATGGCCGCCTCAGAGTCCGGACCTCTACCTATTGATTTTGTTTTTGTTGACTTTAAAAATTAAATAATTACCTATTTTAGTAGCGATCGGCCAATATAGGGCTATCAGAAAATATAGTTTCTTATTTATGCTTATTAGATGTGAATGTGCTTAATTATTACTTGATACTAAAAATAATAGTGATGTAATGAACAAAATGCAGATTAAGAGGAGATTGGATAAAAAAAATGTAATAACTTTTTATCTAATTATGTACATCCGTTATGTTTTTATCAAACGGATATCTCATTAATGTTACATAGAATCACAGCATAATGAATTAGAAACGCATGCAAATTGAAAGGAGTACTAAATAACATAATATTAATAAATGTAATAATCTATGTACATATTTAATACGTATACTTAAAAGAGATGACGTTATTTTAAATCATTCTAAATTTTAAAAACTTTATTAGAAACCATTAAAATTTTGTTCATAAAGGTCACTTAAAGAGTATAATTTTCTTTAATAATATCGGGCGCTAAAGTAGAATTAATTGAACAACCAGACAGGAAGTCGAGAAAATTTGAATTGGAAATAACCAAAGAGAAAACCAAATGAATGAAAATGGGAAAAAAAGAAAAGATATGGATAAATTTCTAATAACAGCAACTTTTGAATTTGAAGTAGTATCTATCTTAAATATGTAAGTGATGATAGTATAAATAGGGAAAGAAAGAGTAAAAGGAATTATTTAAAAATGGCTAGATTAATGGCATAAAGTGAAGCTGTTAAAGCGTAGTAAGCGAACTAAAATTAAAATATGCCAGACTTTGAGGTAAGTCACTATATACCATGTGTACCGTAAAGTCAACACCGATTTTTCTGACATTCTAAAGTTAGGCTTAAATATGCAATGTTATTAATTGACGCATATGTCATTTTATTCTACAGACATCAAGCTTCAAAGCCATGCATGTTATATTTTGAGAAAGTAACACGGTAACAGATTTATACCTATTTGAAAATGCCGAATTTCGTGCGTGAAAAAGTGTATTTGCGGCACGCATTACTTAATTCTTATTTAATCAAAAGAAAAATTCACTGAAAGTCATCGTCTGCTGGTAGAAACTTACGGTGAACATGCTTCAACTATAAAAACACGTGCTACATGTTTCAATAATTCAAAAGTGGTGATTTCGATGTGCAAGACAGAGAACGTTCTGGTAGACCAACAAAATTTGTTATTGGATGAAGACCAACACAACACAAACTCAAAAACGAATGGCAAAAGCTTTAAATAAGGCCCAAGAAACGATTAGCGACCAATTACGAGCAATGGGAAAAATTAAAAAGATGAGAAAATGGGTGCCTCATCGATTGAATGACAGGCAAATGGAAAATCGAAAAATCGTTTGTGAAATGCTGCCTCAAAGGTATGATCAGAAATCATTTCTGCATCGAACCGTGACAGGTGATAAAATCGGATTTATTTCGAAAACCCTAAGCGCAAAAAGTCATGGTTATCACCTGGCGAAGCCGGCCTATCGATCCCCAAGGCCAAATCGTTTTGGTCGCAAGATAATGCTCTGTGTTTGGTGGCAGCAAAGTGGCGTGGTGTATTACGAACTGTTGAAACCAGGTGAAACAGTTAATACTGATCGCTACCAACAACAAATTATCAATTTGAACCATGCATTGATAGAAAAACGTCCAGAGTGGGCCCGAAGACACGGTAAAGTGATTTTACAACACGATAACACACCGTCTCATACAGCAAAACCGGTCAAGGAAGCGTTGAAAGCACTTGGATGAAACATAATATCGCACCCGCCGTACTCTCCAGACTTCGCCCTGTTCGACTATCGCTTTTTCGCATTAATGGGACATGCGCTTGCAGAGTAACACTTCGCCAATTTCGAAGAAGTTAGAAAATGGCTCGATGAATGATTTTGCTCAAAGGACAGTTTTTTTGGGATGCATCCATAAATTGCCTGAGAAATGGGCAAGATGTGTAGAATCAAATGGCCAATACGTTGAATAAATAAATTTTTCCATTTTCTTGAAAATAATGTAGTATTTTACGAAAAAAATCAGTAATGACTTTCCGGTACACCTAGTATGCAATGAAAACAGCGACAATAAACAAAAAAGAAGAAGAAAACCTGGAGATATTTAGACCTGTTGAGTTTCAGCAAAAACTATTTTGTTAAATCGAAATAAAAAAGGATTTTGTATACCAAGGAGAACATTCTTTTCGACTTTATTTTAAACTAAAATGAACTTTCATGGACTGGACTCTCATTTGGAAATACTACAAAAAGAAACAAATCCGTTGAAGATTATTAAAAAACATTGCATACAAATGTTTTATGGTATACCGTACTACAGTACCCAAAACAACCAAGTTCTATAAAACTGATAATAACAAGTACTTCCAGTTAATATAAGACCTACAAATATCCTTATAAACTAGTTTCAACGTTTTTAATCAAGACAGTGAATACACAGACGTGTTTTAATATGTTATACATGTATCTAGGTAGTCGCCGCGCTGGTCAGTAATCAAAAGTTCACCTTTTTGCTTACTAGTGAAAATTTGCAATTTTAAGTATCGTCCGCAATGGAAATATAACAAGATTTGAAACAGATAGAGGCTTAAAGAGCCAATTGTCAAGTGAAAGCACAACAAAGTGTTGCTGAAGTGTTTGGAGTAAACCAAAGCGTAATTTCTACATTAAAAATTGGTAATGTTTGAGAAAGGGAAGGGCAAAGTCGGCCAAAATTGATAACATCGAAAGACGATCAATATCTGTCGCAATTAGCACGTAGAAATTGCGTTCTTAATGCAAATCAGGTTACTGGAAGTCTACTATAAACGTAAGCAACAAGAAGTTCTTTTCACACGTTTAGTTTATATGCCCGAAGACCATTGATTTGCATTCTTCTTATTATATAGTTATAAAAAAATACGTAGAAAGTGGGCAAATGACCGTATCGGTTGGGGATATGATGAATAGGAGCGAGTATTATTCAAATTATGTTTCTCAACTTACGTTGTAGCCTGATAGCAGGCATATTATGATTTGGCGTAAACTTGATACACGCAATAACCCACGATTTATTTTACAGGGACTACCATATGAGGGTGGTGGCGTAATGGTATAGGTCGGGATAAGTATTGGAGTGCACATTCACCTTTATATCACAGAAAATGCAGTTCTTACTGCCCAGAGACATCTAGATACGATTCTGCGACTTATTGTTCTTCCGTACATTTTAGTTTTATGGGCAATAACTCGTTTGGTATAGAGTCAATTTCCCAGAAGATAATCTAATAGAACACGCTTAGGATGTTGAAAGATAAAGTGTTGCTATACGAAATATGATATCAAACGCCTAAAGTATTAAGAATTCCTGTCAAGGAGAAATGAACAAAAATAAATAAAGATTATATTGCAAATATTTCATGCAGCACTTGTCATCACCTTTTCAGCTGGTTGAATGGTTGTCATATTATTTTTTTTGCATTGTTTTGACTCTTCCTTCGTTTCAAGTCAGTAATACTTTATCTAAGTTTCATCTACTGTATAAAATCGCATTGAAATTCCTACAAATTAAGTTGAAATAGTCCCAAACTGTGCTTACAAAAATTTATTCGGTCATGACTGAGTTCAATTGCCATTAAATGCGGCATCCATTTTGCCTACAATTTCTTCGTATGTAAATATAGTATTTATGTAAAATATCTTTTTTCTACTGTCTCAACAATTTCGCGTACTTTAAATCTTCTATCTTCCGCAATCATATTAATATTCTCTGTAGTTGTGGCTTTAAGAGGTTATCCAAAACGTTAAGTTGTCCTTTGCATTTACATATATTATCTTTTATTAAACAACTTATCAGATCTAATTGATGGAGTGGGCTCATCATCATGTTTCTTGAGTTCGTCTTTAATTTTTTTTGCCCTTTTGATTTCCGAAAGATAATGTTACGCCGTTATACGAAATTTTCCATTCATCCATCGAATTAAAATTCTCGATTGATTGATTACATGTTGGCAAAACATGAATATAAACTTCTTAAACTTGTTATTAATTTTAACGTGTGCTGTTAATAATCATCTTCCTTAGATCATCATTCGTTCAAATATTTTTTTTCATTCAATTCAATAATAGCACTCTTTCAAAAACATCAGTATTTTGTTTATTAGCTGCTTAAACTTAGGTAGAGTTGGCTTGAGGAAGAGTGGACAGCAAAAAGGAAAGTAAGGAAAACTGCTGCTAGCAACTATGAATATAATTGTCGAATCGATAAGGAAAGAATATGTAGTCTTTACTTAAAGTAATAGAATTCTATATAATTAGTAAAATTTGCAAGCAATTCACAGTCTTGTTATTTCATAGCGTGTATATTTTTACGTCAATAATATATGAGTGCTTACAATATCTTTCCTGTTAATTTTATAAATTTTCAATGCAGTCATGTTACAAATAAGTAGCGACTTCTTAACACGAGAATTTTACGTAAACGTAACTGAAGTGATGCACAAGTGTATTTTTAGCTTCTACATTAATAAAAATTGCTTTGTTGTTCCTGTAATAATTATTAAATTATGGTAGGTTAAATGTCATTAATTATTAAAATGTTATTGGTTATGCACATTATATTTTTGTATGGAATATATATTAAATATGTACAAAGGTAGCTATACAGAAATCGCTTACTATTTGACGAATCCACTATTTCCTGTACCTTTCCTTTACTTAAATATTATGCCACCAAGCGTCCAACTTAAAAAAACAAATTCGCCGGCGTTTGTTTTATACTTAAAGTGAGGGAAGTTCTGTTTTTATTTACAATCTCTATAGAAATTAAAAGCAGGCGGATTCTTGAAAACAAAAGGGATTATAAAGATGAAAATATCTCGAATTAGTAGAAAGATGGTAATTTTAATACGCAAAATAGATTTTAGTTTAGTATTTTTATTTATAGTAGTAATAAGATCTAGTGTAAATATGATTAAAATTTAATTTGAAAAATTTTCATTTAGAAGTTTGAAAGTAAAAATAATAATAATAATATTGTTTATTGTTTACCAGTAACTATCTAATTTCAGGACAACTAATGTACACACATACACCCGCACACCCGAACCCATTTGCGTGCACCCGTCGGTACATGCGCACTAGCCCACGCACGGGCACACACAGGGATATACACATATATACACTGCAGGCCATAAGTTTGGAATCAGTTCCAGTAAATTCATAAAAATTAAAATTTATCTATGTTACGTTCGTATTACTTTGATATAAGTACAAAGGATTATTCTTAAGTACATTATAAAGCTTTACATAAAAGATGTAGTTTTAAATGCATTAATAGTTGGAAAATAACCAGAGATTAAGGAAACTCTGCGTGCGGTATTATTTATTCGAGCAGGTAATATTTCTGCATAATGAACGATTACCTGGAATGGACAAATTTTATTGCAAACCCTTCCGCATAAACCTTTTGTAATTACATTTAGTTTTTATATTTATAAGTATTTATACATTTTGAAGTAATGAGAATATTTTAGTTACTTCGTATCATTTAAAGTGTGTAGACACATAAAAGTGTGTAGAATCAGTAAACATCGTTTGATTATGGCGAAGAGAAAGCAGATATCGCTAGAAAAACGTGTAGAAATTATTAGTCATCATAATCGGGTAGATTCTATACGGGATATCGCGAAAAGAATGAAGATATCGTACAAAGGTGTACAAAATACAAACCAGTCTACTGGAGGGTATACGGACAGAAAACGATCAGGAAGACCAAAAATTACAATTCCTGCAGAAGATCAGACAATTATATTGACGTCGAAAAGAGATAGAAGATTAACGGCCTCGCAAATCCGCGGTGAGTTTAACAGGGAGCGTGAAACTCGGATCTCTTTAACCACAGTAAAAAGGCGGCTCAGAGCGGCTGGACTGATGGGACGTGTAGCAGTTCGCAAACCGCTTCTACGTCCGCAAAATAAAATAAAAAGGCTACAATGGGCTAAGTTACACAAAGATTGGACAATAGAACAGTGGGAAAAAGTACTATGGACCGACGAATCAAAGTACGAGGTCTTCGGTTCCAGACGTCGGATATTTGTAAGAAGAACTGCTACGGAAAAAATGTTACCGCAATGTGTGGTGCCCACGGTAAAACATGGTGGCGGTTCTGTAATGGTTTGGGGATGTTTTTCTTCGGCTGGTGTAGGAGATCTGGTGAAAATCGACGGAGTTTTGAAAAAGGAGGGTTACAGACAGATTCTCGAACACAACGCTGTGCCCTACGGTCTAAGATTACTTGGAGAAAACTTTATATTCATGCAAGACAACGACCCAAAACATTCTTCTCATTTATGTAGAGGATATCTCCAACAACAGGAAGCTGACGGTGTTTTACAAAACATGGTTTGGCCGGCACAATCGCCAGACGTCAATCCAATAGAGCTGTTGTGGGAAGAATTGGATAGAAAAGTGCGTGAAAAGTGTCCGACGTCCCAGACTCACATGTGGCAAGTTATACAAGATTCTTGGGCAAATATACCCAATGAAACCCTTACAAAATTAGTGTCTCGTTTACCGCGATTGTGTGCTGCCGTCATTAAAGCAAAAGGAGGGTATTTCGATGAAAAGTCCGTTTAGTTGATAATAAAAATAAGTGGATGTAAATAAATAAAATTTGCTTTTTTTCCTGCTTATTTTATAATAAAACGTTTTGGTATATTAATATTGTTTTATTTTTACAATGTTTGTTAAAGCCACTACAATATTTTCATTATATTCAGAAGTGATTCCTAACTTATGCAAGTGATTCCAAACTTATGGCCTGCAGTATATATACACTGCAGGCCATAAGTTTGGAATCACTTGCATAAGTTATTTATAATTTTATTTATTTACATCCACTTATTTTTATTATCAACTAAACGGACTTTTCATCGAAATACCCTCCTTTTGCTTTAACGACGGCAGCACACAATCGCGGTAAACGAGACACTAATTTTGTAAGGGTTTCATTGGGTATATTTGCCCAAGAATCTTGTATAACTTGCCACATGTGAGTCTGGGACGTCGGACACTTTTCACGCACTTTTCTATCCAATTCTTCCCACAACAGCTCTATTGGATTGAGGTCTGGCGATTGTGCCGGCCAAACCATGTTTTGTAAAACACCGTCAGCTTCCTGTTGTTGGAGATATCCTCTACATAAATGAGAAGAATGTTTTGGGTCGTTGTCTTGCATGAATATAAAGTTTTCTCCAAGTAATCTCAGACCGGAGGGCACAGCGTTGTGTTCGAGAATCTGTCTGTAACCCTCCTTTTTCAAAACTCCGTCGATTTTCACCAGATCTCCTACACCAGCCGAAGAAAAACATCCCCAAACCATTACAGAACCGCCACCATGTTTTACCGTGGGCACCACACATTGCGGTAACATTTTTTCCGTAGCAGTTCTTCTTACAAATATCCGACGTCTGGAACCGAAGACCTCGTACTTTGATTCGTCGGTCCATAGTACTTTTTCCCACTGTTCTATTGTCCAATCTTTATGTAACTTAGCCCATTGTAGCCTTTTTATTTTATTTTGCGAACGTAGAAGCGGTTTGCGAACTGCTACACGTCCCATCAGTCCAGCCGCTCTGAGCCGCCTTTTTACTGTGGTTAAAGAGATCCGAGTTTCACGCTCCCTGTTAAACTCACCGCGGATTTGCGAGGCCGTTAATCTTCTATCTCTTTTCGACGTCAATATAATTGTCTGATCTTCTGCAGGAATTGTAATTTTTGGTCTTCCTGATCGTTTTCTGTCCGTATACCCTCCAGTAGACTGGTTTGTATTTTGTACACCTTTGTACGATATCTTCATTCTTTTCGCGATATCCCGTATAGAATCTCTCCGATTATGATGACTAATAATTTCTACACGTTTTTCTAGCGATATCTGCTTTCTCTTCGCCATAATCAAACGATGTTTACTGATTCTACACACTTTTATGTGTCTACACACTTTAAATGATACGAAGCAACTAAAATATTCTCATTACTTCAAAATGTATAAATACTTATAAATATAAAAACTAAATGTAATTACAAAAGGTTTATGCGGAAGGGTCTGCAATAAAATTTGTCCATTCCAGGTAATCGTTCATTATGCAGAAATATTACCTGCTCGAATAAATAATACCGCACGCAGAGTTTCCTTAATCTCCTGATTCCAAACTTATGGCCTGCAGTGTGTATATATATATAAAGGGTTTTTAAGCTGCATGAAAACTATGGATATCGATAACTATGGTTTGACAGCTGATAATGTTAAACTGTATTGACATTTCTGTTAAGTAAGGTTTGGCAAGTCATCATGAATCGTTTAACGCCAGAACAAAGCTTCCAAATTGTGGAAATTTACTTTGACAAAAATAAATCTGTTCGCGAAGTTCATAGAGCATTTCGTCCATTTTACGGTCAACATAATCGGCCTAGTGGGCAAGCAATTCGTGCAGTTATTGATCGTTTTCGCACTAGTTTCACTCTTCTCGATTCAAAACCATCAACAAGACAAAGAAATGTGCGTACCGAAGATGCCGAAATGTCGATTCGTCGTCGTTCTCAACTTGTTGGTCTTTGTCCCTCGACGACGTGGAAAATTTTACGTAAGGATCTTGGCTTACGTGTCTATAAAATACAACTCGTGCAAGGATTGAAGCCAAACGACCATCGTTTGCGTCGCATTTTTGCTGATTGAGTTTATTTGAAACTGGCCGACGATGAGCATTTTTATCAAAGAATTATGTTTAGTGATGAAGCTCATTTCTGGTAAATGGCTACGTCAATAAGCAAAATTGCCGTATTTGGAGCGAAGACAATCCTCAAGCCGTTAACGAATCACCATTACATCCATGAAAATTGACTGTTTGGTGCGGTTTACACGCTGGCGGCATAATCGGTCCTTATTTCTTTCGAAATGAGGATGGAGCTGCCGTTACGGTAAATGGCGAGCGCTATCGAGCCATGCTGACTGAATTCTTGTTTCCAAAAATTAATCAGCTAAACATCGACGACATTTGGTTCCAACAAGACGGCGCTAGTTGCCATACTACATGCTTAACAATCGAATTATTGCAAAATCAGAAGTGGTTCTGTTCACTGGCCCCTTCGTTCGTGCGATTTAACGCCTCTGGACTACTTTTTATGGGGCTATGTTTAGTCATTAGTTTATGCCGACAAACCAGCAACTCTGGAAGCATTGGAAGCCAATATTCAAGCCACCATTACCGCTATACGGCCAGATTTATTGGAAAAAGTAGTTAAAAACTGGACTGATCGAGTGGACCATATAACTCGTAGCCACGGCGGACATACATATGCCGGAAATCATATTTAAAGAATAAATGCCATGGAATTATCTATCAGATTATAATAAAAAAAACTTAATTCCAACAATATTTCTGTCTTTTATGATCATTTAAAGTTCTCAAGCTCTTAAAAAACACGAATATATTATAATATATAATAATAATATAGTGCATATATATATGCACCGATTAATTCTCGATGAAGTTTAAAACGGTGACGAGAAGAAGAGGGTTATACGCCCCACTAATGCTGCAGTCGTTGCTTAGAGAACAGTACTTTTTCGAGCTAAATATTCGTATCTGTTGTCTGACAGACGCGGGTAAATCGATTCAGTAGCATGCATTCGCTCGCTTGTATCGTTTGTTGACATACGAAGGTCCGCCTTTATCGGGAAGAACCGATTATCCAGCTGTAACGAGGACTGTGTTCGCATTCTTGTCTACTGCAGCATTGGTGGGGCGATGACCCTCTTCGCTCCGTTTCCGCTTTAAATTTCTTACTTGGAGAGTCAATAAGTATAGTCAAGAGTATATAAAATAGCTACGTTAATTACCACACATATGTTCATCATTAATGGCGCTAAGAAATACTTACATTAATGAAATTAAACTAAATACATTTGCTTAACAAATCGGGAGAAGGCAAGTTAGTATTCATACTCTCATCGGTGCTGAAAATATTATTACAGTATATACACATCCACCATTTAGCGATATTCTATTAAAAAAACAGTAAAACGAATTGGCTAACTTAAACTAGAAAGTAAATCTCCTCCATCTCCTTCAACTAACAATTCCTGAGTTATGTATTTAACAGAATGTCTTTTGCGAAGTCCTGATATGCAGGACTTCGAAAATGCACTCTTTCAAGTAGAGAAGAGTATGTCATGTTAATTGGTGACCAAATGGCGGATTCAATTTAAAACAAATAAATTGGAAAAAGAGAATCCAAATGGATTCGATCAGTGAGAATTGTTTCGTGATTTTTATTATATAACCTAGTAATTTCAGAGCAGATAAAATAATGAAAAATGGTTGTACAAAGTTAATTTAAAGTCAAAGATGATATAAAAGTCTTATTGTAAACAAGCACATATTAACAACAGTGTTATATCAATAGCCAAAGATAAGAGACACTTTGTGATAACGTGTTACTGTATCGTAATTGGAGGTGTGTATTATTACATTGATGGAGCAAGGTTCCAGCTCATCAGTCGTTTGTTATAAATTGTATCATAATAGTTTTATTATAGTCTATTGCAGATTATGTCGAAGCAAAGATGATTAACAAAAATTAAAAACAATACGATACCAATTACTTCCCTGAAGAACATTCGACGTGAGACAGAAAAAGTTTATTCAATAAGTACGTCTTGAATCAGTTAGGATTGAGTTTAAATAAAAGCAACTGGTATTCTATATGGTCGAGCGATACGAAAATTAATAATATATGCAAGACCGAGAAGTTTATGTAAAAATGTGATATGGATTGCGTAGAACAACAACAAAAGATAAAATTTATTAAAAAAATCGAATTTATTAACATTAAGACAAGCATTATATGAGCTAGTAAAAAGGAATACAAGAGTTAACTTAAAAACACTTAAATTGTTTGCAAGAAAAAAATTGCCAGACGGTTACTATCCGATAAGAAGACGAAAAACGCATGTAGTGGATAGAGAAAAATGTATCAAAGGTGATAGGTCAAGCGTTGTGTTTAGTGATGAAAGTTCCTTACATGATTCGATATTTAGGAGGTGACTTTGTCTTTATAAAAACTCCCGAGTTGTTAAATTTATATGAGACACCACACCATGAGATAGTGTATACACGAGTCTTTTTATATGTGTACATGTTTTCAGGACGCATATCTCTTCACAGATAATCTAAACGCTAGGGGATTATTCAAAAGATTGGCTCTTGGGTGCTAAATACCAAACTCGAACTTTTGTGACATGGGGGTAGCAAAATACTCAATTAGCTTTCAATTGCCGGATATCAAAGCAACCTACAACGTTTGGGCAATCGTTATTATCTCGAAACGATGTTTTCCTTTTACGAGAAACATACTTCGGATCGTTATCCTGCATATACAACCATCTTAGTGGTATTTCTTCCTCTGCATATGGTAGAAGTACAGTTTGTAATATGTTCACATAGACATCTACATTCATTATTCCTTCTATCTTGGTTAACCTATCTACGCCATACCACGAAAAACATCCCCACAGCATGATGCTCGAGCCTCCAAATTTTACCGTCTTTTTGGTGTACCGGGGTTGAAATGCTGTCAATGGTGGTCTTCGTACGTGTTGGTATGCACCGGAATTAAGTACAACTATTTTCGATTCATCGGACCACAGTACATTACGCCACTTTTTTTCGTACCATTATACGTGTTCATGAGCAAACGACAATCTAATTTGTGTTTGCCTTTTATTTAAGAATGGTATCGTCCTAGGCCTTCTTGCACGCAACTTTCTTTGAATCAATCTTCGTCTAATAGTAGAGGTGCTTATACAAAGGTGTAACTCACTTGTAATTGTAGTTGAACTTATGAACGGCGTCTTCTTTGCACAAGTTATAATGTTTCCGCCTTCTCTAGGGCTAGTTTTTCTTTCTCTATCACGATTTTCTTTCACTTTTCTCCAATTCTTAGCGTTTGCAATCATTTTCGAAGAACATGAGAACGTATTTTTGTATAAACTTGTAGCTTTCGCCTCTATTAAGTAGATCGAGTACAATTGTTTTTTTTCCGACGCACAATGTTTGCTCGGTTCTTATTACAAGAGAAATGGATGATTGAAAAATTGATGAATTATTCTGCAACAGACAGAACTTTGCACGTCTGCATTTAGTGACGCCAGCTATGATACTGCTATTTTAATGTATAGGAAAATAGCAGCGCATGACTAGAACACTTAGTAATTCCCCCTCATATTTGGTACTTTACTGGAAACTATATATATTCAGGGACTTTAAAATAATTTCAATATAGTTGCATCAGAATTGTCCGTTATAAATGTTATTTATAAGTATTAATTTAGGACTGCTATTTTCCTGCACATAACTGTATACCTAATCGTGTTAGAAACTATGTGGAAATCTTAACGAAATAATTGTGTTTGTATTAAAACACGGATCGTCGGTCTACTTATCATTTACTAGTTAATCATTTCAAAAAATGGGTGTGTAAGATCTAGTTTTAGTAAAAGTACAATAGGCATACACAAGAGTTACGTGACATAATGAGAAAGAGTTTAAATATGTACTAAAAAAAAAAGAAAAAATTACTTTGAGTCGTCACTGGAAACGTATTAAAATGTTAATTTTTCGGGCACACTTCAGACATTTTGTAACCCTGTAAGTGGTAATAAGTGAACCGTCTAATTATTAAAGCTATCTAAACACGTGTTGTATGAATGCATTGACCCATTAGCATGTACGCCTTAATTATGCAATAATGAATCTGCCCGGCGAATCAAACTAGTGTTTATATTATTGCATTTCGGTTCTTTTTTTGCACATGCTTACGTTAGTAGAAAGAGACACGTGTTTTTTTCCGTTTTCATTGCAAAATACTTATTCAAGGACACTGTGTGTCTTATATAATAAACACTTGATTGACAGCCGTCTCGTTTCGTGCAATTTTCTTTTAAACGAAAAAGAAACTAAAATGCTTGTTCGGCTATTAAACTGTTCCATCGAAGTTGTTTTTAGAATATTGGTTTATTATTTAATACAAATTTAGAAATTTCCTGAACAATTTTATGTTAAAAGTTAGTGCAGAAAAAGAACTCTCATGTTGTAATTACCTTTAGTTATTGTTAATCAGAAAATTATTTGAAACATTTAAATTAATTTTTTTAATTTAATGTATGTATTGAAAAATTTTAAAGCGTTGATGATCCGAAGGTATTTTTAAAATAGATTCAAGATTAGTATTCTATATTTACTTATTAAAAACATAGAAAACTAATGGAACAAACACAAGTAGTCACATCACAATTACAAAAAAATGAAGAGTCAATATATTAAAGAAATCTTATCCCAACCTTTATAAAATTAACAGGACACTTTTAATGAACCAAAAATGTAACATGGATAATTTGCTGTAAATTATCCGTGAAAGCAGTTCTTTTGCTACAACATTTTTTCTATAAAACACGACGTGACATATTTTTGCATTAATCATCTTTCTTTATTGAGTAAGTTTTGAAAGTCGTATTTCAAGACGGCCGGTATATATTGTTACTTGCATACACTAATTTTATATGCATTATAATAATGATAATTTACCCAATAGTAATATAAATTACTAATTACAGGATAATTATAAACTAAGGAAATATAATATAGAGAAACTTGCATTAAACAAGCACAACTACATAAAAAAATAATTAAATTTAAAAAATAATAAATGTAAAGCGTCTGAATACATACCAAAAACGAGAAAAATAAAACAGATAAATCGTTGTAATTGAAATCAAAAAACTTTTTCAATTATATTAAATTAATATTAAATAAATCCAAATCCGAGCAAACAGAATTAACGCTTCTACATAATGATATAACTGATGACTGAAAATGATGCCGCGTATCATAGTGTAGTCCGACTGTTTAATCTAGGAACATTTATGTTCAGAGAAAAATCAGGGACAAACGTTTCTCCGGCTATTAATTTAAAGACAAATTTAATATGCGATATACCAGGTGTGTCGAAGTCATTACCGGTTTTTTCGTAAAAAAACTACATAATTTTCATTAAAATGGAAAAATATATTTATTTATAGTATTGATCATTTGATTCTACACATCTTGCCCATCTTTCAGGCAATTTATGGATGCCATCCCGAAAAAAACGGTTTTTTTCGGATTGCAAAATTCATCAAGCCATTTCCAATTTCTTCGAAATTGGCGAAGTGGTGCTCTACTAGCGCGTGTTCCATTAATGCGAAACGGCGATAGTCGGATGGGACAAGGTCTGGAGATTACGGCGAGTGCGATATTATGTCTCATCCAAGTGCTTTCAGCACTTTCTTGACCGGTTTTGTTGTATGAGACGGCGTATTATCGTGCTGTAAAATCACTTCACCATGTCTTCGGGCTCGTTCTGGACGTTTTTCTATCAATGCATGGTTGAAATTGATAATTTGTTGTCGGCAGCGATCAGTATTAACTGTTTCATCAGGTTTCAACAGTTCGTAATTCACCACGCCACTCTGGTCCCACAAAACCCAGGGCATTGTCTTGCGACCAAAGCGATTTGGCCTTGGAGTCGATGGGTCGGCTTCGCCAGGTGATGACAATGATTTTTTGCGCTTAGGGTTTTCGAAATAAGTCCATTTTTTATCATCCGTCACTATTCGATGCAGAATTGACGATCAGCATTAACTGTTACACCAGGTTTCAACAGTTCGTAATACACCACGCCACTCTGGTCCCACCAAACCCAGGGCAGTGTCTTGCGACCAAAACGATTTGGCCTTGGAGTGGATGGGCCGACTTCGACAGCTGATAACCATGATTTTTTGCGCTTAGGGTTATTGAAATAAATCCATTTTTAATCATCCGTCACTATTCATACTTTTGAAACAGCATTTCAGAGATGATTTTTCGATTTTCCATTTGCCTGACATTCAATTGATGTGACACGCAGGTCACTGCGACTTGAAAGGAATTTTTTTATAAACCTGCGGGGCATAGACAGGTTTCGGCAAAAAGCTACAATTTTGAACATGGTTTCGTAGTTATACCTTTACTCCTTCATGGTGGCCCGTCAAGTTGTTATAAAGTTAGTAGGCCACATTGACTTTTATAGAAAAAATAACGCGGCAAAAATCTGCTTTCACAGCAAATTATCGATGTTTCATTTTTGTTTCATTAAAAGGTTTTACTCTACAAATTGAGGTAAAGTAGTTGCATATCAAATTAATAATAATGTCGCATATTAAATAGCTTGCGTTTAGATAAAACGAAAATTTAATTTTCTAAAAATTATAATTACGAAAGACGAAAAATAAATATGGCAATATTGTGTTACGATTATGGAGTAACTTACAAGAATTCCACAAATTACCTCCGAAGACGGACAGCTTTAAAAAAAAGTAATGCTGGCAGATCTAGCATCATATAATTTTTATCTGTTTCGACTTAGAATTCGATTCCTTAGAGATTGTTAATATCCACCTAGAAGTTTTTTTATCGATAACGATCAAATAGAATAAATTGCTCAATAACGTTTTGTATTTTTTGTTCAAAGTATCACTCCATTTTCTATGAATAAAACTGCGGAACTTCGTGGATGATCAATAATATTATATCAGATGGCCTATACGACTTTGCCTTTAATTAAACGTTTTAAAAATAGTTTCATTCTGTTAATCAGGAGATGAGCAAATTCCAATTACGGCATTCCTAACTTGCTCAACACCCATTTAACATATTTGAAAAATCTTAGGTTATGTGTAAGTTCTGAAATTATTGAAGGCAAAAGATCAAGTCGCCGCTAACTATGAATATAAATTACGTTTCAATTTTGGGTGAAAACCTCAAAACTCTTTTCCCAGGTGCACCTGGTACACCTGGTAAACTGTATGAACTATTTATACACTATTAATATGCTATCAACGTCTACTGTGAGATACAAGTCTATAATATTCAAATAATAAGGAGAATTTCGACTAAATTTTATTGGTATGGGTTTGCAAGCACGTCAAAGATTGATGGTCGTATTGTGTACTTTGTGTACAATGTAAATGTAGAGACTAGACAGTTTTTTTCCCACAACTACTGATAATTAATATTTATTTTTATGACATCAAAATATGATACAACTTTTGAATAACTTTAATAGCTGTAAGAAAATTATTTCGTTTCATTAAGTCAGATTTAGACAAATTATTAACTTATGCAATGAAACTAAGTAATTTTAAATATAATTTCAAACGAATCCGTATATTTCTACGGACAATTTTAAGGTTAAATATATTTGAAATTTAGGTATTTCTAAAATAGAAAATAAAACCATTTGCGTTTCACCATAATATCTGGCAGGAAAACTGCATTACGTAAGTTTTAATTTCTTTACGTGACATGCTTCAGATTGTCAATCTTCGTCAGAATCGTGTTTTGCGCAGTCGAGCTAGACATATAACAAAGTACATTTGAAATTCTTTTTACCTGCATTTGAAATTATTATAGATTACTAAAGTATACTTTCTTGTTGTTTAAACTAGAAACAGTACACCAAAATGCTTTTGGGAAAATGCTATATACTTTTCATTATAATAGATGATAGGCGACCACGACTATCGGGTTGTAAAGCTATAGTCTTTAGAGGTTATGTTCCGAAAAGTTGGTATCGTGTTTAAAAATTTGGTATTTTCGAATTCCCAGAACGAAGGTCACAAAATTTACATTACTATTAAAGAAATTTCATGCCTGCACGTCCTAAACAGATTAATGCCAATACCTCCCGTGTTCTTTTTACTCTTTCAACCCTTTTGAATGTTATTGTGAGTCACCTGCTTTTATTTGTATTATTGTTTACTATATCTTAAAAAATTTGAATAAATATATTATAACAAAATATTGTTGTGTTCTTGTATAATATTCCGGTGATCAATCTATTTCTTGTATATCTCTTTTTATTTAATTGCTATTTCTTTGCGTAAAATATCTTTTTTCAATATTAAAGTATCCGCTAAGAAGAATTGTATGTGTGTAAGGGGTTTTAGACAGTATGTTAATCATTATTTCCTTGCATTAAAACAAAAATAGTTTACATATATTTTTGCCATTTGTAGTTTTAAAATACGTTTATTTTTATTCTCATTATGATTTATCTATTATTTATGTTACTTATTTTATTTTCATTTTGAACTTTAATTATATTATGGAGTTATTTACATTATTACTAAGTGTTTGTCGGAGTATAATATATATTTGTCTTGTTATTGGAGTATGTAATTCCGCTGGACAATGAATAAATAAATAAATAAATAAAATAGCAAAAGTCCTATAGGTGGTCTGTAGATATTTATTGGTATTTTCTTCATTTGGATTAATTTTGAAGCACTACAGTCTAGTATTAATTCAATGCTTTTTTGTTTTAGGTGATCCATATCCTCAAAGTTAATGTTCGCCTCTATTAAGATACAAGATCATGGAGACTAGGTCTTGAAGAGCAGGATGCAATCCTATAGTCATCCAAAGCAGATGGTTATTAAAAAAATCTAATTTAATTTCGAATACTAGACTTATTTGAAAATGTAATATACACTGCAGGTCATAAGTTTGGAATCAGTTCCAGTAAATTCATAAAAATTAAAATTACGTTGTTAATGTTACGTTCGTATTACTTTGATATAAGTACAAAGGATTATTCTTAAGTACATTATAAAGCTTTACATAAAAGATGTAGTTTTAAATGCATTAATAGTTGGAAAATAACCAGAGATTAAGGAAACTCTGCGTGCGGTATTATTTATTCGAGCAGGTAATATTTCTGCATAATGAACGATTACCTGGAATGGACAAATTTTATTGCAGACCCTTCCGCATAAACCTTTTGTAATTACATTTAGTTTTTATATTTATAAGTATTTATACATTTTGAAGTAATGAGAATATTTTAGTTGCTTCGTATCATTTAAAGTGTGTAGACACATAAAAGTGTGTAGAATCAGTAAACATCGTTTGATTATGGCGAAGAGAAAGCAGATATCGCTAGAAAAACGTGTAGAAATTATTAGTCATCATAATCGGGGAGATTCTATACGGGATATCGCGAAAAGAATGAAGATATCGTACAAAGGTGTACAAAATACAATTAAAAGATACCAGTCTACTGGAGGGTATACGGACAGAAAACGATCAGGAAGACCAAAAATTACAACTCCTGCAGAAGATCAGACAATTATATTGACGTCGAAAAGAGATAGAAGATTAACGGCCTCGCAAATCCGCGGTGAGTTTAACAGGGAGCGTGAAACTCGGATCTCTTTAACCACAGTAAAAAGGCGGTTCAGAGCGGCTGGACTGATGGGACGTGTAGCAGTTCGCAAACCGCTTCTACGTCCGCAAAATAAAATAAAAAGGCTACAATGGGCTAAGTTGCACAAAGATTGGACAATAGAACAGTGGGAAAAAGTACTATGGACCGACGAATCAAAGTACGAGGTCTTCGGTTCCAGACGTCGGATATTTGTAAGAAGAACTGCTATGGAAAAAATGTTACCGCAATGTGTGGTGCCCACGGTAAAACATGGTGGCGGTTCTGTAATGGTTTGGGGATGTTTTTCTTCGGCTGGTGTAGGAGATCTGGTGAAAATCGACGGAGTTTTGAAAAAGGAGGGTTACAGACAGATTCTCGAACACAACGCTGTGCCCTCCGGTCTGAGATTACTTGGAGAAAACTTTATATTCATGGACGACAACGACCCAAAACATTCTTCTCATTTATGTAGAGGATATCTCCAACAACAGGAAGCTGACGGTGTTTAACAAAACATGGTTTGGCCGGCACAATCGCCAGACCTCAATCCAATAGAGCTGTTGTGGGAAGAATTGGATAGAAAAGTGCGTGAAAAGTGTCCGACGTCCCAGACTCACATGTGGCAAGTTATACAAGATTCTTGGGCAAATATACCCAATGAAACCCTTACAAAATTAGTGTCTCGTTTACCGCGATTGTGTGCTGCCGTCATTAAAGCAAAAGGAGGGTATTTCGATGAAAAGTCCGTTTAGTTGATAATAAAAATAAGTGGATGTAAATAAATAAAATTTGCTTTTTTTCCTGCTTATTTTATAATAAAACGTTTTGGTATATTAATATTGTTTTATTTTTACAATGTTTGTTAAAGCCACTACAATATTTTCATTATATTCAGAAGTGATTCCTAACTTATGCAAGTGATTCCAAACTTATGGCCTGCAGTGTAAGTACTTGATCACATTTTCTATTTCTAGGTTGGAACTGCAACTCTGACATAGTTAATTCATTTATCACATGGGCAGATGAAGTAGCAGTGCCAGAGACGCAATTTTAACCTAAAGAAACTATGGTCAACGGTCGCGAAAGCCTATGAGACAGATTAAAGGAAAACATTGCTTATGCGAAAGCGAACATTAACTAAACGGAGATAACAAGAAAGAAGTTTCGAACATAAATGTCAAAATAATGAAAAAAAAAGCAGGAAAGTCGAGCATAATTGATCATGCCACAACGAATCTCTAAACTAATCACAGTGAAAGATCTAATCGTCGAATATTAATGAAATATTTTTATAGTGTCTTCATGAGGAGGTTGCTTCAAAAATTTTGCAGATAATACAAAAAAAACAATTATTTCAACAAATTTTTTTAAATTGTTTTAAAATATTCGCACTTCTGCATTCGGTGGAACCAGTTCTCGAAACATTGGGTCCATTGTTTTTCAGTCACCTCAGATACGAAGTTTTCGTAGGCATTTTATCTTTCATGTATGGGAAAAAAGTCGCAAGGCAGGAACTATAAGGCGGATGAATCATCAATTCCGCGATGATCCTTTAGCGCAAGATCCTTTAGTAGCAAGATAACCGGTGTGTCCAAAAAAAGAAGCCACCATTTTTCTGCCAGAGCTTCGTCCACGTCTCATTTTCGTGTGTTTCTCCTCGTCTTTGAAGACTCATTGAGCCGATTGTTGAATGCTTTCCAGCACGTAACAACAAATCCATCTTTCTTCACCTGTAACGATGTTATACACTAATTTTGCTCGACCGCGGTTGAATTTTTTAAGTGATTTTTGCAAGCTTCCGTTAAATTGTGTGGTATCCATCGAGTGCAAAACTTTCTGACGGCCAGATGATGATGCAGAATAGTTCTGATTTGTGTCATACCTACGCCCAATGATGTACGAATATCTTTGTATGTACAATGGTTGTCTGTCTCTGTCATGACGTACAACGCGTCGATGTTTTCTGGAGTGACCGCAGAGACAGGCCATCCCTCACGATGCTTGTGTTAGAGCTAAACACGACCACGCTGGAACTTGTTATACCATCGTTCAACAGTTGCCAAAGATGGTGCTTCATCGTCAAGCAATCGCTTGCGAGTGAGACCGTCTTTAATGGAAAATCGTGGCTCGAAAATTTCCGCGCGTTAATTCTATTTAAAAATTACTAAAAAGAGACAATGGCATATGCTAGCAATCTGTAAATGCTATTCGGACTAGAAAATCTCAAAGAATACGACAAAAATATTGCGCCACTTTACGGGAAGTAGCTGAACCGTAAAACTTTTAAAGCAACCTACGTATACTACGTATCATTTATAAGACATAATTTTTGTACAAATTCAATCTTTGTGTACCATTTGTCGATAAAATTAAATTTAGAAGCGTTTTATTTTTGTATATTTTGACAGTCTACAAAAATTTACAAAAAAGTTTCAGTGAAAGCGGCGAAATCAAAGTTGTATTCCTGTACATGTGATTAGTATGACTTCTAGTATCAATCACATTCGCATTCTATTAGCTATAGGTATTTGTACGTTACATACTATACATATATCTGAAGCATCTTTTCTCCTCTTTTTTTTTCTAAATTAGAAATCGCTAACGATTATAAAACGTTATATAAAACATCGTATTATTTCAACGTTGCCTTAATTAACATCATTATAGTTTGCTTAAGATTTACTTTCTCCTCGTGTTATTTCACGATTTGAAAATATTCACATTTCTAGGAAACTATACGTTCTCAATTTTCTTGTTTGGTTCACTATCAGAATTAAAATTTAACAAGTCTTTGTCATAACTTATGTCCAAATAGGGTCTTCTGTCAACAGCAATGTCTTATATTTCACATTAATAGCGTCCATATCGTAAGTCCTGATAAATTGATTATGCGACTCTACACAACTCAACAACGTATCCAGATTATTCAAATTTATTATAAAAATGGTCGTTCGTTACGTGAATCTTGTGGTCAATATAATCAGCGTCTTGTGTAGAATTCGAAGCGGCTAGATCGGCAGTAGATCTTCCAACACGCGTATGTCGTCAAAACAGCCGTTCAGCTGAGAATATTGCTGTAATGCATAAAATGTGACTGAATTTCTCAATCTGCTTATTTTTCGTCATTTACAAGAAGTTGACATTTCTCAAGCTTCAATGGGTGAATTTTGAGAAAAGACTGCATTATATAAGATTCAACTCACACAAGAACTGCAGTCGAATGATCATGCAGCGCGTAGAAATTTTTCAGAGTTGGTGCTAGAGTATTTGGAAGTGGCCGGGCAGTGTTCACAAGAAAACAATCTTTAGCGGTGAGGTACATTTTAGATTAAATGGTTTCGTTAATAAACAAAATTGCAGAATTTGGGCCGAGCAAAATCCACGAGATTCAAGAGCTTCTGATGCATGCACAAAAGTGACTGTCTGGTATGGATTTTAGACTGGTCGCATCATCGGGCCCTATTCCTTTCAAAATGAAGCCAGTGTTACGATTACTGTATTGCGAAATATATCGGTTGGTGATAACTAATTTTTTGTGGCCTAAGTTGGAAGATATGGACCTTGTTGACATGTGGTTTCAGAAAAACGGTACCACTTGCCATACTGCGCATTTAACAATCAATTTATTGAGGGACAAATCCAGTGAGTTCGTTATTTCAAAGAATGCCGTTGTCACCGAGATAATGCGACTTCATGCCTTTGAATTATTAGTTAAAAAACTTCTTCAAAAAAGTTAAAGATTTGCATGGCGAAATAATAAATTTAATAACTTTCTATTTCCTTCGTTTATATATGATTGATACTAACCTGTGATTTACACAGTACACTCTTCTGGATCTCCTAACACGTATTGTACATAATTAACCAGATATTAATATGGAACTAATTTGATATAACAAATATTTAACTGATCTTATCCATCCACGCATCTGCATATTGAAAATGCTGCTTATTATTTACCTTTATTATCTGCAAAACCCTTTGCGCTTCTTCAGAGCGCGCGCTGCCGACCGAACGTTCACAGTGCCAATATTATATGCTAATAAATTTTATATTTGGATAAAAAGCTCTGTTGCCATTATTTTTCCGTTTTCTTCTGTCGATCTCTCTCTGCTTTATTCGAAACAATATATTTTAGTATTGATATTTTTCTACTTTATTGAGTTCATATTCTACACTTTTTAGATTTCCTTTATTTACCCTCTTTATCATATACTCCAACGCTGGCGTCGCTGACAATGAATCACCCTACTTTAGTCCTTTATAAATTGTAAATTGTTTTGATTCACACATGTGTGCCTCATCACCAACTTTTGTCTTATTTATTGTCAATTTTATTAATTTTCTTGATTTGACATTTAATCCCATTTCCTCGAGTTTCTATTAATTCAAACGAAGACTCGGTTATAATTTATAAAAACCATATATAGCATATTTTTAAGTCATATACTTTTTCTATTATCTGCTTTAAGGAACGAATAGCATCTACTTGACTTTAGTAAAACCATGCTGGTATATATGTCCTACACTATATGCTTCGTATTTTTCACTACTTTAGAGGACTAAGTATATCTGAAATTTTGGCTGATGTGTAACAAATTTACGTAATTTAAGGGTTGTGATATGAACATGAAAAATATGGGATCGAACCATCAGAAACTAAAAGAACTCCGAAAATCTTCAATAAAATTAATGGCATTAGCTTGAACAACGAAAGAATTTTCAACAAGGATCATAAGTATCACATTTTACATATAGAATTGAACATGACCAAGCTGTACCAAGCTGCAGTGTCGTTTAACAAGACCTAAGCTGACTTTTTGCGAATATTTGTTATGGTTGATGATAAATAGCTTCATCAATAAGTTCCTGAACTCAAACAATAATCTAGACAGTATATACATCATGGTAGCTCCTCATTAAAAGAAAAAAATATAGTATTTCCATTGGCGGGTAAGGTATGGGCTACGATATTTTGAGTTTCGAAGAGAATCAAATGCATTTAAAATCGGTTTCAAGTTGTTTGTGAGAGAATTTATCAATTAACACAGATGTCATCATCATACTAAGAAACTAAGTTTTTTTTGTAGCGTCGCAGCAGTCATCAGTGACCGTCGAAGCCAGGATTACTAGAAACACATAATTTGGGTAAATTTTAATACTTTTAGATATTTCAATTTCTTCGTCGTTACCACAATAGTGAGATTAAATTAATGCAATATAGAATATATACATATGTATAAGATATGTGTATTTAAATTTTATGTGCGCATAATACGATATGCCGTATCAAAGCACTCTAAACAAAGGAAAGTAAATCAGTACAGTCTCCACAATATGACACAATTTTTTTGGGACAGTTTTTTACCTATATAGGTTTTTTAATTTTTTTGTAACATATTTAACAAAATTAGATGAACAAGTGAAATAACCGACATAGATAAGTGGCTCACTCGGAAAAGGTGAACTAATAAAATAAGAACACGACAACGGATTGATTATTACTAAGCAATTTAAAAAATTCATACCAAGAGATGCATTTTAGCCCTGTGGAGGTCACCGGTGACCGCTAGTAAGATCAATGTGTTACATACTTTAACTTATCTGATTTAAATAATATTTTAACATAATATGTAAAACATAATAACAAGTTCATTTTCGGACCACGGGCAAAGCATGTAAAATTAACGGATTAAGATTTTACTGGGTTGGCAACTAAGTACCTTCGGTTTTTACTGATAGAGAGCGTTGCTTTATTTTTTGTATAACGTATGTTAGTGCTGTACTTTACCGTTTGTCGCCTGATACTAGTCACATTGACGTAACTTCAAAAGCAAGTAGTGCGTGATTTTTATTAAAGCTATTAGTTGTGGGTTAATTTTAAATGGAGTGCAGAAACGAACATTTTCGACATATTTTACTATTTTATTTCCGTAAAGGAAAAAAAGCTGCTGCGGCTCACAAAAAGATATGTGAAGTTTATAGTGCTAATTGCTTAACAGAGCGCACGTGTCAGAATTGGTATAAAAAATTCTGTTCTGGAGATTTTTCCCTCAAAGATGAGCAACGTTCTGGTCGGCCTACTGAAGTTGATGATGACCAAATCAAAGTCATAATTGAAGAGGATCGTCATGTAACTGTTCGAGAGGTTGCAGAGAGGCTACATGTATTGCACACAACAATTGAAAAACATTTAAAATGTCTTGGGCTAGTTAAGAAGCTTGATATTTGGGTACCTCGCGAATTGAAAGAAATTCATTTAACACAAAGAATCAACTTTTGCGATATGCACCTTAAAAAAAGAATCATCACTGGTGATGAAAAATGGGTCCTGTACAGTAACATAGTTCGAAAACGATCATGGAGCAAACACGATAAACCAGCTCAAACCACATCGAAAGCTGAATTGCATCCAAAAAAGATCATGCTGTCAGTTTGGTGGGATTACAAAGGTGTTGTGTTTTTTGAGCTGCTTCCAAGGAACCAAACGATCAATTCTGATGTTTACTGTCAACAATTAATAAAACTGGATGAAGCAATCAAAGGAAAACGGCCAGGATTGTCAAATCGGAAAGGTGTAGTTTTCCACCAAGATAATGCAAGGCCTCACACATCTTTGGCAACTCGTGGGAAACTATTGGAGCTTGGCTGGGAAGTGATGCCACACCCCCCATACAGCCCTGATCTAGCACCATCTAATTATCATTTATTTCGAAGTTTGCAGAATTCTTTGAATGGTAAAACTTTCACAAATGACGATGACCTTCACTCGCACCTGGTTCACTTTTTTGCTGATAAGGACCAGAAATGTTATGAGCGCGGAATCATGCAGCTGAAAGAAAGATGGTATTGAGCAAAATGGAAAATATATAATTGATTAAAAACTATTCTTTGTTTAAAAAAAAGTGTTTTATTTTATACTACAAAACCGAAAGTACTTAGTTGCTAACCAAATAGATTACATCTCGCCGGGTATAGTCTTATAATTCGACTTAATAATTGGCAATATTTTGAGTTAGGACAAATCATTATAAAAATGACATAATGACACTTCAGCATTGTCGGTGCAAATGCATTGAAGTTGAAGAGAAAATATATAATGAAAAACAATAAAAAAATTAAATCTATTCTTTACTTGTTTCATTTAGAGTTTCACTTCCTGTTAAATCACACTTACATGTAAAGAAAGGGTCAAATGACGGTAATTAAATTAGTAAAACTATTCCCAAATAAGTTGCTTTTTGCAGATTTAGTCTTATTATTTGAACGTCCAAAGACTGTATACATTGCTTTGTTGTCAATGCAACTTTGAAAGGAACAATTATAAATACATTGTTTATCTGGCATTTCCATTATGTATACTTTTCGCCTATGTAGTTCCCCTCTTGTATGGAATAACCAACTATTCTCGTATTAAATTACTATATAGTCCAACGACCGAACGCTACGTTATTACAAACTTTATGCGATACTCTTATTCCATGTTGTCGTTCACTTATTTTAAATTGTAACCTAATATTTTCGATTTGCGCTGACGCGAAACTGCCGAGGCCACACAAGCCGCTGACAATGGCGATCTCGACACGTAAATTGCAAGCACGTTTCTTCATCTAGTATTACCATCGTCATTCTTCTTAAGAATGTGTTTAATTTATAGCGAAATAAATTATATTTACTTACTTACCATTACTTAAATAGTATTTATCGGGTCTATTTGAAACACCGGTTAGAAATAATATTAAGGATTAAACATAAAAATATTAAAACCTTTGTGAGTTGCGTGGAAGGTGGTCGGTGATGATTGGAGGGAGCCCGATGTAAATCTACCAATGGCACTGTGGGAATACAGGGCGTTTCCGAAATTCGGAGGACCCGGGAACAACGAATAAATACCATACTTGCTCAGACCTGCAAAGAAAAACATTAAGTTGATTATTAGCAGTAGTAATAAGTGATTTATTGTTTTAAAATGCAATTTAATAATTCCAATCTAAGTATAGAACTGCACAATATTTCAGAAATTCGTTTCTTGTTCTATCAATTTGGTATGCATAGACTGGAATATTTTGCGGACACAGGTTAACAACAAATTCATTACGCTGTTCATAAAGTCTCTTGCAGTACAAGAAGAAAGTCAAATATTTTGTTAAAAAACTTTTTCTATTGACTATTATAGTTCCTATTTACATTTATACCTTTTCCCTGATTGCGAATTACGTTGTTGACTGTGATTAAGTGAATAGTCAAAAAGTTAAAAGAAAAACCTTACCACATTTGTATTTTACTAAATACGTATTTCGACAACTATGTTGTCATTTTCAGAGGTAATAAAACACGTGTTGAACATGTCTCACAGTAAAGCTACACAGACAAAAACGAAAATATTTTATTAGAAGTCCATACAAACACTAAATTTAAAATTTCGTTTAGGTCACGGTACATATCTCATAATAAAGCTACATAGAAAAAATACAAAACACTCACTAGAAGTCCACACGAACACTGAATTTAAAATCTTATTTAGGTCACTGAACACATTCAACATTAAAACTACAGAGAAAAAAAAAAACGCAAAATCTTCTATTGAAAGTCCACACAACCGCTAAATTTAAAATCTCCTTTAGGTGTCACTTCCCTTTACTTACTTAAACTAACACTCTTATCTCCCTTTCATTCACACTTGCGTTCATTGCTTGTCCTTTTTATTTGTTATACATATGTACCTCTTCTACGAATTCACACAAACACGACTGTGTGCTCTCTTGCGTTGAAAATATTATTTTTGTTTTTAACTACAAAGATGCTCTTCAAGCTATCTAATTCTCAAGCATTGTTAACTTTTCAAATTTATGATTTGTTTCTAAAATATGTCGGGCAATACTTGAGAATAAATAAATGTACGAAATATTATGGATACAAATATTAATGTCGTAGTGTTTCTTATCTTTCTTCTGAAGTTTAAATATACCGTTTTTGAAAAACTTTTCAAGTTTAGATTTGAAATAATTGGAAACAACACACGTTTTTTAATAATAATTTATTGATGTATATGTACATACACACGTCATTACATGATATAAATAAATAAAAACGCAAAAAACCTTTGTGGCTCACAATAAATACGCCACCAAACACTTTAAAAACCGCAAGATTTATACAAAACACCAGAATAACATTGAAAACATAAAAAACACAAAAATGGTAATGTCAAAATTTATATTTCAGAAAGTCATTTACTGAATAGAAAAAATTCTCCACCAGCACTGTCTTTTTATTAATCTTTTGAGTCTAATCCATGGTAGGCCCTTAAACCTATCAGGCAAAGCATTGTATATCTTCACAGCCAGGTAATTTGAATTTAGCTGACTTTTCCTAATGCGATGATACGATATGACCAAACTACTCTGGTTTCGTGTTCATATTCATGAAAATCACCATTTTTGCAGAACTTACTTGGCGACTTATGAACAAACTCCAGGCAAGCAAGTATATACAGGGATGGGAGGGTCAGTATTTTGTGTTTTCTGAATAGATTTACGCAACTTGTGGTATAAGATACATCACTAAGGGCTCTGATTGCACTTTTTTGCATCCTGAAGACCGCCTCAGCCGCGCCAGACGCGCCCGTCAAGTATTTAATTTATTGCTAAACAAATAAAAATTCGATGGTAAAATATCCAGAGGATATAGCGGATGTGTTAATATTTTCTAACTGTACATTTGCAATTTTTCTAGAGTATTCAAAGCTCAGTGTGATCTTACATAATCTTGGTGAAAAATGATTCCTTTTGTCTTGACCAAATTTGGTCAGTTTCGTGTACGGTTTCATTTGATTTATCAAATAGATCACAAAAGTTATCAGCGCTTATCACTTGGACAGTTTTAAGAAAATCACAATACACAATATATTAGCAATCAACACAATATCACTTTGCTTTGGGGAAAATAATTTTTGGCAATAGTTAAAGATGTTTCTAAATAATCCGTTTGTCATAATCGGTCATAATTTTATCTAAAAATTGTTCGCACTGTGACCTAGGGAGGAGTGTGGTACCCAAACGTTCAGTTTGCAAACTTTGTTGAGGTATTAATGACTTGTTTAAATATGGTCATAATCGTTAATTGAACACTTAGAACCGAATAATATTCTTGGCCAACCTAAATATGAAAAATACTTTTTGAAAAACCTAGTAGTTGCATGTGTTATTATAGAATTCCTTGTGAATGAACATGTCTTTTTGTTAACATTTAGATTTGGAAGGAACGAATAAACCAAATTTAATTATTGATTTAGTATTTTTTGTCAAAACAAATCTATATAATAAGAAATGCAGGCAAATATTTCTACCAAAAATGCTTACTAGAGAAAATAGATACATTATTACAAAGTACATCTTATAGATCTATTAATATGCAACATTTAATATAAATTTTCCGCATAATTCGTAGGTAATGAACACCGTACTGTCTTTATGTTACGAGAGAATTAGGAAATTTTATATACAAGATTCGGGCAAAATTTCTGTTTCATAAGAGTCCCAATATTTTCAATTAGGTTTACTCTTGTGGACTGCGAAGGTCAGTTCCTTGATGCAATATATTGATGTTCTTAGTTAGCTCGAATTGTCCTTGGTGTAGTGTTAATTACGTTTTTTTTCTAAAAGAAACTAACAATAGCCTTATCTTTGTGCGTTTTTGTAGTGCGGTTTTACTGCCTTTTTGGAAAATCATCTACACTTTGGGTTTAATAACGTCTTACTCATCATCAGACGAAGGTTCAGACTTATATATGTAAGTACCTAGCTGCCGCTGCAATTGTCATTTTTGGACTTTTATTTATTTGAGGGAAAATATTTCTACCTACTTTCGCAGTCCCCACCCTCCGATCAACTTTCCTTTCATGGGCCTATGTTTATTATTCTATGTTGTTTATGTTTATTAGAAAAATGTATGTATAACCATTGCAGGGGTTCCCAAAATATGCCCGAGGGCGCCGCAAAGAGTCTCCAGGGGCGCCGCGACAGCCCCGCCAAAGCGAAAAAAAATTGAAAAATATAATTTTATAAAAATGAATTTATTAAACACCTTTTTTGCACTTGTTTGTATATATAATCAACAATGATTTGCTCAAAATAAATACTATTCATTTTGTATATTGAATTTTAGATTTAATGCCAGTGTGTATGTGCACGCGCGCGTCTAGTTCCAAGTCAAAATTATCAGTCTCCAGTTTTGCTTCACATAAAGGGCGCCGCCGAAAATAATCTGAACGTTAAGGGCGCTATGGCTCTCCAAAATTTGGGAACCTATGCCTTATAGAACTACATTCTATTTGTATTTAATTCTTCTTGTGTTTATATTTTACATTATAACTATTCTTCTATTTACTTAATGGTGACCATGTTTGTCAGATACTATTATTGCTTTTCCTTACGCTCGAAGTTTGAATTTTAGATAACTAATAAAGCAAAACCTATTATCTGCTTCTGGGCTTCCGGGCTGGAACCGCGTCACTGGTATAACTGCCGACGATTCGTATCCACTCGTATGGGACATCTTCAGGGCTCAACTACCGCTACTGTCTGTCGCACTGAAACTGGGTTCCAGCCCGAAAGCCCAGAAGCAGGTAGTATGGACCACGACCGCGGAAATCTACGTACCAGATTAAAGCAAAATCTAGTTTGAAGGGAGATTCGAATGTAGATTCTATAGTATTTTTCACTTACAAAGAAAAATATAACAAACCCTCGGATGTTGATGAAATGTCGTAGATATAGTCCTCTGCCTTCTTTCTTGAAAATAAGGAGTTTGTATTTTAAGAAAAATATTAATTTTTGTATAATAATAATTTTCTGTCTCTAATCGTTTATAGGATAAATGTCGAATTTTTTTTTATATTATTTCGTTTCCTATACAAGGTGTGACAATTTAATTCCCAGTATAGTGACGTAATTATATATATGTGGTGTCACGTTGTCAATTTCAGCTGTTGTTCTTTAACTCCTCCTAGGTGCGGGCTTGTTCTCGTACACTAGTTCAAATATCCCCAGGGGAAGAAGTTCGAGGCAGTCAAATCGGGAGATTTGGCTGGCCAAGCCAAATCACTGAAACGCGAGATTACACGCGTTGGGAGGCATCTTTCAAAACACGCATTGCGTCGCGTGCAATATGACAAGTAGCCTTGTCCTGTTACAAACACATGTCCCCAAATGCAGATGGTCAACTTTCAGTAAGAAAATTCAGTCAGCATGGTTCTATAGCGGTCGCCGTTCATCGTAATAGCGTTAGTGCTGGCTCCTTCGAAAAAATAAGGTCCAGTTTTCCGACGTAAGTGAACACAACACGGTAATTTTGGGAGGGTGTAATGGTGTTTCATGAAATGTGCGTGGATAATTCGTCTCCAAGAACCACCACTGACGAATTATTGCGTGCAAACATTGTCACAATTATAGCGCGTTATTGAGGCGTATATCGATTCATTGTTATTCACTTATAAATTTCGCACTTCTCTATTTCACGAATACCAAACTAAACTGACATACGATGCCATTTGCAAAAAGGGCCGCACTTTCCAATAGAGTGATACTTATTGCCACACCTGTTATTTATGGGTGTACTCTGATATAAATGTTGTATGAAAATCGGCAAATGCGCTACTGAAACATTGCAACTGTTGCAAGTGGTATTCGGTGAAAATACTATGAAAAAATTGAGTTCATTTGAGTGCCATAAGAGATTCTAAGATTGACTAGAAGATATGACGGATAATTTCAAAAGTGAACAGCCAAAAATGACGTACGTTAATGTTATCAGAGTGCTCGATGCAACATGGTGCAATTGCAGAATAATCGACGAACAGTTAGGCTGTAACTGACCTGGCAAATCAATCATTCATCATAACAACGACCAAATCATAGTGCGGTTTCTGTGACAGATGTTCTGGTCAAAGAAGCAATTATACAATTATATCATCCTGTCTAATCTCTCAACTTGGCTCCCTGTAATTTTTAGGTATTTCCAAAATTACTGCCATGAAAAGACGAAGATTTTCAAATATAATTGATATGCTAACAGAATGTGAAATGGTTGTTCAATAGTATTTCGAAAATTAAGTTCCAGGACTGATTTTAGGAACGCCATTTAAGTGAGTATATGGATGCTCAAAAGGTATACGTTGCTAATGTACAGTTTCACTAATATATTTTCAAGGTTCATTTCGGGAATTATATTGTCACACCTCGTAACAAAAAATAAATCCAATGATTTATTAAATAATTTTAAATATCATCTTCATTTAGAAAACAAGTCCTCACTCCTGCCTGAGAGGTTCCATGCCTCACAGAACATTAGAATAACAAATGCGCAGGGGAAATACAACAAATTTATTATCGAAGGAAAAAAAGTCCATAATTTGAAATTGTGTAATCTTTATTCCTATAGACGCTTTAAACAGTGTATCATTGAAAGATCTAATTATGTTACACCAGGTGGCATCTCAATTAATCTGATTGGCATATCATTAAATTCAACCGATTGTAATTTCAATTACATGAGGTTGTAATTGACGCTGTCACGGGTATCTAGGACTGTTTTTCTTCTGTCCCTTTTTTTATACAGCAATCATTAAAATTATAAATGTTATCTTGTTCTTAACATACGCACGCGAGTTAATAAAAATTGTTGTTTTATAATACTTTTGAATAAGACATGTGCTTAATCGGCATACGTTATTCGTAAATTTATGATACGAAAGATAAGATCCTTTTCTGGATATGTAATTTTAATATTACCGAAGGTTCACCTGCTTAATATAATTTTAAGTAATATGTTTTTCTTCACACGAAAATTTTGATGTTCCATGTTTGCAATGCCTTCAGGAGAGAATATTTTGTGTTAAAAAGTAAAAAAAAAGTCATTTTTAAAGAACGTGGTCCTTTCTACTTGAAATCTTTGCAGCTTGACTTGAAACGTTATCATTCCTCTTGATGAAAACATACATCTTACCTATCATATACGGAGGTTATTTGATGTGTTTGATAGAATGTCAAGAGATGGCGTCACAATATGTTTTGGAACATAACTGTGTCATATTTCGCACTACTTCAAACTAAATTTCATATAAAAGCAGCATATTGTTCACTTTCTAGATATGTGCATTGGATCACTTGATATAAAGATGAATTGAATTGGAGTCGTGATGGGATATAACTATTTAATACTGAATTGAAGAGACTGTCCAGATCAAAGTGGGTCTAGATGAAGTTGATGGAAATACTGTACCATCGCTAAAGACAGCTTTGGATCTATGAGTTTACTGTTTCACCAAGCGAAATTGAGTGAGATTACATAATTGGTAATTCGATCGACGAACAAATGCATAGTTTCCCACACGAGAAACAATTGTTGACTGTCGACACGAAAAGGCAATTCAATGTAGTGTTTGGCGATATTTAATTTTAATTTCAAGGCTTTTGTGTTATTATAACCGTGTACAAAACGTTGATCTGTTTCATTTAGTTGAGTGGAAACAGCAGTCAAAACAGCGTATTGTGACTTGTGAATATGCGCTAACGAAGGAAAATGTTATGGTTAATATTTCTTAGAATGCCCAAGCAATTGTTCTTGTCGTTTACTTTGAACGGAAGAAGTTATAAGGTAGCCTATAATGCTAGAAAATCGGAAAGACAAACGATCAAAATTGGTGCATGAAAAAGTAATTTTTCAAAAAGCCAATATATCGTTCCATAAGTCAACTCACACAATGCCAAAATTATACAAATTAGGGTTCAGAATAGTTCCTCATATACACAATTCTCATGGTTTAGTTCCATCTGACTTCTTTTTGAACGCGAATTTAATAATTTGGCTCAACAGGAAGAAATTACTATAAAAAATGATATCGTCGAGGTCAATGCGTATGTTGTTGCATGCTTTAAGAAAAATTATTTTCCAATGGAATAGGAAGTCATTGAAATATATAGAGTATTTTTGGTACGTTGTATAACATGTTTCATTTGCTGCCTTTCTTCACAGTAACAAAGCAAATGATTTATTTAAAACATTACGCGGGATTAAGTTGTATTGTAGTTTTCTGTGCTAAAGTTACGTACATAGGTCGATGTTTATCAGACAGCAACGGTTTCATATTGCACTTCAGTAGGTAATGCTGTTTTCATGAAAAATATGTTTTTGATAGTCGTTAAAGTTATATATACTTTTTTAAACTAGTCAAATTAATGTAATGTACATTTTTTTAAAACTTATAATTCCTTTATCTTACTGTATTGTAGCAATTCTATATACTTTTCAATTGCCAATATCGCAATGATGCCATAATAGTAAGTGAAGACATAAGTATCATACAGCCTTTGCAATATTCATTTTAGAATCTTCAGAGACTGCACAAACCATTACCTAGAAACGTTTTGAGTACGTTACGTTTACATTCATAAATAACTATTACCAGTTTCAGTGCAACAAACAGTAGCAGTAGTTGAGCCCTGAAGATGTTCCATACGAGTGGGTACGAAACGTCGGCAGTTATGCCATTGACGCGGTTCCACCCCGGAAGCCCAGAAGATAGTATGGACCACGACCGCGGAAGTCTACGTACCAGATTAACTATTACCTGTTTCACAAACAAGAGTTGTCTAAAGTGAAACTGGCTATCGCTTTCCTTTTATGAGAGATTACTCTGTACTTCCCCTTATACATGTGGAAAATACTGAAATATAATAGTCTGAGCAATATATTCACTGACTTATGAATGTAGTGTTGTCTATTCCACTGTTTCTTAGCCTTTTGGTCGCGACCAGATATTCGGTCGCGTCGCAATTTTTTAGTCCCGGAATGTGTTAACGGGACATCAAACTAATCTATTTATTTTTACTAATAAAATAGAAGCTTTTATTAGAAAACTTGAATTATGGTGAAATAAAAAATTATTTCGACATGTCTCCAACATTTGCGCAAGTAGTTGCGGACAAAATTGGAAAATTCTAGTTTGCATCACGTTATGCAAAAGTCATTTACTCAATTTTAAACAGCAATTCATTGATTATTTTCCAATATGATATTTGTTTGGATTGTATTCGGCCTATTAATTCTTTTAAAGAATGCAAATTAAATAATTTAACTTTATTAGAAGAAGAAAAATTGATTAAATTCGTTACAAATTTAAAATGAATATCGAACTTTTTGTGAAAAATATCTGCAATTATTTAACAAAAAGTGAATTTTCAACAATGGATATTGTGAAAAATAAACTCCGACACCGACGTGACATAAGTTTTCCAATGTGACTGGCATTAAATAATTGCATCAAAATAATAATTAATACTTTAATAGAAAACCGACAACGACAACAGAGTCATTAATTGTCATTAATTTTACTTCATAGTTGTTTTTGTCTTCCGAATATAATTTTGTTATTTTGTTAATCTCTTTCAGAAAAAGTTAAAATTTTTAGCGATTCTTATTTTTAAAATAGTAAGTTTTAATTAACGTAATGGGACTATAATAGATACTTTCGCAAATAATGCACCTACACTTCCTAAATCGATTAAATTCATCATCTAAATTTCTCCAAACAAGAGTATCCCAAAGAATGTACAACGAATTCATTTTTGTATTATTCTGAAAGATTGTATATTCGATACATACATAGAACTTTTTTAAAATAAAATCAAAAGCTTACTATTTTGGTAAAATACATTTATTTTATTCAAAGTAGTCACCTTTGGCTTCAATACAATGTTTTGCGCGGTCAATTAACATGTTGAATGAATTTTTAAGGTCATCTTTAGAGTTGTTCTTCAAGATCCCTGTCGACGCCTTTTTAATGGCTTCGATGTCGGCATAACACTGTCTTTAGTCGGCGTTTTAGTTCGGAGATTAGATCACAGGGGGCCAAATCTGGCGAATACGGTGAATGTTTGATTGTTAAAATGACATTTGCAGTCAGAAAATCAGTGATAAACGTTGAGCGATCAGATGGTGCATTATCATGTAACAAACGCCAGCTAACATTTCCACACTATTGAGGGCGCACACGACGAGTACGCACTAAAAGACGCTTCATAACACCAAGCACTGACTCTTTGACTAGTTGGTAGAAATTCTTTGTGCAGTATGCCTTTCGAATCATAAAAACAAATCAACATCATCTTCACTTTTGACTTCTCCAAATTGCTTTTTTCGATCTTTCTTCGCTTGGATGCTTCCATATTGGCGCTTGATCTCTGGATCATATTGAAAACCACGTCCCATCGCCAGTTACAATAGAATACCTGAAGTTTACGTGCTTTTTTGAGTCTTTAATCAAGTCTGTACAATGTTGAATTCAGTTAGTCTATGCGGTACAAACCTTGCACAAGTCACAATCCCAAATGCTAACTCTGAATTGAATCTTTGAAAATATTTAATTCCATCCCACGTGTATCTCAATGAGGATTTCGGCTCATTTCTGATAAATTCACGCACAGGTTGGATGTTACTTTCCGTAACCACGGATGTTTTTTACATCAGGATGTTCGTCGTCATTTATGTCCGTGTGACCGTCTCTAGATCGTTTATACCACTCATACACATTCGCACGTGATAAACATGCATCATCATACACTTGTTTCATCAAATTAGACGTTTCAGTAAATGATTTACCGAGTTTAAAACAGAACTTGATATTTGCTCTTCGTTCAAAATTCATTTTCCGACCAATACCAAATACACACTGTTACTTTATGCTCAATATCTCTGCTTCTAATAATGCAAATGTCATGATATTTTGACATAACATTGGTGAAAGATCAACCTTACCGACGCAATTTTTTTTTTAATAGATGGAGCCACTAAGAATCACTATTTTAAAAAAGTTCCGTTTTCTCTGTGTATTAATTAGAATATACATATCTTAGGACTTTAAGCACTTTAGTTCTTTAAAAGAACGTAAAAAAAGTTAAAAAAAACATTTATGAAAAAATCTGTCACGGGTTGAGCGTATAGTATGTATTGTTAAAAGTTACCAATAAGTTAGGAAAATACAGTTGGCATATTTTTTGTAAATAAATTAAATTTTTCTGAGAAAGTTTAGTTTTAAACTAAACTAACATACTATTGATTAGTTTCGTTTTGGTTTTAATAAAGTCACAAAGTGACAAAAGCAAATTTTAGGAAGATAGAATAATATCTACTACAAACACAATTCAAGATCCAAAAATAAATCAATTACAATAAATATTTAGATAATTTTTGTTTTTTTATCATCTTTAAAGACTTTATTAGAGGGAAACACAAACATTTGAAGTATTGCATCATAAGATGCTTGTTTGAAGCTATACAGAAAATTATTTCTTTGATGTTATAAAAGACATTGTTAGAGCGTGAAGTGCTCTCTCTTTCTCTTCCTTGAATAATTAAAAGCATCTCGTGTAAATGTTCTACGTACCAGAGATTTTCCTACGTAAAGATATTCTTGAATTAAAAATTAGAGTCTTCAAAGCATTTATAATAGTTATTTTGAAATAAAAATAAGGACATGCGCAATTATACATTGTAAAGAAATTAATAATAAAAATTGTGAATGTGGATTTAAAATGCTAGGCGAATATTATGAAATAATTATTAAATTAACTTTAAATTTACATTACAATTAAAGGGCAGGAATTTTCAGAGAACTTACAGGAAAAGAAGAATGAAGATTTTTGCAGTAAAATTAAAATTTTTGCTTTTGAATAAATTTGGTCAAAATTTCTATTAACGGTTAAAAAACACTACTAATTGGGAACATTTTCTATTATATCAATTAATTAACTGATACACTTTTGATCTAAATAGCATGTTCTTTTCCACGGCGGACATGGTTACTATTTCATAGTATCTGGGTTGTCTTTTAAGTTTTGCATATAAAACTGGAATAAGACAGTAGATAGCTCTTAAAAACTTCATCGTTTTTCGAAGAATTCTCCACGAAGATTAATATATTTTTGCCTGCCCTGGAACCAACTTTGGAAGCAGCTGTTCCACTCATTTGTTCTGACGACTAAAAACCTTTGACCACACAGGCCGTTCTTGATTTTCGGAAAGGTAAAGAAATCGTTGAGATTTAGGCCCACACTGTACGCAAGATGGTCCAGCAACTTGATCTTATGTTGCGTTAAAAATTCAATCATCTTGCGTGCTGTGTGCAAACTTGCAATGTCTTGGTCGAGGATGATTCGTCGTTCGGGGTTGGTTTTTCGAAGCTCAGCGATGACTTGTGGCAAACAAATGGCTGTATACCAACCGGCGGTAACAGTTTTTTGATCTTGTAGAGGAATTGTTGCTACATGATCTGTTTTCGAGACAAATGTCGCAACCATCTTTTTGATGACACTTCGAGAACGGATGACTGTCGGCTTTTCTTCGTCTTGGAACTCGTCACCACTTTCTTTCCGGCGTTGAAGCGATATAGAGCTTTTTGACACCAATTCACTCTGCTCTGTTCTTCAGTTAATATACATGCGGTAGTCAACGGCAAACTAATTTTTTTACACACAATTCTCTGTGCCAAATTTTTTTAATTGAGTTTTTTGAAATCCCCAATAATGTTTCAATATGGCGATGTGTCACATGTCAATCTTCGTTGATGATCTTGCGCACAGCATCGACGTTTTCCTGAGTAACTGCCGTGTTTGGTGAACTTGTTCTTGGACCGTCGTTAAGACCAATCCATCCACGTTTCAATTCTCTATACGAAAGAAAAACTGTTGATATGGTACTTCATAGTCGAAAACAGAAACCAACTCGGCGAGGCATTCTTGTTGAGATAATATAATAATATAATTAATAAATTATAAAAAATTATTCCGTGAAAATGTTCTTAGTTTAATTCCATTTTTCAACTACCTTGTCAACTTTGACAGTTCGTTGTATCCACAACACTATACTTATCGCATTGAAACTTTGGATTTAGATTAACTTAAGATGGACGTTATTTTTTAGCACTGATATTTGATTAGTGGCGCCTTCTATGTCCCACTATACAAAACTTAAAAGACATCCCACGTATAATTCGAATCTTACCTAAGATACCAAAAATTTTTCGATTTTAAATGGTGATTCAAAGTAGCATTAACAAGTTTCAGCATTATGAGCAAGCAATCGAAAAATATTATGGTGATGCGTAAAAGTTCCTAGATATGATTATGCACTTATACATGTGACACTCAAAAATTATAATTTTTACTACTAGTGTATTATATATTGTATATACCGTGAATATATTTTATAATGCAACATGCACATACATACACGAGTTGCTAGAGTAACGTAATAATGAAATGACAGCAATGTACTTTAGCGTGTATTTTATTTTGCAACATAGGATGTCAAAATAAGTTACTCTATTTTTGAGGTATGTATAGTGTAGACGAAAAACTGTTATTAGTGAACTGGTATAACTCGAATATGAGTTTGAGGAGAGTAGCAGATTTGTTTCAAATTACATATCCTGACCGTCCAAGACCGAGTCCAACTACAATAAGTAGGTTAGTACAGAAGTATAAAAATAATGGATGCATCGTTCCTAATCATAAAAAAAGAATAGGCCAAGATATGTTATTACTGACGCCAAAAGAGATGAAATTCTACAAACAATCGAAAATAATAATATGCTCTCCACAAGAGCTTTAGCACAAACTACAAATGTATGCAAATCTTCCGTGCATAAACTACTAAAACGAGAACATTTTAAGTCGTATCATTTTCAAAACCATCAGGAACTAATTGCGAATGATGCAGAAAGAAGAAGTAACTTTTGTGAAATCATGTTGGATAAGCTTCATAATGATGATACTTTACTACGCAGAATTTGCTTTACAGATGAAGCAACATTTTATGTAAATGGTGAAGTAAATTCACAGAACTGCCGCTACTGGAGTAGACAAAATTTGCATAGATATCATATCACAAGGACTCAGCGGCCACAGAAAGTCAATGTTTGGACTGGGTTGATATTGTAGGACCGTTTTTTATTGAGGGTACTCTTACAGGAGAAAAATATTTAGAATTGCTTGAGTACAGAGTTATGCCAGCCCTCCACGCTTTAAATATTGATGGTGAGATTTGATACCAGCATGATGGCGCGCCGGCACATAATTCTCATATGGTTAGAACATTTTTCAAGCAAAGATTTCCAAACCGTTGGATAGGCCGTGGAGGAGAAGTAGAATGGTCCGCAAGGTCACCAGACCTATCTCCAAACGATTTCTTTCTTTGGTCATGTATCAGAAATAAAGTTTTTCATGGAGAACCTCTAAACAATATTGACCAATTAAAAAATAGAATACAAGTTGCTGCAAGAGAAATAACTCCAGAGCAGATACAAAATACAATAAATGAACTCTACAATCGCTTAGGATATTGTCTGGCCGTCAATGGTGACATTTTTGAAAATTTGTTAAATTAGTTTTTAAATTTTGTTCAACTACTGTATTTCACATCCTATGTTGCAAAATAAAATACACGCTAAAATACATTGCTGTCACTTCATTATTACGTTACTCTAGCAACTAGTGTATGTATGTGCATGTTGCATTATAAAATATATTCACGGTATATATATATATATATATATATATATATATATATATATATTATATATATATTATATTGGGTCTGGGAAAAAGTTCGTGGCGTTTTTCCCGATAGATGGCATTGGTTGCCGATAACTAAAGAACAACAAGTCACAGCGACACCACCGACGGCTCGTTTTTTAGATGACCTTCCGAACGTTAGTTTGAGCGTAGAAACATTGTAATCGGTGCAGTGGTTGGAAAGTTATTCGCACTTGAAAATGGAGAAGAATAATGAGAAATTTCGCTATATTCTGCAATATTATTATGATAAGGGGAAGAACGCTGCGCAGGCTTGTGATAAAATTTGTGCTGTGTACGGTGAAGGTACTTTATCGAAATCTGTTGCACGGAAATGGTTCGCTCGCTTTGTTTTGAACCATTTACACAAAGCTGGTTACAAAAAAAAGCTTGACGTATGGGTTCCTCATGAGTTGAGCGTGAAAAACATGATGGACCGAATTAACATCTGCGATGCGCTGCTGAAACGGAATGAAATCGAGCCGTTTCTGAAACGTTTAATAACCGGAGATGAAAAATGGATTACGTACGATAATCGGAAGCGTAAAAGATCGTGGATAAAGGATGGTGAGCCGTCACAAGCGTTCGCTAAGCCAACATTGACGCCAAAAAAAGTGATGCTGTGTGTATGGTGGGACTGGAGGGGAATCGTCCACTACGAGCTACTTCCAACTGGTCAGACGATTGATTCTCAACTCTACTGTGCACAACTAGAGAGATTACGCCAGGCGATTGAAAGAAAACGGCCCGAATTGATTAATAGGAAAGGTGTTGTCTTCCATCATGACAACGCCCGACCACACACTTCTTTGATGACCCGTCAAAAATTGAGAGAGTTTGGTTGGGAAGTCTTGATGCACCCACCTTACAGTCCGGATATAGCACCCTCTGACTATCATCTGTTTCGATCTCTGCAGAACTCTCTCAATGGAATTAAGTTGGTTTCAAAAGAAGCCTGTGAAAACTACTTGATTCAGTTTTTCGACCAGAAACCACAGAAGTTTTTCACCGATGGGATCATGGATCTACCAAAAAAATGGCGAAACATTGTCGATAATAATGGAGCATATTCGGTTTAAATGAATTCGTCCACGCGCCATGCGGGGACCAGTTGAATTTTACTGAAAAAACGCCACGAACTTTTTCCCAGACCCAATATAATGCAGAAACTTTTTGAAAAAATTTCCTGTCAACTCGAACTCACGATTTCATGCTTACCGGGCATGTGTACTTCAACCACGGAGAACGGTGATATTCGGATGCCATAAATTAAATTATGGGAATAGGTATTAAATGAAATATCCACGGTAGGTTTTAATTGCATATAATTATGCGCTTTTATAATTTGAAGCTGAAAAATTCCAGTTTTTACCGCTATTTAGATCGTACATAATATTTAGAAATTATTTAAAATTATTAGTAGACTCGAATATTGTATTACCGTTCTCCGTGGTCGAAGGTTAGGATACTTACCTGGTAAGCATGAGACCATGAGTTCGAATATCATCGGAGCGGGAAATTTTTTCAAACAATTTCTACATTATATATACCTTGTAAAAACCGATAAAAAAATTTTCCCGTTTCACATGGAAAAACCTATTGGAGGTTTCATTTAATATCTGCTTCCATAATACAATTTATGGCACGTTAGTAGTATTAAATATTACCGCTCTCCGTTGTCGAAGGGTAAGCCACATGCCAGGTAAGTATTTCTGCATTATAGAGGCGGTGGTCAGAAATTCACTGATAATCGTCAGGTAAAGCGGTTCTGTATTTAACTCTGAGTCGACAATTCTAATATAGAAATATGTTGTTATTAGTTAAGCCATACGAGTTACTTGAAAGAATGTAGATTTGACAACATGGTATAAAACCATCAGTAAGTCAGTAGAAATGTTATGGTAAAATACGAGTTTTGTTTAAGTCTAATGAATATGGATACCGTATTATGTTACATAGTCGTCATTGCCAAGTGCGCATTTTCATTGTAAAAACCCAAATAACATATATGTACATATCAGCGTATTCGTTGAAGAGTACATTACATGTTGTTTGGTATATCAAGAAATAGGGTTACGTAATGGAAGCGAAAATAATGTACATTAAACTGACGAACGTCAAATTTTTTTCATATAATTATTTTTAAATTACATACATTAATCTGGGCCAAGCCTACTATATACTTTAGCGTAAAAAAGCAGTTAAAGAAATGTTTAATAAGGCAAAATATTGGCATAAAACGATTAATTACACCAACGTAATGTTGCATAATTTTACTTGACAGTAAAAAAACATGGTTTTCCAATGAAAATTTCAAAAAATACGAAATATTTTTTGTCGCACATCTTCAACATTGATGGTCTCGTGTGGATTGTCAACTCAGAATTATCATAGAATCGATCACGGTATATATACGATGTAAAAAGTGCTAAAAAATTAGAATTTTCCCTAGTTACAGACTTTGATACAATATCCGTCTCCAATGCAATTTAAAGCGTGTTAGAATAATTGGATTTGGCTAGTAGAGTGATCCATTATAAGTTTAAATAAATGATGCTTTAAAATATTGGGTGTGCAACTTAATTCGGTTACTTTTCAAAGGAAGTCGTTAGATGTTATATATAGTTGAGTATGACAGCTAGTTTGCTTTTGTTGGAAAGGTTTGACATCTGTCAACCATATTTAGTTACATTGTTTTGAATTTTGTACAACAAAGTTATTTTTGAGCTCATTGAAAATGTCTGAATTTGTGTTAAATAAACAACATTTGCGGGAAGATTTAATTTTCTACTTTAATTGGAAGAAAAGTGCAGCTGAATCTCAACGATTGCTTGCAGAACTGTATGGTGAATCTGCTCTAACAAAAAAATCATGTTGTGAATGGTGTCGACGCTTTAAAAGCGGTGATTTCAGCGTTGAAGACAGACCACGTCCAGGTCAACCAAAAAAGTTTGAAGACGAGGAACTTGCAGAAGCGTTGGGAGTAACTCACCAAGCCATTACAAAACGTTTAAAAGCATTGGGATTCATAAAAAAGCAAGGAAATTGGGTCCCACACGAATTGAAGCAAAGAGACGTTGAAAGACGATTTTGCATGTCGTAAATGCTGCTTGAACGTTATAAAAAGAAGTAGTTTTTGCATCGAATCATTACTGGTGATGAAAAATGGATTCATTACGATAATCCAAAACGAAAAAAATCTTATGTAAAGCCTGATCAGTTATCAACATCAACCGCGAAGCCAAATATTCATGGTGCCAAGATAATGCTGTCTATTTGGTGGGATTCGACGGGTGTTATCCATTACGAGCTGTTAAAACCTGGTGATTCTATTACGGCCGAGCTGTACAGACAACAGTTAATTCGTTTGAAGAGAGCGATTGCCGAAAAACGACCAGACATGAGTCAATAATATTCCATCATGACAACGCTCGGTCTCATGTTGCAAGACCAGTTACAAACTATTTGGAAAACAGTGGCCGGGAAGTTTTACCTCACCCGCCTTATAGCCCCTTTCGACTACTATTTATTTCGATCGATGCAGAATGACCCTATTGGAATACGCTTCACTCCAGTTGAAGGAATCAAAAATTGGCTTAGTTCGTTCTTAGAGTCAAAGGATGAACGGTTCTTTTGGGAAGGAATCCATTAATTGCCCGAAAGATGGGAAAAAGTTGTAGCTTCCAATGGACAATACTTTGAATAATATGTTCAGTCATTTTGATTATAAAATAAAGGCATTTTTTACAAAAAAAAGTAACCGAATTAAGTTGCACACTCTATATATAAAAGAATACAAGGAAGAAAATCTGTTAAATAATAAAGAACGAACATATGGGGAATCCCAGAATTAGATTATATTATCAATGATAAAATGCAGTGCTTAAAACAAATAACGGATATTCTATATAATTTATAATAAAAAATACTGCTAACTTAACAGAATATTTAAAAATATTTTTATAAGCTAGTTTCAACTTCTTTTAATAAGTACATGCATGTTTTAACGTGTAATACGAATCGCCGCTGGTTTGTATAAAAACATGCTTCAGCATGTTAAAGCATTCGCTTGGTTTCCAAAAGTTCACCTCTGTGATTCGTAATAGATTTGCAATTTTGAATGTTGTTTCAAAATGGAAACAAATCATAATCTGTCAAAGACAATCGTTCTGTAAGAGACGATCAATATCTGTCGTAATTGGCATGTAGAAATCGCGTTCTTAATGCAACCCAGATTCGAAGTGAGTTTGCTGCTGCCACTGGAAGGCTATTATCAACGCAAACAATAAGAAATCGTTTGCTAGCGTCCGACTTATGTATCTGAAGACCGTTGGTTTTGCATTTTTCTTATTGCAAAGTATAAAAGATCACGGCACAAATGATTCTAGCGGTTTCTGATAAATTAACTTATTTGTTGAAATCGATCAAAAGGAAATGTCAGAAATGCATTTTTCTTATACTTGACATTTCACTTTCTTTTGTCAATAAATAAAACAGCCTTCGCACAAATTCAAAAACTATTTAATTAAGCAATAATTTATTGAAATAACTTTGATATATGCCTTTTCTTCAAGGAACTTTTATTTTAGAAACCGAAAACGCTACTATCTTCTGCGCTTATGCATAAGCCTGATATTTTTGAGGTTTATACCGCAATAAGTCGATGATAAAAGTTTAAATTTGTTGCCTTTTATTATCGATACTAAGAAATACTATATGTGTTTACAGTCATCGCTTATGGCGGAATTTAGGTAATATCTTGTCTATGATTCATCAGTTACGGTGGGCCACCTTGTATTATAATTTCCACAATGCATTTCGCAAAACATTGCAGATATCTGTTTATAAATTCTAATAGTCGTCCTTTCTGCATTTAAAACCGATTGTGATATTGTAGTAAAATTAAAAAGCAATTCTGCTTGACAATAAGTGAAACGAAAGATGGCCTTGCATACGAAATGTTTCGAAGTTCATCGAATCCACTGCGATGGTATGAAAAATACCGCTTGCGGTGCAACACAATGAAAGGAAATGATGAACCTGAAGTACAATAGTACATTAGAAGACTTGCATAACTCTTTGCGTATTCTTTTCTGCTCGTACACATACATACACAGGCGATTTTAATATTTTTCTCAGGTATTCTTGCGGGACATTTTGATATACTACTCGGCAAACATAGTTGAACACTTTAATATAATTTAGAAGATGTTTTATTTTTTGCGTTTGCGTTTTATTTCAAATAAAATAATAAAAAATACACGACACATTTTTCAAGTTCTTAAATGTATAAACACATTTTAAAAGATAACAAAAAAACACATTGAATGTAGATATATTATTATACGAGGATAGTTTGACAAGTAGTGAGAATGACACATAGGTGGCGCTCTAATTGGTAAAACAAATGCACTTTAATTTAGGTAGCCTATTTATATGTTTAGATTCCGATATTTAGATAAATCGATTGATTAGTTTATTTTTGACAGCTGATTGAAAAAGAAGCAACACGTCCTTTTGTTAAAATGGAAAAAGCAGAGTATCGTGCGGTGATTAAATGCTTCGTAATTAAGGGTATGAGAGCTACCGAAATACATAAAAGATGAGTCACGGGAAACATTAGGTGAATCTGCTCCATCATCCGCCACAATAAGTAGATGGGTGAATGAATTTAAACGTTGTAGAACAAGCTGTATTGATGAAGCGCGCTTTGGAGCACCCAAAATCGTGACTTCTAAGGAAATGATTATAAAAATCCATAATATTATTACGCAAAATTGACGACTCAAAGTGAGAGAGATAGCAGACATGGTAAGCATTTCAACAGAACGCGTACACCACATTTTAACGAAAGAATTGGGCCTTTCCAAGCTTTCGGCAAGATGGGTGCCGCGATTGCTTACGACTGATCAAAAGTTCACTCGTTTGCGCATTTCCAATGAGAGTTTGGACCTTTATAAGTGGAATCCGGTTGATTTTTGTAGGCGATTTGTTACTTGCGATGAAACTTGAATACACTACAGTACAACCGAAACTAAACAACAGTCGAAACAATGGTTAGAACGTGGTTCTGCACCTCCAAAGAAAGCGATAACCACTTTATCGGCAAACAAGGTGATGGCATCAATTTTTTGGGATTCAAAGGGCATTTTGCTCATTGATTACCTTCAGAAAGGTGCCACAATAAACGGACAATATTATGCAGAACTTCTACAAAAATTAAATGTTGAGATTCGTGCTAAACGGCCAGGAATGGCAAAGAAAAAGATTCTGTTTCACCAAGACAACGCTCCCTCGCATACCAGCACAGTTGCGATGTCCAAAATCCACGAGTTGCATTTCCAATTAGTACCGCGTGCGCCTTATTCGCCGGATCTAGCCCCTTCCGACTTCCACCTTTTTCCAAAATTGAAAACGGTACTAGGTGGAAAGAAATTTTCGTCTAACGACGAGCTTATCATCTTCGTAAATGAGTATTTTGCAAGCCTTCCGGAATCGCATTTTAGAGATGGCATAAGGGCATTGGAGCACCGTTGGAATAAATGTATTGCTCTTTTAGGAGAATATATTGAAAAATAAAAATTATTTTGTATTTAAAAAATTCGTTTTTCTTTTCCATTCTCACTACTCGTCAAACTACCCTTGTACATATATTCGATAAAGTCGGCTTTAAGCAAAATTGAACTTTATTGTATGAATATAGAAGAATTGCTCAATTTAAAAGTAATAATTTATTCACCATCTTCGGGCCTATTTCAGGTAAATGTTTTTTAAAACAAATACCGGAATTGAATTTTGAGATAAACTTCTGTTTCAACGATTCCTGGGATTGTAATGTTAAATTCCTTATGCTTCCTTTACGCTAAATTGAAAATTTGATATTAATTAAAGATAGAAATACATGAAATCATGTATAATGACTACGATAGAAAATATGTTTAATGGGCAAGTAATATTAATTTTAAACACTATTTTCGGATGTTTAAAAACTGGTGTGATAAATACATCGATACAGACTTCTTTTTAAAATACGTTTATATGCCAAAACATCACAAAAATGATTTATTACCGGTAAGTATGCACTTTTACGATGTGAAATTGAAAAATTCTATTTTTAACCGCTTTTTACATAGTAGGATGTCTCAGAGTGACCACTCACTATAATATTTCGGAGACTACTTTGACTTGAATTTTGAAAGCTGTACCGGAAGTTGGTATCATCTTCCTTAGTTTAAATACCTTGTATACTATTGCAATTTTGGGTTCTACGTCACATTTTAAGTGAACTTTTATAGTTTCCCTATTTTTAAAATGAACTGAAGGACAGGGCGATAATGCCTTAAAAGTTTTGCGGTTCAGCTACTTTCCGCAAGGTGGTGCGGTCGGAAATATTTTTGTCGTATTCTTTGAGATTTTTTTGGTCCAAATAGCATCTACAGATTGCCAGCATATGCTCTTGTCTATTTTTAGCAATTTCTTAAATGGAATTAACGAGCGAAACTTTTCGAGCCTTGATTTTTTATGATAAGACGGTCTCACTCGACAAGAGTGTTTGCGAAAATCGAGCGATTGTTTGGTGATGAAGCCAGCGTGAACGTGTTTCGCTCAAAGACGAGAATTGTGAGGGATGGTCTGCCACTGCAGTCATTTCAGAACATATCGACGCCATGTGCAACATAATAAAAACAGACAATCGCTGCACATACACATGAATATTCGGGCATCATTGGGCATTGATATGACCCAAATCAGAACTATCCTGCATGATCATCTTGCCGTCAGGAGCTTTGCGCTCGATGGATATCACACAATTTAACGGAAGTTCAAAAAAAGCGTGTGCAAGAAATGCTTAAAAAATTCAGCAGAAGTCGAGCAAAATCAGTGTACGACATCGTTGCAGGTGACGAAAGTTGGATTTATTGATATGAGCCAGAAAGCAAGTCTTCAAGGACGAGGAGAAAGCCACGAAAGTGAGACGCGGACGAAGATCTGGCAAGACAATGGTGACATCTTTTCGAACGCACCGGTCATTTTACTACTATTCCGCTAGGGGATCGTCGCACCATCAATGCTGAATGATATACAACTATTTGTTTGCCAACTGTGTTCCAAAAAGTGCGCGAGAAACGACCAAGAGGACGAATCATTCTATATCAAGACAATGTACCATCACACAACGCCTCTCAAATTTTAGCCGCGTCACGAACGGACTTGATGATCTCATCCGTCTTATAGTCCCGACCTGATACCTTGCGACTTCTTTTGATTCCAATACATAAATGACAAAATGCGTGTATTGAAATTTAATATCCGAGAAGCGACTGTGGAACCCGAATGCAGAATTGCATAGATTATAAAGGCGAATATTTTGAAAAACAAAAAAAGAAAATTAGCTAAAATAATTAATTTTTTCATCATCCGCAAAATCTTTGAAATAACCTACGTACTTTCAAAAAATTTAATGCCAAATTAGTTACCTTGAAACCATCATGAGTTAGTTTTTCCAAATAGAACATTCTGTATTTTTTCCCGTGTTCTATACACAATTTTATTTTTTTTTCAAATGGTAATATAGTATCCTATACCTGTTTCTTTCAGTTTTTTAAATTGTATAGTGTTTTTGAGCAATCGATTGAAATCATTTATTTCTTGCAGGGATGGCTGTGAAATTCTTAGCAAAATTACAAAACAAATAACTAATCTGTCTGTTACCAGTTGTTTGCTGTGGGTTTAACACCCGCAGTGACGGTTTGATTGTGTATTATTCACTTAAAAATACGTATTCAAATGCTGACTTTCAATATTTATTATTTACTTTGAAATTTATATTGAAATTTTTTCAAAAAAATTTATTTACACAATGTAAAAAGCAGTAAGAATTAGAATTTTTCACGAGTATTCATGATTTTGTTTTGATAATTTAAATTGTTTTTGGTGTCTGCTATAACGCATGTTCACATTTCACAGAATTTCTTTTTATTTGAGGCGCTTTTATTATTAATGAATGAATGACGGGAACTAGAAAAACTTTCTACCCAATAATGAAACAAGACATAAGATTTTCTTGATAATTTAATTTTTCAAAATAATCTTCCTTCAACGAATTTACACTGCCAGTCCTGCAATCACTTTATTAGAAATATTAGAAAAAAATTATTTCTGCTGATTCTTCATCTTGGCCTTAGGGCTGAAACTGCATCTTCGTCTGAAAATCAAAATGAAGACAGTATGGAAAACGAACGCGGAACTTATTAGGGTATCCCTTACATGCTTGCGAATTTCAAATTTTGGATCGTATTCGTCGCAAGATCCTCAAATTTCTTTTATCGCCCATGGAAGTTTACCCAGTGAGGTTTATTTTTGAAGATGAATAATTATCAAAACGTCACATGCTGTCCATCAGCGCACAAAAGAAAGTTCTTTGCGGAAAATTCTTGATGATGATTTTGGAAAAGATTACTGATGTTCCTTCGTACTTAATCGTTTTTTTTTCTCGAATGAATTCCCGGCGGGTCGGTGCCTTTATGGTTTCATTGGCGAAATCTACTGCGAGATCCATATATATATATATATATTTATGCTATTATTTTTTTAACTTTAATCAAAGAAATAAATTTAACTTTTTTACTTCATTGGTAACGAACTTTATTAGTTTATCAATAGTCATGCCATTTGTTTCAAACTTTACCACTAGATCACGAATTCGCGTCCACAAAGTTTCCTTTGCGCAATGCTAGAGATTGCTTGTTTTCATAATAAACTTATATGTAATATTTATGTATTGCTGTAACAGTAAAAAACTTGAAGTTCACGAATTATCCTAAAGTTCAATTTAGATCATCCTTTACTTGTATCTTTATATCTTCGGGGGGAACTAGAACAGTTTTCTTCTAACAATGATATAAAACGATTTCTTTGATAATTTTATTTTTCTAAATAATCTCCTTTAAGTTTGATGTACTTGTCTCATATGTTCTGCAGTATTCCAATTAGAAAAAAATGATTTCTGTTAATCTTCGAAATAGGTATCAATCTTCTTTTTCCATTGGTTATCGTCTGCAAAACCACGTCTTTTGAAGTGCTTTTTCAAACACCTAAATAAAAAGAAGTTGAATGAAGTTAAATCCGGACTATATGGTGGGTGGTCCAGGATTTTAGCTACCTTGTGAACTAACACATTGTCTTGAAAAGGAAGACTTTTTTGTGATGTAAACTTGGGTGTTTTTTGGTCAATAGTCGTATGTAACTGTTAACGGGGTACAGTAACGGTTGTTATAGTAGTCCTCTTTGCCATGTATTCAACAAGAAACTCCCTCATGGTTCCAAAAGAAGTACGGCTATTTTTAAGGAATTGACGATCCCACGAAAACTGCTTTAATTAATAATAAAATAAGATTATGTAATCTAGTTCCCATACACTGTAGTCATTCGGTCGTGAATAGTTTTAGAATTTTGTTCTTTTGTCTTTTGTTTTTGTCTTTTTTGATGACACCGCGATGTTTTAATTTCACGAAAATTATTTTTTGTTGCAAAACACAAAATAATGAACGAGTCGCATTTGCCACATAAGTAGAAAAATGTTATCAACACTGAACGTCACTAGGGGACGCACGTAGTCGTTTCTATCATGCCTAAGTAGATTTTTGTAGCTCCCCCCTCCTAAGACAATAAATCATCTTGATAAATACATTGGATAAATATACATGGATCAACAGTTTTTTCATATAATCCTTTAACAACGTTCTTTTCTATTTATTATTATATACACTACCGGTCATATTTATTTGCCCACCTCAATTTTATGTGTTTCCTGAAATACGGATTATCTTTCGAAAAATCTGTATTATAATTATTCAACAATATTATTAGTGGAAGTAATTCCATATGAATTTCTACGAAAATCTTAAATTGTTTATGATATATCGTAAAGGTGTCATAAATTGGAAAAATACCAGAAATATTATATAGGCTAATCCCTACAGTATTAACAGTTTTACCTGCATTTCCGAAAGGTATTACCGATATTGTGTTATTGTACTAACTAATTACAATATTAGGATGTGTTATTCAAAAAGGAAAATAAATTTTATGTCAGTCATCGTTCATCTTTTGTTGCGAAAACAGTGAAATAGAGAGTTATTGTGAATATTGTAATGCAATGCCGAAGACGAAGGAATTATCCGTTGCAGTGCGTGCTATGATAATTGCTTATCATCGTACGGGTAAAAGTAATCGCGAAATTGCAAAAGAATTACGATTAAATCGCAGAACCGTTGATTATAACGTTAAAAAATTTGAAGAAAGTGGTACATTTTCCAACAAAAGAAGATCTGGACGACGCAAAACGACGACATCTGCAGATGACCGGCATCTAATATAATAGAAATTGCTGCTGAAATGAATAGAGCGCGTGCTAAACCAATTAGTGTGTCCACAGTACAGAGAAGGTTAAGGCATGCGAGTTTATATGGAAGAATTGCTCTGCGAAAACCACTACTACGAAAGCAAAACAAGATAAAACGACTATATTGGCTAAAAAACATAAGAATTGGACGATTGATCAGTGGAATAATGTGTTGTGGACAGACGAATCGAAGTTTGAACTTTTCGGTAGTAAAAAGCGAATATTCGTAAGAAGATCCGCAGGAGAAAGAGTACTGCCAGAATGTATTGCGCCTACCGTAAAACATGGAGGAGGTTCAGTAATGATTTGGGGGTGTTTTGGTGGAAGATCTATCTGTAGGCGATCTCGTCAAAATTGAGGGAATCCTAAGAAAAGAAGGCTACAAGGAAATTTTAGAAAATAACGCTGTTCCTTCAGGACTAAGAATTCTTGACGAAAACTTTGTATTTTTAGGACAATGATCCGAAACACAGTTTTCGATTGTGTGGCGATTACTTGCGTCAACTAGAAGAGCAAGGGCAAATCTCTGTAATGGTATGGCCAGCTCAAAGTCCTGATCTGAACCCAATAGAGCTTCTTTGGGAAGAATGAAACCGGAAGGTTCGAGAACATGCCCTATCATGCACCACTGTACTGTGGGAACAACTTCAAGAAGCCTGGGCACAAATTACAGAAGATACACTGCAAAAATTAATTGAAAGGATGCCGCGGTTATGTGCCGCAATTATCAAAAATAAAGGTGGGCACATTGATGAGAGCAAAATTTAATACTAATTAATGATAAAGTTTTTATATAAGAAAAATGTAACTATTTTATGTTTATTTTACACTATTGTATTGGTACAATAAATAAATTTTCAGTACACATTTGATAGTTTAATAATTTTGGCTAAAGCTAAGGGTAGGCATGTAAATATGACCGGTAGTGTATATTACTACAACATCGCAACTTGTTTATTAGAATATATATACATTTTCTAATAAACAAGTTGCGATGTTTTGAGTTTTAAATTAGACAGTGAGTAAATTTAAATTATTCGGAGTTTCGTGAAATAATAGATAATGGGTGTAATTCCAAACATTCCGATTTATAATATATGTATATATAATTAGAAGAGTTTGTGACGAATTAACGAACTAGTTTAGTTCGTTAATTCGACACAAAGTCTTCTAATTCCGTCGAGGGATTACTGTACACACACGCACACACAGTAAAAGTGTTACAAAGTATCGTCTTACACCATAATTAGATTTTCACCACGTCTACCCACCTTTGAACATAAACATACCCCACACACGGATTTGATAAAATTAGAAGTTACCGAGTTATACTCGAAGCAGTAATAAATTTATTTTAATTCCCATTTTACCTATATTTAGCACATCTACCCGCGAGGACTTCGTTTTGATACTACTTGCCACATTGCGAAACTAAACTTAGTTTCTTTGCCCCCCCTTCGCCAACAGAATAAATAGTGCTTATACAAGTAGTGCGATATTACTCAGAAAGTATTTTTAAAATAAATTTTAGGATTTTGTGGAAAGAGATGCTGTTAGATTATTGATTTTAAAGAAGATAAATCAAGTCGAGTATTTTTTTAAATTCTTGATCAGTAATGAAGAAATTAAAATATACATTTTCGTTCAAAAATATGTAAACAATTATATGTACGTGAATTTCTTTCTTCCGTACTTACATTTTCATTACGATTATAATTTTCGGATTTATAAACAAAAAAGCATTTTATAAGATTCGATTTTATTTTATTATTTAAGTGAGATTTGTAGGGTTTCCTTTTTAAATAGAAATTAGCTAACTTAATTTTAAATATTTAATTCATTTAAAAGTACAAGTTATTCATATTACCATCTGTCGTAAAGTTGGCTGTGTTTGTCCCTGAAACGGGGGCTATAGGCCAAAGTCCACCCCTCTGAGAGGGACCCCCGGGCCCCGCGGGGCTGCCCAGCATAACCTAACCAATCGATTTCCTGGAACAAAAATAAACAAAAATTAATATATTTTGAAACAAATAATAATAGTAGTATACATTTTCATTGTCAAATATATTAAGCCATACCAGAACAATATGAAGAGAACAAAATATATTATAGATTAATTAAATTTTTGGTTTATATAAGCGAGCGCCCTGAAAAGAAATTACTGGACACATATATATATATATCAAAGTTATTTTAATATCGTATTATTGGTTAATTGAATAGTTTTTAAATTTGTGCAAACATTGGTTTACTTATTGACAAAAGAAAATATAATTACCAAGTAGACAAAAACGAGCATCTTCAATATATCTTGCTGTTTGAGTTCAACAGAAGAGTTAATGCATCGTAAGTAGCTGGAACCATTTATGCCGTTTACGGAGAAAACATAATTGAGGAGAGTACAGCACGGAAATGATTTTCTCTAGGATCATTCAGAAAGACCATCGGACTTCAGACATGAAATCAAAAAATTGCCAGATCGTTGAGAGATCATCGTAAATAAAGGAGAAGAATATATTCTTCATTAGTCTATGTATGTAATTTGTATGTTAAAAAATAAACAAATTTTGGATTCAATAAAAACACTAAGAAGTTATATATTAACCTAGTAAATCATAATGAGGGAAAATAAAAAATAAAAGTCAAGTAATAAAGCAAATATTTCGACACCTTAATAGTACAGGCATGTGTTGTAAAATGTTGGTTTTTATAGACTGACGGAGATTCTTAGAACGCGAAAATCCACATGTGAAAGAAGAAACTGAAAATCAATTTGGCCATGATAAAAAGTCGTTTACGCACTGTAAATTACTGACTACAGGTATTGTATTCCATGTCTGCAGAGTAGTCCATCAGCTTTACTAGTCTCTTTAGGCGGAATTATTTCCGCGTCTAGCTTATAAGGTAGAAAGTTGAGGAAGTGTCTGTGTATTCGATCAAGTAATAGACAATGACAGTCGTAAGATGTAATAAGCAATATATTCAAACTGATTAATAACAAATGTTAAGCAATACGCAAGATACATAGGCATATTATGCATAAGTTTTCATGATATGGGGTTTAAAAATAAATTGCTAGCTAAAATTAACTTCTTACTTTCAGTTCTTTTCACTTTGAAGTTGCCTGTTAACAATTATGCCAATTTTATACAAATCCAAGGTGGTGTAATTTTTCTTGTGTTATGTAATTTGCAACATTTATTTATATTTAGTTTTAATTGGTATGTATTATGCCAAATCAGTATCTTAGTGTCATTCGCATAAGTTAATACCGAACAATAGATGCCCATAACTGAGTTTTTAACAAAAGAAAAAAAGAAGGGGAGTGGATCCTGATTCAGTTCTTGGAACATCGGGAGTAGTTATGAACTCTATTTCTCAAAAAATAATGTTTTTCGATGATTTTGAACTTGGTGGCTATGTTAATAAACAAAATTGCCGTATCTGGTGAGGAAAATCCACAAATTATTGAGAAACCTATGCATCCTAAACGAGTTACTGTTTGGTGTGCATCATGATCAGGTGGTGTAATTAGACCTTACTTCTTTGAAAATGCTGCTGGTGAAGCTGTATCTGTCAATGGTGATCGATATCGCCGAATTTTTGTGGCCTGAATTAATAAATATTGATCTAGAGGATATGTGGTTTCAAGAGGATGGCACAGAACCTCACTTTACACACGAATCAATTGATTTATTGAGAGAAAAATTTCCTAGACGTGTAATCTCAAGAAATGGTGATGTTAATTGGCCACCGAGATCATGTGATTTGACACTGTTAGACTATTTTCTTTGGGGTTATGTGAAAAGTCAGGTTTATAAAAACAATCCACAATCAATTCCTCCTTTGAAAGATGAAATCATTCGTGTCATTGAAAATTTTAACAAAAGAGTGGACGTCTGTGGAGCTGCAAGAGGAGGCCATTTGGCAGATATTATTTTTCGCATAAAAATGTCATAACTGATACTTCAATTACCAATAAAAAGTTTTTGAAAGTGATTGCAAATTATGTGTTTTATTTATTCTTTAAAAAAACTGCGAAATTTGAAACACCTTTACTTACACAGGAGCAGTAAACATTTATTTACGGATTTTTTATATTGATATTTTTGATCAGAAAAAAGAACAATTTGCCTACAAATAATTTACTATGTTACTTGTAGGTAAATTATCAGTCTTTTATTAATTTTAATAAGGCTGACAACTATGTATTTTTAACGTATATAATGATTCGTAAAATTACATTAAAAACTGAAAACCTTCACTGCACCCATACATTAATAGAATTGTATTTATTTACATATATTTACAAATATTGATATTATGTATTCATTAAAAAAGTGCAGCATAATAGTGAATTATTACATAATTTCTTAAAAAATTATTGATTAAAGACAACTTCTAGTAAAACTAATATAATTGGCAACTATGATGAATTTTGTTCATATGTAAAATAAACAATAGAAAGTAAGGTTAAAAAAGATGTAAAACTGAAGATCTTTATTGCACTCTTACAGTGATATACTTATTGTCAAATTTTGCATAGATATACGTTATTTACATCTTAACATTTACAAAAAGTACGGGATAATGGAGAACTTTAATGCAGTATTATTTATTATAACACAATTAAATCCCTTGTCGTGCATGATTCTTACTACATTTTACTTTCTTCTGTAATGACACGTTTGATACAATTTTTTCAACGTTGAACTTACAAAATCCAATCCCTTAAATGCAGTGATTTTACCTCAGCCAACTTGAAAGTTTTGTTATTAGCAGCTACATGATGTTTTATTTGAGTCCAAACAAGTTCTATGTTTAAGTTGGAGTAATACGGAGGTAATCTTGATATAACACGATCACTGTCTGTCACCATCTTATTAATCATATAACTCACCGCGTTATTAGCTACAAATGTTTTTAGTATATCAAGAAGTTCAACTTTCCAAAGATTGCTATCTATTTCGATATTTTTTAATGTTAGCCATTCATTTATTGTACCTTTCCTCTAAGAAATATTAGAAATTTTATCAGTTTTGACTGAGTGGTATGAAGCATTATTCAGTACGATGGCAGATCCAGGTTCAAGGCTTAGTAATAGCGGGTCTTCCAATAAGAGGTTTCATTTTGATATGTAAAAAAAACGTGTATTTTTAAGCGAAATCATCGGATGTTTATTTAATGGTAAAGAGGAGGGTATGCCATTAATAATAGAAAACAATATCAGCCAAATGACCGCCACAGCTACGCTTGCAATACCATATTGTTTTCATGAAATTTTCCATTACCAATTCGCACATTTGCGGCTGTATGTCCTCGATAACTCCAGGAATTCCATCTTTGAAGTCTTGAATCGATTGTGGGCCATTGGCAACGAACTTATGTTTCACGTAGTCTCAAAGAAAAAAGTCTAAAATGTTAAATTACAAGATCTCGGTGGCCAATTGTGATCACCTCTTCGAGAAATCACACGGTCGGGAAACTTTTCACGCAAAAGAGCGATGGTATCGTTACTTGTGGGGCACATAGCGCCGCCTTGTTGAAAATAAACCTCGTCCATTTCAATATCTTCCAATTCCGGCCATACAAAATCATTAATCATCTTCGATAGTTCAATTCATTCACCGCAACAGTTGCTCCAGCCTCATTTTCGAAAAAATAAGGTCCAATGACCCCACCAGACCAAAAAGCGCACCAAACTGTCACACGTTGAGGATGGAGAGGCTTTTCAACAATAATTCTTGGGTTTTCCGAGCCCCAAATGCGACAATTTTGTTTGTTAACGTAGCCTGCTAGGTGAAATTGGGCCTCATCACTCAAGATGATTTTCCGATAAAATTCCGGATCACTTAGATGCATTTCAAGGACCCAATCAGTAAAGACACGATATTGTTGATGGTCAGTAGGCGTGCGTTTTTGTGTTAACTGAACTTTAAAAGCCTTAAAACCTAAGTCTTCATGCAAAATACGGTGTAATGTCGTTTGTGAAATGCCCAATTTCAAAGATCGACGAGAAATGGACAATCCTGGGCTTTCCTCAACACTATGGGCTACAACAGCAATATTCTCAGTTGTTCTTGAGCGACGTGCGTGGGTTCGATTCTTCATATCACTAACTTGTCCCAACAGCTCAAATTTTTCCGCCAGTTTACAATTGCTGGCCGAGAAGGTGCTTCACGACAGCCCAAAAATGCTTTAGTTTTGCGAACTGTAACCACGAAATTTTTACCATTTTTGTAGTAAATTTTAATAATTTCAATGCGTTATTGAAGCGTATATCGTTCCATTTTTATTAATGGCGTAGTTTTTACTTGTTACAGGTTGAGTCATGACAAATGTCTTTTATATTTCTCATCCATTCAGTAAAAACTTCGTTATTCATCTCTTCATCGTAGTCACCTCTCTTTCTTATCGAAAACACTAGGTCGTTATTAAGAAAGTCCAGTTTCACTACTAATATGAAGTGCAATTAGATGCTTTCTTTTCCAGGAAGATAATACAAACCATCAATAAATGCCTGCCAAGCACTGGTTACAGTAGTATTTATCCACAGCATTTATACATATCTCGTCGTAGATCTTCTTTCCCAATACACGAGAACCTTATATTATTTAAACAATTACATCGCCACAAAATAATATCATAACATTCAAACAACATTTCTTTCCGGTTTCGTTTGTCCCATTTAAAACACAACTTTTTCATAATTTTCCACAATGTTGTATGTTTATGGTAGATAAAGTATCATATGATTCAATAGACTATAAAAACTATTGCATTATTGACCATAAATGTTTGCCCACGTGTATATTTTCATTTTATTTAAATAAACAATATTATACACTAAATAAAACAAATATATTATTAAATTTTAATTCAAAGATAAACATAATATATGCATATTCCTTGGTATGTATGTATTTAAGTACGAAACTAAAAGTAATTTATCGACAATGACCATTTTACAACCCAGGTAGAGCGATTAAATAAAGACCTTTTTCTCGGAAGTTTTATGTACAATTATATTAGGCCATACATAAATCAAGTAACGAGAGGTAATGGTATTTGCATAAAAATTTTAGTTTTCATTCAACCTTTGAGTGTTAAAGAGTTCGTGTCGTAGTGTTTGTGTATTATTAAAATAAAATAAAGCCGATATTTTGAATAATGACACATAGAAAAGAATTATTTCGGTTCACACACGTGCTCTTATTATCTCATCATGATATTGGCGAAAGTAATAGACAAATCGCGAAATTACTGAACTTAAACCGCAGAACTGTGGACTATATTTAAATGATATGAAGAAATTGGTAGTTTGTTGAATAAAAAGCGACCTAGAAATTTTAAGTTAGTTTATATAATGCTTGCATATATGCATATACATGCTTATTATAGTATTTACAATTATATTAATGCAAAGATAATTTTTGCTTGTTACTTGAAAGTAATAGTAAAGTACTAATACTTTTGCAGGTAGCTGTAACTTCGTTTTTTTTTTCTGAAACGTTCGTGCTATAATTTTGTCTCCTTACTCAACCACAATTACGAGTACATATTTCATGTCTAAGCAAATAAACAACTTCTCTTAAAGTACAGAAGTGACAAGACAAGGAATCCCGTTTTAAGTGAATTTAATAAACAAACAGTAGCGTAACAATTAATATTGTATAACTTTATGAAACACAAGCTTGACATTTTAAATGTGTCTACATCCAAGCGGTGTGATTCGACCACTGATCTGCATTGATTAACGTCGTTAGAAAAACCTGCCAGGTCTTGTCAGTACCCGAAATCATTAGTTATTAACCTTGCATTATTTAAGTGGACCGCAATTCCTAGAAGGTTGGAAATATCACTCGTATTATGACTGTGACAATAACGCGGGACTAGAAATAAAAAAAAGTCGGAATTGAAATATAAGTAGGTGAATTCGAATCTATTTTTATACCGAATCTTACAATCGAATCGATTTTTCTCTGTCATCGTTAGACTTTTAGTTATGATTCTTCGAAAATAATTGGAAAATTCTAATTTTACGACTTTTAGGTTTTGTAAATTATAATATTATAACTAATTTTAAAGTGTTTCTGCTTATAATTTTAGAAATTACAAAATCAAATTAAAATTTACACTTGGATTTTGTAAAAACTGATGTCTATTTTAATTATTTAATCTTATTTATTATTATTATTTACTTATCCTTTAGAAAATCCCCCTGTAAAAACAAGCGGTAATCACTTGTAGTATGGGGAGAACTAGTAAAGATTTTTATCTAACAACGAAACAAAAGATCTATGATTTTTTAATAATTTTATTTTCCAACGTAATCTCCCTTAACTTTAACGCGCACATATTCTGTAAACGACTTTATTCCATCAGAAAAAACTTATTTCTGATCTTCAAAATAGGCATCAATCTCTTTTTTCAATTAGTTAACACCTGTAAAATGGCGTCCTTTGTGGCGCTCTTTTAAATTTCTAAAAAAAGCAGCAGTACGGAGTTAAATCTGATGGTTCAGCAGAAGTTATACTCGTGGAGAATAGATTAGAGTTTGGGACGATTATCATGAAGGACTTCTTTGCGACGCAAATGTGAATATTTTTAGTCAGCGGCTGTACATAATTTTGTTAAATTTTTGCCGTAGGTTATTACTGTTCTTCTAGTCCCCTTTGATGCCTATTCAACAAGAACAACCTCTGCACGATCTCAAAAGATGCTTTGTCATCTTCGATGAAATAACGACCCCACCGAAACTGTTTTGGCCAATATTTCACTTTAAAATATGACGGACCTTCGTCTCCATACACTATAATTATTCGTTCGTGAATAATTCTAGGAAAATTCTGTTGTCACTCTTGAACGTTATTAGGCAACTCACAATTAGTTGTTTCTATCACGGTTAGGTAGATTTTTTCTACTTTCTCTGGTGAATTAATTTTCTGCAATTTGCATTGAAAATGTTATAAGAGTTAATTTGAAAATTGTCATAGTTTTCTAATAACGATTTTTTATTTTTAAGTTTTGTGGTTTCAAGAAAACTTGAACAAGGTCTTGGCATTGTTTTCGTACCGTTCGATTCTTAAAATTAAATTTTTTATCAAATACATGATCACACAGTAATAATATCTACTAACTTCTTTAAGTTAACCTCATTTAATTGTGAAAATGTCTGCATTAAATATTTAAAGATTTTCTCATTTTTATATAATAATTTCGGAAAATCATTTCCAGTTTTATATATATATATATATATATATATAGAGAGAGAGAGAGAGACTACCGGTCATATTTATTTGCCCACCCCAGTTTATGTGTTTCCTGAAATAGGGATGATTTTTCGAAAAATCTGTATTATAATTATTCAACAATATTATTAGTGGAAGTAATTCCATATGAATTTCTACGAAAATCTTAAATTGTTTATGATATATCGTAAAGGTGTCATAAATTGGAAAAATACCATAAATATTATATAGGCTAATCCCTACAGTATTAACAGTTTTACCCGCATTTCCGAAAGGTATTACCAATATTGTGTTATTGTACTAACTAATTACAATATTAGGATGTGTTATTCAAAAGAGGAAAATAAATGTTATGTCAGTCATCGTTCATCTTTTGTTGCGAAAACAGTGAAATAGAGAGTTATTGTGAATATTTTAATGCAATGCCGAAGACGAAGGAATTATCTGTTGAAGTGCGTGCTATGATAATTGCTTATCATCGTACGGGTAAAAGTAATCGCGAAATTGCAAAAGAATTACGATTAAATCGCAGAACCGTTGATTATAACGTTAAAAAATTTGAAGAAGGTGGTACATTTTCCAACAAAAGAAGATCTGGACGACGCAAAGCGACGACATCTGCAGATGACCGGCATCTAATACGGATAAGTAGACGCGATAGACGAAAAACAGCACCAGAAATTGCTGCTGAAATGAATAGAGCGCGTGCTAAACCAATTAGTGTGTCCACGGTACAGAGAAGGTTAAGGCAAGCGGGTTTATATGGAAGAATACCTCTGCGAAAACCACTACTACGAAAGCGAAACAAGATAAAACGACTAAATTGGGCTAAAGAATACAAGAATTGGACGATTGATCAGTGGAATAATGTGTTGTGGACAGACGAATCGAAGTTTGAACTTTTCGGTAGTAAAAGGCGAATATTCGTAAGAATATCCGCAGGAGAAAGAGTACTGCCAGAATGTATTGCGCCTACTGAAAAACATGCAGGAGGTTCAGTAATGATTTGGGGGTGTTTTGGTGGAAGATCTGTAGGCGACTCGTCAAAATTGAGGGAATCCTAAGAAAAGAAGGCTACAAGGAAATTTTAGAAAATAACGCTGTCCTTCAGGACTAAGGATTCTTGGCGAAAACTTTGTATTTCAACAGGACAACGATCCGAAACACACTTCTAGATTGTGTGGCGATACTTGCGTCAACTAGAAGAGCAAGGGCAAATCTCTATAATGGTATGGCCAGCTGAAAGTCCTGATCTGAACCCAATAGAGCTTCTTTGGGAAGAATTGGACCGGAAGGTTCGAGAACATACTCTATCATCCACCACTGTACTGTGGGAACAACTTCAAGAAGCCTGGGCACAAATTACAGAAGATACACTGCAAAAATTAATTGAAAGGATGCCGCGGTTATGTGCAGCAATTATCAAAAATAAATGTGGGCACATTGATGAGAGCAAAATTTAATAATAATTAATGATAAAGTTTTTATATAAGAAAAATGTAACTATTTTACGTTTATTTTACACTATTGTATTGGTACAATAAATACATTTTCAGTACACATTTGATAGTTTAATAATTTTGGCTAAAACTAAGGGTGGGCAAATAAATATGACCGGTAGTGTATATATATATATATATATATATATATATATATATACCTCTAAATGAGGATGAGGCGCAACAGTTTTCGACAATTTGGAAAAACGTCCTTAAAACATTCATGGACAACTGTACCTATGCCTTGCGTTACCTTGTTGAAGCCATTCAATCTTGGTAACCGACTCAATTCTTGCTGTATTTTGCGGCAAACATATGATTGTATATATGATATTGATGCAACGTTGCTACGATTACTATTGTGGCAGCTGGTCAAACTGTCACGTTTTGACTGTGTAATTCACGAGGCTCTGTAGTGCTTCAGTATTATAAATTCTGCCTATTTACACAGTTTAAACAAAAAAATTCTAATCGTAGAAATATTCTTTTAGAAAAGGTGTCAGGCGCTTCTTTTAACTTTTGAATGTTCGCAATCGTGAAAATTAATATCTGTGCTAATAAGAATTGGTGTAACCCTGGTTGCATTGGACGCTAATAGAGCATCCAAACAAATTGCATGCTGCGTTAATTTTCAAGCGTTGACGTTGAGTGCAATAACTAGATGTATGATTTTCACTACAATATTGTGCCTTTCTGTGCAGTTCTCAGTAGACAGCTTACATTACCCTGTTATACATTTTACTATTATTATGGTGTACTTCTTTAACCTAACGTCTGGAAAATTTTTACTACATATTTACGTCATTATACGTTACAAAGAGGTAAATTAGTATAGGCTTTATAATGCTTTGTCTCTCTACCATATAAACGTGGTGCAACTTTAACGATTACACGACCAAATTTGCACTCATGAACCCATTTATCAACAGTGGAAAATGAAAAATTTGAATGGAATTTTAAGAAGTTAAAGTTATTCAGACCAAGAAGTATTTAATAATAGCACGAATTTCAATAGTATTTCGTCGAAAACTCGAACTTTAATTAAGCAATCGTCATAACGAAATCAAACGGACCGATTGAAATTTGACAGTTGACGTAACATTGATAACTTGCTGGCATACCACAAAAACAGTCTGAAATTGTAGCATTTATCAGTCAATCCACGGATCTTTTAGCCCACCCTAATATAATTAAGACTATTGTAATTGTAATATAAAAACAAGAAGCAGAGCGGTTATTTGAAAGTGACTAACGGTTGAAAATTGACATAATTTTTCGGGAAAAAAATTACAATTTTAATGATTTTGTTTAACGCATTTGACATCAAACGACTAAAAAGTTCAAAAAGCGAAAAAATTAACAAGCATTAATTAATTAATGCGTAAATTGATTAATAATTAGAATTTCTTTAGTTATAAAATCTTGTGTTCTAGAAAGGCAAGTTAAGAAAAATAATTGTAATAAATAAACTATACATACTTCGAGCTGCACATACATAAGTATACGTATTTTTATTTGCCTGATTGCATACATCTAGAGTTGCATGTAAATCTTTGATTTTGCACTTCGAGTTTTTTTTAAATTCCCGTTAATAATCTCAGGAGAACTGTTTCGTCCTTCGGACTAAATGAACGAACCGATTTTATCACAAACTGATCTATAATTAAAATGAATTATGCACGACGGAATAGCGGAAGCGAATTGTATATAAAAAAGAAACAATACATTGAGATTGAGTGCATAATTATAATGCTATCAAGTATAACATTCGCCTTATTTATAATTAATTAAAACTTAAATTATTACAGCAGGAAAAAGGAAACATCATTACCGCATTTTATATGTATAGAAAATGGCTTCTAGAAACGACCTAATATCAACTACAGTTTAGGAAAATTTATTCCATTTATAATTTATTTTTGTAACGTAGAGGAAATGAGAAATACCTTTTAATTTGTATTTCCAACTTAAAGTCCACATAAACACACAAATATACAAAAAGTAGTTCCAAAAAACAACCGAAATCGCAAAGATAATAACCACTTTCAAACAGACGGACAAAATATCATAAAACTTGTAGTAAATATCGTTTTGTGATGGAATAAATGGAACCGTAAAATATCAGCCGCGTACAGTTTGTGAATACGTGGGTTGACTGAAAAGTTTCTCGGTGTTAGGCTGAGCAAGTGCGAGAAATTTACGCTATAATAATAATTTGATTATAAATTATGCCTTTATTACTTCTGGCAGCTTAATTTATAAAAAACGAAATATATTTAAAACAATATATGAGGAAAAATATTATAATTGCAAGAAGCAAACATTAGTCTCCTACCTGCCGAAAGTGTTTTGACGGCAAATCAACCGTTAACCACTAAGGCAGACAAACCACAACAATGTATGCAATTGATTAACGAAACGAACACAAATCTCATCCGTTGCTACATCGTTACACAAGAAGAAACAATCAAAACAGGTCATTGATGTCAACTTTCTATCTCTTTCTACTCCCGAGATATTCGCCATCATAAAAATGTCGTTTTTGGTATGTAACTCCAAAATTTACTTTCAAAAGTGAATGTTTTTTTGGTGTATACTTATGTATTATAACATGATTGTTACGCTCCTTCAAACTGGAATATTCTATAATGCTTTGTATTTCCAGAAGGTGTATATATATATATATATATATATATATATATATATATATATATATACTCGTAGAAATAAAAACCATTATAAAACGTATGTTAATTTACCGTTTTATGATGTACAATAACATCGCAGTGTCAGCCACGTACAGTCTGAGCTCAAATCTATGTATATGTAGATTGAGTGAACAGGGAACAAGGAAATAATAATAATCGAGAAGCATTAACAATAGTACCGATTGTGATATCACTAACAGGTATTACTACAAAAGAATTTCTTAGTCATCTATAACTATAACAGCAGTCTTTACAAAAATAAGAGAAATTCTAATATAAAAGAAGATTTTATAACTTGATCTTTATCTGTCATTTTGTTAACACAATCGCAATTACGATAACCGCACCTACATCCGCGCATAAAACTTGTAATACCGTTTTGTGATGAATAATAAAATGTACAATACAGCCGCGTACAGTCCGAGCTCAAACCCATAGATATATAGATTGAGTGAAAGTTTCTCAGCGACAGGCTGAGGAAGTAGGAGACAAATCTACACTATAATAATAAAGCGTATGTTTTTTCAAAAGAGTAATTCTATATAACAAAATAAAATTAGTTACTACAAACTACATATGAAAATTATTTAAAAAAATATGTATGGAAATACTACAACTGAAGCGGAGAAAAAAAGAAATATAAAATATTATTCAGTTAATTCACCAATAAAAATATTATAAATAAGTTCAGTGTTGCGCATCATTTGGTGCACAGGTGACTTTGACAATGCATTGGTCTTAACTGTTGGTAGATTAAGTATAGAGGCATAACGTAGTGGCGTGAAACATTGCAGAGAATATCTGCGAACATCAAATGCACTATTCACTAATTTATACATAAAGTGAACACTATAATAATTCGACAATGAGCCACTGACTGAAGTTGATGTACTTGAAGCAAATTATTATGGGAAATGTTTCAATTTAGATATGTTCCGGTTAATTTGAATTAGACGAACTTGAGATATTTCCGCTGAATCCGATCAATGAAAAGATATGATCTATAGTAAAAGTACCAAATTACTGACGAAAACTGAAGTTTACTTACAACAAAAGCAAAGTAGAAACTTTTAAAAGACTTAATGCTGTTAAAATGCTTAGACAATCTCATCAAAACACCAACATCCTTCTTGCAGCAATGCAAATCATATCATATGAGGATTAAATAGCAAGAATGGATGAATTCTAATCCTTAAACCTCTTGCAAAAATGCGTTTTGAGTCTTCAGACAATCCAATATGATTTTCACGTAATTTTATTTTAACTTTTTCTTCATTATATGTATGTTCTTTAGTGAAGTTTTTCCTTTTGTGGGTTGTAAACTACTTCCTTTTTCCTCTAGAACTTAATTACTAATTCTTTTTTAATCATAAATTTTTGGGTTGAAATATTTGAATTATTCGTGATGTTTCGCAGTTTTATTAACTACATTTAAGCGTTAAAAGGATTTAATTAACTTATATTATTATAATAATGTATGCTTTTAGGATTATGTGCTTGATATTTTATGTTTCTACCTTTATAATTACATTTCGTTTTGTACAACTACAGAAAAACTAAAAGAATATAGTATTTTTTTACGTTGTATAACCATTAACATAGGCCATGAATATGTAATAAAATAATGTATACAATGAATTTTATTATTATATATTATTTATTATATTGAGCTTCTACTTGTTAGAGATAAAAATTATTATTATTATTAATAAAACTATAACATTTTCATAATTTAGCCTATTATTAGAGTCTTTTCCCTTAACCTTACCTTATTATACAAGCGCAAAAATTATAAATATATACAATATTTGAACAAAACGATATGAAAAATATAATTTTATGATTACTCTATAAGAGTACATATTACATATTCCTTTAAACACTTATATCATCAAAGTCATTCAAGATTATCATTAATCTGTTCCTTCCAAGTGAATAATATGGATTTTATCAAAAGCTATTCGTCACTTTTTAATTTCCTCTCGCCAAACACATCAATTTTATAAACGCGCATAATGCAAAAACGCATTACACTTTCTTAAATGCCCATCTGTATAAGTTTGCAAAATTCCTCGACTTTTTAGACGTGTGACAGGTATTATTAATTCAACATGACTGATGGATTGATTATATATGGGGTGCTTGTCGCCTGTATTTACCAAAACACTCGTATATCTACGTATACAGCAACTAAGTACACAGTATATAATATATATTTATGCAGTTATGATTCATTTATACAAACATAATAATATCTGCGATAGGAAAATGTTTATAGATAGCCCAGTTAAGCGAATCTCTATATACGGAGACATTTTGTTCGTGTTACCAAAGTATAACAAATTTTGTATACCCGTCCGGATAGGGCGATGCTGTTGGCAGAAGAAATGAGTGTTTTATCTTTGTATTTAATTAAAATTTTAAATTAATGGATTTTAGTATCGGCTTTATTAAAATAGAATTTTTGCTTTTGAAGTTATTTTTCTTTAAAAGAAATTTCCATTTTTATTTTTAAATTACGGAATATTTGAACTTTATCGCAACATGCAGTTTTACAAAATTTCATAGAATTGAAGTGAATTACTATTAACTAGTTACTTGTAGTCACATTTTTATATATACATTGTTATTCCAACAACTTCGAATACTCAGACGTCATATACCACGAAGATTGAGAAATATTCTAATCAGTCTATAGAAATAGAAAAGCAATTACTGATGAGCACCGTGAAGATAATAACAATCATTCTATCATGTAATGCAGACGATAGTTCTAGACAAATCTAACATAAAAAATTTTTAAATGCCACATGTAATAATTTTATGTTTCACTAAAAATGACACAAGTCTCGTCATTAAGACTTGTTTGAAAATATTTTTATATGATTTCTTAAATAAAAAAAAAAACAATAATAATATTAATAATAATAATAGTAATAATAATAGCTATAGAAAAGGATCGGAATATTTCTAGAACAAAGTAGAAGATGGCGCTGGTTTCAAAAGCGCCATTGTTCGTACAACTGCTGTTAAATCTTCAAACAAGTAAACAATTCGTTCATTTTGGAAATTATGAATGAAAACGAGTTCCGTGCCATGATAAAGCATTTCTTTTTGAAAGATTTAAATGCTAAACTATTGAAAACGAAATTAAGCGAAGTTCGTGGGGAATTTTCTTCTCCGTCATATGCAACAGCTACAAATTGGGTTGCTGAATTTAAACGAGGTGGAACAAGCACAAGAGATGTACCATGTTCTGACAGAGCAAACACCAGTGAAGAAAGTATTGAAAAAGCTTATAAAATCGCAGTGAACGATCGTAGAATAAAACTGAAAGACATCAGAGAAAGAAGACATTTTACTGGAGTACGTACATTGCATCTTACACCAACATTTGGATATGAGGAAGCTTAGTGCTAGATAGATGCCGTCAGTAGCTAATCAACCAAAGGCGATTGAAAATGATTATTTCGCTGTAATATTTAAACATATTCAAACGTAATGATAATACCTAGAATGTTTTGCAATTGGATGAATACATCACACACAGCAATCAAAGCAATGGACAAAACATAGTGAACTAATTCTAAAGAAAGCCAAGACGGTTCTGTTTCTTGGAAAAGTGACGGCTACCGTCATTTGGGACATTCGAGGAGAATCATTTTTATTGTTTACTTATAACAATGGAAGACAATAACAAGCGAATAATTTGTGTTGTTATTAAAGAGACAGAACGAAGAAATTAAAGTTAAAAGGTCTCGTTTGGCAAAGAAAAAAGTCTTTACCACCAGAAAATGCCCTATCCCACAAGTCAGCAATTCCGATGGTGAAACTGACTTGGCCCTATGGAATTTCTTCCTGTACCCAGGCCTGAAGAAATGGTTGGCTCGTCGAATACTGAAATTATCAAATTTAAAAGTTTAGATAATTCGTACTCTTTTAAATAGTCGTAAGGTTTTGAAAAGCGTTGGAGTGCTGAAAGGAAACTATGTAGAAAAACAAATACAATTGTTTCCAAAAAGTTGTTTTTCTGCCTCACACTTATTATAAGATAATATAAAACAATAGAAGTAATTGTATAAATATCAATTAAGTAAATAAAAGAAGTAATCGCTTAAATTTGTTTTTTAGCAAACATCTAAATTGCTCATGAGAAATGTTTAATGAAAATAAATATCAGAGCAGCTCATAAAATTACAACAGAATGAAAAGCTATTATTCATGAAGATAGACAGCGGCAATTCTAGCCGTTAAAAAATGATAAGAGAAATTGATGCAGAAGTTTGAAGTAAGAATAAGACGCAAAATCCCGTATTTTACTGTAAAAAGGACTTTTCTAGAAAATTGATGAGTTTTTCTTGGGGAATAATTAAAAAATATAATCTTAAACGCCTTTGTAAATAAATTTTATTTAATCTTATTTATCAAACCCGAGTTAATCTTTAAAAAAGAAACGAAAAGAAAAAACGAATGAAGAAGAAAAAATCAGTAGCAATTAATTCCAATTTCTTTCCCCTTCAATGAACCAGAAACCTGGAGGCAACAAAAACCGATATACTATTTTTGGACGTCAATAATTCTTTTCAGAGACCGTTCTTCATTTCTCTTCAATCTCTCTGTCATTCTCCTTCTGTTCCCATGTTCACTTATTTTTCCTCTCTCCTTGTGTGACCGCGGGTTGTTGAAAAAATTAAATATTGTTTAGAGAGAAGAACACGCACTCATTTACGTGGTAGATTCACAATTTCATTAGTGCAAGTTTAGCGGCAGTGAGTTGCGATGGGGAGTGGTGAAAAGAGAGATGCAGGCACTGAGAAACAGGCAGTCCCCCGTACGCTACTTCGTTGAAGAAAGAGAAGAAGTGAGGAAGGGGAAAAAGAGCCGCGAGGCGAGCGGTCGCGATCCTTTTTAAACTTAAGTACTTATATTCCTCCTGCGCGGCTATACGAAGAGGACGTTAGTGAACACGCTCGAAGTTAACAGAGATAAAATCGCGCTGCGTAGGCAGTTTGGGAAGTAAAACTGAAGTGGTCTTCGAAGCCGGGTACTTTTTTTTAACTATATCTATTTCCTGTTTTCGAATTTTTTCTTTCTTTTTTTCGTGAAACATCAGGTCACGTCTGAATCCTAATAAGAGTTTATAAGACTGTGTTATGACGAAGTAGTTAAGTCGTATTTGGAGAACGTTTCGATATCTTCTAAATGCAAGTCGCAACTTCTAACACGAAACGAGTAAAGTAAGCGTCAAGAAGTAATTTAGATGTGGAAAGTTTTATTATGAAAGAATACAGAAACTATTTAATACCGTTTTTTCCTTCATTTAATTTTTAATGTAAAATTAGACTGAGTGTGTCACGATGGATTAAGTAAACCGGAAATGTGTCCATTCTAAAAATTTTTTTTTCGAGTGAAATTGTTTTATAGCCTAATTAAAATATTTAAGTACCTAATATATTAGTGTTTAAATAAGTTTTAAATGTTTTTATTTCTTGGATATTTACATAAAGAACTTATTGCGCTAATATATGTAATGTGTGTTGGGTGAAATGTTAGGCCTAACGCACTATTAAGTGTTGTTTCAAAAGTTATTATAAATTGCTTCCTTAATATGTGTGATCTAATTACATGGTGTTAACATGGTTTTAAACTAGGACAAATATGTATATACTGTTCAAAACAATTAACGGATAATATATAATATAATGCCAATAGCACCTACAAATACAACTTTTATAAGCTAATTTTTTTAAACAACAAAAAATCAACGGACGTGTTTTATCGTGTTTACGCGTGCATTAAGATGATCATCGCTAAGTACATAAAAGCACGCCCCAACACGCTTTTTAAGAGCGTTGCCAGCATTGATACTTAGTACGAAAACCATATTTCTTGAAAAAATTTGTACCATTATACTACCGTATCAACTTAGTACTTTTTGACAAATTTTTAGTAGTTTAATTACGATTAGAAAACTGACTATTTTAAAAATTTTTACATTTAACATATGTATATAACCCCTTTCCATATTAATTTTCGTAATTCTGTATACGTATTTCGACAACTAAGTTGTCATCATCAGCAGATAATTAAGCAGTATCGCACCTGGAGAACTACGGCAAGAAACACCCGTACGAAAAAACTAATTTCGCACACGATCCGTACTAAAAGAAGTAGAAGAAAAAAATATTAAAAAAATAATATGTACCAAGTTATATACCCGCTTCAATGACAATTTAAGATCTTTGGCACATACCGAAGCTCTCTTCGAAAAATTACAATCTGCATATTGTGTAAGTGTGTACAATAACATTCCGAAGCATATTATAAAATTAACAATTCTGGGAAGCTCAAGAAACACACAGATTTTTTTTACTTGTAAATTGTTTTTATTCCCTGTAAGAATTAAGTACATTGTTTAGATTTGTTTTATGCATTGTATCCGCATGTATTTGAAATTGGCCGCCCTTGCTTAATGTCTTTTCAATTGATTGAGTTAATAAGATATTGCGTAGGTTTCAGTCTAACACCGAGAAAACTTTTCACTCAACCGATATATCTTTGAGTTTAAACTTTTCTTTTAATCGAGAAATCTATATATTTGAGGTCAGACTGTACGCGGCTTGCACTGCGATCTTATTATACATACATCATAAAACGGTAAAGTAGTAAAAGTTTTATAATGCTATAATGCAGTACTGTATGTATACAATAGTCAACATATCGATACTTCCTTTAGCACCTGAACGTTCAAATACTTTAGGATCTCTCTGTATATGCTAAAATAAGCAGGTACATTCGAAGTTTGAAACATTATTTTTGATTGCATATTTAGGAAAAAATCACTCTTACGATAGTAGTAGATAAAGAACTCGGTGTCTAAATCCCAGACTTTACGTCATTATATTACTTTATTAGGGGGCCCATGTTCGAAGCCAGGTAGAGCTGGGAATGGAATTAGTTAACGAACACCGACACAGTTCAAGTGTTCTCTTTCATGTTTTATATGTGGTGTGAATAGGAAAATGGCCAAAACGAAAAAAAGATCGTGAAAATAAAGTTCATTTTTGAAGTGATAGCCATAAAATTCTTATCATCCGACTTTTAATGAGTGTTTGTTTATAGGGTGGATGACGATATGTTTGGTGTGGTGTCGAAAAATAAAATAAGATAATGAGACCGAGGGGATTTGTGAAAGAGGTTAAATTGTTTGAATTGGGAAGTAATTTGATGATCGATTTTATATAAACAAATACCGTCTGAAATATAAGTTTTTAGTTATTAAAGTGTAAATAAAAAATCAACAAAAACCATTCTTCTATTTCCTTTAAATATATTTTTTAATTTCATACATTCAAAAAGTTAATTTTAAGGGAGTAGAAAGTGTTGCTTAAACTAAAAAATAATTTTTTGGGAATTCACGTAAGATGTGCTGTTAGATAGCCTTGTCATCAAAGCTTACCACTGGAATATATGTGTATAATACATACGTTTACAAAGGGAAAAAATATCCAGAATTAGTAACATTTCACTCCGCTTTATGTACCAGTTTTTGGAGATAAAACTTTGTATCTTTAGTGCACAAATAGCTATTTCGAATGTATAAAAAATCACAATATCAGACACGTTAATTCAAGTGAAATACATACGCTTTTTGTTTCGTTTTCTCTTCCTTTTCGTGTCGCCCGTTTACACCGTTCAAGTGTCGAGCTGTAGTTTTAAATGAACATTGCAATTTTATGTATCAAATACTCCACGGAAATTGCTAGTCATGTGTTTGAAACTTCTCAAGATCTAGTGGAAGTAACATAGTTTACCGCAATAAATTGTTTAAAGTTATTTTTTATGTTTTAATAATAATTTATATCCAACAGTATTAGTTACTTATAGAGTTATCTTAATAAGTGGTGATTCATTTGGAGGTACTTTTTTAGAAAAATATATATAAAACCTTCAATTTTATCGGGTATTGTTTATTATCATACAATACAACCATTCTTGACATTAATTTTTTTAAAATTATTTCCTTAAAATGTTGGGCGTAACTGCGCCTAACATGGTCCATTCTTTAGTTCTAATTTTCGAGCATTTCAAGTGGTATTTGGCGAATAATGCGAGTATGATGTCGGTTTCCAATTGCTCAATCTAGCTGGCTTATCCACGTAGACTTTGGACTTTACATAGCCCCAAAGGAAAAACTCTAAAGGAGTGATACCACATGATCTAGGCGGCTATTGCACAGGTCCCTTACATGAAATTAAATGTTCACCAAATTGCTCTCGCAATAAAGCCATGCTCTCACAGGTTGTGTGACAAGTAGCACCGTCTTGTTGGAACCAAATGTCGTCGAGATCACAGGCGTCAATTTCAGGCAGCATATAGTTCGTTATCATGGCGCGATAACGGGCGCCATTTACAGTTACGTTGCGGCCGTCTTCGGTTCTGAAGAAATGTGGACTGATGATTCCTCTTGTCCATAAGCCACACCAAACTGTGGTTTTGTCTGAATGTAATGGTAACTCTTAGACCTCTTCGACTTGCTCTTCACTCCAAATACGGCAATTGTGCTTATTGATGTAGTCGCTAAGCCAGAAATAGGCCCCATCGCTGAACAAAATTTTGGTCGAAAACAATGGATCTTCTTTAAGCTTTTCAAAAAAAACGGTAACGATTCGAAAGGTCGGCCGCTTTCAATTCTTCAACAAGTTGAATTTTGTATGCTTTTAAACCAAGATCCTTACTTAAAAAAGGCCAAGTTGTGGCATACGATAAGCCAAGCTGTTGAGATCTACGTCGAATCGATTCTTCACGGTCATCGCGTACACTCTCAGCTACCATTGCTATATTTTCTTCACTACGTGCTGGATGTGGTCTATTTGGTCGCGTATTATCCAATAACGAAAATTGCGTTTTAAAATTTTCGATACTATAGCAAATTGTGCGTTCGCTGGGCCGATTACGTAGACCATAAGTAGAACGGCGAACGCTTTTAAAATGTCACACGATACTTAAGACAGCGTGAAAATTTGACACGACTCATGATTTATCTGTCAAAAAATCATAATGAATCACCCATTATAAAACAGAACAAAATATAGTAAGAATATTTACTAAAAAAGGAATGGTGTTTTGAAAAGAGACCTTAAATATAAACTTAAATACAATACATATTATCTATAACTTATGGGAAACAAATGAAAATAAAAAGAAAGGAAAAACATGAAAATTATTTCCTGAACTTACAAACTAAAATTGATTTTAAATCATTCAACTTGATATTAAATAATATAAGTCAATATTCGCACATTTAAAAGTATTTAACAATACAATACATAGACAAGATCGGAGATTGAGAATGATGACGAGTACTAGTAGCGGTGAGATAAACACCGTATCAAGAGTTAAGTTTAAGAGTAGATAATGAAAATTAGGTTAATGAGTTTGAGTCGCAAATATGGTTATTTAGAATTCTACGGGCAAAGATAATATGAGACATCCTATGATTACGCAGAGATAAATAACTAAATTCTCTCAAAGGTCATTACATATAATTCCAAGTCGGATAATTACCATACGAAAATATCTTAATAAATTTCTTATAAACACTATTAGAGCTATGTATTTAAAACAGAAAGAGTACTATATGATAGAACAATAATCAAGCTTACTGTAAATATATGCAATGTAGAAGCTGATAAAAGCAGCATCTAGTTAGCGTGAACTTCTAGTGAGAAAACCATACAATGAGAAGTACTGACCTACAATATTTAAAACGTGGCGATTACAATTAAATTTAATACCAAACCAAAAACCAAGATCCTCAATTAAATTACAACGTTCGAAAGGTTGACCATCAAATGCTAAAAATAAATCCTACAAATGCATTTTTATCGCGAAACTAATAACCCTGCATTTAGACACACTTAGAAAGAGATCGTTAGACAAACTCCAAGACTGCAACAACGTTATATCATATTGTAAAACGACACAGTCATTTAGTAACGAAACTCTTCTAAAAATTTTAAAAACATCAGTATACATTACACATTCACAGGAGAAACACTTTGGAAGATCGTTAATAAAAAGTAAGAATAAAAGAGGCTCCAAAGTCGAACCTTGTGGTATCCCAGAAGCGTAACGGAACGTAAAACCCGTCAAAGAAGACCCAACAATTCGTAATATGTATTTTTGCTTCAGCATACTGTATCAACAGTATGCTGAAGCAAGTTGCAAGACACTTTTACGGTATCTTGCAGCTTTCTGGTTTCTTAAATTGGGATTTGGGGAGGAGTAAACAATAAATTTAGAAGGACTTCAAACATACCCGCTGAATTTTCAAGCCAAGGCAATACTGGTATACCGAAATTGCGAAAAAATATTTTGGACAGATTTCGCCGTATAGCACGGAACTCTATTTTGTATAAACATGGGAGGATTTTCCCCTGCATCTAGTGAAGTAATTAATAAAAGGCACCAGAATAGTTTTATTATTAGGTGCGCAACTAAGTTCTCCCTGTTTTTCAAGAGATGGCTCCAGTAGTAAGTACTGGTCGATTGTCTCATAACCTAAACGTCATGAACCAAGCTTAGACATATGGTAAACAATCCGCTTTGACACATTAGTGATTTTGTTTTTGCGTCATTGGTTGTGTGAAAATATCTGATTTTGTGCCAAATAATCGTCATTTGCGGGAAGTGTTGCTTTTCTTCTTTCATTCGAAGAAAACGGCGGCTGAAGCGCATCGGGAACTCCAAAAAGTTTACGGAGATGCTGCTCTAAGTGAAACAACGTGCCGTGATTGGTTCCGTCGCTTCAAAGACTGTGATTTCGATGTCGACGACCGTTCGCGTGAAGAAAGACCAAAAACCTTCGAAGACGCTGAATGGGAGGCATTGCTCGATGAGGATCCGTGCCAAACGCAAAAAGAGCTTTCTTCAGCATTAGGAATTACCCGCCAAGCCATTTCCCAGCGATTGCATGCGTTGGGAATGATTCAAAAACAAGGAACTTGGGTTAGTTCTGATTTGAAGCCAAGAGACGTTCAGCGTCTTTTTGTCGCCTGTGAACAACTGCTCCAGCGGCAAAAAAGGAAGTTTTCTTCATCGCGTCGTTACGGGTGATGAAAAATGGATTCATCACAGCAACCCAAAGAGAACAAATTCATGGGAACTGTTGTGTATTTGGTGGGACCAGGGCGGTGTTATTTATTATGAGCTGTTGAAACCGAACGAAACTATCACTGGGGAACGGTATCGAACTCAATTGATGCGACTGAGCCGATTACTGCGCGAAAAGCGGCCACAATACGAGCAGAGGCACGAAAAAGTGATTCTACAGCATGACAAAGCTCGGCCTCACGTTGCCAAACCCGTTAAAACCTACTTAGAAACGCTCAAATGGTAGGTCCTACCCCACCCGCCATATTCCCCAGATATTGTGCCGTCCGATTATTACTTGTTCCGTTCGATGGCACATGGTTTGGCTAATCAGCAGTTCCGCTCGTATGAAGACATCTCAAAATGGCTTGATTCGTGGATAGCCTCAAAAGACGAACATTTCTACCGCGACGGTATTCGAGCTCTGCCAGAAACATGGGAAAAAGTTATCGCTAGTGATGGGCAATATTTTGAATGATTCATTTGTTTTTTTCACAATAAAGTTGCATTTTCGTCAAAAAAAACAGCGAGAACTTAGTTGCGCACCTAATACATTTTTAATTTCATTAACTACCTGTTAGTGCAGGTAGTTAATGAAATTAAAAATGTAATAGAAATTAACATGGTAAGCTTGTATAAAGTAGCAGTTACTGTTGCTCCTAAATTGAAAAATGGAATATTTTTTGAATGCAAAATTTGTAAGAAACTATAAAAGTTAGTCATTGTAAATATACGTCACTTTTCAAATATGATAAAGTGATATTTTTCAAAATTTGAATCTGATGTGAAAAGAATCGATATTAACATACACATGAATATAATCTCCAATATTTAAAGATGCGCCAATTTTGTGGCTAAGGAATACGGTTTGAGTTTATTCCATATACACTGCAGGCCATAAGTTTGGAATCAGTTCCAGTAAATTCATAAAAATTAAAATTTATTTATGTTACGTTCGTATTACTTTGATATAAGTACAAAGGATTATTCTTAAGTACATTATAAAGCTTTACATAAAAGATGTAGTTTTAAATGCATTAATAGTTGGAAAATAACCAGAGATTAAGGAAACTCTGCGTGCGGTATTATTTATTCGAGCAGGTAATATTTCTGCATAATGAACGATTACCTGGAATGGACAAATTTTATTGCAGACCCTTCCGCATAAACCTTTTGTAATTACATTTAGTTTTTATATTTATAAGTATTTATACATTTTGAAGTAATGAGAATATTTTAGTTGCTTCGTATCATTTAAAGTGTGTAGACACATAAAAGTGTGTAGACACATAAAAGTGTGTAGAATCAGTAAACATCGTTTGATTATGGCGAAGAGAAAGCAGATATCGCTAGAAAAACGTGTAGAAATTATTAGTCATCATAATCGGGGAGATTCTATACGGGATATCGCGAAAAGAATAAAGATATCGTACAAAGGTGTACAAAATACAATTAAAAGATGCCAGTCTACTGGAGGGTATACGGACAGAAAACGATCAGGAAGACCAAAAATTACAACTCCTGCAGAAGATCAGACAATTATATTGACGTCGAAAAGAGATAGAAGATTAACGGCCTCGCAAATCCGCGGTGAGTTTAACAGGGAGCGTGAAACTCGGATCTCTTTAACCACAGTAAAAAGGCGGCTCAGAGCGGCTGGACTGATGGGACGTGTAGCAGTTCGCAAACCGCTTCTACGTCCGCAAAATAAAATAAAAAGGCTACAATGGGCTAAGTTACACAAAGATTGGACAATAGAACAGTGGGAAAAAGTACTATGGACCGATGAATCAAAGTACGAGGTCTTCGGTTCCAGACGTCGGATATTTGTAAGAAGAACTGCTACGGAAAAAATGTTACAGCAATGTGTGGTGCCCACGGTAAAACATGGTGGCGGTTCTGTAATGGTTTGGAGATGTTTTTCTTCGGCTGGTGTAGGAGATCTGGTGAAAATCGACGGAGTTTTGAAAAAGGAGGGTTACAGACAGATTCTCGAACACAACGCTGTGCCCTCCGGTCTGAGATTACTTGGACAAAACTTTATATTCATGCAAGACAACGACCCAAAACATTCTTCTCATTTATGTAGAGGATATCTCCAACAACAGGAAGCTGACGGTGTTTTACAAAACATGGTTTGGCCGGCACAATCGCCAGACCTCAATCCAATAGAGCTGTTGTGGGAAGAATTGGATAGAAAAGTGCGTGAAAAGTGTCCGACGTCCCAGACTCACATGTGGCAAGTTATACAAGATTCTTGGGCAAATATACCCAATAAAACCCTTACAAAATTAGTATCTCGTTTACCGCGATTGTGTGCTGCCGTCATTAAAGCAAAAGGAGGGTATTTCGATGAAAAGTCCGTTTAGTTGATAATAAAAATAAGTGGATGTAAATAAATAAAATTTGCTTTTTTTCCTGCTTATTTTATAATAAAACGTTTTGGTATATTAATATTGTTTTATTTTTACAATGTTTGTTAAAGCCACTACAATATTTTCATTATATTCAGAAGTGATTCCTAACTTATGCAAGTGATTCCAAACTTATGGCCTGCAGTGTATATCGATATGAAAAGGAATGTAGAAAGCAAATATGATTATATAGTAATTAAACGGTAGTATCTATTCATAAGAGGTAAGCTCTTACGAATAGTAATAATTATAGTACACTTATATCCACGCTTTGTGTATTATATAAGGTCTATGAAAATACCTTAAGACTTAGAGCGAGATTGGAGAAGGCTTTTAAAAAACCATAGACAAAATTTAGCTCCAGCAGTGTTCAAATAATCATCGATAATGATTTCTAAGTCTTTTGATGGCATTAATTCACTTGTCACTGGAATTTCTCAATTTTGATTTTTATTCTGATTTCAAATTTAGACGACTGGTGTTTCTAAATTAAGTTATGAGATCATCCTAGGTCTTTGCTTCTTGTACCTTTTCTTCTTAGAATAATTTCTGTAACCATGAAAGCAGTGTATTTTAACTAAGCATATCGCGAGGAACAAAAAATACAATGGAACTGTGCAGGGAAGTAGGTGTGTGAGAAAAATAATGGCTGTAATCAACATCTAACGAGTGGGTTTGGAGTTCGTTAAAGGTTATCTATTAGTGATTTATGACGCACTTACTATATACATATATATACATCATTCGGGCAAAGTTTGCTTAGGATGCATTGCAATACCGACATAATTATTAATCATTTGGGTTATTTTATTTCAAAATTTAAAGGATTTTAGATTCACTCTGTATTTCAGTCTAATAAATAGACATTTTGATAGTTTTTATATAATTTCATTAATTTATTTTAAAAATTATGTGTGGCCACGGTATCTGTTGGTATTGCAAATAACCCTCGGCAATTACGGATGTTTTTACATCCATTACACATTCACTAAATTCCTCTTGTTTGAAGTTAATGCTCTCGACGACTCCTTCCAGAACATTAAAAACGTTTTTTTAACGCTCGTAAACAACAAAATGATGATATATAATTTAATTCCACTTACGTTTTATGTTTTCTTTTCCTTAATGTATATAAAAAGAAGCTTATGTACGTTTTTATTTATAATTGCCAATAATAAAAGTCAAATATCAGAATTCTTCGGAAAATTTATATATAATTCCGGATTTTTTAAATTTGTTCATAAGTCCTCTGAAACTTTTCTTAAAATAAAACGAGTAAAGTTTAGCATCACAATACGAGGTGTGGCTATTAAATAACGAGACTATCGCTGGTACAGAAGAAGTGCCCATGCGCCAAACGCCAACGACCGACAGCTATTTATCGCCTTCTCTTTCGAATGCAGTGCCTCTCGCCTCTGTAAACAAATCAGTATAGCCATAGCCTTCGTTCGCATTAAAGTTGTTTTTTTTTTGTTTCGCCGGAAAATTTTTAAGTAACTATTAATCAACATTACTACCTTCACGTTCTTGCTCAACTCCGTGAAAGAATAAGGAAAAAACGACTCGAATTGTGGAAGGACAAGTCATGGGTTCTCCATCAAGACAATGCAGTGGCTCATTCCGCATTGTCAATCAAGAGGTTTCTAGCCAAGTAGAGCATCCCAGTGTTAGAATATCCGGATTATTCGCCGGATCTTGCGCCGTGCGACTTCTGTCTGTTTCCTAAGGTGAAATCTGAATTAAAGGTAACAAAATTTGAGTCCGTTGAAGTTGCAAAAGCGAGAGCGGCACGCGTCCTGAAGGAGCTGACAGAAGAAGACCTCCAGCACTCTTTCAAACAATGGAAGATTCGCACGGAGCATTGTAGGGATAGAGGAGGGGTGTATATTGAAAGTGATGATAAGTAAATATGTATGAAATCAAAATAAAATGTTTTAGAACGTCAGTCTCGTTATTTAATAGGTACACCTTGTATGAAGCTTAGATAACATATTCGCTTTCATTTGATCATCTTTCCCTTGAAGTAAAGCGCATCAAACAGAAACACTATATACAATAGACTATTAGAGTATTTACTCACTTCACGATTTTGCAAAAAGGCAGAGCAATTTTTATTAAGGCCAAATTAAACTTTAAATTAATTTTAGTTTAGCTTTCTGCGTACATTAATTCACTAATTCTGATCATGTTGAATTATAATTCGCTTTGTTTTCTTTTAATATTTTTATTTTCATAAGAACTTATGTTATTTTTGTATTCGATGCACAAGTTTGTTTATTTATTCTATTATCTTGTAATTGCGTAAGGTGTTTTTTTTAAAACTTCCTGAGCCTATTGCCGGAAAATATTTCACACAACGCACATATATGTAAGTTTGAGCTCGGCTGGACGTGGCTGTTACTACGGTATTGTGATACGTCACAAAATGATGTTTACTTTATTTAAGTTTTATATGTTTTGTACCCATATAAAAAAGAGTTTTATTCATGTGGTTCATATGTTGATTTTAATACTACGCTCTTCGCTGAGTGTGCATAGCAAAATAAGTTTCTGTAGATTTTGAACAAAAGTTTACGGGATTATGCTTGTAACTGATATTATAAATGGCGTTATGACTACTTCATTTTAATTCCATATTCTTCCAACTTTTTTACATTGTGATCACAGAGCACTGCTATTTAAACGACATACTTAAATTTATTTATCTTGTCTATAAGTGATATCTGGGCAATTGTTTTGTCTGTTAGTATTGTATTATCCTAGTAAATTTTGTGTGTTGAATTGTCTATTATAGATTGTGGTGTGTATTTATGATACGACTGTGTGACATTTGGAAGTTTGTATTTATGACAGAGGCGACTTGTATAATTCATTAGTGTATTTCACTCTAGCTAATGTTTTACGTCCTGATTTATAATTATTTGATTCAGAGTATAGGCGGCATTTTCTTTATGTACTTCCTAGAGTTTTTTATATTTGATCTTGAATTTGAAAACTTCAGTTTCTGGATAAATGACGCCTTCTTTTGAACTAATTTAAAACTAATAACTACGCGTTTAGGAGTTGTCAATTGATTATGGCATTTCTTTATAGTACTTGAAGATTGAGAAGTCTATACTTTATTATGAAAGATGTTGGTCTATCATACCGCCCCTTCCCAAATCTGTAGGTAGGTACAACAGCTGTATACATGCCTTTGAATGATGATATCTCTATTGCGTTGAGTTTGTATTGGGGCGCATGTTTAAGTGATTTATATTAGTCTATTTTATAAAATCAAATGAGTACATAACCGCCACTCTACTATAATTTTGATGTAATTTAGTTCTGCATTCTGTTTGTAGCCTAGACATTTGTGTTTCGCCTTGCTGCATATTCACTAATTTGTCATTAAGCATAGTTGTTATTATTATTGTTATGGCGTAGATTGCATTCACTTCATCAGCCTAACGCCGGGAAATTTTTCGCTTAACCCACATACTTATAGGTTTGAGCTCGGACTGTGCGCGGCTAATACTGAAGCGCTACTTTACACCATAAAAGAAAACCTTTGTGTTTTTTTATCTTAGGAGTATTATTATTATTATCTTTGTATTTAAATTCAAATGAAATTCGACTTTCACCTATTGTGTATTTAGAAATCTTCTGAATTTTGAGCAAGCATATATTATTATTATTTGTGTTTTACTCTGGAGAAAAGGTAAAAGCAATTCAAATAAAGTGTTTGTACACTTAAATAAAAATAGGGTGCTTATGTAAATTCATTATCGGCCCTGTTTTTGACAAGCGAAATAATTTTCATAAAATCGGCTTTTTTCTTTAAAGGTTAATATATACTGTTGCAGTTATGAATATCGCGTAAAATATCGAATACAAAATTGGAACTTAAATTAAATTCAGCGTATTATGGTATGATTCATTCATAATTATATTAGAAGCTCGCTTAAATCTAGGTTATTAATTTTATATGATTTATTTACAAATTTATTATCGATCGGGCTGTTCGGAAAGTAATTTTGTTTTTTTTTCTCGCAAGTTTTATTTTTAATTAGCCAACTTCATTTTAAAGCTTAGTGTCATTACATATTTTGACACCTAACGTTTCAAGGTTTATTTATAAAAAAAAACTTTGATTCTCTTTGTTTTTATCGCGATATTTAAAACTGACAATATAAACGAGCATTTTAGGCACATGTTACGTCCCTATTACAGCAACAGTAATAATTGAAGCAAAAATAAGTTATGTGAAGTGTATCGAGAAGACGCCTAACAGAACGTCATTATTAAAACTGGTTGTGCACAATTTTGTTTCGGTAATTTCGAGGTCAAGCATGTATCCCGTTCTGGAAATCGACATGAAGCTGATGAAGACGAAATTGATTGAATCATATAACGGATTAATAATACGAGAAATTGCTACAATATAAAAAAATGTCGACACCGATCGCTCATAATCATGTGAAACAACTTGGTTTCACATCGAAACTAGATATTTAGCTTCCAGATCTTCTCAAAGAAAGAGGTTTGCTCCGTCGCATTGAAGTCTATGATTTGCTACTAAGACGTGAATAAAATTAGCTATTGATGAAAAATTAATTGTTTACAAAAATCTTGAACGCAAATGATTACGGAGCAAAAAAAAAGAGTCGGCTCAGAACATTTCGAAAATTGATATTCGGCAAAAAAAGTGATTCTTTCTGTTCGGTGTCTTTTCAAGTGAATTCTTATTTTTGCTCTGTCTGGTCAAATTAAGCGAGTCCATCAAACTGAAGCGGCCAAAAATGATTAATAGAAAAGATATGGTTTTTCACCAAAGTGACATAAGGCATTATGCAAGCTTGATGTCTCGCCAGAAGCTGTTATAGATTAGATTGGATATGCTACCGTACTCATTATATTCGCAAGCTAGCACACTCTAATCACCACTTGGAAAAACACTCAATTTCAATGAAGACGTTAAAAAATCACTTGGTTTAATTTTTTTCAGGTACAAATTGCAAACTTACGAGCGCACGCTGCTACTAGAAAGATGGCAAAATGTATTGGATCAAAATTATCGATATATAGACATGTTCAAGAAATAAATAAAATGGCGTATCCACAAAATATCAGGCCCCGGTTAAATTGAAGTAACTGTTTTTTTTTTGTTGTGGAAATTGATACCGGAAACTATCTTCTACCACAGGATTTGTCTCTTCTTAATTTTTTTCAAATTTAAATTGTGTTTATTTGAACTTTCTTCATCTTGACTTCCGAGCTGAAACCACGTCCCCGATAATTCTGGTATCGACGTTTCGTCACCACTTGTATGGGATACCTGCAGGGCTAAATTGCCATGAAATTTGAAATTTATTTAAATAAAATAAAAAATACAGGTTATTTTTATTATGTCACGAAATTACTGAATTAGTATTTGACAAGTACTTGACATAAATGCATTAACTACTAAGCTTATTTATAGTATTAAATCTTCGTCAAAACAAAGTCTTTAAAAAAAGCGTATTTTATTAAAGAAACTGGGACAAGTCATAGTAAGTAAAGGGTGTTTCAAATTTCGCGGTTTTTTTAAAGAATAAATAAAACACATAATTTGCATTCACTTTCGAAAACTTTTTATTGGTAATTGAAGTATCAGTTATGACATTTATACGCGAAAATCGTACTGCCAAATGGCATCCTCTTGCAGCTCCACAGACGTCCACTCTTTTGCTAAATGACATTTTGACATAATTGAGGCTCTGTCTCACTAATGACACGAATAATTTAATCTTTCGAAACAGGAATTGATTGTAGATTGTTTTTATAAACCTGACTCTCACATAACTCCAAAAGAAAATAGTCTAACGGTGTCAAATCACATGATCTTGGTGACCAATTAACATAACCGTTTCTTGAGATTACACGTCCAGGAAATTTTTCTCTCAACAAATTAATTGATTTGTGTGCAAAGTGAGGTGTAGCGCCATCCTGTTGAAACCACATATCCTCTAGATCAATATTCATTAATTCAGGCCACATAAATTCGGTTATCATCCGACGATATCGATCACCATTGATAGTCACAGCTTCACCAGCAGCATCAAAGAAGTAAGGTCCAATTACACCACCTGACCATAATGCACACCAAACAGTAACTCGTTTAGTAGGCACAGGTTTTTCATGAATAATTCGTGAATTTTCCTCACCCCAGATACGGCAATTTTGTTTATTAACATAGCTACCAAGTTCAAAATGTGCCTCATCGGAAAACATTATTTTTTGAGAAAAATTAGCTGGTTGTTCATTGAAAAAATTGACAAATGAACGACGTTTTAAATTATCTAATGGATTCAGTTCCTGTGTTATTTGAATCTTATATGCCTTCAGAGTTAAATCCTATTGTAAAATACGCCATGTTGTTGATCCACTAAGTCCAAGTTGTTATGAACGTCGTCTAATGGGCATTTCAGGATCTTCAGCAACACTTTCACGAACCAAACCAATATTTTCTTGTGAACGACCACTGCGACTGTATTTTTCACTTGATCTTCCACGGAACCAATCTCTTGAAATTTTTTAATAATTCGATCAATAGTGCTTTCAGATGGACGATTATATAAACCATAAAATTCGCGTAATTTTCTAAAAACTCTCTTCACTGAACGCTGATTATCATAAAATAATTCAACAATTTGAACACGTTGTACCGTGTACGAAGCCATTTTTATAAATGTCACATCACACTTTTTAAATGCGCACATATCCAGACAAATTCAGTGCGCCATCTATATTCTATTTTAATCTATATTTTATTTATTCTTAAAAAAACCGCGCAATTCGAAACAGCCTTTACATTAAAGTCAAGTACTGCAAAAAGTTTAAACATTTGCCTAGATTGTCAGTTGATATAAGACGTGACAATGGCAACACATGACATTTTATGGTTGTGATAGCTGACATGTCCGATTTACGTTGGAAAAAAAATTTTAGTCTCAGATTTTATTGCGCAGAACTATAGATACGTATGTACATATATTCATAGTTGCAAATTTAATACGAACTAGTCTGAGAGACAACAGTAATCTTATAGATCAATATTTTCAAGTGACGCTTCTATATCTATCTGCTTTATCTAATGCGTAAAACGTTAAAATGTAAAAAAAGAACATAATTTACAAACACATTAGGCAATGCTATTAAGACAGTGGTGCCATGACAACTTTTATTTGTATTTTCATTTGATAAGTACTGTCAAAATTTTTGTCGATTCATCCCTCCACAAATGGAGAAGATTGTATCACCGATCGTGCCTGCGAACAACTACCATTCAAAAGAAATAGTGTCCAGTGCGTGTTCTGAAATCTTCGAGAATATCCTGAAGAAGACTTACGAAGAAGAGAACCCATTTAAAGGAGAACATGAATCATCCGAAATCGATAAATTGTCTTCCGAAGGTAAAAATTGTTTTTTCTTTGAATTGTACATATAGTGATAATTTAATTTTTTACGAGGGAGGTTGGAGTTTAGTTAAAAGAGTAGACTAAAAATAAGTATACAGTTAATTAAATAATTAGCAAGGTGTGACGAAAATATATTTCCATTTTTGTGAAACAATGTTTTTTACTACTTTGCGCATATGCATAACTAGAATTAGAATTTTATAACCGAGGGAAGAGAAGAAAAACCACTCTTATCTATTGCAAATAAGAAAACTTTTATGGCTAGTTTTAGACAGATATGTAAAGAGTATTTTTACTGAAGGCGTACTTTAAATTGAAATAAAATACAGTAAAATGTTTTAAATATCCATGAAATTGGCGTTATTTAAAAGATAATTTTATGGCATTAATGTTTGAATATAATTTCTGGCATGTGGCCGCCGCGGCTGGCGCGTACATAGCGTTCGTCAAATGTTTCTTTCAGTAAATTAATTGTATCGCGTGCTGTGTGGTATGTGGCGCCGTCCTGCTGAAATCACATGTCTGCAACATTAATGCCTTGCAATTGTGGCACGAAAAAGTTAGTAATCATGTCTCTATACCGCTCACCGTTGACGGTAACGTGCTGACCATCATCATTTGTGAGGACATATGGACCAATGATTCCACCGGCCCATAAAGCGCACCAAACGATGATTTTTTTCTGGATGTAATGGTGTTTTGACAATGGCTTGTGGATTATCATCGCTCCAATTCTGCTTGTTGACATAGCCGTTTAACCAAAAGTGTGCTTCATCGCTGAACAAAATTTTCAAATGAAATTGTTGATCAATAGCAATGTTTCCTTCGGTTCATTCACCATATGTACGGTACGAACGATGATCATGTGCCTTCAATTTGTGTACAAGTTGAAACTTGTAAGCACGTAAACCAAGATCTTTACGCAAATTTTCCTAAAAATAGATGGACACAAGTTTAATTGTTGAGAACGATGACGAATTGACGCATTCAAACACCATCAATCGCTTATTGTACGCGCACTGTACGACGTCTTACGGGACACGTTTTATCGTTAAGATCAGGGATTTGCAAAGTACACGCCGGGCCGTTATACCAGCGAATAATACAGTTTTTTAAATTTTAAATTTTTTTATTAATTTTGCACATTGAGCGGCCTGCCTAATGAAATGCGATAATTACTGTATGTTTTTCACTACTTACAGATATTACGCCAGCATACTGTAAATTATTCTAAATACATAACAGGTACTCGCGCAAAGACGTCTAGTAAAGAATTATCCGTCTTGTAAAGCGAAGGGTGTCTAAAATAAACGCTTTAGGTATGTAATTTATGACTATTACTGTTACCTCGAATTTGATCCGTTAAAAAAAATGGAATTTCCGAAAATAAATTCACTAAACGAGATAAATATTTTGAAAATATTTAATCTTAAAATTATTTTAAACCAGTCTGTTTAATGGTGTTATTATGTTACTAAAAATATTTTATATTTGGTATAATTAAATGTGTCTGTTACTATTTTGTTAGGATGTTTTTATTGCTTTGCAAATTTTTCGTTAGTGTCCGAACTTTCGTGGGTGGTAGTGTATGCATATACATTAAGTACTCTAACCTAAAAAACAAATATAAAAATGAAAAGACGAGACAAATCATTTTCTCAGGCTCGCCAAATTAAGTCACCCACTATATCTGTGTTTTAATACTGATCCCAAAAGAGAATTTACATTAATTTAGAAAATTTAGATTTTTTGCTCGTATGATAAACAAAGACAGAAAATATTATATACTACGATTTTTAAACCCAATTGTCAAAATAGCATCAATTTAAGCATGCAATATTAATATTAAATACGAATCAAGCGCCATATGTTCTCGGCCTATCAGGCTTATAGATGCTCAAACGTGTTCACAGCGTGTTGTGTCAGCGTTTAACCTACGCTATAAATAGTAAAGTTCTTCTCAATAAACAAAATTGAATACATACCGTGCGGTCAATAAATTCTTAATAAAAAGAGAAGAATACGCCTAATTAAATTAAACAACGTTTGGACGGCGTTTATGGTGAATCATCTCTTTCATATTCTACTGTTAAAAAGAGTGAGCAAAATCTTTGCGTTTGGGACAAGAATCCCTTGAATACGATGAGCATTCCGGTCGGCCAATTGAAGTGAACAGATTTCATTTATTAAACAATCGGCATTAGACGATCGTCCTTTTAAAGTGAAGGAATTATCAACAATATCTACGACTTATGAACGAGCATTTGGGTATGGATAAGGTTAGTGAAAATTTTGCAACTACTTTCTGCTGCTCAACGTCAACGCCGTGTTTAATGTGGGCGCGTGTTTTTAAACGTGTGTGGAGATAACCCGAAGCCAATTTTGGAGTTCATTCTTACAGGAGATGAAATAATGGTTCTGTATTATGATCCTCAATCCAAAAAGAAGTTAATAGGATGGTCCCAAAGTGCAAAAGTTATTCAACCAACAAAAAAAATCATGGCCAGATATTTTAAAACTGTAGAAGCATTTTACTGGTCGACTTTAGAGACATAATACAACTATCAATTGCATATGTTATGCTTGTTTGTTGCCAAAATTGAGAGACAATATCTGTGAAGAATATCGAGAAAAACTATCAGAAAGTGTTCCATTATGACTATGCATCAGTATACTATACCAGTATACAACACCAGTATAGATACTGCAGCAGTTTCGTAGGTTGTAGGTGGCTTTCAAAAAAATTGAACATCCACCTTATAGTTTTGATATGACACCTAGTGACTATTATCTATTTTCTTATTTAAAGAGAGATCTTAGGAGACGTTATTATCATGGCTATATTGAATTGTAAACAGCCGTAATGAAACATTCTGAGGGAAAAACATCAGAATTTTTCCAATCGTATAGAATGGTACCAGTAGTTGTTCTTGATATGTGTTATAAATCCGGATATTTATACTGAATTGCTTTTAGACTTCGTTATTTGTCCTAGCACGGTCACTGTATCCTTTCATCTTCAAAATTTTAGTTTTTTATCTTTTGCACGCATCATTTTATTGAAAGGAAATTATTTACTTAAGTATTTAATTAGCAAACAAAAGCCGGTAGGCGTCGTAATGTATGAAATTACTTTAGTTTTTGGTACTGTGAACTGAACTGTCTTGATGAACTTGTCTTAATGTAGAACTTAAAATTGACATCGTCCCATCATTTTTATTATTCTTGGTAAAATTATCCTGTGATGTTGTTATTAAATATTACGAGAAGTTTCTCTTTAATGCGTTATTTATTTTACACTATTATGTTAGGAACAATATACTCTCTTAAGTCCATTATCAAAAATTACAGTTTCAATTTTTAAAAAAAATTGATACCCCACAGTGCGAAAATTGACGTGTTCAAGCATTTACTTAAAATATATCCAGGTAAAGAATTATTTTCGATGTGCATTACATAACAGATACACGGTGTATTAACGTTACAAAAATCGAATGCATTCTACATAAATTTCTAGAAATTTTTGCCGCTTAAAATTAATCGTGTTCATGATTTGAGTTGTGTCTTATTTTGGACTGCATAAACTTGAACTACTGTGAACTACTATAAGAAGACAGACTATCAGTGATAATGTCTTAAAAAATATATTTTGAGAATTTCCGTGTCTATTGCTATTTGAACCTTAACGCATGCCTTTTAATAAGTATTTATAAATCTATTTTTCTTAAAAATCAACGAAATGTTCCTAATTTCCGATAATTTTCTTTATAGATGTTAATCCTTCAGCAGTCTCAAGTGATTTTGCAATAATTCCTAAAAAATCTACCTCGAGTAATCCGAGCAATTGCAAAAGCGAACTGGAAACGGAAGACTTTAAAACAGCAAAGTCCAAATGGAACACCTCATCGAATGTAACTCAAATCCATTTCTTCAATCAGAAAGTCTCGAATCCATTTGAAAAGTTATTGACAGCCAATGAAAGTTTTACATACAACAAGCCCCACTATAATCACTTGTCTCAAAACACAATTATAGAAGAGGAAGAAGCTGAAGACGACGAATTGGAAGGTCTTTCGGTTAGTGCTGGGAAAATAGGACCAAATAGGAATAACGAAATAGGAGAGTTTGGCAATTGTGAAATACAAAAGAAAACCAACCCTGGTGGATTGTTAAGTGGTAATTTTGAACAAGAACTGTCGTTGCCAAACAATTTATTTGTGAATTCTCAAAATGTCCAAAGGGATGGTATAGGCATGAGTAAATATCAAGGACAAGGTGATAGTAATGCTATGAACGAAAATTTTATCGTGGATACTGCTTGCACGTCGATTTCCATAAAAATTAACTTCGCCTTTTACGCGAAGTTACTAGCTTTTCTGTTAACTATAAATACGATAATGTTTTTTAAGACATTCATTCTATCCAACATTTTAAATTTTTGGATTAGATGACGCGACGTTCTATTTTAAGAAATTAAAAAAAAACTTGACAAAAAAATAATTGCGATAGCGTTCCGAAAGGCGGCCACATCCAAGAGAAAGTCAAAGAGGTGGGTTTACCAGTGGGCCGGCGCAAACTAAGAGAGTGGGAAGTCTGCGTTTTAAGAGGATAGTGAGTACAGACCGGGCCTCACCAAGCAAAACCGGCTATCCATTGTTCACTGCAGGAGGTCTACGACGAAGTTTCCTCTCAACTTTTTCAGTTCGACGGGGATTTGATTGCATCAACTTTTGTGATGTAAATTCATGAAAATATACTATATTAGGCGTCTGATTTTTCTACAGAAATGTTACTTATAGAAGCGAAAATCTCCCTATTATGTATAAATACTGCATATTATCACGTAAAAGATACGTATCATCCGACGAATTGTTAAGGACGTATTTAAATGATGCTTAATGGATTATAGATTGGTCGCTTTCAAAGTTCGTTCACGTAGTACGCATTTTTAGTAATTAATGAAGGAAATAATTAAGATAATGTGTTTCTTTTACAGGTGGTAGTTGTCACGTCAGATAAAACGAACTTATTTAAAATAAACTTTTTGTTAAATATGAAAAATAAATGTAACTTGTCTGTATTATGGTAAAACAAATGACAGTTTTTATTGATAAAAAATTAAAAATTGTTCTGTTTGTCCTTTTGTTTTTGATGGTCTAATTTTTATGTAATTCTCCACACAGTCAGATCTCTAAGGATTGATAATATTTACAGCCATTTTTGTGTGTGAATCTAGCTACCCTAGATTTCTATTCAAACTTTTATTAGCATAATATGGATTTACAAGGCATCCAAGGTTACAAACTCAATTTGATATAAGGTATTAGATAGAGTAAGATGAAAAATTAAGTTTGCATTTCAGAAACAGAAAGGTGCGGTGCCATTTACTTCACAAAAAATTGAACCCTCACTGCCCAGAGACATCAGAAGTGATTTTGCAACAACTATTGCTGCATACGGAAGTATACAGCAGTAGTGGGAGAAGAATTCATTTTTATGGACGATAATACTTGTGCATATTGAGCAAACATCGTAAATGACTGAAGATGGTATAGAAAGAATGGAGTGGTCAACCATTCCTCAGATAGTAATTAAACTGAACACGCTTGATATGTTGTGGGAAGACGTGCTGCTGCACGAAATATGCCACCAAGAACAGTTCAGTTATTACGAATTGCTCTCAAAGAGGAATGGGATACAATTCCCTAAGAAATATTCGGCATGCCAATCGCATCCATTCCATTAAAAGTGATGTTAAATTCAGTTCTTTTCATTTACTATAATTTTTTATGAAACATCAGATAATTATTATGAGCATTGCGCTTTAGGTAAAGTTGATGAATTAGATTAAAGGTTTCTCTTTTAAAGTGACGATGTACACTACAGGCCATAAGTGAGGGATCACTTATCATAAATAACAAAACACTTGTATTTTATACACATCCCTTAGACTTTTACCTGTTTTGGTGAAAAGAATTGAAATAACAGTTGTAAATGTAATTCTGAGAAGGATTATTTGGATTATTATTCTAAATTAGATAAACATATTTGTTTCTGAAAAATATTGTAAATCCTTTTAATAGTTTTATAGCGTCTATTTAATAGAAATATTTTATATACCCCAATAAATTTAATAGGGTTTACAACGCAATATTATTATAATGGTATTAGGAATTCATAGTAAACTATTTAGCAATTTAAAAATTAGTTTTCGTGCAGCATTTGTCCGAGTAAGTTGCAATGCGAGTATTTGAGAACAGACGTAAAAGTAACTTATAAAAATGCCGAAAAGAAAGGAACTTAGCGCAGAAACTCGTAGTTCTATAATAACGCTACATGGTGAAAAATTGTCATTGCGGTAAATAGCCCAAAAGTTAAATTTATCTTATCACGCGGTGTAAGGAACAATGAAAGGATATTCACAAAGTGGATCATTACAACCAATAAACCGTTGCGGAAGGCCAAGGGTAACTACCAGACAAGAGGATTTGCGCCTAAAAATACTATCAAAACGAAATAGGCGCCTCACTGCTCCTCAGCTTCGAGCACACCTGAATGAAGGCCGTCGAAAGCCGGTGTCACTGACTACTGTAAAACGACGTTTGACAAAGGCGGGACTACATGGGCGTATTGCAGCTCAAAAACCATTATTGAATCCACGAAATCGTAAAAAACGGTTACAATGGGCCTAGGACCATCAACACTGGGACATGGAAATGTGGAAGCAGCTGTTATGGACAGATGAGTCAAAGTTCCAAGTTGTTGGTAGTAATCGACGAGTTTTCGTTCGAAGACAGGGGGGTGAAAGGATGTTATCCGAATGTGTAGTGCCAACTGTTAAACACGGTGGCGGTTCTGTGCTTGTTTGGGGATCCTTTTCCTTTGATGGTGTCGGAGATTTGTATCGCATTGAAGGCATTTTAAAAAAAGAGGGGTACCTGAAGATTTTGGAGGAACATGCAATTCCGTCTGGATCTCCACCCTATCGAATTACTGTGGGATGAATTAGATAGAAATGTGAAAGAAAGCTGTCCACAATCGCAGAAACAGCTTTGGGAGCAACTTACAAGGGTGTGGAATAATTTACCAATGGATACGCTCCAGAAACTTGTATCGCGGTTGCCTAATATTTGTAAAGAAATCATTAAGCGCAGAGGTGGATAATTCGACTAAAGTCGAATATGATAAGAAGTTCTACAGAATATGTTGAAATTATTTTATTTTATAAGGAAAACTGTTCATTTGTCTCGTAGACATAGTTTTGTAGAAATATACGTTTTGTTTCACTAAGCGTGCATATTTTTTTAAAATTTCATCTACTGATCCCTCACTTATGACCTGTAGTGTAATTGTAATTGTTTTACAGTAAATATCGTGAAGAAATTTATGAAACGAGTTGAAGTCAATGCAAAATGATGTGATCACTCCTATCATTTTACACCGATTTCATTTGAAAATGAGAGACGCCAATTTAAAAAGTAATAAATTGCCACAACAAACAGTTACATAACGTGTTTCAAAATATAAGACGAAAAGTAAATATCATTTATGGCGGTCGTAAAATATAAGTTACTTTTTAATGACGTCTGAAAATTGAATAACATACTTTTAACATATGTATAGCTTTGACCATATGTATTAGGCACCCCTTAGTAAAGCAGGTATATGGGATAAAGTCGAAATTTCAGGTATCATGATAAAAAAAATATTTGCATAATTTTAACGACGTTTTAATGATTGTTATTTTCCATATCAGTTCACATGTAACCCTCTATAAAAATAGTGTTAATAATATGATACTACGACAGTCATTTTAGTAAATAATTTGATTTGCATTTTTTAAATTCTACATTACGGGAAAAATCATCGAATTATTGATTGTTCGAAGGCCCTATAAATCTATTAAAAAGTTTGGCTTCCTTTAAATAGCAATAGCGAAAGAAGTGTTCCAATTAAGGGGTTTAAACCATATTAAAATGCGAGTATGCGTGAGTATGGCTTCTACGAATACAAAAAAAAAGGTGGTCAAAAATAAGCATTTAAAGAGAGTACCTTTACAAGATCGATGAAAATAATTTATATAATATAGGGTTTCGAAATCTACAGAGACATTCAAAATATGTCTTGGATCATTGAATTTAGGAGGCCATATAACTCGATAAGAGTCAATATATGTTTGCTATCTATAGAAGGTCTAATGAACGGTTAGCATTAGTTTTTCGCAACACAGCAAAGACAAAATATTACTCTCGGATGTTACCAGTTTCACAAACAATACTTTCTTCTTCCAAAAATATCAAAACTTCAATATGGTTTTCTCCGTCTACAATGGACAGCCGTATCATGACCAGAAATTGTTTTTCTCAGTACTAGATAAAGTTGACAATTAAGTTTTAATAAGTTTCACGTATAAATCGAAAGGTTGTACTTACTACGTAGAAACTAATAAATTAACCATAAAAATTACTGGATTCAGAGGTCAGCGTGTTCACGGCGGCATGAAGCAATTCTTGATGCTTTAAAATATGCACTAACCATTGCATATAGAGAAGTGGTTATTATCTCAGATTATGTTGTTTTGAAGATATTTAATATCAGAAGCAACGCTAATACGTGAACTCTATTCTAGTAGACAATACTAATATCTTAAATGATACTCATTTCTTCTGGGTTAGAGGACATAGTGATATAGAATCTAATAATATAGTTGACCAACTAGATAAAGAACGTAGTGTGCATGAGCAGTTTTATAGATCTGTACTTACTAGGACTTAGCTTGTAAATATTGGGTCTGGGAAAAAGTTCGTGGCGTTTTTTCAGTAAAATTCAACTGGTCCCCGCATGGCGCGTGGACGAATTCATTTAAACCGAATATGCTCCATTATTATCGACAATGTTTCGCCATTTTTTTGGTAGATCCATGATCCCATCGGTGAAAAACTTCTGTGGTTTCTGGTCGAAAAACTGAATCAAGTAGTTTTCACAGGCTTCTTTTGAAACCAACTTAATTCCATTGAGAGAGTTCTGCAGAGATCGAAACAGATGATAGTCAGAGGGTGCTATATCCGGACTGTAAGGTGGGTGCATCAAAACTTCCCAACCAAACTCTCTCAATTTTTGACGGGTCATCAAAGAAGTGTGTGGTCGGGCGTTGTCATGATGGAAGACAACACCTTTCCTATTAATCAATTCGGGCCGTTTTCTTTCAATCGCCTGGCGTAATCTCTCTAGTTGTGCACAGTAGAGTTGAGAATCAATCGTCTGACCAGTTGGAAGTAGCTCGTAGTGGACGATTCCCCTCCAGTCCCACCATACACACAGCATCACTTTTTTTGGCGTCAATGTTGGCTTAGCGAACGCTTGTGACGGCTCACCATCCTTTATCCACGATCTTTTACGCTTCCGATTATCGTACGTAATCCATTTTTCATCTCCGGTTATTAAACGTTTCAGAAACGGCTCGATTTCATTCCGTTTCAGCAGCGCATCGCAGATGTTAATTCGGTCCATCATGTTTTTCACGCTCAACTCATGAGGAACCCATACGTCAAGCTTTTTTTTGTAACCAGCTTTGTGTAAATGGTTCAAAACAGTTTTGTGGTCAATGCCTAGCTCCATGCCAATATCGACACTGCTGATATGCTTATCTTGTTGGACTTTTTCAAGAATTTCATCAGATTTTTCAGTGATTGGACGACCGGAGCGTGACTCATCTTTCACATTGAAATTTCCAGAACGAAAGCGAGCGAACCATTTCCGCGCAACAGATTTCGATAAAGTACCTTCACCGTACACAGCACAAATTTTATCACAAGCCTGCGCAGCGTTCTTCCCCTTATCATAATAATATTGCAGAATATAGCGAAATTTCTCATTATTCTTCTCCATTTTCAAGTGCGAATAACTTTCCAACCACTGCACCGATTACAATGTTTCTACGCTCAAACTAACGTTCGGAAGGTCATCTAAAAAACGAGCCGTCGGTAGTGTCGCTGTGACTTGTTGTTCTTTAGTTATCGGCAACCAATGCCATCTATCGGGAAAAACGCCACGAACTTTTTCCCAGACCCAATATAACAAAAAAGTATTACTAAATCATGAATGAAATACATACTGGGGAGAAACATATTCACAGACGACACAATACGCGTATATCAATCCTACAGTAATTAGTAGTGCGTGGTATAACTATAATTTGACATTATTATAAAACACTTGCCAGAGCGAAGTTTGGGTATATAGATTATTCGACGTACTTTCTTAAAATTAATGTAGCCCTATAAGGCTATTATTAATGAATTAGAGCATCAATTGTAAATATTATTCCTCTACCAACCAGAGTGATACCTAATCTGGTACGTAGACTTCCGCGGTCGTGGTCCATGCTCTCTACTTCTGGGTTTCCGGGCTGGAACCGCGTCACTTGTATATCTGCCGACGTTTCGTACCCATTTGTATGGGACATCTTCAGGGCTGAACTACTGCACTGAAACTGAGTTTCAGTGCAGTAGTTCAGCCTTGAAGATGTCCCATACAAATGGGTACGAAACGTCGGCAGATATACAAGTGACGCGGTTCCAGCCCGGAAACCCAGAAGCAGATAGCAGAGTGATACCTCTTCTTCGTCTTAATACAAAAAGTATTAGTGATGCTGGTGTTATTATTTATGGTGGACCTGGCTGCCTTTTATTCAATGAACTGCCAGTGTCTTCATATTTTTTAATACCATAGTCCACAGTTCTGCTGTTTAAATTTAATAATTTCGCGATTTGTCTATTACTGTTGCCTACATCATAATGAGACACTATAAGAATACGTGTTTGAACCGAAAGTTGTTTTCTACGCGACATTATTCAAATTATCGATTTTATTTTAAATTATACAAAAACACAACGACACGAGCTCTTTACACTTCGATAGTTGAATGAAGACTAAAATTTTTATACGAATACCATACTTCTTGTTACTTGATTTGTGTATGGCATAATGTAATCGTATTTAAAATTTCCGAGAAAAAAAGTCTTTATTTAATCATCTCACCTGGACTGTAAAATTCAGTTGTCGATAATTTAGTTTTAAAGTACTTAAATACATAAGTACCAAAGAGTATGCATGTCTTGTGTTTATTTTTGAATTAAAATCTAATAACAGAATGGTTAGGCTATAATATAGTTTATTTGAATATGAAAATATTCACGTGGGCAAACACTATATATCTATAAACTTTTTCTCTGCTGTCATTATTAGGAATAGAAGAGTAAATGCTTTTATTTTTTATAAAAGTTTAAATAAAATATATATTCCTGTAATAAATACCAAAAGCTATCCTTAGTTTTTGGAAATTTATAAAAGAAATATTTAAATAAGCAGGTATTCTAAAATTTTAAAGGAGAAAAATGTTTTTAATATACAATATATTTGCTATAAAATGGCTTCAATTTCATAATCACACTGAAGATCGAAGTATTATAATTAAAAAAAACGTACTTCATAATTTATATAAATAATTTAAAAATTTTTGTATATTATACATTAAAATTTAAATAGATCATTCTTCACAATATCTTTTAATTATAATACAACTTGCTAAATGTAATATAATATTTATGTTTAAAGTGATTTAATTATAAAATAGTACCTATTCGTATTTTCATTAGATTTGTTATGTTATTATTTCGCGTCAATTTCTTATTCGAGTTACATTTTTTAATTTGAAAAGGGTATCGTTTTATTGATTTTTCTTGTTTCAGCGATAGTTTCTTAAAGGCACACCATTACAGTTATTTTTATTTTATAATTATTTTCATATTACGTATTAGTATAATTACTATTATTGCTTCTAATTAATTTAAATGATTTAAGGAATATGAATTTTTTTTTAAGAGAAGTTGTATCCCGATACTCTGGTAACATTTTCTATAAAGTTGCAAGTAGATTCATGTTCTTTTGAGAATTAAATTGTATTTTACACGTTTACAAACGAAATAAAACAACAAAAATGTGGTGTTCTTAAAAGGGACCTGTTAGAAGAGAACCTCTGATAAATTGAAAATTCATCTTCTTTTACGACCAAGTCCAACAATAAAATTGAAATGATGCAAGAAGATGGTACGACGGCCGCAACGACTGAACTGAACACCAAATCAACTATACCGAACTGTACGCGATAACCGCATGTTCCATGGTGGACAAGGACGACGATAGGCGACCGTATCGTCTCGACTCTTTCATCTCTGTCTGTCGGAGCGCTTTTTCAAGGACTTCTTCCTAACTCTTTTAAGTGATAAAAGTCGTTCTGTGCCGAGGCTCGTGTTTCGTCGTTTTCAATGGGAACGAGAGGTTGTGGTGCCCTGCCTGAAGGAATGACCAAAGTTGCAAGGGAAGAACAGCAACGGCAAACTTTGAAGGCGTATTACAACATTAACGATATTCTATTTTGTAAATGTACTCGACATGGGGTAACTTTAGTTTAAAAAGTGGTTGTGTTTTTTACATATAAGGTTCAACATTTTAAAATCGATTTAGCATAGGTTACAATGGCTGTCTAGAAGATTTTTACTAATGAATCAATAACTATTAAAAACATTTTAGTGTAAGCTGCTGCTAGAAGCTTATGCAGAAATGAAATAAGAGTTATTTTGAATATTGGGCAAAATATTTTCAGAATTAAAAAATAAGTTGATATATTCACAATAATGTAGTATGCACATAATAAAACTGTAATTGTTTAGTGAAATTAGGAAAATAGTTTTGAGTGCAACAGTAATTTTCATTATAAAATTGTTCAAAAATATTAATAAGTTTCCAACACTGATTATTTTATAACAGGACTAATATTAACCACTTACTTATTAGTGGCATGTTTTTATTTGGGGAAATACCTTTGGGTTTCTGATAAGTAAAGGTGCAAATATTGCGATGCATGTCATGAGCGTGGGTATGGAAAAATCCGAAAACATTCTCGATTCTCAGCTATGATTTGCTCGCCGGTTGATATGAATGTGTTGGGCGCGAATGTGCAGATTTCTGAAAGGACTATTGTATGTTATATGGAATAATGTTATGTAATTCGAGAAAACAACCATTGCCAAACGCAGTGAATAAATTTATTAAAGGATTATCGGATTTAATTTACGATGACTCAAATATTAAATGTGTGGTTTGCGATATAGTGTCTAAATGACACGTGAAGAAAATAAAAAACTGGCGCACTTTCGAATGAGTAATTTCTATTCGATTTATGTGTAACACTTCTTTTTTGTAATCTAGCGCTTACTTTATTAAATAACGCGTTCGTCTCCCTATAGAATAAATACGCGAACTGTATATTGCCTAGTTGGAAACGTTACTGAATTTTACACCATCTACTCGTGCACGTATTGACAATAGAATTAAATCAGACATGAAAAGTAAGAAACTGTGGTTATGCGTGAACGAAACAAAAGATTATGAAAAAATTCTGTTGTTAATATTATGGTACGTACAATGGAACCACATTAACCACAGCAAATACAGTAAGTTTCAATTTTACTAGCTTCCATAAGAGAACAACAACGTACTGCCGAAGTAACATCAAAGGTGGTGTTAAACACATTGGAAAAGTTTGAACTTTCAAGAAACCAACTATCAACGTATATGATTGATGCAGCCGCAATTATGGGCTTTATAGGCCGGTCTCTTAAAGAAGACTGTGGTAACTTTTTACATGTTACGTGTAAAATCCACATTTTACATCTTGTGGTAGAAACTGTTCGTAGATATTATTCAGAAATAGATGTATTAATTGCAAGTACAAGACGGTGTTTCGCAAGTGTCCCAAACGCACTCGATAATTTCACAGTGTCCGCATATCCCTGAACCACCACAGCTTACATATTGGGAAACATGTTTACAGGCAGCATTTTACTATCATAAATATTTTAAGGATATAAATACGGTGGTTTTTTAAGATGCGATCCGAAAGGAGTTGGAGCTATCAAGAAAAACTAGGCAAAATTTCAAAATCTTTCAATGTCGTTGGTGAAAATAGTACAAGTAGTGAACGCTGCTCACGGACAGCTATAAAATACGCAAAAATTTATTATGTTTAGGAAAGCTTAAAAATTTTGCTTTAGACCAAGATTTGGGTTTTACCATATTAATACAAATTTGTGTTCAATTATGTAAATATTACATCATTAAATGTAGAGCGGTCGTTTTCTGCAAGATAAAACATTTTCCCCACAGCCCACTCGGTCTGCAGAAGCAACTGTGGACATATCTTATGCTTCCAATATTTAACAGATCATATTCAGTTTGGGACTTCACGAATGGCGCTTAAACGATAAGTGTTTCAGGATATTTGACAAATTACTACTTACTATTTATTTTATGTATCTATCAAGCGCACGCCTATGGTACGCAGTTAAATTTCGCTTTTTTACCGAAGAATGACGTATATCTATACGAAGAAATAACATTACGTTTTTTATTGGAAATTAATATTTTGCAACAAAACTAGATTGGTTACTCTTCACTAAGGAGAAATGTTTATCTGTTTACTCCGATATAAAGGAGAAAAACCAAAAGAAATATTAAAAATTATGAAGAACAAAGAGATACAGCAATAAATTACGTTTCTCGTGAAGAAAATGTGATTTTTGCCACATATAATACATAATATAAATTAAAATGGAGCAGCTGAATTCTATCAAGTATAAACGAAAGCTTGTTGTTAAAGTAGTGGTAGTTGTAAAACACATATGTATATACGAGGGTGGTCCCAGAAGTATCCGACCCAACAAAGAAAACACAAAAATTTTGGAAAAAAATATATTTGTTTTTCAACATAACCTCCTTTCAGCTCTATACACTTTTCCCAGCGATGTTCAAAAAGTTCGATACCCTTTTTATAACAAGAACTGTCTTGCTCCTCAAAATAGCCATTAACTGCTCACATCACTTCTTCGTCGTTGGAAAATCTTTGACCACTGGGTCATTTTTTCAAGTTTGGGAACAGAAAACAATCCGGGGGGGGGGGGGCTAAATCTGGCGAATAGGGTGCATGAGATAGCCATTCAAACTTTAATTCATTAATTTTAACCATTGCAATAATGGATTTGTGAGCTGGTGCATTGTTTTGACGAAATAACAATTTATTCTTAGCCAAATGTGGCCGTTTTTGCTTGATTTTTTTCACTCAAACGTTGCAAAAAGTTCGCATAATACTCGCCGTTGACAGTTTTTCCTTTTTCAAGATAGTCAATGATTATTCCACGCGCATCCCAAGAAATCGATGACATGACCTTGCCTGCAGATGAAACAGTCTTCGTCTTCTTTGGAGTCGGTTCTCCCTTTTCAGTCCATTGTTTTGATTGTTCTTTTGTCTCGGGTGTGAAGTGATGGACCCATGTTTCATCCATGGTTATAAAACGGGGTAAAAATTCTGCTTTGTTGCTGTGAAACTTCGCTAAACACTCGATTGAAATATTTTGCTCGAGTGTGAGCAAACGCGGCACCCATCTTACACACAGCTTTCTCATGTCCAAATTTTCAGGTAATATGCGATGTACCGCACTGTTTGAAATGCCTACTATGTCTACTAGCTCGCGCACTTTCACTCGACAACCATCCAGTACCGTTTTGTGGATTTTCTTCACCATTTCTGGAGTCGTCACCTGATTTGGTCGATCACTGCGATGCTTGTCTTGGCAGCTCGTACGGCCTCGTTTAAACTCTGCTACCCAATATTTCACTGTTGTAAACGAAGGAGCAGACTCGCCCAGAGTAGAATCCAGTTCAGCTTTTATATCAGTTGAACTGAGGCCTTTCAAATAAAAGTATTGTATCAGGAAACGATGACCAATTTTCTCCATTTTTACAAATTCACTAAAAACGTTCACTATCGATGGCTGCCAAACAAATACTAAACAACGTGGTATCTTCAAATTTGAAACATATGCTTTATAGATTGTGTACTTTCTAATACAGTGATAATTTCCAAACAACTGCCGCCATCTCTAGGTCGGGCCGGGTACTTATGGGACCACCCTCGTACAATATATAATTAAATGAGTAACTTTTGTTGCGGTGTAATGTAATGCTGTAATCGCTTGCCCGGATGAGTACGTTATACAAATTAAAAAAATAAGTACCATCGTGGAAATACAAAAAAAACTATTTCATTTTACTTGGATTTACATCTATTTCAATATTTTATAGTGGTAGTTGTCTATCCAAAATTATTAGTTTCATAAATTGTAAGTGATGTTAAAATATTTATTATATCAGAGCTGCTTGGACTTATTCACCGTTTGTAAACAGTATAGGTGAATCATATCTCTAATTTTGGATGTAATAATAATGGTAGGAAGAAAATACTCGTATATATTTCTAAAATATAATTAAATAACGTATTATTTGCAAAGAGCGGCAATATTTGCTACGTATATAAAAAGAAAATAAATATTTTCAAATAACGAGAAGATGCTATAATTGTTTTCCCTTGTTTATATAAAGCAAACAACTACAACAAATATACACATTAATGAAATATATAACAGAAGGAACACAACAAAATAGAATCTTCTCTTATTGCTTGGACAACGTTAAATTCATAATCTCATTTTGGGTCGCCAACTGGTTTGAATGGCTTGACATTTGTTTTAATATTTTATTAATGAACTAGTCTATCCAAAATTATTTGTTATGTATTTCTGAAGTGCGTTTATATTTTGTAATTATATAATAAATTTTTATTACTTTTTCATGTAGTTTGTATCATAGATAGTAGCAGTACAGATTTGTTACTATATACTCTTTCGTTATTAATTACTAATTTACTAAACAATTTAATCACTGAACTGCCACATTAATTTTCGTATTATGTATATGTATTTCGACAACTAAGTTGTCATCATCAGCAGATAATTAAACAGTGGCGCACCTGAAAAATTAAGGTAAAAAATACCCGTACGTGATCCGTACCGCTGAAAGCCAAAACGTACATTTACTAAACAATGTAATTATTTAGAATACTTTTCTGGCAAAATATATTTTACTTTAACATAATACAAGATTCTGAAGAAAAAGAAAATATATAGTATAAACAAACAGAATGGAAGAGAAGCATCGCAATTCCAATAGAAAAACGACAAGAAAGATGTCCACAATTACAGAAGTATTACATTGTTAATCATGGTAATAAAATTGCTTACAAGCATACTTGAGACGAAAATATCGTCAAACATATCCATAAATAAGGAACAACAGTTTTAACAAAATAGCTGACAGACGCTATCTTCGTAGTAATGCAAATTTCATGAAAGCCAATGGAGTACCAAACATTTGCCTATACCAAATACAACTTAAGGATATCTTAATAATATTAGAAGAAAAGAAAGTGTCCACTAGATACATAAAATATAAAGGGATCTCAACACGAACAACACCCCAAACGTAAGATCCAGTAACAGCCTAACAAAAGAAATGAAAACTACCAGGCTGGTACACCTAATAGTAGTGCTATAATACCAAGTGTATCGGAAAGTCATTACCGGTTTTTCTAACAGATGTCGCTAGGCCTATGCAATGTTATGATTTGACATATATATCATTTTATTCAACTGATATCAAGCTTCAAAGGCATATATGTTATATTTTGCGAAAATAACACTATCATAGACTTATACCTCTGCATTTTTGCAGTTTGCTGATAGAAACTTACGGTGAGCATGCTCCATCCATAGAAATATGTAAGGCGTGGTTTTGACAATTCAAAAGTGGTGATTTCGACGTGCAAGGCAAAGAACGTTCCGGTAGAACGACAAAGTTTGAAGATGCGAAATCGCAGAAGTCATTGAATTAAGACCCAACCCAAACTCAAGAACAATTAGCAGAAGCGTTAAATATGGCCCAAGAAACGATTAGCAACCGATTTCGAGCAATGGGAAAAATCCAAAAGATGAGAAAATGGGTACCAGATCAATTGAATGACAGGCAAATGGAAAATCGTTTGTGAAATGCTGCTTCAAAGGTATGTTCGGAAGTCATTTCTGCATCGAATAGTGACGGGTGATGAAAAATGGATTTATTTCGAAAACCATAAACGCAAAAAATTATGGTTATCACCTGGCGAAATCGGCTCATCAACTCCAAGGCCAAATCGTTTTGGTTGCAAGAGAATGCTCTGTGTTTGGTGGGACCAACGAACTGTTGAAACCTGGCGAAACAGTTAATACGGATCGCTACCGACAGCAAATTATCAATTTGAACCAAGCATTGGAAAAAAAAACGTCCAGAATGGGCCCGAAGATATGGACACGATAACGCGCCGTCTGATATAGCAAAACCGGTTAAGGAAGCATTGAAAGTACTTCGACGGGACATAATATCGCACCTGTCGTAGTCTCCAGCCCTTGACCCATCTGACTATCAGCTTTTCGCATCAACGGGACACGCGCTTGCAGAGCAGCACTTCGCCAATTTCGAAGAAGTTAGAAAATGCCCAAAGGGCGAACAGTTTTTTTGGAATGACATTCAAAAATTGCCTGAAACATCAAGATGTGTAGAATCAAATGGCCAGTACTTTGAATAAATAAATTTTTCCATTGAAAATTATGTAGTTTTTTACGAAAAAACCGGTAATGACGTCAGATACGTTTCAGATACACCTGGTATCTGCCAGATACACAATCTTAACGCTCTCTATGCTCTCAATGTCGTAATGGATAAAATTATATACTTTCTCAGAGCTGGCGGAAGAGGATCCAGATTTAGTAATAAGCACATTACAAGCATATTCTGTTAGGCAGATGGCTCTGCTTTAATAGCAGCATTTGAAGACGGCTTTCAAATATTACTTCATACTCTTGATATAATACCATATGACGATATTAACCAAAGCAAAAGCTATTGAGAAAACCCTGACGATGTAAGTTGATTGTCGACGACATTCCAATTGAATAAGTATGTATTTAGATTACCAGAGCAAAATAATATTTAACTATGGAAGCCTGACGGATATAAACAAGCACCAAATACAACTGTCGAAGGATATTTGAGGTAAATTATACGACAGAATACACATCTAAACATAGAAACCATAATGCATTTTCTAAGAGAAATAATAATCGAAATGTATAAGTTAAAAGTAGTTGCTGAGTACAAATTGAGGGACAGATAAACACATTAAAGATAAATATCAAGTTGGAGACGCGATACGATAGACTCTAGAACGAAACGAGAGTGGAATGCACAGGTAACTAAAATGATTGGTAATAGATTAACTAAAATAGCTAGGGATGGAAGGCCATATCGAATAAAATCTCCGGAAACAATAATCTAGTTAAAATGAGCAACTCGTCTATTTAAAAGTAGAAGAAGAGAAACAATAAGAAGAAAATAATCGATAACTCAAAATTAAGAATTTTTAAAATTGTTAATAATACTGAAAAAGTGTAAGGCGTATATTATATTCAAGAATGTTGCGGGATTGTTGATGTTGATCAACCTTTTTTATGTCTTGCTTATTTTAAATATCAATTTTAGAATAACCATAGTTTCAGTGGCCATACAGTAAAAAACTTAATATCAAAACAACTAATTAACTAATCTGATATGTACGAAAACATACGAGGATCGATCCAGAAATAAGGTTCCCAAAGAACTCCAGCCGCACGGGCAGGTGTGAGACGAAATCCGGCAACACCGCTGTGTAGGTATGTTTCCCTACTCCGGATTCCCACCTGCCGCGCTTCGCTACGCCGCTCAGTCTTGGCTCAGTAGCTGTCCGTGATGGAGGTGTGCATTGGTGATCCCGCCGTGTGCGAGATTCGTTCCGTAATTAGGTTCTTGCACGCGAAAAAGACACCACCTTTTTTTTTGGGATCGCAAGGGGATACTGCTGATCGAGTTCATGGAACCTGGGACAACAATCAACTCAGACAGTTATTGTGCAACACTAAGAAAACTCAGGCGAGCTATCCAGAACCGCCGGCGAGGACGACTAACAAAAGGTGTAACGCTGCTTCACGACAACGCCCGCCCTCATGTCTCCCGTCAAACCAAGGAACTTTTGACCAACTTTGAATGGACTGTCATGCCCCACCCACCTTACAGCCCGGACCTCGCGCCTAGTGATTATCACTTGTTCCCCAAGTTAAAGGAACACTTGAGTGGGCAACGCTTCCAGAACGACGATGAAGTCAAAGAAGAGGTGAAACGCTATCTGAACGGGCTGGCGGCAACGTTCTACGACACGGGGATACAAAAATTGGAACACCGTCTACAAAAATGCTTAGAAAGAGATGGCGATTATGTAGAAAAATAGAGCTAAGTGTCCTCTATCCAACGATGTAAATTTTGATGAGAATAAACGATCTTGTATTATTGTAAAAATTATGGGAACCTTATTTCTGGATCGATCCTCGTAGCTCAGGAATTCTATCTTTCCTGAGACGTTAGATATATAGATTGCAAGACAATTTTTCGTCCAGATTAGAATACAAATGGTCAATGCAACTATGGCTATTCCAAAATTCCAAATTCCATCGTATACGAAATTAGTACTAACAATAGCATTAGCTACACAAAAATGTTTCTATATATTCCTTAACTTTAATATTACTAATTTTTAAAATTGCTAATAATAACAAGGAAAAAATACAAATCGTATCTGACATCAAGAAGTATCCTTAGAAGTGCATTAACAATTTTAAAAATTAGGAAATAGATAAAAACACCTTTTTGTCTAACAAGTTGAGCCGGTTATGATTTAGTTACCTTTTATTTGTGACACAGATATCAATGTTTACAAAAAAGAACGTATGCAAACTTTTGAAATAAAAAAAAAGTTTCTTGAAAACATTTGTTATTTAGTATACATTACATCTACATAATAAAATAAAGATTGCAATGTTTTTCTTTTGACATAACCAAATAAAAAGGAACAATATTAATATTTGAAAGAACAATTATTATTCATTTCACAACGTTAACCTTCTAAAAACCCGGACCCCACACTGGTATTATTTTCAAGATAACGATACAGCATTAGTCCATTCTCACTTAATTCCCTTAGTACTTGTCTAAAATTACATAGAGATGGAAGTACTCGCGTTTTACTTTCCTCCTATTTTCTAAAGTGTTTCGAAATCCTGCTTATTAACATCAATTTTACTTACCCCTTAGTATTCAGGTAAATGCGTGTTTATATGTATGTGTGCGTGTTAAAATTTTATTCACAAACTTGACTGCAACGACGCAGTTTCGCGAAATTTTCCAGCCCCACCTTACTGATTCCACTTTCCCTCTATCCTCATCTACCCCAATAATACTACGAACAAGCGACTAAAGAGGAAAAACGGTCCCCTAGTCTTCGTACGCGAAATATATCCGTCCTTGTCTTGTGCGGAACAGTTGCGCGCATTAAAGGGGAACAGAAGCCTAAATTTACACGAGCTTGGATAAAATTTGGTCTGGTTATTGTGACTTTAATGTATTTATATAATGTTACTATGTATAGCTTTATATTAATATGTTGTAAATTTATTTTCTGTAATGAAATATATTGTTTAAGCTATTTAATATGTAAAATATTCTTTGTTTTATTTGTATTTCGTAAATATAAAAATATTTGTATTTGTAAACAAAAACCACGTTATCTGTTTAATCTTAGATTTTCAAAATTGTCGTTTAAAGTATTACGTTGATTTTTAAATTTTCTGAAAAATATGCAAAATATGGACGTTGTAAGATTCAGGTTATATTCAGAATAAAAATCAGTTGTCTTCCAAGGCATATAGTTACATTAGAGCCCTCCTAAAGATATTAGATGTTATCTTAACCTGTAACTTTACTTCTTCAATATATGAATATTTCTCGCTTTGGTATATTAATTTATTATCACGGGAAACTCAATATGGTCGTTTAAATGATAAAAGGGGTATTTCACAAGGTTCAGTACTTTCATCTACTCTGTTTGTGTGGGTCACGGGATTCTGTTAGGAAAACTTCAGTGCTATGAAGTTAGGGACAGTGTTCATGAGTGTTTGCACACCTATTGCAAGGGGGGAGGTGTTCTGATGCTTTGACAAACGATTATGGAGTACCACAAGGTGCCGTGCCTAGGCCAATCATTTTCACTGTTTACGTCAACCATTTTCCGAAAAACGCTAATCTGCAACCTATTTATGTCGTATTTCTTGTCAGGTAGCAAACTTAGCATCACAATTTCAATCTGACTATGGAGTTGCTGGTGATACAAATGAATGGTTTAATGTAAATAGACTAAAGATGAATACATAGAAAACGCAAACGCTCTTATTCACCACCCGTTCAAGTGACAAACAAAAAACAGCTCTTGGGTATCCATTTAGATAGTAATCTATTATGGCATGCCCACACAGATGAGGTGCCTATAGAATTAGCTTTATACTATTCGCTAAACAAGAAAGGTAAGAAGTCACCAAGTTGCAAGATTGGCGTACTTATGGGATTCTTCTCTGGTATAAATTAGTCGGGGTCCGAGAAGTTTTCAGTAACAGAAGAAAGCGGTTAGAACCATACTGGGCGTCAGCAATACAACCGGCTGCAAATGTTATTTACGACACTGAAGACATTCACCTTTACTTCACATTATATATTTACTTGCATCCAATGTATCCACATATCCTAAAATTTCCTGACGAACACCTAGCTGCATTCCTGTGAAACTGTGGTTGCAGAAACCTGGTAGTCTCTCAAACCATCGCATAAGTAGGCCGCAAATTGGTATAAACTATACCGCACTAAAGCTGTATAATAAGATATCTCATGAAGCGAAGAAGTTGGGAAATATAAAATTTAAAAATGCCCAGTTTTCTAAGATCTAAAACTGTATATACGCTTTAGGATTTTTATAAGATAAAAACCAAGAAACTTGGGTTCTTGATTTGAGTGATTTTTATTTTCTTATACATTATATCTCCAATTTCTGAACTCTTTTGTTTTGCTTGTGTGATTGTTGGTTTTATATATGTATGTCCACAAATGTATTTTAATTTTGTATTATATTGACGATTTCAAATTTTTATATAATTCTTTACATTGAATAATCATTTTGAATAATAAATGAAACTGTATTTATACCTATCGACGCAATTTTGTTCGGACCCTTCGCATAAGACGTTGGCAAACATAAGACATGGCAAGATTTAGCTTCAATTTCTCTGATACTAAATAATATATTAAGATACTAATAAAATACTCTGAAGTTGGACTTCAGTGTATTTTGGACGCGTTTGTTTTTTCCTGCGATTTAAGTTCTTTCTTTCTGATTCTCGAATAATAGTGGTGTGAGAAATGTGAAAAAAAGTTAACGCCTTGACGACCCAACAGGGTTTTCAGAAAGCCTTTCATAGATTCTGGTTGCAGTTAACAGTCGATACATTTGACTAAATATATCTTTCTTATATTCTCGAATTATTGGGTATAAAGTAGTATTTTCGTTCGTAAACACATTATAAACATTTTGCCAACCAAATTATAAAAAATATTCTTTCGCAATACCAATTTATAAAACATTCTGCGCCAAGTAGACGGTGATGGTATCCTACATCGACCCAGAAGTAGCATCGAGAATTCTTCAAACAAACTTGACAAATATTCAAGATTGGCTCAAAAAACGGCACATCCGAGTCAATGAATCCAAATCAGTACATATCACATTTTCATTGCGAAAAGGAACATGTCCCCCAGTCAGTCTAAATAACACTCAGCTGCCTCAATCAGACTCGGTCAAATACCTTGGAATTCATCTGGATAGAAGGCTCACATGGCGAAAACATATATTTACTAAGAGGATACAATTAGGAATGAAATTGCATCAACTATATTGGCTTATGGGGCGAAAATCACATTATCTATGGAAAACAAGCTTCTCCTATACAAATCAATCATTATGCCGATTTGGACGTACGGCATCCAGCTATGGGGGACAGCAAGCGTTTCAAATATAGAGATTATCCAAAGATTTCAAAATAAGATAATGCGAAACATTGTTGATGCCCCATAGTATGTGCCAAACTACGTTATTCAACGAGACATCCTCATCGCTCCCGTTAAGGAAGTGATTAAGATATACAGTGACAAATATCGTAGAAGAGTTCCACATCACCCAAATAATTTAGCCCAACAGTTATTTAAAGTGAGCAGTGCAGTGCGTCGCCTGAAAAGAGTAAAACCTTCCGATTTGGGAAATAGACCGACCTGAAATGACTCTAGTTTAGTAAAAACACACACAAAAAAAGAATTCTCTGTTTATTCAATTACAACAAGTTTATAACTTAAGTCCATGACGATGAAGCTAACCTGTACGTGTCATATACAACCAATATAACTAGCTTATTTCCTCTGGGCAGATTGCTAAATAAAGGAGAGAAAAAAGAAAAAGTAGACGGTAATATGACATATGACGAAACTAAAGAAGGTAATCACGGTACCGCTTAGACATAGTTCATGCTTCAATATTGTTTCTTAAATATATAGGTGCCAAAATTGTTTGTCTCGCAATTTCTATATTTGGCTAACGAATGGAAGTTAGTCAAAATTGAATTGATGATCAAGATGCATATCACGCACATCATGAGCGTAGATATGGAGATCTCCGCAAATGTTCTCGATTTTTAGTTATAATTTGCTCACCGACTGGAATGGACGTCGAACCCGGATGCGCAGACTTCATTATGGACTGCTGTATGTTGTATGTAGTACTAAGTTACATAGTTTGAGAAAACGATCATTATCAGATGCGGTGAATAATTTGTCGAAAAGTGACTGTACACTATACGTGAAGCACAATCTCTAATCTGTTGGATAAAAAGTGACCACGCGAAGCACAATTGTAAAAGAAAAACTAGCTTACGATCGAATGAACAGTTTCTATTAGATTTATGTGCAATATTTATTTTGTGTAATCTATCCTTTACTTTGTTAAGCGACGTTCTGGAATAATTCACGGACTATATTTTACTCAGAAAATCTTACAAAATTTTATACCATCTGCTTGTGAACGTATTTGAAAATATAATTAAATCAAAATTGAAAAATAAGAAACTGTTATATATGGACGAAATAACAGATTGTAAATAAAATTATGTTGTTAATATTATGGTACATACAATGGAACCACATCAACCGTCACCTTCAATCTTACTATATTCCATAATAGTACAACAATGTACTGCCGATGTAATATCAAAGGTGGTGTTAAAAACAATGGGAAAATTTAAACTTTCAAGAAACCAACTATTAATGTTTATGACTGACGCCGCCGCAACTATGCGTTCTGTAGGCCGGTGTCTTAAAGAAGACTGTGGTAACTTCTAACATATTACGTGTAAAATCCATACTATACATCTTGAGGCAGAAACGTAGATGTTATCCAGAGAGATGCGTTAATTGCAAGTACAAAGGTAATGTTTCGCAAGTACCTCAAACGTACTCGAAAATTTCATTGATTGTGTTCCGCATATCTCAGAACCACAACAGCTGATTCTTATACATTAAAGAATAAAACTACAGCCAGCGTTTTACTATCAAATATTTTAAGGACATGAATAAGGTGGTTTTAAAATTCATTCCGAAAGAAACTGCAGTTATTATATTAAATAATAGAAAAAGATAGTGATTTATTATTTACAATTACTTTGAACTAGTGGAGGGAATAGAAAAATTAGAAAACTCTAACTTATCGTTAGTAAAATCAGTGCAAGTAGTGAACGGTGTGCACGCACAGTTATGTCCTGTGGAATACGCAAAAAATTATTGTTTTAAAAAAGTTTCAAAGTATTGAAAACCAAGATTCGAATTTTACCATATTAACACAAATTTGTGAAGATGTCTCTACAGATTTGTTAATTAGTTTAAAAAATTATTTGAATTAGGCAAATATTACATTATTAGTGTAGAAGTGTAGAACGGTTGTTGTTGCACAGCGCACTGGGTTTGCTGGAACAACTGTGGAAACATATCTCATGCTTCAAATATTTAACCAATTTTCCAGTTTGTGACTGCATGGAAAACGCTTAAAACGGTAAGTGTTTCACCACGTTTTAATAAATTACTACTTACTATTTATTTTGCTTTATGTACCCCGCTTCTTTATTGATGAGTCACCTATTATATAGAATATAGATGATTTAGCAATCTGTGATATTATGTGAAGGATAAATTATAACTTCCACTAATGAACGCATAAATTTAATGAACATATTTTCCTCTAGAATCAAAAAAAATTGGTTTCTTCGCAAAAATGTATTGACTATAATGAGGAGTATTTAGAAAAAATATAATAAAATTCTCAATTTAAAATATTTCGGTTTACTGTATTAAGCTCGACACGAAAACTATCCATTGTATTCTCCAGTGTGCATCATTGATCTGTTTACATTACATATATAGTCGGTTGTTTGAACGTGACTAATAAATATTACATTTTTTCGTACATTTTTTTACAGTTGACGATCATTTAATTGTTCCGGAGATAATTTCTCTAAAATCCTATAAATCTAAAGTTGTATATAATAAAGTAACTCGAACTGTTATCCAAAAGGAGTTAATATTTATGTATCACTCGGATTTATCGTCGAGTGTTGAATTTATTTTGCGTAGGTGTGTGTACACATCTGCACTCTATTTCTTTTGTTATTGCGATGGCAGAAGAACGCTACTCCATGGGAACTAAAGCACGAGGGAAAAAACGGATATGTGGTAAAAAGTTACAGCGGAATTTATACTAACTGTTTACAAACAACGTTCCAGCAGTTGAATTATGATATGCATTGTGAAAATTGTTTAGTTAGAGCATTTTGCAAATGAAAAAAGTCAAAATATTTTGGAATAAATGTTAATAAAATGCTTGTTTAATTTATTTTCGTTATTTTCAAGTTGTTTGTAAAATAGAATGCCTGTAATTCGTGGAAAGGTAGCCTATTCAGCTTAATATGTAATTTCAGCGGTTTTATTGTCATGCGAGTAAATATTAACGTTAATGAAACGAGATATTCATGGATTTCTATTTTATTATCTGTCTTAAGATTAAGATTATTTGAGATGATTATACGTGGGCTGTCTTTTAAGTTTTGCTTATACAACGGGAATAGAAAAGTAGATAGCTTTTAAAGACTTCATTGTTTTTCAAAGTATTCTCTACGAAGATTAATGCACTTTTGCATACGCTCGAACCAATTCTGGAAGTAGTTGTTCCACTCGTTTGTGGGTACAGTCAAAATTATGTTTTTGAAGGCATCGGCTTTTCCTTCTGACGATTGGGGCCTTTAACTACGCAGTCCGTTCTTGATTTTCGGAATGGGTTAAAAAAAGATTGCATTTGAGCCGGTGTTTTTGAATTTTTGAACCTGATTTTAGACGAGGTAAGTCAATGAAAACAAAACACCATAGTTTTTCTACTTCAGAAAATGAATACTATAAATTATATCATGCCGACGATATAGCCATATGTGGAGATTCCACAACATAATATTGATAGTTTTAAAGAATGTTTGAAAAAGATAGACTTGAAAATTATCATAAACGAAAGGAATATTAACACTTAGTGCTATTATACTGCTTACTGTTGCATGCCTTTATTGCTAATATTCACCAGAGATTCTTGATTCATTATTGGGTGACTGAACTGATCATTGCAATAAGTCGATTTGTTTTTGACGTAATTAATCTTTTGTGCCAATTAAAGTGCGGATAGTGGATGCATTATCTTGCTGGAATATCAAATCTTCCGGGGCATTTCTTCACAAAAATTTATTGGAAAAGTTTCGAAAACGTCTACACAAGCCTCGCGGTTCATCCACGTTAAAATAGGACATATAGGTCTGGTACGTAGACTTCCGCGGTCGTAGTCCATACTACTTCTGGGCTTCCGGGCTAGAACCGCGTCCCATACGAGTGGGTTCGAAACGTCGGCAGTTATACCAGTGACACGGTTCCAGTCCGGAAGCCCAGAAGAAGATAAGACATATAGGTGTTTTATTAGTATACGTAGAAGTCGCCCATACCACTGCAGAACCACCACCAAAATTTCAACTTATCGCAACTTCATTGTTCTTGTGCAAATCGTGCCAATAATAGTTGAAACCATCAGATTCATCTAAGTTGAACTTCTTCTCGTCAGAAAATACTATATTCCGCCATTGATGATCCCATCACATATGATGTCGAGCAAATTCCAATATTATTTCTTTGTATTTCGCCATTAAGAGTGGTTTTTAAAGCTTCTTTCCATTTTAGTTACTGGTAAATTTAAAGAGGATCATTTGTTGCGTGATTACATTTCCCGAAGAGATTAAACGCAATGTTAACGCATACTGCCTTTGTGCCAGATTTAAAGTGCTCCCTTTAGTGGGATTTTTACCATATAAAATATCCAACTTTCTAAAGTTATTGTCCTATTTTTTAGCTATGTTTCGATGTAAACATCTTGTCCTTTTATAAGTATTAATTTCCATTTGTTCTCCTTGCGTTAGTAATTAACTCCTCGGTAGCGATGTATACAATAATATTATAAATATTTAGCAATAAATAAAGTTTTAAGTAAATTTAGAATCATTTTTGTGTTGATAGGGGATATCTGACTTCGTTGTGTCTCTGTGAAATCCTATGGAATTATAGAAATTTCTCTTTATCTATTTATCCCCTATTTTTCTAATAATAGTTGCAATATTGACAAAATAATACCATTGTTGCTTCTCTAAATTGAGACATAAAATTCTACGAAATTTCTAATTTTAGCTTTTAAATAATGTTCATAGAGTAAAATTACAAAATTATATGGAATTATAGAAATTTCGCTGGATGCACCAACAAAAATAAAAGTATTCAAGTCGATCGCTTGAATGTGGTGACATGCGGAAGTGTTTTTATTACGCTCGTCTCCTCGAGATAAAAAACTGACAAACTTTTTCAATTAAAGTTAGTCAATAATAAAAAAAATACATATTGTATGTATATAAGAGGGTGATCAAAGTAGTAATGTAAAATTATTGACTACAAACTGAAATATTTTTCATTGGTAACAAGCCTGACCTTGCTAACAATGCTAACATTAAGTTAAATGCAATATTATATCGTAAATAAATGTCACAAATTTTTTTCATCACAATTAGTTGATCCCTCGTTAACCAACACTTATATCTTACACATTCAAGATCAAATTAACGCGTTTCCATGTACGATGTACATGGAAACGCTAAACACACAACTGTCACAAGTTCAGCAACCACAGATTATCCAAAATCCACAACAATTGTTTAAACAACACGACATAAGAAGAATACATCAGCTAGAGACGAAGAAATTGAAAATGTCAAAAGGAAAATCCATGGCAAGTGATGAACAGTATCACAAGTTAGAAAACATTTTCAAGCCAGATTTCAGAACGTGACAATATGGACTTCAATAGCAGATACAGCTCTCTAAGGCCAGAAAATGATGACTATAAAAACCAGGTAATTTTGATGGTGCCTGTGGTTGATTAATTTGATCACTAAAGGTTGACATCAGCATCATGGCAACTCAGTTGTCGAAATTCGTATACAGAATACGAAAATTAATGTGGCAAGGGGTTACATATCAACCTTCAGTGATCAAATATAGAAACCAGAATAAAAACGAAGAGAAGTTTACAAAACCATCGCCTGTATTCGTGTATCTGATTTTCCAGCAATGATTAAGAAGTTGAATTAAATAATAGAAAATGAGCTCTTTATTACTAGAAGCATGACCAACATTATAAAAATGAACTACACGTACAGAGAGTTCACAAGGAGTAAAGAGGCTCACAAGCTAGTGATAAAAATTTGCACCACTCAAATGATACAAAAGGAATTAAAGGAGGTGCTAACTACTCCAAAACATAAAATAAGAAATATCATTAAAGCAAAGCAAAAGTAGACTAAAGAACCACTTAATCTGTTTTTTTTTTGTCAACTTGAAATCGATGGATAATAATAGAGATACATACATTTAAATTAAAAAAGTACTTAATAGTATAATAATTATAGTCTCCAAGATAAAAGAATGGTATTGTATGTATCAGATGCTAACAACTTGAACACACCAAAACGTACTGGAATAGACCATTCATTGGCGTAAACACAGTACATCAAGTTGTAAAAAAACACACAGCTTCATGCGCACTCTGCGGAGGACCTCAAGCCATACAAGATGTGAATACTATCATCAATTACTTACAATGAACATCGACAATTCTACTCACCATATAGCTCCTGTTAATAGTACACAAAAACATCAACCACCAAAACGAGCTTCACAGACTCCCAATAAGTAATGACATATGCCAACATAGTTAAGAATCAGACCTATAACCAACCACAGAATAATAACAATGACAACACCAACAGTGTACTAGGCAGATTTATAGATGCGCAAGAGTTTATTTAATGAACTTCTACCAAAAAATAGTATGATTTTAAATCTAGGAACAACGTTAATAAACAAAAAGTAATAAGTTGGATTTATGAGAATAGTTGCATGGCATGCCAACGGCATAAAAGAGAACAAAGGACAACTATGGATTTTTCTTAAGGAACATCTAAATGATATAATGCTAATAAGTATACCTGTCGTATTTGTCAGCCCACCAGATTGGAAATGAGTATTTACCGATTGCTTTGCTCAGTTATATGTTTGTTAATACATAAATATTTACAACGGATCCTATCTTGTCGCGCTGATAAAGATTGACCGTTCTACTAACAAGTAAAACTCACTTCACTGACAAGTCATATTACAAAATATCTGGATTTAAGATATACTACACAAATCTTACTAGTAAACGCTAACTTTGCAATAATTATGAAAACAAAATTGACCATTACGAACAACAAAGTTAAAAACAAAACCATTTACAAACGTACCCAAATTTCTTAACAAGCTAATAAATAGTTCGATGTGTTCATCGCAGTTTTTCAGCTACTTCTTCGGTTGATATTCGTGGATATGCTTCCAATATGTTGCCAAGGATCTCGTGTAAAATATCAAGCAAACATCTTAATTTGTGCAAACAGTTAAATTGTTTCACAACATGCTCGAAAGCAAGGCACCTATATCATTTACTAATACATCTACATCCGAAGAAAGACTAATATGTATTAATTATGTCTAACCATGCCTGCAGACACTCCTTTTTTACAAATGATATGCATATTGTCTCTTTTGACTTCTTATAACAAGTTACAACCTGTATACAATAATATGCGGACTTTTACCATGACCTTTTAAATTGTATCACTTGCTATTTATAGGCTAAAACCTTGCTGACTAGTGTATATTTTGGCAAAGTTTTTGATTCAAATGTACATATGGATTTACACTCAAGCGGAGCAAATCTATTCACTTGTACAGCAATATGTAGTACCCTATAAGGTATCGAATACAATATATATATATATATATATATATATATATATATATATATATATATATATATACATATATGAAAAAAGCGCGCAAAAGTAATTTCTGAAATTAGTAATTCAGAAGATAAAATCAATTTAAAATTTAATATATTATTATAAAAAAACTTCCGTTACAAGATGCCTTTGTTTCAATGAATTAAGTAAGATATTCATGCTTCAAAACTTTGATTTGATCAAATAAAAATTACATAAAACAAGTCTCTTCGATTTTATTTTAATTCACTTGCGCCTTCTTTAATCCAGAGCAATTAAAACTGAATTTCCTTTTTTCCTTAATCCCAAACCACTTAAAAGGTAAGAATATTTTTATTTATGAATTTATAATGCGATTCTTCTGCGATAACTTAAATGAAAAAGGATGCTGAATTTTTCTCCGGCAACACCTGCATCCGTTTTTAATTTTCCTGTTTTTAATGGCTCAAATGTTTGCATGCACGACATACGTACACGGACACGTCACTATTGTGGCTTAATCTATGAAGGAAATGACTTATTTACAGTAGAATAACTTTTACTTATTAAGAGGGTATCACTTCAGTGTGTTATTAAATAAAGATACATGTACTGTATGTACATATGAATGAACAATGTATGAGAAATCTCGTCGGTAAATATCAATAAATTTTGTGTGCCTTCCAATCGCTGGTAGTTATCTATGAGTTTTAAACCATTGCATCTTTTTCAAGTATACTCAATGACATTAGAAGTGTTACACCTAGAAGGAATAGTTTCCTGGACGTGATTTTTTGATAATGTGATTAGCTTAAGTCAAGAATGAAACGATCAGATTTCCAAGAAATTTTATTAACATTAATTTGAAAAAAAATCAATAATGTGTTTGGCGACCCCGTAGCTGTAGACACTCCTGTACACGTCTAGGCATCGACAAAATAAGATGGTCGATGTCTGCTTGTGGCACCTCGTTCCAAGCAACTTGAACTTGGTGGATTAACTGTGCCAGAGTTTGTGGAGGATGGTTCAAATTGGTCAGTCTTCTCCCCATTATGTCCCACACATGTTCGATGGGATTTAAATCCGGTGAACGGGGTGGCCACGGCAAAACATTAACGCCAGCTTTTCGTAGAAAGTCCATAGTACGACGAGCAATATGTGGACTCGCGTTGTCTTGCTGAAAAAGGACGTGTGGACGGCCATCTAGATAAGGCAATAAAGTGGTTTGTAGGACGTCATCAACATAACGCGCAGCTGTCATACTGCCCCGAATAAACAGAAGAGGTGATCGGCTTCCATATGCAATAGCCCCCCAAACCATTACTCCAACAGTCCTGTGCACATGCCTCTCAACAGCAAATCCAATATCACATCGTCCTCAACGTTTGGACTGGTGCAGAGAACGGAAGCATTGGGAAGCAGAATGGCATAATGTCGTATTCAGCGACGAATCGCGATTCTGCCTAGGCATGCATGATGGCCGTCAGAGGGTAAGACGCCGTCGTGGAGAGCGACGTGATGTGCACAGGACTGTTGGAGTAATGGTTTGGGGGGCTATTGCATATGGAAGCCGATCACCTCTTCTGTTTATTCGGGGCAGTATGACAGCTGCGCGTTATGTTGATGACGTCCTACAAACCACTTTATTGCCTTATCTAGATGGCCGTCCACACGTCCTTTTTCAGCAAGACAACGCGAGTCCACATATTGCTCGTCGTACTATGGACTTTCTACGAAAAGCTGGCGTTAATGTTTTGCCGTGGCCACCCCGTTCACCGGATTTAAATCCCATCGAACATGTGTGGGACATAATGGGGAGAAGACTGACCAATTTGAACCATCCTCCACAAACTCTGGCACAGTTAATCCACCAAGTTCAAGTTGCTTGGAACGAGGTGCCACAAGCAGACATCGACCATCTTATTTTGTCGATGCCTAGACGTGTACAGGAGTGTCTACAGCTACGGGGTCGCCAAACACATTATTGATTTTTTTTCAAATTAATGTTAATAAAATTTCTTGGAAATCTGATCGTTTCATTCTTGACTTAAGCTTATCACATTACCAAAAAATCACGTCCAGGAAACTATTCCTTCTAGGTGTAACACTTCTAATGTCATTGAGTATATAATTAACAAGAAAAGTTGCGTTCTGGTAAATTGGACATTTGTAAGGAATATACAGTACTGTGCAAAAGAAAGAAGCACCTTCTTAAATTTTACGAGAAACTATTATATTGTATTATAAAAGGATAAATAATAATCTTACACAAGTTGAAGTTTTTTTAATGTATAAAAACTAACACATATCGATATTTGAACATAAACAACTTAAATGTTCAATATTTTATATGATTACCTTTATCTTTTATCCTGCATTCTTCTTGGTTGGCTTTCCATTAATTAATTAATGAAACTTTCAGGAATATTGTACCACTCTTCATGTGGTATCTTACACAGTTCATTTTTGTTCTTTGGCTCCCTTTCACACATTTTTCTGTGAAGATAATCCCACACATGCTTAATTATATTTAAGTCAGGACTTTGAGGTGGCCATATCATAGTCTGCAATACCCCATTTGCTTTCTCCTGTGTTAAATAAGTTTTCACAAGTCTTGAGGTATGCTTGAGATCATTATCTTGCTGTAGAATGTTATTATTATCAAAAAGTCACTAGTTAATATACCCTCAATTTTTACAATTTTACCCACACCTGCTGCCGAAATACACCCCCAAACTTGGATATTGCCTCCTCCATGCTTTATGGTAGTGTGTAAACATGGTTCTAATAAGGATTCACCAGGGCGTCGTCTAACATACTGACGTCTGTTCGTTTCAAATAATTGACATTTAGATTAGTGAAAATGACAATTGCAGTGCAAAGTGTAAACAATCTTTCCCCAGGAGGCAAGGAAGGCCACACTTATAACAGCACGACAAAATAATATAAGTTTATTTAAGAGAAAATTGCAACATTTCGTCAAAAATAATCCGACCTAGTCAAGAAGAACACCAATATTAATTTAATGACAATTAAAAGCATTTTATGCGAACACAATATCGTTTATCGAAGCACAATTATTAAACCGTTGCTGTTCGATAAATGTCAATCGGTGCGCGTGATATGGGCACAAGAAAATTTCAGCAGTGATTGGTTTTTAGTTGGTTTGGAAGTTGTTTTTACAGATGAATCATCTTTCTAGGCCTGGTTACCTACAAGGAGCGTATGGTGAACGGGCAAAAAAACGTGTTATACAGCGCACTGTGAAGGTTCCTGGCATTGCTTAAACACGCAAGGTGTCGGAACTCTGTGCGTGTTTAACAGTATGTATTTTTAATGCGAAACGTAAATTTGTACCAAAAAGGACTTCTAAAATCGGTAAAAGTTTAGTTTAAAGAAACAATGTAGACCGGATTCACAAGAAGACAACAATCCAAAATATCGAAGCAAATTGTATAAGAAACGGAAGGCGGTAAACAGTATTACCCTACACTTTCCATTTAGGTATGAAAAACCTTTTCGCTTGATGGAGCCACATTTTCTATTAGTCGATAATAAACGTATCCGTAATGCGATTCTTAGAAAATTTATTACATAGAGATGCAACATGGAGTCACTATTGCACATTAGAGACAAAGTAGCAGTCCAAACAACTGGTAGGACCAAGTGAAAACGCTTCGAGAAGCTCCGTCTACAGAAAAATCATGGTTTCTTTTTTCTAGCATTTCTACAACATAGTGCTCATTGACTACTACCATCACTAGGGAGTTCTACACTTTACAAAAACTGGACAAATTGAAAAGTGGTATTCAGACTAAGAAGAAAGTGGTCCATTTTTAGGATACTACGCCTGCACAGAGACTTTGGGTTATTTCTGCAAAATTAAATGACAGACGCATCTAAGGGCTTCCACATATGCCATATTTATCAGATTTGGTGTCCATTGATTGTCACCTCACTAAAAGTTTGAAGAAATGGCTTGCTGGACGAATATTCACTTTAAATGATGAAACCAAAATTGACACAACCGCTTATTTTATAAATTGAACAAATCGTATTACATTAGAAATTGGAAAGTCGTTGATCTAAATGTATTCACCTGTACCTGCCATTTTCTAAACAGCTGTCTTACCAATTAGGCCACCAAGCAGTACAGTTTCAAGTCTCTTAATATGCCATAAACTGCATTATGGAACAGATCTAATAGTTATACCGCGCGTTCAGGCTTTGATGCTAATAATTATATATAAATATATTATTAAACGCTTCACGAAGCCGAAATTATTATCGTTGTTACTAATTACAGAAATGAATTAAAAATTAGTAACAACGATGATATAGCAGAAAATATTAATTTTCAAAGTGTTTATTATCTTTAATTGATATTGGTTGCATAATTCTACAATCTTTTTTTAAATTCTAGCATGTCTTTTTTATTATTTCTTTAAATTATGGATTGAAGCGTATGTATATACCTACTATAAGGTTTTTCATCCATGTATTTTCATAGTAACTATAACAATTCTTTCAAATATAAAGTTATAGTTAGTAACATGTTTTTGTATTTGATTTTTAATCTTAATATCCTGTGAGGATTGCTGTTCTTTGCTCCTTCTTTCTCATTTCCGCTAGAATAACAATATCTAATTTACTTCATTCAAATTCAGCTAATACTTTCGTTGTTTTATTAGTTACTTTAAATATTCTATGTATCGACTCTCGTGGTCGTTTTTCTTGCCAGACGTAATAAATTTCCAAATTGTCCACGAGGCTAAAAGAGGCCAACTGGTGGTTAGGCGGTGGCTTGCCTGGCCTCAAACCTGGAAGACCGGTGAATTTCATTGGAAATTTTTTAAAAAATTCTCAAAAATTTCGTGTTTTCTCTGTCAGATCGAGAAAATTTCAAACCCTTTCTTCTATACATATATCTGCGTATATCATAAATATTTTTTATAATACAAAATGATCAAATTCCACATTATAAGTGCCTTCCGTCCGTATAACTACGAGTTATAAAAGGGAATAGAGATAATATCGTAATAATTTAAGAAAAAAATATAAATACGAAATTCCGTAGAGCACATTATCTCGAGAGCACAAAAACCTATTACATAAGAATTTTATGAGAAAATAACTGAATATCCAAGACGTGACAAAATTTAAGAAGTACATTATGTTAAACTTGTTAGTTGCAATATTCACATCAAGATAAAATAGGAAAGGATGTATGTATGTATGTATGTATGTAAATATAACCTTTCCTTGAGTAGAAAATAAACTTTCGTTAATGAAATTCTGGAATTATATTACACTTTAATTTAATACGGATTCTTTCATGGTAAGTAGTACGTGAAAGTTTAAAATTTTAAGTTTATTTACATATTCAAAGAAAACATTTAACTGAGTAATTTCCACCTATATGAAACTCTGAATAAGATTATATATTCTTGCAGTCAAAGTAATAGCAATGTTTCAAGTAAATATTTTCATTCGTTTAAGAAAGCTGTGTAAATGAATAAGTTAAGTAAGTTTTGGCTTCCAGACCTAGCAGTACATTGAAGAGAGAAAAAGAGATTTAAATTATTATACTCGTAACGTAAAAACAGCTTACTTTTATACAAAATACTAATCTTTTCTTTAATATTTTCATTTTTAGTGAATAAATTTTGAGGATTTATGCGAATGGAAATGTAGTTAGAAAATATAGAGGGAAAGTGGTGCATATTGGGACATGGAAAATAGTGACACAAGCAACTGTTTCTGATTATTTATAGATGTCTATTTGAACTTCTTTCCGATTAGTTGTATTAGAAATTATCGATCAAGCCAAATTTTGATACAGCATTTTGCATTGTTTTTAAGAAATCCTATATAGAGTATGATTCAAAAAGTTGGACACAATTTCAATTGACTACACTTCTGGCAGTACATTTGAATTGTGTCAATTATACTAGTGCTATACCGCTGCACAGGTCAATTATAAGATGGCTACTATGCAACACAATATTGTTTGCATTCTTGAGTTTGATAAAATTGAGTTTGTAACTACAGTGCTGAATGCATCTCGTCGTAAATTTAACATTGAGCCTTCAACGAAGAAGAGCATTTGTCGTTGAGATAAACAATAAAGGTTTACCGACTTTTTAATGAAACGATGATTTTGATGGAGTCTGTGGTTGATTAACTGGATCACTGAAGGTTGATATATAACCCCTTTCCACATTAATTTTCGTATTCTGTATATGTATTTTGAAAACTAAGTTGTCACCATTAGCAGATAATCAAACAATGTCGCACAGGCAAAATACCCGTACAAAACAAATTCCGCACACGATCTGTAGCGTTGAAAGCCAACTGTGCACTTTGCACAGATTTCGGATTGTTGTAGTATGAAATGTAAGATTATTAAAAGAAAAAAAAATTATGATGAAATTTCGTAAGGTTATTTGCGTCATATAAGGCATTGCATAATAATAATAATATTTATTAATTACTCAACAGAGATACTCCAAGTGGGGTAAGTACTTACAAAAGGAAATATTACATTAACAATACAATAAAAAACAATGTAAATAATGAAAAAGTTATACAAATAAAACTGTATTAAGAGAAACACCATGTCAAGTAGTACGCCGATGGAGGAGGTTAAAGTTCCTAGCCGAGTGTATTACTGCAGCCTTAAGAAGTATGTTAGTTCTTGGCGTTTCCATGTACAGTAGATGATTGAATCTTGATTTCACTCTCGGAACTGCGAACATTATCAGGGAGAAGAATGGATTAACATGTATGTTGATTAATGGAAAGCCAATTTGGAAAACTTTCTATGCATTTCTTCATTTTCACGACTCTATAATTCTGCTATTATTGGTCGTCCAGGTTTTAAAATGAATAATGGAATACAGCTTATACTTTACCATACTGTCGTCATAATCTTTTGACTATGTAGAGATGGCTTCGATGTATTTCTAGATGTTAACCACCGTTAATTCACTATACCGATTGCTTCATGTTGCTATAAATTTTTCGGCAAAGATTATAATTCTTCTCAGAAAGCGTGTCTCCTTCTTTTTTCATATCTTCGCTGCATCTACTGACCGTTCAATTCACGTGGAACCCACTTGTTAAATTTTTTAACCTTTCTCATGTTATTGAGATGGTTATCGATGACTTTGCAACACACTCCGAGCTCCTCTGCGACGGATGACAATGGCTGAGAGAAATCAGCTTCCACCAGCGTGCGAAGAACGTCATTATCAACCAGGACAGGTGGCCTCCCACGAACCTTATTCTTTAAATACTTTTTTTTCAAAACAAAACTTTATGAGACATCCCCATACGGTTCGTTTGTTGACAGTACTATCGGTAAAGGCGGTGTTGAAATTGCAAGTAGTATGTACCGCACTACTATTCAATTTGAAATCATACAAAAATAACCCTTAATTCATTGGTCGATACTGTTATACAGAAATACTAAGTATTTGCAAAACTTATCCGAAAGTTAAAAAAAATTAACGATAAGTTACAGAGAATTGTTGAAATTTTGAAGAGGCATAAAAAACTATAATTTTTAAACACACCTAACTAACCACTTCAGCACTCAATTTGCGAATATCGTTTTACAGTACGTGACCTACTAACTTCGTGAGAATTTAATCATTCAATTAGTTTTGTTTCCAATTCTGCGTTTTATACATAACATGTGAATTAATTTTATATACGTTATTTACGTACAGGGTGTCTATAAAAGAACTCCGGGGTTTTAAGACAAAATATTTTAATAAAGTAAAAAACGTACATACATGTTTTATACATGATTAGAAAGCTTACATTTTCAAGATTTTTTAACAACTTAGTGAAGTTCAATGTGAGCTTCGTGAGTGGCACGGCACACGTCGAAACGGTATTCTACCTCTTCCCATGTCCTGGCGAGCATGTCTGGGGGAACGGACGCCACGCAGTTCTCTATTCGTTCCCTGAGATGGCGAACATTTCGAATTTTCTCCGCATACACAAGATTCTTGATATGCCCCCAGAAGAAAAAGTCCAACGGAGTCATATCAGGGCTCCTTGGTGGCCATGGAATAGGTCCTTCCCTTCCAATCCACCTGTTGCCGAAACGAGCGTCCAGTGACTCACGCACACGCAAACTGAAGTGTGGCGGCGCCCCATCTTGTTGGAAGTAAACTAAACCTTTCTCCGCCTCAATGTCATCCAACTGAGGATAAACATACTCCTCGAACATGTCACAATAGACATCACCATTGATATTCCTTTCGACAAAAATGAAGGGACCTATGACTCTGTCACGCATAAGAGCACACCAAACATTCATTTTGGGCGTGTCACGTTCGTACTCAATAAACTCATGGGGCGGCTCTGAACCCCAAATTCTGCAATTATGCCTGTTTACAGTTCCGTTCACATGAAAAGTAGCTTCATCACTAAAAACCACACTTTTTAAAAAATCATTATCTTCATCAATTTTATCCAGCATGGAAACAGAAAATTCGAATCTCTTAACCTTGTCTGCCGGTTTGATATGGTGTAAAAGTTGTATCTTGTAGGCAGTTAAACGAAGTCTTTTACGAATTACCTTATGGACTGTTGATCTTGGTAACCCCAAGTCCAGACTGCGTCTTGTTAACGATTTCTTAGGGCTTCGAGTGCATGAAGCTCGGATTCTGTCCACATTCTCTTGAGACACACGCGGCCTACCCGGCGACTTTTGCTTCAAAACACTTCCTGTTTCCTTGAACGCACATAACCACTGACGAATTGTTTTGTCTGTAGGCGGGTCAACACCATAGCTACGTCGAAAGTTTCTTTGTACAGTAACAACAGAATTAGTTTCTATGAGCCAAATAACACATTGAGCCTTTTGTTGAGGCGTCGCCATAGCGCGGCAGTCCAGACGACACTGACTGCCTGCCGCAGCCGCTACGTCATTTCAAGGTCAACGCTCCGCAGCGCTGCCAACTGTTGAGAGAAACATTCCCAATTGGTATGAGTAAAACTCTTTGAGCTGCTTGTTTCAAAGGAATTGATCAAATTTTGCTATCTTTTATAGTTTAAAAAATATTAATTTTTTAAACCCCGGAGTTCTTTCATAGACACCCTGTATTTTAACTTGTTGGTTTTAGAAACTAATTTGTGTTTAGTATTTATTATAAAGAATAAAAACAAACTACTCACCAGTTATAAATACTTTGGAAACATAATTCTAAAGATCCTGAAACAAAATAAGAAATTTTAATGTTTGGCATACAATGCGAAACAAGTTTGTCTTGCTACAAAAAACTAGAAAATTTCATGAGGATGTAATTTATTTAAGTCAAATTTATCTTAGGAATTTTATTCAAAATAATATAATCACATTTATAATTTACTGAAGTAATTTATTTAAATAATTATAGTTCTAATTATTTCTCAAGAAGAATGAAACAATGTTTTTATTACACATTTGGTAATATAAAAAAATAAATATTACATAAAACTTTCATTAAAGTGACTGCTGCTAATGCTTGTATTAACATTAATAGCTTTATAACCGAAATGAACTAAATACATACAATTTTTCGTATTAAAGTGTTATTGTGACGAGAAGAAACACCTAACCTCACACATTCGTGTCTTTGTTTATCTAACACAATTAAATAGTTTTAAGTATGGTAGTTTGATTCAAAGAACCCATATAATTGATTTAAGAAATATTTAAGTTAACCCCACGACATAATGTGTTGTTATATGCAGTCAACAAATACAGCGTGTTTCAAAAAGAATATATATAATGTCGATGGGCTCAGTTACTCATTAGCAGTAAGAGTGTAAAGAGCTTGCGATGGCATCGTGGTCACGAAATGAGATAAGGGCAGTCTTGGGTCATAATTTCGTGCGTGGTTTAAACATAGACCAGTGCTTCGAAGAAATGACTGCACTAGGTGATGTTTGTCCACATCGCACAACGATATTCAGGTGGTATAGAGAATTCCAAAGGGGAAATTTAACTGTGGAGGATGCTGAGAGGCCGGGAAGGCCACGAACGTCAGTTACGGAGGAAAACGTTACTACTGTGAGAAAAATGCTTGGCGAGGACAGGCGATTAACCTACTAACAGATAAAGGGTACTTCAGGCCTAAATGCACCAGAAATTCGTGCGATTCTGCATGATCATTTGCACGTGAAGAAACTTTGTTCTCTCTGGGTGCCGCATCGACTGACTGAAGAGCAGATGACACGACGTGTGACTTCGTGCCGGGAGATGCTAAAAAAGTTTAATAAGGGACAATCTCGGTATGTGAACAACATCGTGACAGGTGGCGAGACTTGGCTGTACCATTACGATGTGCCGACCAAAGCTCAAAACAAAGTTTGAGTCTTTGATGATGAGGGCACACCCGTAGTTGTCAGAAAATCCCGACCTGTAAAGAAAACAATGATAGCTGTATTTTTCAAATCGAGTGGAATTGTGGAACGCGTGCCTGTCTAAAATCATTGGATCTATGAAGAACCTGTGGCCAAAGTCAAGAATGGACACCTGGTTCCTCGATCACGATAATGCTCCAGCTCACCGCGCCAAAGCCTGCACCGAATATTTGACCACGACAGGATTGAAACTTCTCGAGCACCTTCCCTACAGTCCAGATCTTGCTCCCTGCGACTTTGCATTGTTCCCGCATGTGAAAATGAAGCTAAAAGGGAGGCAGTTTTCCAGTGATGAGGACCTTCTGCGGGCTTGGGACAACGAGTGTGTTTTACTCCTTAGTGAAACTTGGTAGAACTAGTTTAAAGATTGGTTTCGGAGAATGGAGAAGTGTGTTGACTGCAGAGGAAATTACTTTGAAAAAATTAAATAAACAAAGCTGTATTGCAAAACTTTCCTAGTACCCTTTGTACTTGTATACGGAACAAGTCCCAAACTATTATTTTTATTAAATTCTTTATTTGGTCTTTCAAGCGAAATGTATATATTCTGGTATCGTGTTTTAGATTACTGTCTGGAATACAACATTCAATTAAGAATACAGGTATCAGACGGCACTAAGTGTGCTTTCTAAAATTTTGGATAACTTCATGTTTTCATTATTCTTAATATTTTCGCTAGATTACCTGTTGTGAGCAAAATAATACTCTACCATACTGGTCAGCATAACATATAGCAGACACTTTAACAACGTTTATGTCAAAATACGAACCTATTTTCAAAATAAAACTTACAAAATTAAAATTGATTTTCTAATACTCAATAATCAGGGTTTTGTTTTCTAACCCATATCAATAATTTGTTTATGAATTCTTCTAATAAAAGAACACAATTTCCCAAATCAGCCTTCGATTAATGTTCTTTTACAGTGATCATAGAGATATGCTTTTTTCTTTGTGCAATTAGGTATATTGTAATAGTAGATGCAGTAAATTGCTCGTTATTCATGAACGCCTTGCTCGTCTCGGTGATATTTATCTTTAATTCCTCGTTTTACTGATAATGTATTGTACAGCACTACATGTAAGTACCCAGTTTTGTAAAAATAAGTCTACTGAAACAAATTCGAAAGGACATAAATAGCAGTGCTACTTCACTAACAATTGCTTGATCACTTTTCGAAGAGAACTACGGTTCACATACAAATGATATTATTCCTTTTCCACAGATGATAACCAGCTGGGAAATGAAAAGATGCATAATATTATAAGGTATACAAAAAATGCAAAATAAATAATAAACATCACATAAATATTGAAGTAGTTTAACATCATTTAATCAATTGCAAAAATTAATACAAAAACAGAAAATTAAACAAGAATAATAATATCTTAATAAAAAAATATTTTATATACAAATTAACAATTACAAAAAAAGTTAAACAAACCTAAACAAAAATCATGAAGACATTCAAGCAAGCCTCTAGATAAAAATTAAATATGTCAAATTGTTTGCCGGTGTTTTTGAGTTACTTAGAAAGGGTAGATCAATCTCTGTTTCAATTTCGATTTAACTAACGTAGTAGTGGAGAGTTTAATACCCAGAAAAATCTGTAACTATAAATAAAAGATCTCAAAGATTGCCCGGCGTGTTTGTCAAGTATCGGTTTTAAATATGGTCGTCATTCCGCGCATGCGCGCTGAGTACCCTGACCCACAGACACCAGTACGGAGCATTCGTTCATGTTTATGTTTGTTTGTGCGTATTCAAAATACCTCAAATAATTAAAAATTCCGCTGATTGTGAAAAGCGCGCTGTGATTCCTTTCCTGGGCTGTGATTCGTTTTCGGCAAGCAAAAGGTGAAGTAGTGAAGTGTATGGAGAAAACACTATGAGCGAGGGAATGGTACGAAAATTGGTTAAAACATTTAGAGATGGCCGTACTAATATTTATGATGAGGAGTGTAGTGGGCGATCGTTGGTCTCTACTGAAAGCTATAGAAAATTATTGAAAGCAGACGATTTACGATATCGTCATTATTTGACAGACATCCGCAATTTCAAAGAGTGTTCTTTATGAAATCAGGCGATAGACATCCATGAGTGAAATTGAGAAGCTGGTTGTATGATATGGTAAATGCCTTAATATTGGTGGTAATTATGTTGACAAGTAGATTAAGGTACAGGCTTTCTTATAATAATAAAATTAATAATAATAATCTAACTACGACATTATTATTATATATAACATTGTTGCACAAAAATAAGCGTCGCTCTCAATATATATATGAACATGTAATATCGCAGACGAAATTGTGGAAACTGCAGATCGGGAGGAAGATACGTGTTGACCTGGCACGCTAGTGGAGCGCATCTCGAAATTGGCATCTCTAGTTATTATTACTACTATCCCATTGAACATTGAACACACTGTATCAATACTACACTATTTGATGAAAACAGTGGAACTGTTTGCAATGACACAACAGACATTTCAAACTATATTATTTTATTTAATTGAAGTATTGATTGTTTCAGGTGCATTATTTTTCCTCGATGGAATAAACAGCGATAGTTGAGGTATCGATTAAAGGAGTTTTACTGTTTTTAATAAACCTATTTCTCAATTAGCGGTCCCGACTACTTAATTCATACGACTAATACATACTTCCTTTATAGCTCTTTAAATATTAATTTATATTATTAGCGTGTGTGACATTTCATTATATAACTTTTGTGGTATTAAATGTTTACGTGTTATTCACTTCAATTTCAAGTACTCAGAAGTAGAAAAAAAGAAAGATTTTTAAGTCGTTATGAACAGGAAATGTATTCTGCATAGCAATCGAATTGAATGTGTGGTTTGAATTTCAGATGAAGACGCGAGTAATAACAAATTTCTCCGAAAAAAAGAAACTTCACTTTTTATCAGTGCTTTTGCGACGTTCTTTCCCTCTTGATTTCTTCAGATATATATGTATATATAAGTAAAGTAATTTATACGCATGAAAACATCATCAAAGTAGAGATAACGATTATATAACGAGATTATATATTCATAATCATTACGAATAAATAATTATGGAAATAGCGACTATGTGTTGGGATCAGTCCAGAAGTAATATATTTGTCCGTTATTCTTATGAGAGAATGGATTCTTATCATGTATTTTAGTTTGATTTAATTTTTTTAGATCGAAACAATATTTTAGAAAAACTCAAAACTTTTAACGGATCTTCTGTATATTTGATAATAAAAAGTAATTAATAGTAAAGTAATTAACTAGTTTCAATCTTTTTATATAAAAGCACGTATCAATGCGCTCCTTGGCCTGTATTTAAAAGTTCATCTCAGTGATTAGTACTCAAGATTTGTAAATTTTGAATGTCATCCGAAACACATCATTATCTATCAGAGGTAGAGGCATGTAACGCCAATAGTCAAGTGGAAAGTGAAAAAACTCAACAAAGTGTTGCTGAAGTGAATCAAAGCATAATTTCTATACTTCCAAATCGCTTTTTGAAACTGGAGATGCCCGGTGAAACCCAGGGAAAGGTCCGTCAACGTCAACACAAGAAAACGATCAATACCTTTCGTAATTGGCACGTAGAGTGTAGAAATTGTTCTCTTAATAATTAATACACATATTCGGAGTCAGTTCGGCGCCGTTACTGGAAGGCTACTATAAACGCAATCAGTAAGAAATCATTTGAATATTTCTGGCTAATATATCCAAAGTCCTTTCGTTTGTATTCCAATAAGAAATCATTTGAATATTTCTGGCTAATATATCCAAAGTCCTTTCGTTTGTATTAATTTTCCACTGGCATACAAGAGTCCGTAGAATATGGGCAAATTAGCATATTAATTAGGGTTATAATAAATGGGGACAAGCATTATTCTTCAGTGACGAGTCTAGATTTAGGTTGCAGCCATATAATGGGTATATTCTGATTTAGCAATTTGTCCAGGCTTCAATATGAGGGTGGTGGCGTACTGGTATGAGCCACAATAACTACTGGAAGACACGCCGACCTTTACTTCATAGAAAATGAAGCTCTTATCTCCAGAGATGGATGGGATGATATTTCGCAACACGTTTTTCTTTCGTATGCAGTAGCGTGGGAAATAATTGATTTTTATGGATGATAATTCTCATCCTCATCAAACAAACATCGTGAACAACAGGATTGATGAAGTTGATATACAAAAAATGGAGTAGTCATCTTATTTCCCAGATGGTAATCAAGTAGAACACGTTTGGGATGTTTTAAAAGACGTTTTGCACGAAATATGCCACTAAAAACGATTCAAGCATTACAAATTACTATCTAGGAGGAATGAGGTGTGATTCCTCAATAAAAGTTCGACATGCTATTTCGATTCGTGCTATACATTTTTGATATTCATGGAGATGGTATCATACATATTATTGATTCTTTTATTTTTTGGCAATAAAACTATAAAATTTAATATTTCCATATTTTTCCTACACTAAAAATGCAACTTTCTATGTTCTTCCATCAAGTTGACATTAAAACAAATTTTCAAACAAATTAAAGTACAATAACAGTTCAAATACTTGTTTACAAATATACTGAAACGAAAAAATCATTTCAAATTACTTTTTTTTCATTTATTTTCATTTTTATGAAGTATACGAAAGTTATTTTGAGCAGTAGAAATGAAATATACTTGTAATAATACTATTAGTCCAACAAATAATTTAGTTATGTCAAACAAGCCTGTTTTTCTTTAAATTTTTTGTATATTCTCAGTAGAAATATTAAAAGAAAACACTGCCAGAAAGATGAAATCGAATTAATAACATCAGAAAGTAATATTGCATAATAAATGATAAGAAAAATTGTAGCAATTGGAATCGTTGATGTGTATTTATTGGGTTGGCAAATAAGTACTTTCGGTTTTGTAGTATAAAATAAAACACTTTTTTTTAAACAAAGAATAGTTTTCAATCAATTGTATATTTTCCATTTTGCTCAATGACCTTTTGCCATCTTTCTTTCAGCTGCATGATTCCGCGCTCATAAAATTTCTGGTCCTTATCAGCAAAAAACTGAACCAGGTGCGAGTGAAGGTCATCGTCATTTGTGAAAATTTTACCATTCAAAGAATTCTGAAAACTTCGAAATAAATGGTAATCAGATGGTGCTAGATCAGAGCTGTATGGGGGATGTGGCATCACTTCCCAGCCAATAGTTTCCCACGAGTTGCCAAAGATGTGTGAGGCATTGCATTATCTTGGTGGAAAACTACACCTTTCCGATTTGACAATTCTGGCCGTTTTTCTTTGATTGCTTCATCCAGTTTTATTAATTGTTGACAGTAAACATCAGAATTGATCGTTTGGTTCCTTGGAAGCAGCTCAAAAAACACAACACCTTTGTAATCCCACCAAACTGACAGCATTATCTTTTTTGGATGCAATTCAGCTTTCGATGTGGTTTGAGCTGGTTTATTGTGTTTGCTCCATGATCGTTTTCGAACTATGTTACTGTACAGGACCCATTTTTCATCACCAGTGATGATTCTTTTTAAGAAAGGGTCGGTTTCATTTCGTCGTTTGGTAGAAAAACGTTAGAAAAAGCTGTGGCAAATGCGTTAACAATAATGGATCGTTGTACTCTTTAACAGAATCTTGAAGTTTGCCAGGAATTGTGGTAACCCTTTACCCGGTGCGAACAAGCTGTGGATCAGCGATACGGTTTGATTCAGTCCTGCGAATGTATGAATGAGAACTAACTCTGGAACTCAACTCTATAATCTTTCTGTGAATTTTCATTTTTTATGATAATAAGATTTCAATTTTAAGGAGGATAATAATGTTTGTGGTTTAAGCGACATTTGGAGACAGAGCAATCGAAAATACTATACATATTGCTGAAAAAATCCTGAACAGCCGTTACAGTTACCAAGAAAGGACGAAACTATATAAAGTTATTGCTCTATAAATAAAATTTAGTTGATAGTTATTTATTTTACTGTGTGACTAAAGTTGTAAGTAAAGTACGTATATTGTGTATGTTATGGCAACATTTGCTCTTTATTAACGTCTTGCTTTCTCTATGTGATTCATCAGGTTTAACTAACTATAAATTACCGACTGCTGCATTCTTTCCCAAACCAGTCTTATTTATAAAACACTAATCCGCCCACAAACAATAATGAATACAATCACTATAGCATTGTGCAATACTGTATTATCTCAAGAAAAACATCATTACATATTTTCCGGTTCTCTTTTAGACTTCATGTTTGTATATGTCGTTATTCGCCAATGTGATAACAATAAATAGTTATTTAATATGTTTCTCCAGTACCAATGTCGTATACGCATATCTGTACCGAATACGAGAATCTCAAACGCCAGAAACTTTGTGTAAATTCTCTCACTCACTTCAGTCTATCCCGTCTTTCACATAAACACTTTCGATGGCCAACATTCGCCGTCTCTTTGATTGCGTTTTATCTTAATAGCGACCAATATGAATGGATCACCGCATATAAACATCACTTACGAATGACCTCGGAACGATATCATGTCTTTTTAATTAATAATAATACCACAGATATTGTCGAATTTGATTGTGACAGTTATTTTATTGTATTGGCCTTAAATATACTAATATTACAGTCAGATCGTTTTCATGAAGTCTCTTATTCAAAATAAGATCATAAATATTACGTATCTAACTAAAGATATTGGTGTTCGATTAGTTATATAAAGAGTGCTTTGTGGAAAGTTGATATGGAAATGTGTTAAACAGTCAAACTAATCTCGAAATTGTATTTATTTTGTTTTTGTGTAAAATCAAATGCAAGAAACCGCTTTTCAATGCAATTTATATTTGGTGTTTTGTTATATGCATTACAGTTTTCTCTCATAAAAGAAACTTTTGGCTGCAAGGGTCAATAAATTACATTTTTATCTTAAAGCAATACTTATTTTGATGTCAGGTAAAGTAATAAAACAGGGAGAACGTTAAATATTTATTATATTGAGAACGTCTCTTGGCAAATATAATCGATTAACATAGAATTAAAATATTTACAAAAACTAGTACAAAAATTATTTAAAAATAGTGATACGAGAGCTGATCAGTAACTAGGCTTAGATAAAAAAAACAATTTTTTAGTATTTAATCACTGAAAGTTGATGTATAACCCCTTGCCACATTAATTTTCGTATTCTGTATACGTATATCGACAACTAAGTTGTCATCATTATCAGATAATTAAACAGTGTCGCACCTGGAAAACTACGGTAAAAATACCCGTACGAAAACAAATTCCGCACGCGATCCGTACCGCTGAAAGCCAAAACGTACACTGTACAGTGTGCGTTTTGGCTGGTACAGTGATTAAGTTAATCAACCACAGGCTCCATCAAAATTACCTAATTTTTTAGTAAAAAATTATTTTATTTTTCAAGCTATTCTCTTTGTATTCTCATCAGATTTAATTCATCAATTCTTCATTTCTTCATAAAAATTAATTTTATCAAACAGCTTGAAATATGCTTTAGTTTCAGAGATTACCTTCTCATTCTACCCAAATCTGCTATTTAGCTAAGTTTACAGGTTAGGAAAAATTTGGGGGAAATAACTCTGAAATCTGGTAAATAAACTGGATGCGAAGACAATTGGAGTCATAATTAATGAATTTTTGCCAATGCAATAGTGAATAGTGAATGCGTGTATCATCTGGAAGCAAGTATCTTCGCTTCCTGCATATATGATTTTTTTTAAAATGAAAAATTCTAATTTTTATTGCATTTTACATAATATATACGATGTAGAAATTTTTTTAAAAATTTTCATTGTCCTCTGGTGAAATTCGCACTCACAAACTCATATTTATCGGAGAGCAGTAATTTTTTTTTAAAACTTCGGCAACATATATACAATACAAAAAACAGTAAAAATTAGTATTTTTCAGTGTCACATCGTAAAAGAACATAATTATACGCAATGGATTCCGTTTAATACCAGTTTCCATAGCGCAATTTATAGCATGTTAATAGACTTGAATATCAACCGTTCTCTGGGACCGAGTAGTTTAGACACATGTCTAGTAAACATAAGAACATGGGTTTGAAATTTCTGCAATGTATTTACTTTGTAAAAAGCAGTAAGACTTACAATTTTTCACTATTCGTTTCTTCTTAAATGAGGCTTTATGTGTTGTATTGTATCGTGCAGTTAATCTAAAAGGAAAGCATATTACTCGCGTGTTATTGTTTTACTTTTTGAAGATAATCAATAAGAATCCCATTGCAGTCCGAAAAGACAGTAACCATAACATTTCTGGGATCGTTGGGTGCATTTATGCCAGCATCAGTTCATTGTTTTAATTGTTGCTTCATGTTAGGTGTATAATGGTGTATCCAGGTTTTATCAACCATTATTCGGCGCTAAAACTTTTTAAGATCATGTAGTAACTTGGCTAAATTGTGGGCTGAAATGCGTTCTCGTATATGGTCCATAGTCAAGAAATGCGACAACCATCTTGCACATAATTTTTTCATAGTTAATTATGCAAGATTGAAGTCACTGATCCATATAAAGAATCTCTGCTATTTCTAAGGACCAAAGAAATGAGAAAAGCTCTCCCTAAGTAGAATATGTTTATTGGTACTAATCTCCACTGAACGTAACCATAAAACGATTTACATCTGAGTTTAAACGTGGCCGTTCTAGTATATTTTATGAAGAACACAGTGGATGTGCAAAAAACATGTCTAGTATATTTGATAAGCAACGCAAATGTCTAAAAGATGTGTTCACTGCGTTGTTCTAATATATTTAATTAATATTTTCTTAACCTTTTCACTACTAGCGTCCTATCTATTGTTACGCTCCCATTGATGAAACGCCGCACCGAAAAAATACACAAATTGCGTAAGAACAAGCGTCACCGTTCGAATTTATGCCTTATTGCGCCGTAAGTTGCTTCAATGTTGTTGCTTGAAAAAAATGTTCCAATAATAACAATAACTTTTAGTAATAATAATAATAACCGACTGATGTTTTCAGAACAGAACGATCGTGATAAAATTTATGAATTTTAAGCTTGAACGATTTTTTTTCGGATTCATTTAAATTGTCTTCTTCTTTTTATTATTTGAATTACGTTTGGCTTTTGCCAGTATTAAGCTTATTTAGTCATCATCTGATAGCTCCGAATAATCCTGATTTACCTTAGCATGCATTTTTCTATTATTTGCAATCATTTTAGGGACAGGATAAAATTTGCCCAAAAACATGAAACAAAAGAAGAATGGAACAAACTGAAGTAATAGTAAATTGTACCTTTGTGTCTACAACATAAAAAATAAATTCAAGAACCGATAATTAAAATTACCGGTCAACACTAACCTTATTTGTTGTAAATCTTCAGACAGTGTCTTTGAAACTGATTGGAGATTTTCCTTATTAGTATTATATTATTAAGCTGTACCAAGCTGTCTTAGTCGGAAAAAGGAAATGTCAGTGAACAAAACACTGAAACTGAAAGTTCAAAAAGGAATGCAAATTGCTCATAGTATGAAGATGAAGTATATGAGATGCCACGTATAAACGACGAGCGTCTATAGTTGTCCGTCGCACGTCAATGGTATTTTATCTTAGATACAAAGCATTTGTTTTATTTAAAATACTTTAGAATTATTGAAAAAAAATCTGAAAATGCTTTATCTGTAAATTATATTATGCTGAAACACAATTCCTTGACTATTGACCAAAACCGGACGTTTATCTTTAAATGCCATATTAATGACAATGGAATACTATTCAAATTATGCAGGTTATTTTCATCGTTGGAATTATTTATATAATATGACGTTTCGACAATTCATTTTCTATCGTCATAGAGGTAACCATAAGGACTGTTTCTTGTCAAACTTATTTCCTTCTAAAATGTATCTGTCAAGTGTATGTTTTCAATTTTGTCTTTATAATGTGAACTTGAAGTTTGAACTTAGTATCGAAACTAATAATCATCCTGCGCGCTAGACCACAAGCTACCATTTAGGTTTTACATAATAAAGTTCAGCAGTTCGTCTACCGCCGTCATCTGATTAGCCCTGAGAATGACAGTTTCTTGTCAAACTCGTCTTATTCATTCGTCTGAATTAATAATTTGTCGCTTGCAGAAACTCAATAAACACAATCTTGTTTATCCCATCAAAAGCACAATTCAAATCCGGCCTTAACAATTGTTCATTGTTTTTTTACAGCACTACTTTAGCGAATCCATTTCATGTCTCTAATAATCGAACGATCTAAAAATAAATTATTTTCATGCCGTATCGGTGACGATGAATAAGCTTCATCCGGGTTCGTTAAATAGCGCTCCACATTCAACCGGCATATATGAAAACAAATCTTAAACTGTGAACATGTTTCAGACAGATTTCTCTAAGCGAATATACATACATGGATTCTGTGGTTTTTGCTCCGGAACGGGGCTATAATCGTCTAAACTTCGCGAACCATCTTTATAGGTTACACTACGTGTTTTATATCCGTTTCCATGACATAGAACATATAGATTTTCAATCGCAACCAACTAATAGTTCCCTTTTGATATTCATACAACAAACCTAAACTTACTTTGACAATATCAACGACATAGTAAATTTCTTAAAGATAGTATTATTTTACTACTCATATTTCTCTTGCTTGCTCCAAGAAATAAACAATCAAAAGTGTCTTCCCCTTGGTTAATTAATAGTGTCTGTTATGTGCTTGTAACACCTTCACTAAAACCATCATATTTATGATCGTACCGCGTATGCAAGTCTTAATTCCATGTTTTTTTTTGTAAGTTTTTCTTTTCATATTTAATTTTTTCTTCTTTTGTCTATCCCTTCGCTGAACGTTGGAGAAAGATCTTGACGTATACTCAGGCCTGAATTGTGCAAAAGTACAACACGGATTATTCTGCACTTAGAAGCATTATCTGTTATATTTTATTGTGATTAGTCTTCTCCCAATTAAGGAAATAATTAAGCGAAATTCTCCTGTTTGGAGAGTGCATTCCTTCATTGGGAGGAATTATTGGTTGCACGTTTTTCTTCTTTTCGTCGAGTTCATAATAGAGGAAGGAAATAAGAGAAGGTAATAAAACCAAAAAACTATGTAGTTTTGTGGTTGCTTTTTATTTTGTTCCGTTATTCGAAGAAATAATTTTCGAACGGAGGGACCTGTTCGTAAGGAAACATTAGAGGGACGTCACTGTCGAATAATCCTCCGACAGTCATACAAAAGGTCAGACCGCCCTAATTTCAAATTCAATTAATTTCAAATTATTCGTCGTTTAATATTTATCTATATGTAAATGACCATCTGGTCAGGGAAAGAGTTGTTTATTAGACGAGCCTACCAAAAAACTCTGAAACCTGTATTTATAACACTTTTACTCTTGCACGTCGAACGTGAAAAAATAGTTGCTAGACGAGAACAGCAACTATTTTTTTCCTTTATTAATTCTATATAAAACATTTCGTAATCTTTAAAGTAATAATTAAATGTAATAATGTTTCTTTTTCTTGTTTTAACCTTAGTAATTCCATCGTAATAATAGAAAACATTCAGTAAAGTTTAAAGTAATAATTAAATGCAACCTAGTTGCTTTTTTGCTTCTGTTGTAACATCAAAAGTTCCAAATTATACAGACCATAATTTTAGTAATGATCATGTCCATTCTAAACAAGTTGTAGTTTTTGAGTAAGCAACGCAATTTCTTTTTCTTTTTATTATTATTGACGGCTAATGTAACTGATTTCTGTGAACCATGTATACATATATTTATGTATAAAAAATATTTGTTGCGATGTTTATTTTATATAGAAGATTAGATTGCCTATAATCTGATTTCGTACCTAGCCATTGTAATTACACCCTTTTTTATTATCTGGTACAATACACAGTCTGTCGATGAATGCTTTTTTTTTCTTTTGTGGGTGTATTGTTATTTTCGCCTGTACCCTCTTTGTCCACCTGCAGATTAGATAATAGCTCGTTTTGGCCAAATCGTGACTCGTCTTCAATGTTAGAGGGCATTTAGGAAATCTTAATACTGTGGTGTCCACATACTATCTCTATTAGTTTGAATCTGCCCCTCTCGAGGTGGGGGGGGGGGGAATTCTTGAACACGGCCACAGGGTAGGTTTAGGAGGGACAGCAACCCTCTCTTAGGTATAATATACTCTGATTTTGTCTATTTACTTTTTGTCTTCTACACGTCGCACTTCCAATTTCTGATGTCATTGCTTGTTGAAGTGTTAGATAAATTTATAACTCGGTTCACTTGGTGATTGGAAATATTAAAAATATCTCCGAAATTTTGCTTCTACTGTTGTTAAGACTGATAAAATGATGGATCTTCAGTATTAATTAAGGTTTTCAAATTAAAAGGATTATGTGGAAGGATTCCGATTTAAACATATATGTATGATATATGTATATGAAGAAATGTTGATTTAGCATGTACTTTGAGAGATTTTAATTTTTCAAGTGTCGATTATTTGCTTTCAGCGTATTTATTGAACTTTTATTATATTAGAAATGGTGTCTGTTGAAGTTTCAAATTCAGAATTGGAACGAGTCATTTACAGTCTTTATTGTTTCGGGTATGGCACAGATAGAATTAAAATCAAAATGTTACTTCTTTATTTCTCCTGTTCTGACCCACATTTACAGTTTTTGTATTAGTCACGGTGTATTTCTATAATTTTGCAAAGAGGTTCGTATATGTAGTTCTACTTCGTAAAAATAGTAAGGCTGTAGCATTTGATGACACATCTACAACAACCCATCTACATATTACTGGTGACGTCGAAGATTATGGGGGTTTTGAAGAGGCACTTGAGTGAACATATCAACAAGTATATATTATTGTCTATTTAATCAGGGTTTAATACAGTTGTAATACAGCTTTAACTCAAACTGCTAACGATATTATTTCTGCTTTCGAGAGGATTAGTTACATTAACTCTTCTAGACATGAGTCAAGAGGTAGTATTCAACAACAAAATATTACTTTATTGATGTTTGGTATTTCTTAATTTATGCAGTGATTTTACTGCCACTATTATACCAGTTCCTTCCACTTGTAAGCTGATGATGTGACTGTTACTGCAAATAATTTTAATTGTGATTTAAGTAATTTGGAAATGTTTGAGATACTTTACAAAATCAATCTCTAAATTACTTTTAAATGCAATGTTTTGAAAGTTATGCATGTGCGGTCTTTTTTTGTTGACTAGTTAGTGTACTAGTCACATATTTTTATTATTAACAAATCAAAATTCTGATTAATTCATGTTCTAGACAAATATCATAAATACTAATGTGTCAATAAATTTGGTTTTTCATATATTTACAAGAAATTAGTAACTAACACTTCATGAATAAGGTAATGTGTATGTACATACGTTATGTGTACGTGTTGTTATGTGTTCGCCAAGGAATCTCAACTTTCATCAATTCTCTTAATATTTACTTTATACTCGACGTGTACGAACCGTCTTCTTCATTTTCTGTATGTATCCTATCTACATGTATATATACATAAAGGCAGACTCGTTTTCCCGCGAAGTGATAAGTCAAAAGTCTGTCCGTTTCTCACTCATCCCCCAGCTAACGGAAATCATCAATGTCGGGAGTTGAAACGCCAATGTTAGTCGTCGCTCGGTCCGACCGGGTTCGGCCGTTCCCAAGAAATCCGCTTCGGATGCGTAACAGCGGTCCTTTTCATCTTTCCATCGCCTATTGGATGGAGTGTTTACGTTTTGACGAAAGACGTGGCCATCAAAACGGGAGCCATTAAAAATCCCAAATTGACGGATATGTCTGTGGCGTGCTCATCTAATCAATTGACGGTTTTTATTTCTCTCGCGTCCGTAAAAAAAATTCAAGAAATAGTTCTGATATTACATTTTTTTTACAAATTCATAATATATACACTATCGTCTTTAAGTTTAATTGCATTACTTAGGACTATGAAAAGAAATAGATAAATCTTATACAGTAATTTTACTTAAAAAACCTATTATTTTAGACCTAATTACATAATTCTGGATAAATACGAATAGTATTTACAGATTATTTTAAAAGAATTGCAATTTCATGGAAATAAGGCAATTCGCCTGTCTTGAATAAACATCGTTCAATTTATGGTCTGGGTTTTATCAGTATTGTTAATTATTACCTATATATTAAGATATACATATTTGTCTTGAGATATTTAGCTTGTATTTATCTCTTTTACTTTAGTTTATTTATTTTAAAGCAAGACTTTTTCACGATTATTGTGAAGAAACCTTATTGCTATTAAATTCTGTTATTTATTGTGAAATGACAAAAAGAAAACAGTTAACTTTTGAGGAAAGATCGCGGATCATAGCTATGCAAGAAATGAAATTTTCCAAAAGAGAAATTGTGCGACGACTAAAATTTTGACAATATTGCGATGACAAACTGAAGAAAAGAATGGAAGAAACTAGTCAGCTTTGCGCTCATAGATGCAGCGGTCAGCCAAGAGCGACTGCGACGAAAGGTATATTAGAGTGTAATGTTTAAGAAATCGCTGACTTATGGCTTTAGATATCGCCGCATAATTTAATGTTTATCATCGCAAAACAATTCGTATAATAACAATTAAGTAACGTTTGGCAGAAGCTAGACAGAAAGGCCAAGTAGCTGCAAACAAACACATCTTTTCGCCCAACATAAGCGAAGAAGACTTTCTTGAGCACATTTCATAAAAATTGCACAAGTGAATAGTGGAAAGAAGTTCTATGGCCAGATGAGTCGAAGTTTGAGATTCATAGGATTAAACTCCGTCTGCCGTCGCTTTGGGAGAAAAACTGTTAAATCAGTGTATGTATAGCGAAACTAGTTAAACACAGTAGGGTTAATGTTATGGTTTGGGAGTGTTTTGGGGGGGTAGTCGCGTTGAAAAATATGTCAAAACAACAGAATGACGAATATGTGTATCTAAATATATTGCAGAAACACGGAATTTCAACAGAACTTCACATAATATTACATATTGGTTTACCAACAAGACTACAAGCCCGAACAAACTGCCAAAGCAGTAAAAAATTTTTTCAGAGTTAATCGGAAGAAGGAATTCTTCAAAGTTGATACGAATTTCTGACAGAACTATTCGATAGTTTACTGAAACACATGAGAAACGTAATATCTGCGAAAATAGGTTATACTAGTATTATTATTATTGTTGTTTTATTAATATTAAAAAAACCTTCTGTAGAAGAAAGGTTTTTCTTAATAATTTTTTGAAAATGCAGAACGACATTTTCTATAGCGGTCACTTACTTATGCACACTACTATATTTTATACCGTCTGTTTAAAAAAAACCTACACATCTTACCACAAAAAGTAATCGACACAAAGTAAAGAAGGATGTTACGAATTGCGCGGTTTTCTTTAAGAATAAATAAAATATAGATGGCGCACTGAATTTGTCTGGGTATGCGAGCATTTAAAGAGTGTGATGTGTGACATTTATAAAAATGGCTTCGTACACGGTACAACGGCGCGTTCAAATTGTTGAATTATTTTATGAAAATCAGCGTTCTGTGAAAAAAGTTTTTAGAAAATTACGTGAATTTTATGGTTTACATAATCGTCCATCTGAAAGCACTATTGGTCGAATTACGAGACCAGTTCCGTGGATGATCAAAAAAGTGAAAAATACAGTCGTAGTGGTCGTTCACAAGAAAATATTGGTTTGGTTCGTGAAAGTGTTGCTGAAGATCCTGAAATGTCCATTAAACGACGTTCACAACAACTTGGACTTAGTGTATCAACAACATGGCGTATTTTACACAAGGATTTAGCTATGAAGGCATATAAGATTCAAATAACACAGGACCTGAAGCCATTAGATCATTTAAAAGGCCGTTCATTTGTCATATTCATCAATGAACAACCAGCTGATTTTTCTCAAAAAATAATGTTTTCCGATGGGGCACATTTTGAACTTGGTGACTATGTTAATAAACAAAATTGCCGTATCTGGGGTGAGGAAAATCCACGAATTATTCATGAGAAACCTATGCATCGTAAACGAGTTACTATTTAGTGTACATTATGGTCAGGTAGTGTAATTGGACCTTACTTCTTTGAAAATGCTGCTGGTGAAGCCGTAGCTGTCAATGGTGATCGATATCGTCGGATGATAACCGAATTTTTGTGGCCTGAACTAATGAATATTGATCTAGACGATATGTGGTTTCAACAAGATGGCGGTACACCTCACTTTGCACACGAATAAATTGATTTATTGAGAGAAAAATTTCCTGGACACGTAATCTCAAGAAACGGTGATATTAATTGGCCACCAAAATCATGTGATTTGACACCGTTAGACTACTTTCTTTGGGGTTATGTGAAAAATCAGGTTCATAAAAATTATCCACAATCAATTCCTGCTTTGAAAGATGAAATTATTCGTGTCACTGGTGAGATAGAGCCTCGATTATGTCAAAATGTCATTGAAAATTTTAATAAAAGAGTGGTCGTCTGTGGAGATGCAAGAGGAGGCCCTTTGGTAGATATTATGATGTCATAGCTGATTCAATTACCAATAAAAAGTTTTTGAAAGTGAATGCAAATTTATGTTTTATTTATTATTTCAAAAAAACCACGGAATTTGAAACACCCTTTATTAATAAAAAATACTTTCCTGTATATAATTTCAACAAATATATGTATATATATATATATTTGTTGAAATTATATACAGGAAAGTATTTTTTGTGCTTGCAAGTGGAACCGAAAAAATTATACATTTTGACCATATTAAAACCAATGCAAATCAATTTGCCCGCACTGTATTTTTCTTGGCAAGGAACTTTTGCGGTATTCGAGCACAAAGTTTATATTTCAAAGGAGTATTTTCCAGTTCGCAGTACTTCTTTCGTCCGTTACAAAACTGTGAAATAATTTATTTTATCCTTTCTGCGACGTTAATATCCATCTATTAAAAAGCACTTCTTTCACTCTTTTTCTCTGTTCCACAAAATTTTCACATTCCTAATCTCGAAAACCACTAACGACGACAATAAAATATAAATATTAGCATGCTAAGTGATATTTTCATAAACATGGCCGTCCGGCCTGTACGTATAATTTTCGTGGAACTATCGCAGAGTCGAGAGCAAAGTGGGTTTTGAAATAACAGTAATAATAAGAAGCGGTAATAATACATTTTTTGGGCAATTTAATGGCAAGCCATAAATAAAGAAGTGAACAGACGCGGGCGTCTGAAATATTAACAATCCAGAGAAAGCTCCGCTTCACCTACCTTATACGACTGTAAATGTAAATTGGGTGTGTGGATATTGTATGGAAAAATTTAATGTCTATGAATATTTATGATTTATCTGTAATTTATAGGCTAAAAATTTCCTTATTTTATAATAATTTATTATACAGGGTACGTTGTAATTAATATATAATAGAAATCCATTTTTAAAACTGAGTCCATTAAATATTAGATTTACTAAAGTGTATGTACGAGGGTCATTCTTTAAGTAAAAATAGAAGTCATTCTTTTAATAAAATTAAATCATTTAAATATGTTTTTTTTAGAGCTGCAGAGTTGTTTTTTTTTGCAATATTAATATTGAGTCAGGACACCAAGTGCAAGATGCGATTTCAATTATGGAAAAATATGGGAAAGTTCATCAAATCAAAAAATAAGGATATTCTATCAGAATTAATTTACAATCGATCAATTTCTTTCTTGCCTTTATTGTAATACAAGATTTTACATTTCCCAAAATGAGCTTGATTTTGTTCGTGGGCTATCTACCGTTACTAATCTTATTACCATTACAGATCGCATAAGCAAATAGTTGAACACTAGAAGTCAAGTCGATGTTATTTACAGAGATGTTAGTAACTCGCTTGATACTATTGATTTTGTAATATTACTTAAAAAATTGTTGGCACTTGTAATTAGTCCATTACTGCTACAACTATTACATGCTTACTTAATAACTGAAGATTGATATATAACCCCTTGCCACATTAATTTTCGTATTCTGTATACGTATTTCGACAACTAAGTTGTCATCATCAGCTGATAATTAAACAGTGTCGCACCTGGACAACTACGGTAAAAATACCCGTACGAAAACAAATTCTGCACGCGATCCGTACCGCTGAAAGCCAAAACGTACAAATTACCATCCTTACTTAAGTCACAGACATAACTATGTTTTTCAAAACGGTTACAAATCTTTTGAGTTCCTTCCTGAGTCGATAGTACCGCATGTTCATACTTCTCATAAATGGTTTACTAACTTTTATTGTAGATAGTGCTTGCATACGCAGATTTACTCCTCCATTTGAAATTAGAATGACACAAACGACACATCGAGACTTGTTGCGGTTGTGGAGCGTGTTCGGTTGTGGATGGAGACCGAATTATTTGTGGGGAGGATCAGTAAATCGTCCGCAAAGAATTAGCTACGTGAGATAAACCGTTAGATAAATGTTAGATAAACCAAACTTATGATATTTCGTACACCTCAAACCAAAATTTAAATAAATATAGACATCAAAGCTAAATCATTTGAAGAGTATAACAGCTTCAACCAGATTTTTAGGAAAGAGCACTGCTAAGACATCGCAAAGAAATTATATAAAATATAATAACAAATAAGAAAATTTAAAACTACAATAAGTGAACAATATTTAACTTGATTTTATTATGGTTCATTCGCGTCTTTTGTATGGAATACTTTTCTAGGGGTTGTTGAGAGTTTTTAAGACTTATTCGGCACACTATCCATACAGAACTTTTTCTTGGAAAATATAAAATATTTCCGGCACCGAGCATTTTCATCTTGGAAGTTCGTAGTAGTATTTACGATAATAAAATTATATTCTTAAAATTTATGCCACCATCATTATGATACTAAAGGTAAGGATCTCTTCAGGCGGTTTTGAAAATAGATTATGCATTACGCGAAAGAGCCCAGTGTCTCTTCGAATATTTCTTTAAAATACAGAAGAAATAAAAACTCAGTCAATTAGAATTTCAAAGGAAAATTGTCTAAGGTTTTGCTGAACTGTTGCGTATACTCGATTAGCGAATTCAAAAATAAGTTTTAATTTTTTTTATATATTCAAATTTTGACTTGTTTGTAATATTTTTATTTTACTAGTATTTTTACCGACGTGTTAACGTACAGTTAGTATGGTACCAAAACTAATAAACTATCTATCTATATCTACAACTTTTATTCTTTTGAGTTTGGGTTTTTCCGTCAGTAGGGGACAATAAAACACTTAGTTTATATTAACGACGTTTCGGGAGGTTTTCCCCCGTTTTCAAGTTATTTAATTGTTTTCTTTCTTCTCTTCAATATACGATTTTTTATATATATCTTTTTATGTGACGCATTTTTTTAAATGGCTTTTAAAATATATTATTTTTTTGTCTGTTGAATAGTGTAAATTTACAGACGCATCTAAAAGTTCTATTTCTCGTAGTCGTAGTTTGCAAATTAGAATATGCATCCCAGGCATGGTCACCACATTATAACTTATAAGTGATGGTTCAGAACATCTAGGGTAGATTCCCTAATTACTTCTTCTTTAAAATTGATGGAACTTGTCCAGTCACAAACTATGACTATGAATCACTTCTAGAGATGCATGGACTGCGAACTTTGAATTCTAGGAAAGAAGTATATGGTGCCAGCTTTATCCGGAAACTTGTTCACGGTGTAATTACTTTCCAACATTAATTTTCTACTCCCTAAAATCACCTCTCGTTCTTCTAATATCTTTAATTTATATTGTTTTATATTACTGTCATATGTACAATCATGTAAGCATTAAATGTAATTTATATATGTATTTGTTCTATTAATGGGTAAGTATTGGACAATTATTGTTAAAAAAAAAATTTTTCTCCTTCCGTAGAAATACAACGACGAACACGGTAAATATTCGACCGAGCCTCATTGTAGATGATCGTCTTAGAATGGTAAAAAGCGGAATGTTATTTGGACATTTAACTTTTTCAAAGAAGTTTTTTATTTCTTTTACTTACTAAACACTATATTGAAAACATCATCCCATCTCCTGTTACAATCGTTTTCAAAGAATACTGTAGAATTTTTTGGTCATATCTTTGTAATGCCTAATTCAGTAGAGATTTGGTCGTCCATTAATCGATGTAAACCAAACTTTGTTTTCTTAAGTATTCCAAATTTTATTTCCATAAATCTCGTAAGATTTTTTTGGAAATTTTCACAAAATTACACACTTCTTGGCCAGTATGAGTGGAATAAATGATTCGCACATACATAAGTCATCAATGATATAACATTAGATCCTGATTTTACTCTGCACGAGTCTGCCCACACACACACACACACAGGTGAAAACGAGGTAAAAGTTAAGTTCAAAATAATGATACATACGCGTACTTTTGAATAAAATGAAACTGAAGAATCCAACACCTGCTTATTTCTATTCTATGGTAAAAATAGAGTGAAACAAATTAAAATAAGGACCTAATAATAAAACCAGTACTAGATCTGAAAATACTATTGTTTATTAGACTTTAAAAAGCGTAGTTAACATTTTTGGAAATGACACTCAGCCCTTTTCAAACATGGGAGTTTTCGTTCACGGACCAAGTACTAGCCACTTTTTAATAGCGTCGTCTCCTTCTAATGTAAAATGTGGACGCCATGTTTCTAATTGTTTTTCGTTATCAAAATATAAAACGTTTAAGTCTATCTCATCCATGATCAGTATGGGTGGAATGAATGAAATTCGCGTACAAGTGATACTGATGATACCGTTAGATTCTGACTTTGTTCTGCAGGAGTCTACCCACGCACACTCAACTAATCAAAACGAAGTAAAAGTTGAATTTCCAAGTAATGATATGTGTCCATACTTTTGAAAAAGATGAAAGCGAAGAATCTAACATATCTACTTATTTATGTTCTATGGTAAAAATAGAGTGCAATGGTCAAAATGAGGACCTAATAATAAATTTAGAACTAGAGCTGAAATCGTCGTTCTTTATTTGCTTGGTTCAAAAAAGTAGTTAAACTTTTTGAAGATTCCGCCGAATCCTTTTCAAATATGAAAATTTATGTTCACGAACCAAATATTAAAAATAAATTACCATTAAATCATCGCCTTGCTAGAAATACCTGTTATGACTTTACTAAGGAGGAAACGCTTCAATCTCATATCCAGAAAAGGAGAAATGTTTTATTATTAATATTATCGCTGCATCATATGCGAAAGGAAGATTAAATATCAAAGATCAAAACGAAAGCGATGTCATCCATCTCTGACCAACAGAGAAATCATAAAATATTTTAAGCCTGTATGCTGTAATCGCTTATTGAATATTTGCAAAAAGCATTTATAATGCACAAAAGAACTTCTAAATTTGATATGTACCTAAGTACTTCTCCGGCTTTTTATTTTAAAGCCTGTGTGTTATTTTCTATTTTTATTTACCATTCAAATTCAAGTTAAGAATAAAAACCTTTTATGATCTGCCTTTGATTATATAATATGATATTTTCGTATTGAGTCATACATATGAAATCTCTAGACTTTATTCCATATAATACTATTCTAGCAATATTTTTAATAAAAAAATACCCAAAGAACCAATTTGACCTACGGTCAGTTAAAACATATATATTTATATATATATATATATATATATATATATATATATATATATATATATATATATGTCATGTGAAAATAACAATGGTCTTGAATTTGCTAATATCAATTTATACGTTATATAAAAGAAATTCAAGTTTATTGAACTCTTTATGCCAACATGTTACATAACTATAACGATAAATAAATAGGTTTCTTAATACCAAAGAGAAAATAAAACTGTTTATATTCTAGGACAAACAAAATAATTGTGCATTAAAATAGCAGTCATGTCAAAATGCTAGCCAAATGTCATTCTTACTTAGTTAATAAGATTGAAACACTTAATATTTTGTTGCTTGACTTTTATTTTTAATCACCTCTTGACACCTATGAGGCAACGAGTTCACCAGTTGCTTACATGTCTCTGCTGAAATTGATTACCGTTAAGCTTGACATATTCTCCACAGATTGTCAATATTTTGCGACTTAGCAGCAGATACAGTCTTTTTTCACTCCATCCATAAATTTTCAATGGGATTTAAGTCTGGCGATTGTGCCGGCCAACCCAAAACACGGACATTATTGCTATCTGGTTCTGGGTTTCCGGGCTGGAACCGCGTCACTAATATATCTGCCGACGTTTCGTACCCATTTGTATGGGACATCTTCAGGGCTGAACAACTGCACTGAAACTGTTTCAGTGCAGTAGTTCGGCAGATATATTAGTGACGCGGTTCCAGCCCGGAAACCCAGAACCAGACAGCATGGACCACGACCGCGGAAGTCTACGTACCAAACGGACATTATTATCTCGAAACCATGTTGTCGCTTTACGAGAAATATGCTTCGATCGTTATCCGCATATACGACCATCTTAGTGGTATTTCTTCCTCTGCATATGGTAGAAGCACAGTTTGTAATATGTTCACATAGAAATTAGCATTCATTTTGCCTTCTATCTTGTGTGAAAGGCATACGCCATACCACGAAAAACACTCACACAGCATGATGCTTGAGCCTCTGAATCTTTTTGGTATATTGGAGTAAAAACGCTGTCAATGGTGGTCTTCGTAAGAGTTGTTGGTATGCACCGAAATTAAATAAAACTATTTTCGATTCATCGAACCACGGTACATTACGCCACTTTTTGCGTCTCATTGTACATACGTGTTCATGAACAAATGACATTCTACTTTGTATTTACCTTTTATTTAATAATGGTACCTTCCTAGGCCTTTTGCACGCAACTTTCCTTGACTCAATCTTCGTCAATTGTTGAGGTGCTTATGCAAAGGTGTAACTAACTTTTAATAGCAATTGAACTTATGAACGGTGTCTTCTTTGCACAAGTTATAATGTTTCTGTCTTCTCTAGGGCTAGTTTTCATTTTTCCACCACCATTTTTTTTCACTTCTCTCCAGTTCTTATCGTTTGCAATCATTTTCGCAGAACATGAGAGCGTGTTTTGATCGAGTATATAGAGCATAATTGCTCTTTTTTCCGACGAACAATGTTTTGCTCGGCCCATATTACAACAGAAATGGATGATTAAAAAATTGTTGTCTTTTTCTGCAACTGACAGAAATTTATACGCCTGCGTTTAGTGCCGCCACTTATGGTACAAATATTTTAATTCATAGGCAAATAACCGCGCATGACTAGAAAACTCAGTAATCCCCCCCTCATATTAGGAACTTGGGTACTTTACTAGTTTACTAGTAACCGTATGTATTGAGAGATTTTAAATAAATTCAATATAACTGCATCATAATTGTCTGTTGTAAATGTTATTTATAAGTATACTTTAGGACTGTATATATATATATATATATATGTGTGTGTGTGTGTGTGTGTGTGTATTATATGTATATGTATATATGTATATATATATATATATATATATATATATATATACATAAAATACTATGTTCAGCAATTAAGAGTTAAAAAAAATATAGCAATATTTTATTCAACATGGACACAGGCATTTTGCTGGTGTATTTCATAAAGGCGTCTTCATTTTCATATACGCAATTTATCGATCGTCGTATTTTCATCGGCTACACACAACCGACGAAAATATACAATGATGACCTTGACCCTAGACGACGCACTGTCGCTTGATTGACGCTCGCCCGCCTTTGTTGTGTGCATCGGGAAAAATCGATTGGACGTTACGTAATTCTTGTGTTATTGGCCGTCATCCCATTAAGGAAGATACACCCCGAACTCTTATGAAAGATTATGAATGCGGGTCGTAACGATTTACTGAATAATGTATGTCAGTGTATTAAGTACGAATATATCTAGAAAACAAAGTTCAAGCGTGGATATAAAGCAGGGAAAATAAATCTAGTGAATAACACTTCAATTTTTTTTGCAAAAATTAAAACTTTTGAACGTAATATAAAATTAAAAACGACAGAATATCGCAGTTAACGAAGATTCCATTAGTTGTAAAATTGTTTAATGCTCTCGTTAGAGCTCACGACTTTGTTCTAGTTCCTTTGAAAACCTATCCATGCAGAAGCTTCCTTTATTTGTCTTAGCATTTTATTAAGTTCTTTTATGTCATTATTTATTACGACTATGTCGTCTACGAACTTTACCTGCCAGTTTCTTGAATAATTTTGGTGAAATTATATTTCCTCCCGCATACCCTTTACTGATATTTACTTTATTGATTACTGATACTGATAATTACTAGAGAGGTCACAGTTGTCGGCACACCATGTTCGTAATAAGTAAAGCGAGCATATTTAGACACCATGCATGAGCGGCGAGTGAAGCTGGTACCCCATGACTCCGGCTACTCGAAGCTGTCACCGACGTATATTGGGGGTGTTGTAGAATGTAGTAAGTTTAGTTGCGTACAAGTTTTTATTGCGTTGATACGATCAATGTTTAATATTGCGTTGTAGCGCAAAACGGTATAATAACAGGTTGTTGTGCGTGGACAGTGTAAATAAATTTATCGGACAATTACCAGACCTAAAATGCGATGGTGCTAAAGTAATTTGTTTAGTACATATGTTATACATCGTTCCTCTGTTGGAAGAAGAGAGGCTGCTTTAGACGCATAAACACACGAAAACACAAACATACAAAATATTATTCGACATTACACAATAAGTGTGTGTTATATATAATTTATATGCTGACGGCTTGTATAATAGTGTAGAACTGTTCCGTCAGTTTTGGAGTATATGCAATGCACAATACGTATTGCAAAGCGCTCGAACGTTAGAAACCATTTACCTTCTGTGCGTGAAATAATTGAGATCAGTACCAAATCTGCTCTAAAAAATAAAAAACAACTGTGGTTAAGCTGCGATGAGACACATTGTAAAAAAATTCTATTCAATATCATTGTACCCAAAAGAATCGAAAGCCATTATAGAAAGCCAGGTCAAATGTAATAGTGCTGGTGTTCGCATGGATTTAGAAGCTGTTCATACGAATTGTATTGTACTAGCAAATGCGATAAAAACCTTGCAAAATACTTCATCAGCCAATAAAAGTAGTGGATGAAGTGGAAACAGTACTTTAAAGGACGAAATAAGTGTTCGTGTCTCAGAAAAGTTTCCTAGTGTATTACGATTTAGATTTTATATAATTAGATCTTGCCAGAACATTTTAACTACGTAAATATTACATCAGTCAACACCGAACGATTCTCTCTATACAACAAAATTTTTACAACGCGACGAACATCATTTAACGAGAAGACTGTGGAGGCTGCGCAATGTTGCAAATGTTTAGTCGAACAAATTCAGATTGTTAACAAGAATAATAACATAAAATATGTTGCTTATTACTGTCTATTTATTCTGTATTCCATGCTCTTTTGATATCGCAAAGCCCGATATACGCCAGTGATGGCCTAGACCATAGGTTCCCAAACTCTTTAAAACAATGGCGCCCTTAACGTTCAGAATATTTCTGGCGGCGCCATTCATATGAAGCAAAACTGGAGACCTGATAATTTTAAGACTAAAATCTTAAATTTAAACAAAGTCTATGCTATGATCTTAAAATTTAACTTTTAGATTTTAATAAGACTTTAATTTTGTTTAAAAACTTTGTAAATAGTTGTTGGTAAATTTGTTTTTTTTAATACTTGTAATAAGGAGGAGAATGAAAACGTAAATAAATCGAAAAATAAAGAAAATCACGTTTATTTTGAGAATGAATAGTATTTATTTTGAGCAAATCATTGTTGATTATATTTACAATCAAGTACAAAGAAAGCTGTTTAATACTTGGGTACCCCTACTCTTAACGATAATACGCATCCCGTAAGACGTCGTACAGTACGCACACAACAAGCTATTGATGGTGTGTTTGCATCATCATAAACACTACGATGATGATCCAAATGAGTCAATTCGTCATCCATAAACTCTTTCGTGCCACAATTGCGAGGCATTAATGTTGCAGATATGTGATTTCAGCAGGACGGCGCCACATACCACAAAGCGCGCGATACAATTAATTTACTGAAAGAGCAAATCATTGTTGATTATATTTAAAATCAAGCGCAAAGAAAGCTGTTTAATAAATTCATTTTTATAAAATTATATTTTTCAATTTTTTTTTTGTTTTGGCGAGGCTGTAGCGACACCCCCGGGCGCCACGACGCATACTTTGGAAACCCCTGGCCTAGACTATCGAAGTCGTCAGAACCAGCTTCACTCGCCGCCCACGTATGGTGTCTAAATATCCAGACATCAGTAATAAGTGTGTACCGAAAATTTATAGTGACTCATACAAGGCCGATCGCTCTACTCGACTATTTGTTATATGTTTGTGGGTATATATGTACTTATTACAATGGATCCGATCCTGTCACGTCAACGAAAATTGATCGCTCTAGTAATTACTGAGTCTGACAAAAGAGGGGAGTACGAAAAAGTATTGTTTCCACTTGGCAATCCAAAACATAGCAGTCAAAATTTACGTTCATTTTGATCGTAAGGACATATGTTGTTTGAATAAAAATGAATTATCTTTAGCTTGTTTTCAAACATGGAACAAGTGGAGTACCGGTCAGTGATTATGATGATGAACTTAAAATTCAAAACGCATTTAGGCCACTCATCAGATATGCTATTAATACTTATTAAATATTGCAATTTTTAAAAGAAGGACATCTAGATGAGTCGGGTACGCAGTAAGAAAAAACAGAAGTGAATTAGCAGAAGAGCACTGAAATGGAATTCGCAAGCTAGAAGAAATGTAAGGCAAGAAGAAGAAGTTTGAGACGAATTGTGAAGGTCGAAACCAAAAAATCATGAACTCAGTAAAGCCATCTAGCAAAATGCAGACGCGCATGGAAAAAATACATCACGTAAGGGAATAATGGGATAATAGATACATACAAAACCCTTTTAAGTACTGATTTGATTCTTATTGAATAAATAATTAGACTTAACATTAGACGAATGCAGCCATCATGGGAAGGCTAACCTACGGCCATTAACTTCACAATAACTACCACAAATAAAATTGTCAGAACACGAAGGCAATCATGATAAGTGAATCTAGATTTCCTTAAATTATGTCTTTGATGGCTGAACCGTGTTCGGAAAAATTATGTACTAATTGTATTAGAATATGTTAACCTATTTATTTAAGTTATCCAGGAATCTACTGCTACTGCGAAAGAAAATTTTTTTTGGTCAAATTCAAATGATGCATTCTACTGGTGAATGCAAATTACGTTGTAGACTATGGCCAAATAAATAATCAAAAAGGTTAAAAATATGTACACTATATCGACGTCCACAAAAACACTGTTTGTATGGACATCGAGTAGTGTTTCGAGTTTTCTTTTTCTATGTAGCTTTACTATGAACCTATGTTTTAACATTGTTTATTCTTTCTACTGAAGATGATAGCTTGGTTGTCGAAATATGTACCTTGGGTACAAATATTAATATAGTAAGGGTTTTTCTTAATTTTTTCATTTTGAACATTGTAATTAAACTAAGACTGGGAATTAAATCAACTGCTTTATCTTAATAGTTTTTCATTTTTATCCTTTCTTTTTAAATTGTGTTCTAATCCCATTTAGGTTTATTTTTAAACGTTTCTAGATAATTCTTTTGGTTTCTGAATCCCATGGTTTAATATTCACGAGTATACTATATGAAAAAAACAGTATAGAAAAACTTGGGAGCAAAGACCCAGAAATGTCAAAGTTCAAATCAGACTATTGTATTATAAAACAACCTTATTTGATTATTTTCCTTTCATCTTTCTTGACACGTAATAAAATATTATGAGAAAAATGCGCTATTTATACAAAATGGTAACTATAAAAACAACGTTTTCTCTTGGTGTAAAGTCTTAGTAAATCTTATTTTTGTGACATCTAAGGTTCCCCATTGTACCCATTTTAAAGGAGTATATTAAATTTGTATTGCCTTGGCTCACGAGACAAGATATTTTTAGTACGGGACTGCTGGGAACGTATATTAAATTGCGTCGTTTACAAATTGTCTTTGAAAAAGTAAATGCCGACTTATCATCATTATATCGTTGTTGCATTACTTATAATCAGTGTGTCCTACATAGAACACGAATTATTACTACCAGCGTAATAATTTTATTATCTTTATATACATAGTGAGTATTACCAACATAATATGCGCGTTCATACTTGACAGCTTTTAAAGTTAAACTTCTATTCTGTTATTCTATAATTCTTATAAGCTAGATGTTGTTACGAATTAACTAGATGCATTGTTAAAAAGAACTACAAACCTTTAGATAACTCAGGTCTAAAACAATTAATCGCGCTGGGCATATACAATACTAATGTTCGTAAAGTTTTACAAGATCGTCATTGTCACCTGAACAGGTTGAAAATTATTCAAAAGTCAACTAAGGATGACAACAACATTTATTGAAAACAGTGAAACTTAATGCATAAGTTATTGATATCAGAAGTCCGTTTTTATTCCGCTGATTTTGTATATAAATAGAATTTTCAATTTTGAGTTCAAGTCAGGTCATTTCTTGTTTCAGGAACACCATTTAAGCTCACTTTCTTAATCTGAGTGCAGAGTAACTGTGAAACTGAAAATAGTGCACAATAATTGCAACGTATGCAAAACATTTTGAAGCAGTGTTTTATGTGAACACCATGAATGTTCTAAAATGATAATTGCAGCAGCAATTAGATACTTGTACAAATCGGAAAATTAGTTAGATAATGGGTAAGACGTTATCAACAAACTCAAAGTGTAGATGATCTTCCAGGACGCTGGAAGAGTCGCACTATAACAACGCGGCAAGAAAAAGTTATTCATTATTAAATAACAATAAACATCGACAGCTGCGCGTGAGCTGTGCACAAGCAGGTTCCATTACAGATGAATCAACTTTGTGGAGTAAATCACGTGGAAGAAAAAGATTAAACAGAGCACTTGTAAAACAAATGCACTATGATAGTTCATGTCTGAAGTTGCTTTAACACGAGGTTTCAGACCTTTGATTTTCTAAGATCAAAAAAATGTGATTTAAAGATAACAGCAGTAGATGGGATATTACATTACAAGAAGAAAACAATAACTTCAAAGCAAACTGTGTAAGGAGTAGAAGGTTGCAACGGGGTCATAGAAACAGAAACTTCGTGGGGAACGGGTATATAAAATTTTCCAATTATATCGCAATATAAAAATGAGGCGCTAATTACCTACGAATTATGGGGAAAATTTAGTCACAAATACAGGACATCGTTATGAGGTGATTGTTAAAATAATGGAGACTGAGCGATATATTTAATGTAAACGTATTAGCATTATGATGTACTTTGTAATAAAATCTATTTTTTATGTGTCCCTCAGAAATCTAGCAAATATTGTTACTTATTCTACTTAATTTTTTTCTGACAAACTACCAGAAAGTTGTGTAGATGTAAAAATTTTTCATAATCTAAGATACCACTGCATTTTCACGAAGATACTTCTGAATAAGAACTGCTCGATAAGTAGGAGTACACATAGTCTTTTTCTATCGTTTTTCTTGCAATGGTGGAAGGAACTTTACCATAACAACTTGCCCTACATATGTAATTATGGTCTCAGGCCCACTGGTTTATGATCGGAATTGCTTATCTTCGTTGTCAAACAACGAATTGAATTGCTGCGCCCAAGATCGTAATTTTTTTACATCCATAACACGTTAGGCGCATATTTCACTCAATTGATGACGAATATCATTGGGAATCACGCAAATCGAATCCTAAGTAAGAAAACTTTGGGAAAACTAATGAAGAAGAGTGAGTTCGAGATATTGAGAAGGAGATGGAGAAATATGAAATACCAGTATTTTTTCACGTAACGCGTTGTATATTTGGTGACATATTAAAAGAGTAGTCATTCCTAAAAGTAAAAACGATCATCTATAGCCTCAAAACGATCTTCCATTAGACATCAGAACGTTCTGACACATGTAGCCAGAATGTCAGTACAAAACCTGGAGGAGAGTCAATGGAATACAATGCCGCACTCATAACTTCGATTCTAACCATTTCAGATGAAGATGTGAGGGAAAGATCATTGAAACGTTGAACAGCTGAAAGTTTCATTTGACATTTTTCAATGAACTTCATAATTCCTCGTTCATACATGGCCCATCTTTGTTAGCCAAAAACCTAATAAGGTGGTCCTCCTTTGAGTTGAAAGTTACGCTGCACAAGGAGTTTTTGATGAGAACGAAACATATGGAGTCTGAAACCGTAAACTTCAGCGACTAAAATGGATATACATACGTCCTACCCAAAATCCAATAATTTTTGACGTGCGATCAAATTTGTGCATTAGTATTACATTGTCGCGGTCTAATACCATAAAGCAGACTACCTGCTTTCGATTAACGTTTTTCTCACGCTTTAGGGGAATATTGCAGATGTTTATTCACGCCGACGCCATCAAGTAAATTTCTCTAACTTTTTGATGTTACGTATGGTTGAATGATGGCTGTTGAACATTTTTGCAATCTCTCATTTCGTGTGTCGTGAGTTAGACTTGAGCAATACCTTTATTTTATTGTTATCACTCTCCTTGGGCCTGTATGACCAAGGAACATCGTCAGAAATAAAAATCATCAGCACAGAATTTCATGAATCATCGGAAACATTGACGTTCGTGTAGAGCACTGTCATCAACTTTACGCAACTTTTCACTAGCTTGACGCGCGTAATTCCCATTGCGGAAACAAAAGGAGTAAAATGCGACGAAAAGTAAACAACCAAATCGATCAATTTATTTTCAAAATGATTTTAAAACTGGCAGTTGTGATATGTAATAGCACAAAGGTATATGCGAATGACTCTAGCGCTTGTAAAAATAAATTAGCGCCATCTGTTGCAAAAGTGCGTCATGTTTTTTAATTTGTTTACATTGAATGTTTACTTATTATATATGCAACGCTTTAATATTGTGTTTGGTACATGTACTGTGTATTAAATTAGTATATCGAGAATAAATAGTATTGTATCATCAGAGAAAATGAATAGGAAGAATAAAAAGTTTATACACATCACAAATAAACGTATATTAGCTAAAATAAACTTTCACTTATTGCCTTCAATTGGAAATATAATTTCGATTATTTTTGGTAGTCTGTCATTTCTTTAATTATTCTTTACTCATCCTACCACATGCTCTTCTATTTTTTTGTCCTAATTAAACATAACAACCTCTTTTCAAATCATCTTAGGAGTTATCTGGTCGCGTTTTTTTTTAATATACGAGGTGTGGCTATTAAATAACGAGACTGAGGTACAGAAGAAGTGCGCATGTGCCAAATGCCAACGACTGACAGCTAATTATCGTGAAGTCTTCTCTTTCAAATGCAGTGCCTCTCGCCTCTGTAAGCAAATCAGTATAGCCGTAGCCTTCATTCGCCTTAGAGTTATTTTTTTGTTTCGCCGGAAAGATGTTAAGTGCAACGAATTGTTGTGAAATTTCACATGAAACTTGGAAAAACCGCTACTGAAACTTATAATTTATTGATAGAAATGTATGGCAATAAATGTTTATCGTGTGCAAGTGTTTTTGAGTGGTTTAAGCGTTTTCAAGGTGGCCGAGAAGACGTTGAAGATGATTCATGCCCGGGTCGCCGTTCCACGTCAAAGACGGATGACAATTTCGAAAAAATCGGTAATCTGGTTCGATCTGACCGTCGGTTAAGTATTCGTGTGATTGCTAAAACTGTAGGAATTGATAAAGAATCCGTACGGCAAATTTTTCATAACAATTTTAACATGCAAAAAGTGTGTGCCAAAATGGTGCCTAAAATTCTCACATTTGAACAACAAGAAACTCACAAAAATGTTTGTACTGGCACTTTCAATGTCATTGAAAACGACCCAACCTTATTGGAAAGGATAATAACATGTGACGAATCGTGGTTTTTTACTTATGATGATTGTTTTTTTCGATATTCATGAGATTGTGTACCTCCACTGGGTTCCTGAAGGTCAAACTATTAATCAACATTACTACCTTCACGTTCCTGCTCAACTCCGTGAAAGAATAAGGAAAGAACGACCCGAATTGTGGAAGGACAAGTCATGGGTTCTCCACCATGAAAATGCACCGGCTCACTCCGCATTGTCAGTCAAGAGGTTTCTAGCCAAGTACAGCATCCCAGTGTTAGACCATCCAGCTTATTCGCTGGATCTTGCGCCGTGCGACTTCTGTGTTTCCTAAGGTGAAATCTGAATTAAAGGGAACAAAATTTGAGTCCGTTGAAGCTGTGAAAGCGTCCTGAAGGAGCTTACCGAAAAAGACTTCCAGCACTGTTTCGAACAATGGAAGATTGGCATGGAGCGTTGTAGGGATAGAGGAGGGATGTATATTGAAGGTGATAATAAGTAAATATGTATGAAATCAAAATAAAATGTTTTACAGCGTCAGTCTCGTTATTTAATAGCAACACCTCGTATATTTTGACTAAAATTATCACTACTACGTTTTTTTAAATAGCATCTCTTGAAGTTTTATGTATATCTCGCGGCAATATTATTTATTTTTCCTTTAGCCTTTGTCTCTAGATTTCTATCACATGTGAAATGCGTTAGAAGCTATCAAATTTCTTTACTCATTAAAATTTTAATGTCAATTAAATTATTAACCCAATACATAAGTATATATGTATCCTGTTAACTTTCCGACTACGTTAATAATAAATCATTCGATATTAATTTTCAGGTATATGTAACCTATACTTTTTCAGATTGCTATCGACTATAAATTGTATGTATACATATGTCTATACAATGTACAGGTAAATGTACATAGGTACATGTGCATAATAATCTTCCGGTCTGAACCCGTTATTTAGATGTTTTTATAGTCGATAAGTGGTAATCTACATATTGATGTTTGCACAATTAGCAGAAAATTTCACCTTTCGCGCCCCTCCGCTAGTATTTATCATTAAATGCGTGGCCGTTCTTGGAAAATTATTCGACATATAATTATTGGAAGAGTTGTCGTTGAAACGTCGCCGTATCCTGATCATAATAATTATAATACGTGATGTTAGTATGGCCAAAAAATATCGTACTGAAATAACAAAAAAATGTTGTTTATGAATTTTACATATAAGTGTTTATTCAATATCTATACGTAAAGAAAAACAGAACACAAAGCTCAAATAGCAGTGGCAAACAATTAACATAGACCACCATAAATAAAAACGCAGTTGAACAATAAGTAAAAGAACTAAAAAAATCTGATAAGAGCGGAAAAGAATTGTAACTTTAACGAATACCTATACAACTAAAAGCAACTAATTACACTCTATGGAAAGTTACTCGAAAATTAAAAGTATCTCAAAACTATGTACATCTTTGAAAAGAATAGGGACGATAATCAAAAAAAAACAAAAAGGAAAGGTTGAAGCATTAGTAAACAATTTAAGAAAAGTATTTACTCCCAATAATATTGGGTTGGCAACTAAGTACTTTCGGTTTTTACTGATAGAGAGCGTTGCTTTATTTTTTGTATAACGTATGTTGGTGCTGTACTTTACCGTTTGTCGCGTGATACTAGTCACATTGACGTAACTTCAGAAGCAACAAGTACGCGATTTTTATTAAAGCTATTAGTTGTGGGTTAATTTTAAATGGAGTGCAGAAACGAACATTTTCGACATATTTTACTATCTTATTTCCGTAAAGGAAAGAAAGCTGCTGCGACTCACAAAAAGATATGTGAAGTTTATGGTGCTAATTGCTTAACAGAGCGCACGTGTCGGAATTGGTATAAAAAATTCCGTTCTGGAGATTTTTCCCTCAAAGATGAGCAACGTTCTGGTCGGCCTACTGAAGTTGATGATGACCAAATCAAAGTCATAATTGAAGAGGATCGTCATATAACTGTTCGAGAGGTTGCGGAGAGGCTACATGTATCGCACACAACAATTGAAAAACATTTAAAATGTCTTGGGCTTGTTAAGAAGCTTGATACTTGGGTACCTCACGAATTGAAAGAAATTCATTTAACACAAAGAATCAACTTTTGCGATATGCACCTTAGACGAAATGAAACCGACCCTTTCTTAAAAAGAATCAACACTGTTGATGAAAAATGGGTCCTGTACAGTAACATAGTTCGAAAACGATCATGGAGCAAACACGATAAACCAGCTCAAACCACATCGAAAGCTGAATTGCATCCAAAAAAGATCATGCTGTCAGTTTGGTGGGATTACAAAGGTGTTGTGTTTTTTGAGCTTCTTCCAAGGAACCAAACGATCAATTCTGATGTTTACTGTCAACAATTAATAAAACTGAATGAAAAAATCAAAGAAAAACGGCCAGAATTGTCAAATCGGAAAGGTGTAGTTTTCCACCAAGATAATGCAAGGCCTCACACATCTTTGGCAACTCGTGGGAAACTATTGGAGCTTGGCTGGGAAGTGATGCCACATCCCCCATACAGCCCTGATCTAGCACCATCTGATTACCATTTATTTCGAAGTTTGCAGAATTCTTTGAATGGTAAAACTTTCACAAATGACGATGACCTTCACTCGCACCTGGTTCAGTTTTTTGCTGATAAGGAACAGAAATTTTATGAGCGCGGAATCATGCAGCTGAAAGAAAGATGACAAAAGGTCATTGAGCAAAATGGAAAATATATAATTGATTAAAAACTATTCTTTGTTAAAAAAAAAAAGTGTTTTATTTTATACTACAAAACCGAAAGTACTTAGTTGCCAACCCAATACAACAGAACACACAGCAGAAGAAAATAAAATAAATCAAACTCTCGAAGATACATATCAACTTGAACTACCAACAAACCGCTTTACAGAAAATTAAGTAAAGGAAGTGAGCACAGCTTAATCATTTCGAGAAATCTGGCACAGTAGCAACGTGCAGTGCACAAAACTGCAAACTTTTATTTGATCCTTCCTAATGCCAAATATTCGAATAGTTTTTTAAGTAAAAGTTTCTTTGGTTTTGTGATATTGCTGTTTAATATTTTCTAGTTTATGTAATAAAACGTTTTTTTTTCCTTGGAGGCTATTCGACCGTAACATTCCCCAAAGCAACGCATCCTTAATTCGGCTTTTCGTATATTCGTTCAATACTAGCTACAGCACCCAATTCACTACTCCTGTCCCTACACGAATCTGTACAGATTTAGGACATATCAGCTTCTGTATGTTATTGGATCTACTTTAGATTACCTATAAATTACTTTTCTGTTGTAATCAAATGCCCCATAATCTTGAGATGATTGACCACTTCTGGAGCTTTGTTGCATAATCTGCAATTAAGGTCTTCATTATATCTGCCAATTTTATTCAAGAATTGTCTTATACTCTAGCCGATGACCTGTGAAATATCCAGTTATTATTCTAAGCTGGCTTCTTTTCAAAAACAAACCAATTCCTCCAACACGTTACGTGTTAAGCTTTAGTCCATCTACGAGTTTGTCCCTCGATAGTTCGCTTAGACCCTCCCAGTATAGATTTTCGCCCATGTAGTGAGGTTGACCTTTCGTTGGCAAACTCATTAGACTTTTCGTTTTCTGTAACTATCACGCTCCCATAATTACTTTATTACATTCAGAAGTGCGAGTTTTCTGAGTTCTTCAAGAAATTCTCATACTGGCTTGGACACGATCTTAGAAGTTTTTGCTACTCATAGAGCAGCCTATCTAACTGTACTGTAGATAATTTTCTCAAATGGATGGTTAAAAGTTTATTGGGCTATTATAAAATCGTTTATAACAAAATATGTTTTTCACACATCTACCAACCAATACAAACGTGACCTGATGTAACGAAAAGGTTACTCAGGAAATTGTAAAGTTTGTGAAGGCCCATCCTCGCCTCCATTTTTTCTTAAATTAACGTGAAGGAAGGATCAGTAAAAGCTTACTATATCGGTTCAATGCCTGCGTTTGTCTATAAAAATAATAATTTTTAAGCATTAGAAACATACAGTATTATCAGTAACCGGTTAATATGTGAAAAGCGTTTTGTTTTTTATATTACTGCTATTATTTTGAACACGACTGTACAAAAATAGTAAACTATATTCAGAGTTTCATCTCCGACTATACTTAGAATCAGCTAATCCGAAAAGAGGAAAACCAAAATAAAATGTACGTTAAAAATAAAGGGAAAATACTGAAAGAAACTTCTCGTCAATCAAATAGGGTAGAGAAAGATTTTGCGCGTATATTAAAAAAGGTTCCTTATATTATAAGACAGTAATGTATTTGAAGGAAGACGGAACGAAAGAGAAAGACGGAAGATCGGCGCGTATATCAACTTTGGTCTCCGTTTTAAGGAGGTACCTACCTACTCCTGTCGGAGGCAACCGGTTCACTAGTCGAGATGTTCACCTTTAAAAAAACTCTTTAAACATTCTTCGGGTGTTTATACAAAGTTCCGGTGATTCTTTCTTACGTTTCGTTTATATTTATATGTGAAAAGAAAAACAAGTTCCCGATTTTATTTGTACATAATATCGAGTTTAAATATCCAGTAATTCTCACAAATAAACGCCTTCGTTGAGTTGTCGCGAAAGGAAGGTGTATTTTTGCAACTACGTTACGTAAGAAATTCATCACATACGTGTATATATATATATATATATATATATATATATATATATATATATTCGTTGTGTAAATGAATGGTCCATTTCCTGTTTCATCTGTAAACATTGGATCTTTTCTTGGAACGTGAATGATATTTGTGAAATATTCGCATAAACTTTATGTTGGTCCTTTTCTATAATATTAAATACAGCCAGCGTTACACAATGTGTTGTATATAGATAAGATGAAAATGCTTAAATTCCTGGTAAGCGGTAAAATATGACGATCAAAACAATTAACGTAAGTATTTAATTTGCTTTCTATGTAGATAATGACATTTTCTGTTTGTTTTATATATCAAGATAAATGAGAATCTGCTCGCCTTACCCAAAAACAAGAAGAACGAAGTTGAACGTTATCAACTAGAAAAGTTACATCCATCGAAGTGAGAAGTTGAATGGAACTCGTCAAGTTATTATCGAGTTTAAAAACAAAATCATCGGATCGTTACATAATTTACTAGGCCGTTTTCTGTAAAGAAATTGTGTGGCTATGTATTAAAAACAATTTCAAATCATAGTGTTGTTTCAGTGAACGCATCCTGAATTTTTTTTTAAAGAAATTTATATATCTTCGCTGATAAATCTAATATTCATTTCTGCCATTTGCGTATTGTATAAATACACAATTAAATTTTTTTTCAATTCCCTTTCCGTGAAAAATATCTTTGATAACAATTGCTGTAACATTTTAAACAACTCGAGAATTGACCAACCAATGAAACAACTACAGCAAGAATATGCAGGGTTCAAAGATGTTGTTGTGTTCAATGTGGAAAAAGTAATATAAATGCTTTCACTTCTATCTATAAAAGTGTCATTTTGTTCCGGGAAATGGACGTTTAGTTCTTTCTCATTACTTGGAATATTATGTATGTCATTCATGAACAAAATTTGGGTCATCGATTTTGAAAGGGTGTATGATTTGATTTCTCGAAAAAAATTACATGAAGCGTAACTGAGCCTAGGGTATCAAAGAAATTAATATATCTAGTGAACGTAAATCTATCCACTTTAAACAGAAAAATTGTATTAAAGGAAAATCAAATGATATTTTTACAAAGAAATAAGAAAAGGTTAATTATTGTCCATTGATTTATTTAAATTGATTATAGAAGCAATATTGAGTTGAGTACTGAATTCTACATTATAACAGCAATGCATAACGCGTGCATATCACCTTGTCCTTTAAAATAAAAACAACTCAAAATCTGAAAAGGAGATAAGAATGAGGAAATTTTCGCGATTTATTAATAACATACGAGGGAGCGTTTTTATATTCGCGGAATGGGGGACAAGGGGTGGAAATAAAAAAACCAAATTATTTTTCTTTTTCAATATATTCACCTGCAAGACGGATACATTTTTCACATCTTTCAATTAATTTATTTATACCCTCATAAAAAAATGATTTCTCTTTATCTGCAAAATACGCCGAAACTGCCTCCTTGACTTCATCATCGGCAGTAAATTTTTTACCCCGCAGCTCTTTTTTCATTTTCGGAAACAGGTAATAATCACTCGGGGCCAGGTCTGGGCTGTAGGGTGGGTGATTCACAATTTCGAAGCCCACCTTATGCAGGGCAGCTAACGCAACGCGGCTCTTGTGGACGGGCGCGTTGTCGTGCAAAAGCAGAACACCTTTTGTCAATTTTCCCCGTCTTTTCTCTTTAATGGCTTCTTTTAGTCGCTCTAATATTGAAGCGTAATATTCTCCGGTTATAGAAACACCTTTATCTTTATAATCAATCAACAATATTCCTTCCGAGTCCCAAAATACCGTTGCCAGGAGTTTCCCAGCTGATTGTGACACTTTAAATTTCTTGGGAGGTGCTGTGCCCTTTTTATGCCACTGCATGGAGTCTTGTTTGGACTCAGGTTCATAATGATGAACCCAAGTTTCGTCTCCAGTAACAATTCCACTCAATACACCATCCTTGTCTTCATTACAGAGGTCCAAAAATGCACGCGAACACTCTACGCGCTGTTGTTTTTGCGGCGGCGTGAGCATTCTCGGCACCCATCTTGCGCTGACCTTAGACATGCCGAGATGATCGTGTAGGATTCTAAAAATTGTTGTATCGGATACTCCAACCATTTCTGCGAGTTGTTTCTTCTTTAGTCGAGCATCTTCGAGTACAATTTGTTCAACTTTTCGGATAACTGCTGGCGTGGTCACCTCAATGCTCCTGCCCGGCCTCGGGTCGTCTTCAAGGGATTCCCTTCCTTGTTTAAATAAACTATGCCCCTTGTACACCATGGTTTTTCCTGGACAAGAGTCGCCGTAAACCAATGACATCTCATTCATTATGGTCGCGATTGATTTTCCTTGCCTGGTAAGGAACTTTATAACGGCACGATATTCGATTTTTTCCATATTTCACTTTTCACTCCTGATTATGTTACTTGGTTGACGATAGCTCAAAGACTAACTGTCTAATAACAATGAAACTTCGTATTTATACTAATCATGAGTCGCTGCACAGGCCACGCCCCCAATGCGCCTACTCACCCCTCTACAACCCGCTCATTCCGCGAATATAAAAACGCTCCCTCGTAATTGAGAGATTATTTTATTAGATAGATTCATCAAAAAGATGCTTTCAAAGTCCAGTTCTCCTGTATCAGGCAACTCTAGATAGTGGTAATTAATTTTTATGTTAAAATATGCACCTAATATAGCGTTCTAAGGACTCTTAATTTAAAAAATAGAGATAAATGAGATAATATAAACTTTCGCTTTCCAATTTTTCAAAGAATAACTACGTCGGGAAAACCAGATATTTATCGGGTCTGATTAGATTATTTGCTTATTTGTACTCTTTTTGAGTTCTTGTAAGAGCACCAGAAATCTCTATTCTTAGATAATGTATCGCTTTCTGTGTAAACAAGAAGCTACTATTGTATTGTTTAATGACTCTAAGTATCTTGGTTGCAAATAAAATGCCTTTTAATAAGCCTGAAGAAGAAGATGTCATGAAAGAACAAAATAAAACATTTGTCAAGAACTTCTTAACCAGTATATACGTGAAGGAGATGATTTTCTCATGAATATCACCGTCGAAAACGAATCTTAGGTTCATCATTATGACCCCGAAAACAAAAGGCAATCGGCCATCGTCATTCTGATTTTCGACATACACGAAAATTCAAAAGAGTTCCATCAGCTCAGAAAGCCATGCTCACCATCTTTTAGGATGCAAAGGAAGTCATTCAAACCGAATATCTGCCGAAGCGATCAACGATTAACTCAACAAGATTCTGAAAAACTTTACGATCCCTAAAGAATCATATTCGTAGAGTAAGGCCGGAAGGAACGAATTTTTTTGTTGAATTCACTGTTGTTTTGCACCCTCCGTATAATCCTAATTTTGCACCCTCAGAATTCTAGTTTATCCCAAAACTGAAGGAGGTATTCAAATGTCAACATTTGTCTTCACACGTTAAAGTTTGGGCTGCTGTTAGCAATTGTATCAAAAGTAAATAAGAAAGTTTTTTATATACACAATGGATTCAGCTTTTGGAAAAATGTATCGCACTAAATGGTGATTATGTGGAAAAATAATTACTACTGTGGGCAAAAAATAGAAAGACTTTTTAATTTAAATTTCGCGCGAAAACCCATTCGTCGAAATATTTTTTTTTCTAGGTTGGTACGACTGTCAGTGACATCTGTGCCAAATGTCACGTTAAAATAATCATTAGTGTTTAGTATACGCTTGTCTTTCTGAAGTACAAAAAGTGCATTCGGCGATTTTTACAATGAGTGAAATTATTCAACAAAGAAGTTCCATTAAATTTTGTGTACGGAATCAAATTTCTGGTGCCAAAACGTTCAGAATGTTGCAAAAGGCCTTCGGTAATAATTGTTTGTCGCGAGCAAGTATTTTTGATTGGTACAAATTATTCAAAGAGGGTCGAGAACGCGTTGATGACGAACCACGTCCAGGACGGCCATCAACATCAACTGATGCTCAACACGTCAATAGAATCAAGGAATTGGTGCTTGAGAATCGACGATTAACAGTCAGAGACCTTACTGGTATCGTTGGAATATCGGAAGGATCAGTGAAAACCATTTTGAAAGATCATTTGGACCTAAGAAAAGTGAAAGTGAAAGCACGATTTGTTCCAAAATCACTCAATTTTTTCGAAAAACAGCGTCGCGTTGACGTCTGTGAAACAATGCTTTCCGAATATCAAGACAAAACGAAAGGCATCATAACTGGAAATGAGACTTGGATCTACGCTTATGACCCGGAAACAGACGATCAATCGGCCGAATATCGTATCAAAGGTGAGCCGAAGCCCAAAAAACCACTTCGAAGCAAGTCAAAAATCAAGGTTATGTTGACAGTTTTCTTCGATTATCGAGGTGTGGTGCACTCCGAATTAATTCCTACCGGCCAAACTGTCAACAAAGAATACTATTTGAACGCTATGTGTCGTTTGCGCAATGCTATTAGTAAAAAGAGGCCAGAATTATGGGCCGACAACTTTTGGTTCTTGCACCACGATAATGCACCGTCGCATACTGCATTAATTCGCCAAATTTTCAACCAATATCGTGCCGCAACCACCGTATTCGTCTGATTTAGCTCCGTGTGACTTCTGGCTATTCAACAAACTCAAACGACCGCTCCGGAGAAACCGTTTTGAGTCAATTGAAGACATTAAACGTAAATCGCTACGTGCATTGAAGGCTATTCCTGAAATTGACTTTAACAACTGTTTCGAGAATTGAAAGAAACGTTGGCACAAGTGTATTGGGGCCAGGGGGGATTACTTTGAGGGGGACGAAATAGATTTGGAAGAATAAATTAAGAATTTAAAAATTATGAACAAAGTCTTACTATTTTTTGCCCACAGTAGTATGTAGATTAGTAAATAAATAAATTCATTTACTACATTTTGAGACTAGTTTCATTCTCTTGTCTTTTCTTATTCTTATTTTACAGAGAGTAGACCTTATATGTCAATCCAAGAGTTTATTAGACATTATAATAAATAGATTGAAAAAGGAAATTATATTGGAAAATAGTAAATTGTTGGTTCTTGTTCTTCCTCTCTATACAAATTAGGCTGGAAGCTTATGACGCGACCTACGTGTACTACACATTCTAGATTTCTTCAATATAAAAACTAAAATGTTAAAAATATAAATTACAATCTTATGGTAAAAACAAGTCCAAACGTCATAACAAAATCTATAAATAACAACAACATTTTTATATTCGCACTAAATATGAAAGTGTTTCATGAAATATGCCAAAAAAATTTAAAGTTCAAATCACATACTAGAATTGTTCAAAACACGAATAATAGAATATTTCTTGTATAAAAATAACTTTGCAGTAAAACTGAAAATAAAGTTAAAATTAAGATTTAAAATGGAACTTTTAAAGTACGCAAAAAAGTAATCAAATTCGTCAATGTATTTAACAGTGGCGACGATATGCATGTAAACCAAATACATTAACTTATATAAATCCAAAGCTGAAAGAATTTATTCCGAGTTTCTCTACTTTATTCAGGCATAACATCCGGTACTAGATCAATAGTTCTATTAACTGCATATTCTACCGAACGCACGATAACGCAGTTCTCGTTTCAAGACGTTAACAAATAGGTAGCGAGTGTACGCCATATATCATGTTATTTATTCACACGCGAAGAATATATGGCTACACAAATATTATTAAAGGTGTTTTTTTCAGTTCAAAATACATAATTTAAGTGATATTGATATTACTGCTGTAAATTATCTATTTAGATAGGAGATTATAGCATAATTGGTATATTTACATAACTTAGAAAATATTTTACTTGCCAATATCGTAATTACAAAGTATAAACATATTTATTTATTTTTTAGATGATATCAGATATGTCTAATACTTCAGATGAGATGAAACACAGCAGATAATAATACACAGCCTATCGCAGAGAAGAGCTTACTATTTTGGGAAAATTCATTTATTTTATTCAAAGTAGTTGCCTTCGGCTTCTATACATACGCTGCCGACGCCTTTTTAATGGCTTCGACGTCTGCATAACGTTGTCCTTTCATCGGCAAATGTAGTTTGGAGAATAGATAAAAATCACAGGAGAACAAATCTCGTGAATACGGTGAATGGTTGATGTTTAAAATGCAATTTATAGTTAGAAAATCAGTGATAAGCGTCGAGCGATGAGATGGTGCATTATTATGTACGACGAATACGCGCCATAATACCAAGATAATATCCAACATTGACTGTTTGACTTGTTGGTACAAACTCTTTGTGCACTATGCCTTTCGAATCATAAAAACAAATCAACATTGTCTTCACGTTTGACTTCTCCAAACGGCTTTTTTTCGGTCTTTTTTCGCTTGGATGCTTACATTTAGAGCTTTGACCCAGATATTTTTGCACCAGAATGTTCGTCGTTATTTCTGTCCGTACGACCGTCTTTAAGACGTTTATACCACTCACGCACACTCGTACGTGATAGGCACGCATCGCCATACATTTGGTTCATCAAATTAAACGTTTCAATAAACGATTTACCGAGTTAAATCAGAATTTGATATTTGCTCTTTGTTCAAAAATCATTTTTCGACCAATGCCAAATACACACTCTTATTTTATGTGAAATTTCTCTGCTTCTAATGATGCAAATGTCATGATATTTTGACATAACATTGGTGAAAAATCTACCTTACCGATGCCTATTTTTTTAACAGATGGCGCCACGAACAATTACTATTTTAAAAAAGTTCGGTTTTCTATGCGGCAAACTGCATAAAAATTTTTCATTATCCCTTCAGTGAAATTAGAATCTTGATACAATTGAAATCTAATATGATCAACAATAAAATATCCTTTGATATTGCTAGATTCTTCAAGATCTGCTTTCAAACTTATTCTCTTCTTTATTAATTTTCTTTATATATAGTAAGTACTGGAGATTCATTCACTGGTGTGTAATCTTCGCACTTCATTGATTATAATGTGTTTCCGTTTTCATATTTCTTTATTTTGATGATTTATGTACAACGCCGGTGTCTCAAATTCGAAACTGAGGAAATTTTTCTATGCATTTTCTTCTCTTTTACCAAATCAAGGCCTCGAGAGAAAATTTACCACTACAGCCCAGATATTTTATTAATTAAATGTGATACCAAATTAGCATTAATTTTTGTGAAATGTATTTATAACGTTCTAATAATTAAAATTAGCAATTTTACAAACCGACACACATATAAGGCACTAGGCTATAGGTAAATAATTCCTTTGTAGTTTGTAGCGCTCACGTTACATGTGACACATTTGATTTAAAAAAAATGAATTGGAAAGGTAAAACGAAATAAAAATTTTTTTCAAAGCATTATTTATTTGTGTGATACATTTAAAACATTTGTCTATACATAGCTAGTAGTCCAGGTGTAGTCCTATACTGCAGTTGTTTTACATGTTGCGTAGGTATATGCACGGCTTATTGGTTGAACATACGAGGTGAGGCAATTAAATAACGAGACTGATGTGAGAAATGTTATTTATTGTAAATAAACTTATATTAACTCTTATTCCCTTCAACATACTCTCCTCTCCTATCTATACACCGCTGTATACGTGTCTTCCATTGTTCAAAACAATGTTGTAGTTCATCAGTTGTCAGCCTCTTCAACAACTACGCCATTTTTGCTTTTACATATTCAACAGAATGAAAATGTGTTCCCTTTAATGCACTTTTCACTTTCGGGAAGAGATAGAAGTCACACGGTGCGAGATCTGGCGAATACGGATGATGATCAAGCACAGCAGTGCTCTTGTCTGCTAAAGACTTCAGATAGAGCACAATTTTTGCACAAACTTTTATCATGTTTAATTCATACTGTTTCTTTGCTAATGTTTATTATATCGGCAATCATCCAAATGCTCAGACGTCGGTCTTTACGCAGAATTTCATTAATTTTCTGAACGTTCCTTTCAGTTCTTGCAGTCGCAGATCGATCAGGACGTTCATAACTTTCGACCTCTTCCCGACCACCAGAAAACCGTTTCTGCCATTCAAAAACTCACGCACGTGACATAACATTATCCCCAAGCACGTTCTCTAACACGTATAAACATTCTGTTGGCGATTTTTTTAATTTCACTAGGTATTTCAGACTAATACACTGCTCAATTTTTATGTCAAGCATTATCACGGCACCACTAAGTGTCCTCTACAATTAAATCTCTAAAGTAAACTAAAGCAGACAGAGAGATGAAATTACGGGTTGTTGCTTGAGAAGTATCAAGATCAATGACATTCCAATTACAGCCTCGCCTGATGCGGTTGCGCGATGGAAGGAGGGCAGTCTCGTTATTTAATTACCATACCTCGTACACGGCATCTAATTCTTTTTTCTAATTTTTTAGGAAAATGTTGCGTATCTGGGTAAAGTGCTGCTATGCGGAATGATAAATATTTCTATTTCTCTCTTACGATTTAGCAGTCCATTGATGAAGTCAAAAAGAAAGTCTAGAGAAATATTATATATTAGTTTAGTGTCATGAACTTTGCTATATAACCAACAAAAATTTCAAGCTGTTATATCAAATAAATTTAAAAAAAATTATGAATCGGTTTGTTGATATTCGAGGAAGAAAATAATACGATATCATTTCACCTGCTTTATCGACTCCTTATATATTCTCAATATAATCAGCAACTGTACGAAAATTATTTACTACTTCTCAACTTGATCAATAAGGTTGATATATAACCCCTTTCCACAATTAACTATTTGTAAATTCTGTATACGCATTTCGAAGATGTGCACATCTTGGTTTTCAACGGTGCGGATCGCGTACGGAGTGTATTTTTCGTACAATTTTTTCGCCGTGTTTTACCAGGTGCGACACTTTGAAATTATCTGCTGATGATGACAACTTGGTTGTCGAAATGCGTATACAGAATTTACAAATAGTTAATTGTGGAAAGGGGTTATATATCAACCTTATTGATCAAGTCAATCAACCACAGGCTCCATCAAATTCAACTACTTCTCAACTTCCCACCATATTTCCTCAAAGATGCTCTCGTCTCGTTGATATTGTTAACAGACAATTATCTTTCTATTTATGCACCAAAATCTTGCAAAAATTAATCCAACTTTCTTTATCTTTTTATCAATTACGAATAAGAGATTGCTTTTGCTATAACATGTGTCTTATCTTTATATAAGGAAGTGACTAATTAAACATAATAGTTGTGCATGTAAATAGTATGACGCTCACACCAAAAAGATCAATCCAACTGCTATTAAACGACTAAAATATGGGTTTACCCTTTGAAGACGAACATCCTAAATCTTCTTGCTCAGGTAAAGACAACCTAGAACACCTTGCAGCTACTTTATTGTTTTAGATCCATACTAACTTGCTTTCAATACCACTTTGTTTACGTATACCAAGCGATCATATCAATATATAATATACATACACAAGTATATAAGATATATCTCTAATTTTTGTTTATACTTTTGAACTATAAAAAAAATTTGCATTTTTGTATAATAATAATACGAGTTATTTTAAATAAAAACATTTAAATGATAACGAAACAGTTTAGTTTATGGACAATCAATTTATTAATTAAATGCGAGGATATTATTTTTTAGAGAACGACATAACCGTACAAAATCTGTATAAATTAAATGAAATACATATAAAAGAATTAATTCCATTAATTGGGAAATAAAACACCTGAAGATATTTAAAAATAAGACAGATAACGTAAATTTTATGTTTTTATATAATATAAATAATTAATTATTAAAATTGTAGACAAACTATACATCATTAAGTAATGCCAATACATTCACACCTATTAAAAATGAATCTAATATTTATCTTTCGTTTTATAGTATAAAATAAAACACTTTTTTTTAAACAAAGAATAGTTTTTAATCAATTATATATTTTCCATTTTGCTCAATGACCTTTTGCCATCTTTCTTTCAGCTGCATGATTCTGCGCTCATAAAATTTCTGGTCCTTATCAGCAAAAAAGTGAACCAGGTGCGAGTGAAGGTCATCGTCATTTGTGAAAGTTTTACCGTTCAAAGAATTCTGCAAACTTCGAAATAAATGGTAATCAGATGGTGCTAGATCAGGGCTGTATGGGGGATGTGGCATCACTTCCCAGCCAAGCTCCAATAGTTTCCCACGAGTTGCTAAAGATGTGTGAGGCCTTGCATTATCTTGGTGGAAAACTACACCTTTCCGATTTGACAATTCTGGCCGTTTTTCTTTGATTGCTTCATTCAGTTTTATGAATTGTTGACAGTAAACATCAGAATTGATCGTTTGGTTCCTTGGAAGCAGCTCAAAAAACACAACACCTTTGTAATCCCACCAAACTGACAGCATGATCTTTTTTGGATGCAATTCAGCTTTCGATGTGGTTTGAGCTGGTTTATCGTGTTTGTTCCATGATCGTTTTCGAACTATGTTACTGTACAGGACCCATTTTTCATCACCAGTGATGATTCTTTTTAAGAAAGGGTCGGTTTCATTTCGTCTAAGGTGCATATCGCAAAAGTTGATTCTTTGTATTAAATGAATTTCTTTCAATTCGTGAGGTACCCAAATATCAAGCTTCTTAACTAGCCCAAGACATTTTAAATGTTTTTCAATTGTTGTGTGCGATACATGTAGCCTCTGCGCAACCTCTCGAACAGTTATATGGCGATCCTCTTCAATTATGACTTTGATTTGGTCATCATCAACTTCAGTAGGCCGACCAGGACGTTGCTCATCTTTGAGGGAAAAATCTCCAGAACGGAATTTTTTATACCAATTCTGACACGTGCGCTCTGTTAAGCAATTAGCACCATAAACTTCACATATCTTTTTGTGAGCCGGAGCAGCTTTTTTTCTTTTACGGAAATAAAATAATAAAATATGTCGAAAATGTTCGTTTCTGCACTCCATTTAAAATTAACCCACAACTAATAGCTTTAATAAAAATTACGCACTACTTGCTTCTGAAGTTACGTCAATGTGACTAGTATCACGCGACAAACGGTAAAGTACAGCACTAACATACGTTATACAAAAAATAAAGCAACGCTCTCTATCAGTAAAAACCGAAAGTACTTAGTTGCCAACCCAATATATTGCCATTTAGCTGGTTTTTCGGATTCTTTGGTTAATAAATTTACTAGAGACGACGTCTCTAGGAAATAACATCCCAAAATATTACAAAGTTCACAACATATTGGAGAATACGAAAAGAACTCGTGGATATTATAATGAAGCATATTTTTATGTAATAAAACAGTAAGCATCCTATGAGCAACATTCAACATATTTTTTAAGCTTTGCAGCAGATTACAACGCGGTGACTACCATATAATGGTTAATAGAATATTAGATCTGCCTCCTACTGAAAGTAGTGGAACGTGTATTATGTTCTCGCTATCAGAAAATCAGAGTCTTAGAAAAACCTAACTTCAATGGTTCAAATGTTAAATGCAGTTAAAAATTTATCTTCCTCTTTCAATACACAACACTACAAAAGATTGCAATTTTTTAAACATAAATTATCTAACGTTTTTAAAATAATATACGACTATCAACATATTATGCAAAATAATGAGTGTAAAAACATGTATGACATTGCTAACTATTCATTTTGGAAGAGAATTGCCCAAGAAAGTTCAGCAAAAAGTTGTGTTTCCATTAATTCTTTATTACGCTGATTACGATACTTGTAATCCTCCGGGAAGTCATGCCACGCAGTTAAGTACTGTTTACTTTAAAATTACTTCTATTCAGGTTATAGTCATTTAGAAAATTTATATTTCTTGCACTATTGTTCCACAATGAGTTTTATTTGGGAACCGTGTTTGTAGAACATTAATGCAAGAATTACAGTACTGAACGTGATGCCCAATACTACTGACGGAATTTTCTTGTCAGTGGTATTAATTACAGGAGAAAATATGAGTACATTCCCTTCTAGGATATACCAAAAGTTTCTCTGCAAAGCATTTTTGTACGATTTGTATTTCTCATACAAATAGTACAGCTACACAAATAATCGAAGAGACACGCACATTTAGACACGTAGAAAACAAAACGTTTCGTATTAAACGATATATGTACGCCTTTTGTTTTTGATCAACTTGTGAAAAAGACAAATCGCGAACTCAAGAGAAACGGTCACGAACTGTTAAATCAGATGAACTTGACAAGAGACCCCCACATCAAACATCTCACAATGTCCGAACAATTCATGATCTCAATATCCCAGATTTCACTTTTCGAATGTTCTCCATCTGGTGATCTTCATTTAATACTTTAGTGCTTCGTTTTGAATTGCCGATAGTTTCAAAACTTCAACTTCAATAAGGTCTTTTCAGTGCACGATTCGATACATTTTTTGAACATCAGACACCTCATGGAGAATAAACCGCACGCTCTACCTTTCAAAAACTGAAACTCTCTGTCAAAATATTGTGTAGAATTGATTTTGAGATTCCTAATTCATCTTCAATTAATCTTACGTTGAATCTCGCCCATTTTACACCTTGAATTAAAAATTCATCCAGTAGTAGTTTAGGTATGACGTGACTTTTTATACGCCTCAAGCGTTTACAGCCATTTTAAAACATTTAAAACTTGAATTCAAAATAAACAAGCATTTACCCTCATTCTCTGGAACATTTGAGGGACTCTTGTCCAGGTTTTATCAAGTTGGTAACAAAAAATAAATAGTTTGAAACTCATTTGTAAGGAGTTTCAAGGAGTAATGTATTATACACATTATTATAAAGTTGTTGCTTTAATTAATAAATAATATTAAACAAGTAGGTCAAGAAAAGAAGGAAATGGATAAAAGGATTTTAAAAGGAAGTTGGATCATTAATAAAAATACATAGAAGAAAAAACGTATCTAAAGCAGTCAAAAATCCGTGCCTATGAAACGAAAATACAACCTATACGCATGTGAAACATGAACAAGAGCAAAACAATATAAGAAAGAAATAGAAACCTGGGAAAGGAAAACACTGAGAAAAATTTTTGGAGGAACTAATGTAGTAACATATAGCAAAGACATACAAACAGTGAGTTAATGGATATGGAAAACTAAAAATTATATAAATAATCTCATAACAGAGCTTAAATTTAAGGAAGTTGGGACACATCATTTGAATACCGGAACAGAGACATGTAATGTGCTGAATGGAGGAGAAGGTGGAAAACGAAGAAAGAGACATCCAAGGAAAAACTGGCTTCGAGAAGTGATAAAGAATATCGAGGAAGCGAAAGTACTGAAGAGAAAATGTTAAGATCCGAAAAAAGTGGAGACAAGTAGTTGACGAGATAAAAGCCGAAGGCTTTTAAGACCTGTAAAGCTGATATGATACATATGATAGTTACACAATAAATTTACTAGTAATTCTAGTACTGCATTATTTAAACTAGCACAATTCTTAAAAAGAAATAATTTGCTTGTACTGCAACAATAAAATAGAGTTTTACGTAATGAATAAGAGTTAATATTAAACAAATATATTTTAAATTGTTTATGATCAAAATGATGGATACATAATAAATTTACAGGGAATTCCTGTATTAAATTATTCAAACCAAAATTCTTTAAAGAAATAATTTGCTTATACTGCGACAATAAAATGAATGGAGTTTCATGTAATAAATAGGTAACAGTTGGCACTAGTCGAACGGTGTAATATATGATAATTAAGATCTATTGTTGAGGGGAATTACTGTATTACTACATAGGGGTACATGACAGCATCTAGTACCGGTTCAATACCAAATCTACTGCAATTGTAATTACAAAAAAAATATGTCTGTTTAATTTCATTGAATCGAAATTAACAAATTACATTCTCATAACAATATTTAGGGATTCTGTACTCACAAATTATTAAAAATTGCTTTTTTCGTAATTAAAAACTGTTTTCATAAGTGGTGTGCTCTTTGTTCAGAAACTAATGTTGAAAATGTATTTGAATTGTTAAATGCATTTGTTAAAGATAATTTAATTCGTAAAATTGATAGGGTATACCTGGAGGTTACTAGATTAAAAATGAATGAAGAGCACGTATCACGCAAGTACGTTTCTTGTTTGACCAATATAGCAGGACAAAAGTTGCCCAAATTATTTAACACGAGTAGCCTTTTTGACTTCAAAAATAATGAGAAGAACATGTTTTTGAATTCTTAATTCAAATTACCAATTGCCAGGTGTACTGGAAAGTCATTATCGGTTTTTTCGTAAAAAAACTACATAATTTTCGCAAAAATGGAAAAATTTATTTATTCAAAATATTGGCCATTTGATTCTGCATATCTTGCCCATCTTTTAGGTAATTTATGGGTGCCATCCAAAAAAATCTGTTTGTCCTTCGAGCAAAAACCATTCTATAGAGCCATTTTCTAACTTCTTCGAAATTGGAGAAGTGCTGACCTGCATGCGTGTGGTGTGATATTATGTCCCATCCAAGTGCTTTCAACGCTTCCTTGACCGGCTTTGCTGTATGAGACGATGCGTTCTCATGTTCTAAGATCACTTTACCGTGTCTTCGGGTCTATTCTGGACGTTTTTCTATCAATGCATGGTTCAAGCGATTCGTATTAACTGTTTCACCAGGTTTCAACAGTTCATTATACATCACGCCACTCTGGTCCCACCAAACACAGAGCGACCAAAACGATTTGGCGTTGATGTTGATGGGCCGGCTTCGCTAGGTGATAACCATGATACTTTGCGCTTAGGGTTTTCGAAATAAATCCATTTTTCATCACCCGTCACTATTCGATGCAGAAATGATTTCCTATCATATCTTTGAAGCAGCATTTCACAGACGATTTTTCGATTTTCCATTTGCCTGTCATTCAATTGATGTGGCACTAATTTTCCCATCTTCTGAATTTTTCCCATTGCCCGTAATTAGTCGCTAATCGTTTCTTGTGTCACATTTAACGCTTTCTGTCAATTGTTTTTGAATTTGGGTTGGGTCATTAATCCAATAACTCGTGCAGTTTCGCATCTTCAAACTTTTTTGGTCTACCAGAATGTTCTTTGTTATGCACATCGAAATTACCACTTTTGAAATACCGAAACCACGTGTCACATGTTTTAATGGTTGAAGCATGCTCGCCGTAAGTTTCTACCAGCAAATTATGACTTTCAGCAACTTTTTTCTTTTGATTAAATAAGAAAAGTAATGCGTGCCGCAAATGCACTTTTTCAAGCACGAAACTCGACATTTTCAAAGAAGTATAAATCTGTGACAGTGTTACTTTCGCAAAATATAACATGTATGGTTTTGAAGCTCGATATTAGTACAATAAAATGACATATATGTCAAATCATAACATTGCATGCTTAAGCCTAGCGACATCTGTTAGAAAAACCGGTATTGACTTTCCGGTACACCTGGTATGTGGAAACTGTTTGCTTCAAAATTTCTCCATCACGTTGGAGATTTTGAGATATTTGTATAAACACATTCTCTTACAAATATGTTAAGTATTAACATATTAATCTTAGGAACTTAAATACAAAATATTATAAGAAATATTCTATTGTCTAACATGTTTCGCGAAGTTTGCAAAGATATTAGCATATTTTCTAGGTCATATCCATTCAGTCACGTTTTAAAATTAAATTAATAAATTAACAGTTTTACGCTACGTGGGTGTACAAGGAACTACCTATGGGTAATTAAAATGAAATAACATGAATTTAGAATAGTCAACGTTTCTGTTAACAATGTCGAGCACGTGTACAAACGATCCCAATAGCTGATATTGTCCAACATCAGATAATAACAAACCGATATTTTGCAACTCAATTCCGTTCACTAATTGCGCATAATTATTTTACAAAATATTGAAATGACAAGGAATTCGAGGAAGTTTAAACTGTTGTTGGTATTCTCCAACTGGGTTAGACTTGCCTGGATTAAGCTTTATAGTAAAAGATTTTAGTTGATGAAAATATTTATTTTAATAAAACGCAGCTTTTGGTCAACTACCACATTTAGTTAAGATTGGTTCAAGAGACTAAGAAACTTCTGGACAAACACTACGCAGTTCTCCTATGCGCTTTGCTAAAAACCTATTTCGCACCTAATAATTAATTTGTCAGTGGTTTCCAATAGTTTCTGCTATCAATCTTCCATGAATTGTACATATTAGATGTAATAATTTGTGAAAAGCACTTTTTAATGAAACTCCCGTCTTCCAGTTAGTGCAACTGTATCGGTGAGGAATAATGGCGCGTGATTATTCACACCAAAATATTCTCTGTAGAAGCTGCGTTATACATACATGTACATATATATATATATATATATATATATATATATATATATATATATATATACTACCGTTCATAAGTATTTGGGCACCCATATTTTATAAAATTATTTGAACAGCATAGCTTCTAGGAAATTCATTCTTGTAATATTGGATAGGTATAAGGAAAGTATTAAATCTACAGAAACGCTGCATAAGTAACATTATGTATTACTTTATTACCTGCAATAAACCAAAATTTGTTATTGGGACTACCTGGGGATTAGCGCAATAAAAGTTTCTCCAAGTTCTTGTAATTGTCTTTCTGTGAAGGATACTGAGGGATAAGTTTAGTAATGATATTTTAATGACCTCGGGCGAGTTTCATGTTATATTTTTGAAATTGCCCTCAGTTACGTTTCTGTATTCGTTGTGAGATATTCCTGTGCTAGTAGTGTTGTTAAGATCGTTAAATATGCCAAAAAGAAAAGAGATGGACATTGAAACGCGTTCTCTTATAATTGCGCACCATCAAGATGGCAAAAGCAACCGGCAAATTGCGAAACAATTAAAATTAAATAATACTTCCGTAGACTATGTCGTCAAAAAATACCGAGAAAGTGGCAGTGTTCTCAATAAATCACGGAGTGGGAGACCCAGAGCGACAACTTCTGCTGAGGATCGTGCAATAGTGATCACAAGCAAAAGAAATCGACGGAAAACAGCCCCAGAAATCGCTGCAGAAATCAATGCAGACCGTCCAAAGTCAATAAGCGTAACAACGGTCAAACGTCGCTTGTACAAAGCAGGTTTGTACGGACGAATTGCAATGAAAAAACCGTTATTGCGCAAACAGAATAAGCGGAAACGCTTAAACTGGGCTCGTGAACACCAACATTGGACAGTTGAACAGTGGAGTAAAGTCTTGTGGACCGATGAGTCAAAGTTCGAAATTTTCGGGTCCAGAAGACGTGTTTTCGTTCGGAGATCTACAGGTGAGCGTGCGGCAGAGCAATGTATTGTGCCTACGGTTAAACATGGCGGTGGTTCCGTGATGATCTGAGGTTGTTTTGGTGGTACGGTCGTGGGTGATATTGTGAAAATTGAGGGAATACTAAGGAAAGAGCAGTATCGAAACATTTTGGAGACCAACGCTATTGCTTCAGGATTAAGACTTTTGGGTAGGAATTTTGTATTCCAGCAGGATAATGACCCAAAGCACACATCCAAAATATGCAAAGACTATTTGCAACTCTTGGAAGCGGAAGGATCCATCGAAGTTATGAAATGGCCTCCCCAAAGCCCCGATCTAAATCCAATAGAGTTATTGTGGGAGGAACTTGATCGGGAGGTCCGGAAAGCAGTACCAACATCGGAGGCTGATTTGTGGAGGAAACTGCAGGAAGCTTGGGTCCGCATAACACCGGATACATTAGCAAAACTAATTGCAAGAATGCCGCGATTATGTGCTGCCATTATAAAAAACAAAGGAGGTCACATAGATGAATCGAAAATTTAAATATAATATGTAATTCTACTGCCAGATACTGTAATTAGTTATGTATGTACATGTAATAAATATATTTTCTTTTTTTCACTAGTGCTTTTAATCATTTCTTCTAAATTTATGGGTGCCCAAATACTTATGAACGGTAGTGTACATTTAGCATTTACACTTTGCAATCTTTTGCAGACAATGAGATATGCTGCTGTAAATCTATTTGCTTTCATAACACGTATCAAAACATATTCCATCTTATTGTTTCTTACGTCTGTTGTTTCACTAACGGTAAGCCATATTTTTTCATTTGTAATTTCTGATCTTATACGATTTTGAAACTCTACTCGGATGTGCGGTATTTCCCTTTGCAATATACGTCTAATAGGTAGTCTCCAAATTTTTACATATTTTTGCCGAAATATACGAAACTGTTCTTTGTCGAGCACATGAAAAGGTATTTGATAGAGTACCAGTCGTGCTTTGTTGATTATGTGTCGTTTAGTACTCAAATGTTTTTCTATATCTTTCTATGCTCAGACATATAAATACCTATCGCACAATAAACAACGTTCTTCATTTTTTGCTTATTAGCCGTTTTTGTATTTTTGCAGTAAAAGGCAGCCCTCTTCGTTTTCATATCATGCATTAACTAAACTATTTCACCTAAAAATTTTAACATTAGTCATTATTAGATCATATCCTGTGAATCAGCCACCTTCGTGTCGATGTAGAATAGTAGTGGTAAAACCAAACAGTTGGAATATATGGTAAACAAATTATATAAACCTTCTAAGTAAATAAGGCAAAACTTTAGAATTATTTAGTATTTAAATTTAGTATGAAGTAAATCATGTAAATATTACAAAAATTTATACATTTTTATTATAGTAATATGCAATATATTTTCTACAGCAGCACAGAATAATTTCAATTATTAGGTATAATTTTTACTATTTCGTTACGCTATAAAAATTATATTATAATATTAAACATTGTATGCACCAAATAACGAATTGCACTTGCAAATAACAAATAAGATGTCATATCCATTCAGTCAAAGTGCTCAGGTCTGTTTATAACCAAACATCTATAACATTGATTACGCTTTTCTATGAAATCAGAAAAGGTCATTGCATTGCCTTGTAATTTTTATAAAATTACATTCTATGCTATTACTGTATACGATATATAAGAAAACCCAGCATTAGCGACCTGCAACGCTTGACGCTTTGGCGTAATACTTTTTAAAGTTGAAATACTTTTAGGCATTTTCTAGATACCTAACAAGCACCAAAACATTTTACAACCTCTGTTAAAATCGTTATAAAACAATTATTTAATCCCATCTTTGTTATAAAGTTAATACTTAAAGTGGGTTACACAAAATCGAACAAACCTGTGCATAATTTACCGAATAAGTGATAAAATATTTCGTTACAATTATAAAGATAGAACTTGTCCAATATTGTTAATAAATACAGTCAGATATAGGTCTACAACTCACTAATTATAATAAAAAAAAGTATAAACACGTTACATGTCATCTCCATGTTTTATTAATTAATTTAAAAAGAAAAAAAAGGACGACAGAAAGAGAAGGCAAACAACTATTTACCTGGTCGAATGAATAAAGTAAAAGCAACAGGGTGGGAACTAAACCGGGTCAAGTGTTAAAAAACTCTATTCAAAAAGGAAAAAAACAGTAATGTAGAGCACTTCTATGAGGGTGAATTATATGGAGGAAGATTACAACTACATACATATGTATACACTGTGTGTCAAAAGTTATTGTCGCATTTTGTTAAAAATTTAAAATGAGTTCTTTTTTATTTACTAATGAGTTATTAAATGGTTATCTCCAGTTCTTCCTTCTTATTGAATATTTTTCTTCTAAAACACAGAATAATAAAAAATACAGCGACAAAAACATGCATCATAATAATAATTTAATTTATTTTTAAACAGAATTACTTCTGTTGACAAAAAAAATACACAAATATATATATAAAAAATTATAATAAAACATCCATGGCTAAATTACTTTTTATTTGAACTGAACAAATATGGGGATTAGTTAAATTGTGTTCCCTGTTCATTCATCTCCGCTATGGTTTCGTATATACGACGAGAAGTCAAAATGTTCCCGGAATTGTGTCGTAGTGTTGGCAGTTGTGATGCAATCACAATAAATTTTGTACAGTACATTCCTTATGGTGCATAGTTATGACGCTGACAGGTCTGAGCAAGTCTGAACACGCAGTGTGACTGCAGTTTAGCGGAAGGTAGGAGTGTGTGGTGATCAGTTAGCGCGATGTCGCAGTTCGAGCAAGGGGCGAACATCAAGTTCATGTGCAGATTGGGAAAATGTGCTTCAGAGACTTTGTTAGCCTTACAAACAGTTTACGGTGACGATTCTTTAAAGAAAACAGCCGTTTACGAGTGGTTTTCAAGATTTAAGGGTGGACAGGAATCGCTGGAAGACGAGAGTCGCAGTGGGAGACCTTCAACCTCCAGGAACAAAGGAATGGTCGAGCGAGTGAAACAATTAATCAGAGCAGACCGCAGAATGACCATCGACGAGTTGGCACAAGAAGCGGGGATCTCTCATGGATCCATACACGCAATCCTGTCAGATGATTTGAAGATGAAACGTGTCAGTGCAAAGTTTGTCCCGCGCTTGCTGAATCCGGATCAGATAGAAACTCGGAAGTTGACGGCGGCCGAATGTTTTGAAAAAAGCACAGAGGACCCGATGTTCTTGCAGACAATCGTTTCTGGTGACGAGACCGCGTACGACCCGGAAACCAAGATGCAGTCATCAGAATGGCACACATCGTCCTCTCCTCGACCAAAGAAATCACCTCATGTCAAATCGAAAACAAAAGTGATGCTCATTGCGTTTTTCGACAACGAAGGTGTGGTGCACCATGAATTTGTACCAGCTGGACAAACGGTTAACGGTCCTTTTTACGTGCAAGTTTTGAAAAGAGTGAGGGAAGCAGTTCGAAGAAAACGTCCAGGCAAATGGCAAGAAGGATGGTCACTCCATCACGACAATGCTCCCTCCCACACGTCGATTGTTGTGCAAATATGGCTTGCAGAAAAAAACATTCCAGTCCTCCAGCAGCCTCCCTACTCACCGGATTTAGCGCCATTGGATTTCTGGCTCTTCCCCAAGCTCAAAAAGGGCCTCAAAGGTAACCGTTTTGACACCGTAGAAGACATCAAAGCCAACGCGACGGCTGAACTTCGGAAGATACCACAACAGGACTTTCATCGTTGTTTCCAACAATGGCAGGAGCGGTGGAGCAAGTGGGTGTGTTCAGACGACGCCTACTTTGAAGGCGATTAAGTGACTGTGTACCTATGTTGTAGTAATAAAGAGTTAAAACAAAATTCCGGGAACTTTTTGACTCCTCCTCGTATTTTAAAATCTTTTCCAGTATTCAATTATTCGTAATTTTACAATTTACAATTCGTGGCTTTATTGTTAATGCCTTTTGTAATTAAATGAATGTTTAACATTGTTTAAATATAAAAATACCTCTAAATTTTAATTTTAATATTGTATTCATTAGAAGTCCTTAATTTTACGTTGCATTAATTATAGGAAATTAAAGAAAACATTTCTAATATTATCTATATATATATAAATGAATGTTTGTCTGTATGTCCTTTATAGAATCGTAAACTATGCATTTGATCATGTGATAATCTTTAGCAAAGTTGTGCATGAGCCCACGAAGGTTTCTAAGTTGGTACGACCAATTTTCGAAATGCCGCGATGTCATAATTTTTTCAAAATGAACAAAATCAATAAAATGACTCAAAATGAATTGAATATTTGTGTAATGTCTTTCCTTCGAATTTATTTTAGGTGGTGCCGTAGCAACGCGCGCAGGGTACATCTAGTATACAATAAAATCTCCCTTAACTAACACACCTTGCATCAAGACACTTCCACTAAACGGTCAGTTACGTTTAGTCATGTCTGCTTTATATAAAAATCTCCTGGTCGAATTTTCTATTGAGTGGACGTGGACTACTATATTTTTTCCTGAATGAACGCAAAAATGTATAAACAATGTTTTGTTTTAAAAACGAGTCTTTAATTCGCTACAGTAAAATACTCGTCGCGCAACAATATCCACATTACACAATTCGTCAATCGAAGGGAGTTACCAGAAATATCGAATATATTCAATGGATATGAGTCCGGGGAAATCCTGTCCTTTCACACTAGCTTCTGACAACCTGTTGCCTCAGTATCATTTATCTTTTTATACCAGTTCATATGTTTAAATTTTATTAGACAAATATTGTTGAAAATGGCATCAAGGAAAAAAGTTTCGACTCTTAAACACAAAATTGACGTGGTTAGAGTTAACAATAAAGATAAGTTAAGTGTTAAAAATTTATCACAGCGATCTAACATGGAAAAAAACGCCGACTAGAGATATTAAAAATCGGGAAAATTTGATGACAAAATGGAATTGCTATGTTAATGTTGATCAAAAAAGGGGCTTTTTAGAAAATGATGGTCCAGCAGTATATCGTTTATACTATTATGGGTTATCGTAACTCGCAGTATAAGAATTCCTTTGACTAGAATGTACGTAGTGTATGTTAATTTTAACGCAAATCCTTACTAGAAATGTTCACAAAGCGTTATGTACTTTGTGGAACATCAATCATCAAATTAATTCTTGTTTTTCTCCAAATCCTCTAATATATAGAAAGCAAAACGAAGGAAATAGCATAGTCATTGGAAAACTCTACTTCTAATGCATCATCTAAGTGGCTTGATGACAAATTTAGAATACGTCATAACATTAGTTTCAAAACAGTATCTGGGGGAATGGCTTCTGTTAATCCTGACGATACACAAATTTAATTCTTCTCATCAATAGATATCTATAATACCAATAACGAGTCTAAATTGTATCAATACGGCCAGCGTATAAAAAAAGCTTCTGGTTATTAGTACAACGCTAAGACAAAAGCCTTTCAAAATATAAATTACCTGTCACTTGAAAATCCAATTCAAAATTATGGATGACATGAAAAATTAGGAGAGAATGGTTGTAAAAATTTCAACCGGAAAATAGGTATAAAAAAAATTCTGCTAGTCCTAGACAATGCAGGACCACATCTGGGATGCATTAATTTGAAAAAAATCTATTTCTGCCACTCAAACGCACTTCTATTAACCACATGATTAAAATATTATTGAGAATTTGAAAACAAAGACATTTAATAGTAAACATTGGAATCACTAATTCTGTTCTTGATTTAGTAAAACAAATTGGATTATTGGAAGCAGTTTATTTAGTTAAGAAGGCATAGGATGAATCATTATCACATTAAAAATTGTAGTAAGATTGGTTTTAGTCACGATAATCTGAAAGATCAAATTTCAGCTGGGGCAACTAAACCAGATGACGATACAGCACTTGGCATTCTTGTTGAAATATGTAACACAAAAAGATTCACTGGGTATTAATGAAGAGAAAGTTGGTGAATTTGAAATATTTCTGACGAACCTGCAGATGACTTAAATATCTCAACGAGACGAAAATATTAAATAAATAAATTACAATGAAAGTGTGATCGTGACTAAACACCTCAAAATATTTACTGAAAATCATAGAGATGTCAAGGCATTAGAAATATTCCACAATCTGGAATTACATTTTCATGACATAAGTAATTCTTAAATAAAAATTCACTAAACAAGTTTAGAGAGTTGATCAATAAGGTTGATATATAACCCCTTTCCACAATTAACTATTTGTAAATTCTGTATACGCATTTCGACAACCAAGTTGTCATCATCAGCAGATAATTTCAAAGTGTCACACCTGGTAAAGCAAGGAGCGTACGGAGTTTGTTTTTTCATGCAATTTTTTCGCCGTGTTTTACCAGGTGCGACACTTTGAAATTATCTGCTGATGATGACAACTTGGTTGTCGAAATGCGTATACAGAATTTACAAATAGTTAATTGTGGAAAGGGGTTATATATCAACCTTATTGATCAAGTCAATCAACCACAGGCTCCATCAAATTCAACTAAGTTTAGGGAGTATTTATTACAAAAAAATACTGCAGGACCATAAATACGGACACGTTTTATGGTCCCGTAGGTCCTTTCTAAGAGGTATTTCACGGTACATATGAAAATTTATTAATTAATTCATTAACAGGGTAACTGTCAATCAGTCCTATTTGAATTTAAGTCACTTTGATGTCGCCAAAATATATAATCATGAATAGGAAGGATTCCTTTATATAATTTGTATAAAAAATAGTGCATCAACAATAGCAATATTAGCAAATTCAGAATAGATTATATGTTATTCTAAATTACTAGAATAAATATAGAAATGATACCGTCTTCGAACAAAAATATATTATTAAAAATATACTAAGTACCTTCCCTGAACCGTCAACATTATCGAGGACAGATTTTTTTAACATCTGTCCACGAATTTTCAATTGGATGGGAATCCGGAGACTACGTCAGATACTTCAGAACGTCAATTCTATTCTGATGTAACTAATCCTTCGCTTTTCAATTGACATGTTTGAGGTCCTTATCGGGGAATTGAATAAAACGATATTGTACTAATCGATGCAGAAAATATTCCGCCATTTTTTCCTGTCGCTTTACTTGTTCCTTGGTAGACGGCAGATGGCGTTGAACATGCTTTTTTTTAAACTGGCACTCTTGTGAGGTTTCTTGCTGTCAAATTGTTTTCTTTCGGGCATTCTGGAATTGTTCTGGCATTAGCAGCACTGAAATTTAATTTTTATTTTGTAGCTGCTTTAAGAGAGTTTTTCTTCGTACACTACTATATATTCAAACATCTTCGTTTTTTCTTTTGTAAACGCGAGTTTTTTCTCCCCTCTGATTGTAATGTATTTGCAAACATTAAAATTTTAAATTAAACAATTTGAAAAGTTCTTAAATAAATTGATATGTTTTTCTTCCATTAATTAATTTTACAAATAGCTCTCGCATCTTTTCGATACAATGTTGTTTCAATACATTTTATTTATTCGAAAAAACACTAGATTTAGTAGCGAATCAACAGATAAATAATAACTATGCTTGAATAACTACTGTTCCTTATTTGTCCGCGCATAAGATATATTATAGATATCAATCGAAATACTGCTAGCATTACGTCCACAACTGTATATACGAAGATGGTTTGGCAAGAAATGAGATCCCCATTACTAGCAGCATCTTTCAAAAAAACTTTTTGTTTTATATTCTAATACTGCCATCTTTTCTGTGGCAACATGTGAAATTTGGTTAATTTTCGACTTTTTATTTGAGAGTTACATCGCTCTAAATGGAAGTATCCTAAAATGCACTTTTGAAATTTTGACTGGATGACAATGCTCTTCTGAGAGCTAAAATTTGTCCTTGGGTTGTGCAATTTACGGGTGGTGACACGAACATCGAAGATATGTGACAAAAATTCTGAAACATATTTCATATTGTTTTTACTGATCGAAGAACCGACATTAAACAGACAGTTAGCAACGTAAGTATATCGATTGAGCGCATACATCATATTTTTCACAGAACTAAGCATGTCCAAGCTTTCACGATAATAGGTGTCGCGAATCTGGTACTGTGATCAAAAATATAAAAAAATGCAAGCATCAAACTATAATTTGAAGCTGTTTAACAAGAACCAAGATGATTTTTTGCGTAAATTTGTTGCAGTTGATAAAACTTGGCTTCGCTACTATGTTCCTGAATTCAAACGGCAACCTGAACAATGGACATATGATGGTAGGATAGCTCTTCTCAAAAGAATAACGTTTTTCTAGATCTAAACAGTTATGTTGCTATACTTTCATCAAGTCAAAGCGCCTTCCCACACCAATCAAGTTGTTCGCCAAAAATTGGATCTATCGAATGTAATATAATAATAATAACTTACAGTCTGCCAAAGCCCCCTGTAATTGGCATTCAGCTGTTGGAAGATGTCATGCCATGGATTATTATTATATGTAGACCCAAACGACTTCCACTTATTCGCTAAACTTAATCATGCCCATATTGGGAAAAAGTTTCAGTTTAATGAAAAAGTTGTAGCAACAGATTAGTACTTCAGGATCTTGAGAAAAATCCCAAATGGTACTTCAGCGTCGCTGGTCCAACTACATTGAAGTTTAAGACGAATATGTAGAAAAGTAATAGAAAAAAATAATGCCCTAACTCATTTGTTTCATTTCGAGTCCAACTTCCTGCCAAATAATCTTCATACTTTCCATTTCCTTATATATCTAGTAAAGTGTAGTTTCTTTTTCCTTCTGTAGTGGTGTTCTCCCAAGATTCGTTTAAGCCCTTCTCTATACTTTTTTTTGTTTATGTTTTGGCTTTCGTTGCTGTTCCCTTCCCATTCATTCTGTGTACATACTCACATCATGTCGATTATGTTTCTTCAATATGTGCCAAAATTAGTCCAAATTATAATTCTTTAATTTCACCAACACCTACTAATTTGTGTAAATTATTCTTTTCGCCCCTTATCTCTCCTATCTGAACCACGTTTTTTATTTTTGTGCTTAGCTCCAAGGTCTCAAAACAAGTCTGCATGTCATTTTAAGTAGAATCATTACCGCAAAAAGTTTTAAGATCTAAATCACAAATTGTTGCTCTACATATATTTTTAGGTACAGCCGTAGCGATATCAAACTAGAAGTGGACCGCTTGTTTCATTAAAATAAAAGCGAACAATAGTGGGTTTGTGTACAATTCAAATAGCACACGAATTTGTTGACATTTTCGTGTGGGCAATATCAAAGAACCGTGTATATTAATTACGCTCCCCAAAAAACGAAGAATTGTGGAACGTGAACAACGAACTTTCACACTACATTTTGTGTACTGTTTTCTTCAAAATATTTAATTTTGTAATTTTAATTCCGTGATTTAACATTTTAAGTTTCGGCGACATACCTTTTGATTTTTTAAGTTGACGTCAGGAATGCTTGATGAATATGACAATGAACATATTAAATTTATATTAATAATAGTCAAAATTATTCCACTAATTTAAAAGCCTAAGGGCAATGTGATAATTTGGTTCAAAACTGAATCATATCAATAGATCTAATACGCATTAATATTATTATTAATGCAAAATTTAAATCTAAACAATAATATTATTACATTTATACAAACACACACACGCAAGCACGTACCCCCCCCCCCCACACACACACACATATACACATAGAAATAAGTATATACAGTAAAACCTGTGTTAACGGCCACCTGACTAAAGCGGCCACCTATGTTTTCCCGAATCGACTATAAGGAAATTCCCATACACAAATACCCGTTAATTACGGCCACTTTTGTAAAACGGCCGCGGCCAAATAACCCAAACTTTTACGGCCTATTTTCATAGAAATTTACCTGCCAATGTCGGCCGGACTATTTATGACATGTATATCTTTATTGACGGAAATACCTAATACAAATTGTCGGGGTTTCCCGGGGTTTCCTATTACCTGGTAGTAATTCACCCTTTTCGATTTAAACTTTATTATTCTAAAGGAAACAATTCAGTTTAAAGTTGTCTCCGTATTCGAAAGGTTCTTAATTAAGTATGTCGCAAAAAAGAAAACGTTTGTCGCTAAAAGACAAAATAAATATAATCGCGGAAACTGAAAAGTATGCGTTAAGTTCGCGAAAGTTGGCCGAAAAATATGGGGTTGGAAAAACACAAATTAACGATATTATGAAAAATAAAGGTGAATTAAAAAAGATGGTCGAGGAAGGTGTTAACATGGAGCTAAAACGAAAATTTCCGAAGTCGGAAGGATTGGCAGTGGATCTAGTCGTCTACAATTGGTTTTGCAAAGCCAGAAATAAAACAATTCCAATATCTGGGCCGCTACTTAAACAAAAAGCACTGGAGACAGCAAGTAGTTTAAAGATGGAAAATTTCGCAGCATCTAATGGATGGTTGGAAAGTTTCTGTCGGCGACACAGTATAACTTTTAAATCAATTTGTGGTGATTCCGCAGAGGTTAATTTGGACGATATAAAAGACTGGAAAACCAAGTTACCGTTGATTTTAATAAATTATTCTCCTCGAGATGTGTTTAATGCCGACGAAACAGGTCTTTATTACCGCGCTATGCCAAATAAGACATTTGCATTAAAAAGTGAGAATTGTGCAGGGAAGAAGGCAGCAAAACAACGTTTGAGTGTTTTACTATGTGCAAATATGGAAGGTGAGAAGGAAGATCCATTAATAATTGGAAAAAGTAAAAATCCTCGCTGTTTTAAGGGTAGTCATGTGGACAAATTACCCTTAGAATGGGTTTCTAACAAAAAGGCATGGATGACAACGGAAATTATGACAAGATGGCTGCATAAATTTGACAATAAAATGAAAAAACAAAATAGAAAAGTGCTTCTTTTCTTGGATAATGCCACTTCACATTCTAAAGTTCCATTAGAAAATGTATAAGGCTCCTGCTACAGTTAAAAAATGTTTTTCCAAGGCCGGATTCTCTGATGTTATCCAGGAGGACACAATGTTTGATGAAGAAGACGAAATACCCCTTGCCCAGCTATATCCTGCAGTTCGTAACGAATTTTTGATGGATTTAGATGAATATACTTCTATTGATCGTCATGTGCCTACAGAGAGCCCTAACTTCAGTATTCCAGAAATTGTTGAAGATTTGTGCAATAATGATGAAGAACATAACTCTGATAATAGGGACCTGGACGAATGTGAAACTCCAGAATCTAGTTTATCTAGTATGAGTGAAGTGTGTGCAAAATTAAGAGACATACAAAATTATTTATTGTGCAATAACAATGGTGACATTTATGTGGATGTTTCTAGAATTTTACTTACATGTGAAGCTGCAGTTTTTAAATCGAAGCTAAAAAATGTGAAGCAAACAAATATTGAAACATACTTTAAAAAATCCTAATAAATTGTGTTTTTTCGTATGAATATATTGTAATAATATGTACATATAAATAATTTATTAGATGTCATATTATCTATAATATGTAAATACATTAAAATTTTAGTTTTTCTTACACATATTTGTATTTATATACTATTTACTTTAATTAATAAAATAAAGAAAGCAAATCCTAAAATTAATTATGTATTTTATTTGTGAGACGAAAAACCTGTCAATTACGGACACCTTTATATAACGGCCAATATATTTTGCTTTTTGGGTGGCCGTTATTGACAGGTTTTACTGTATAAGGAATAAATAAAATCGAAGAAAAGAATTATTCTTATATTACGGGCATTACTACCATATATGTATATATGTATATATATATATATATATATATATATATATATATGGTAGTAATATATATATATACACGAATACAAATCTTCTATATATGGAAAATAATGTGTTTTTGTATTACTGTTATGAATCAGACTTGCTCGAAATGCGAAAGTTTAGTTTACAAGTTATAAAGATCATCGCACATGAATTCGGCAGATATATATTTACATGTACATCGTAAAGCTTTTCGTGATACATACTGTACCTCTCATATACATAAATGGTATTACCACTACTTTTAATAAAATAGTAAAGTATTGTTTCAATGGGTTTGTAGCTTCCTACCATTATTATTAAGTATACAAATTGTACGTCTACTCAGAATACTAGGATAAATTTAGATAAAACTTTATTTACATGTTTGGTAAAATTAATTTTCATATTCTACTAATTTTTGGGTAATATTTGGCACCGTAAATTTTAAAAATTCAAGTTACAAACTAATTGCATATATAACTTGCCTGCCTTAACCCAAAAGAAACAATTTAATTAAGAACTTTATTATTCAAGTCTGCTGCAAGTTGTTAAGAATTCATACAATGATCCAAAATGTCGTTAATACATCATAAACCGCGGTAATTAATTTGATCAAAAATGTAGTTATAAAACAGGGAAAGAAGGAGTGTGCGAGTGAAACAGAGACGCTTAAATATTTCATAATTCCACGATATCCACGAATTTAATAAATACCAGTATTTGCTGAATCTCGATAAAGTTAAAAGTAATTAAGGCGAAATCCTTCTGGGAAAATTCCGATGGTAGTGGTCCCTCGTTATCGGTACGGGAGGGAGAAAGGCCGTTTTCGGCACCCCCGTTGAGCCAACTTCACCCACGACGACCGTTTTAAAATTACACAGGACAGACGGCGATTTTACAAAGGAGTATAGCTATCGCACCCCCGTACAACTTAAAATGTGTGACTTGTGTGCATCAGAGGCAGAATAATTATACACTTTTGTTATTTCAAGCGCCCGAGTTATACACATATAATTGGCAACACTTGACGAAGAACATCCACCGTAAAATAAGTGTAATAATCTGTTTGTTATCCCTTCTGCTTTTACATTTTTTTACCTCATACTTATATACTTTTTAGAATTGGGAAATATAATTATTCTTTTATGGGACAGATTTATGAGTAAATTATAACTTTTAAGAAAAGAATTACGATGTAATAAGTTCAAAAGGTTTCTTTTTGTCTACGTGTAAAAATTCCAACAAAATTGTTACAGCTATAAATTATAATCAAAACTTTAATTCCTTAGTTAATTTCATAACATTTAAATTTTGCATAAAAAACGTTTGGATTCAACTCTTTCTTCCACGGAGAAGTATTCCGGGTTTTACACTATAGTAACCATATATACTGAACCTACCTTAAACTAATTTAAAGATCACAATAATATATGCTGATGATATAACAATCTTAGCCTCACATCAAGATTATATCTCTACAGTCAGAAATCTACAAAACCAATGAACAATAGTTAAGATAATAGAGAATAAAACATTATGGAAAAAAATCGTTATACAAACAAGATTATGTTGAGTGGAAGTCAAATACTCAAACATCTGAATCTTCATTTAAACAGAAGATTAATTTTACATATTCTCATGAAGGAATAAAATTCAAGCAAAAAACCTATGTAATATAAACGCGTCAAATGATATATTTCTCAGTAGTCACGGAAACTCAACATTATGTTTATTCGAATGTCATGTCAAGAACATTGTACAATACACAATTGTACTATAAAGAAAGAACAAAATTTGTACATTTAAACATACTAGACTGGGCGATCGAATAAACCTAGTTTGTTGGTGATTACTAATAAATATAAGAGAATAATTTCAATTTCAGAAAGGCTGCGACTGGTCGTCGAGTTACTATGACAGCTAATCTCCAAACTCTCTTCGAACAAATCTCCAAACAGAAGTCTTTAACGAACTTGATTTCGAGATAGTTACTTAGAAAAGTCGACGTCTCGAACCACCTTCTTTGTGATTCAATTTTTAAGTTGTTTCTTGTCTAGGGGGTTATCGGTACCTCTCTTGATATCCTTCATTATTGAGGAGAAATAATCAACACTTCTCCTCTCTTACAGCGAGGAGAGATTAGTAAGAAAATTACGGAAGACTTGACACACACCGAATGACATGTGCGCTCCTGTCATGGTGACAAGTTGAAGAGATTCACGACCAGTTGAGCACCTCACAGTATTTTAAAATGAACGCCTACCAGAAGAATGATGAATAGATGGTTTCTCTCATTAAGAGCGGACAACGTTTGAATAATACAGAGAAGCGTGTGAAAGTTTTGTATTATGCTTCCGTAATAGCATACGCTTATACTCCTTTAGACGAAAGTCGTATCCATATAAATAGATTTAGCAACCGACAGTCAACTGGTTTTTTTCGAAGACGACTATGGAAATGAGGGAAGGAAAATAGAATGCTATGGAGTACCCTCGATAGAGAAACTTGAAGATAAGTAAATAAGTTGGTAGAGTTAATATATAGCCCAAAACATACACAAACTCAATACATACTTACTGCAAATGGAAGAGGCATAAATATGGAAAATTGTTGTTACATTAACGAACGATTTAATCACAACAAAGAACATCTGGAAAGATCGTGATGAATACACTTTATGCTCATAGAAAGATTACAAAAACTATTACTGCTATTAATTATCCGTTCAAAAATAAAATAAAATAATTACTCGCGAAGAAAAGAAATACTTGAAAATAATTCCAATGTTTCGAAGACGTTAAAGAAAAATCAAAAGTTACAAAACACATCTAGACAATATCTATATTTAACATATAAAGTGTGAGATTGCTTATATACAAAATTAAATGTACACAGAAAACAATTTAACTGACATGACGTATAACAACGTAGTGTTTATCTACAATCAACGTTCCTATCATTAGCACGTAGTCGAAAAGCTAGATAAAGATGACACAAGATAATTATTTGTTTACTATTTATTGAAGAAATGTTAAGTATACTAAAAAGCAGTTGTTTATTTTATACATGACTAGTGAATTTTAATATATACGAGTTAAGATGAAAAGAAAGAATGGAAGATGTGCCCCTCCACCCACCGTTATAATTTATAGGGACATATATTTTTAATGCTTTTTAAGACAATTTTCCATTGATTTTATTGTAAAATTTCCATTGAGTAAGCAAAAAAAACTCCTGTTATATTTGAAGTTTAGACAATTACATACGAGGAAGCGTTTTTATATTCGCGGAATGAGCGGGTTGTAGAGGGGTGAGTAGGCGCATTGGGGGCGTGGCCTGTGCAGCGACTCATGATTAGTATAAATACGAAGTTTCATTGTTATTAGACAGTTAGTCTTTGAGCTATCGTCAACCAAGTAACATAATCAGGAGTGAAAAGTGAAATATGGAAAAAGTCGAATATCGTGCCGTTATAAAGTTCCTTACCAGGCAAGGAAAATCAGTCGCGACCATAATGAATGAGATGTCATTGGTTCACGGCGACTCTTGTCCAGGAAAAACCATGGTGTACAAGTGGCATAGTTTATTTAAACAAGGAAGGGAATCCCTTGAAGACGACCCGAGGCCGGGCAGGAGCATTGAGGTGACCACGCCAGCACTTATCCAAAAAGTTGAACAAATTGTACTCGAAGATGCTCGACTAAAGAAGAAACAACTCTCAGAAATGGTTGGAGTATCCGATACAACAATTTTTAAAATCCTACACGATCATCTCGGCATGTCTAAGGTCAGCGCAAGATGAGTGCCGAGAATGCTCACGCCGCCGCAAAAACAACAGCGCGTAGAGTGTTCGCGTGCATTTTTGGACCTCTGTAATGAAGACAAGGATGGTGTATTGAGTGGAATTGTTACTGGAGACGAAACTTGGGTTCATCAATATGAACCTGAGTCCAAACAAGACTCCATGCAGTGGCATAAAAAGGGCACAGCACCTCCCAAGAAATTTAAAGTGTCACAATCAGCTGGGAAACTCATGGCAACGGTATTTTGGGACTAGGAAGGAATATTGTTGATTGATTGTAAAGATAAAGGTGTTTCTATAACCGGAGAATATTACGTTTCAATATTAGAGCGACTAAAAGAAGCCATTAAAGAGAAAGGACGGGGAAAATTGACAAAAGGTGTTCTGCTTTTGCACGACAACGCGCCCGTCCACAAGAGCCGCGTTGCGTTAGCTGCCCTGCATAAGGTGGGCTTCGAAATTGTGAATCACCCACCCTACAGCCCAGACCTGGCCCCGAGTGATTATTACCTGTTTCCGAAAATGAAAAAAGAGCTGCGGGGTAAAAAATTTACTGCCGATGATGAAGTCAAGGAGGCAGTTTCGGCGTATTTTGCAGATAAAGAGAAATCATTTTTTAATGAGGGTATAAGTAAATTAATTGAAAGATGTGAAAAATGTATCCGTCTTGCAGGTGAATATATTGAAAAAGAAAAATAATTTGGTTTTTTTATTTCCACCCCTTGTCCCCCATTCCGCGAATATAAAAACGCTCCCTCGTACCTAATCTGAACCTACGTAAATAAAGAAGTAATTGAAATAGAAATTTAGTACACACCTAAAGCTACACTGCTCGAAACAGTGAACAGACATTTCATAAAAATGAACAAATATTTGAACACAACGTATAAAACGTTGCATTTTTAGTTTGGAAAGATACAGGAATATTTAATTTCATAGAAGTCACATTGCAATAATTCTCACAAATAAAAATAGAGATTAATAATAACATGTATTAACTCCATGAACACCTAAAAACGGTTGGCATCCTAATGACATAAAACGGATTAGCATGTCAAAACGTATCATATCCCATTCCTCCCTAACAACAATTCGTAATTCCTGAAAGGTCTTGGTGGCATATTTCGTTTAGCAACACGTCTGTATACAACACCCTATGCGGGTTCTAGTGGGTTATCATCTAGGGAATTGACTGGCTACTCCATTGTCTAAATATTAACTTTATCGATCCAGTTGTTTACGGTGTTTGTTTGATGGAGTCATTCATAATCGTAAATAAAAATGAATTCCTCTTCCATTGCTACTGCATATTTAAGAACAATGGATTGCGGAATATCATCCAGATATCTCTAGGCAGTGAGACCTCAATTTTCTAGGAATCAGAGGTCGGTGCTTCCTCCAGTACTTATCTCGACCCATACCATTACGCCACCATCTTCATATTAAGGCCCTTTACGGATAAACTCTGGGTTATTTATTGCGTATATCGGGTTCAGACCAAATCAATCTGTCTTATTTGAATTAGTCACATCCCCCATTCACTATGACATAATTTAATACACTTTTACTTTTACGCTCTACCACCAACGTCTTCGGGCATATAAGTCAGACGTATACAAACAAATACTTAGTGTTTGTGTTAAAAGTAGTCTTCCACTGGCAGTAGCAAACTCACTACGAATATAGCGCGATTTCTGCGTGGGTATTGCAACAGATAAAGATCGTCTCTTGGTATTGTTTGTGATGGTTGACGAAAAAAAATCTACACATGTTTAAACAAATGAAAAGAAAATTTAAATCAACCCTTCAATTATTAAAGAATTGAAAATGAAAATATGAATATAAAAAATAACTTTGAGAATCCAGATATGATTCGAGTTAAGTTTTTCATTAAAAATATATAGCTCAGCCAGGTAATAAAAACCCCTTATGCGATTTCGACAACTATGTTGTCACCTTTGAAAACTGGTTCACAATAAAGCTACATAAAACAAATTGCGAAACACAAACACTAATTAGTGTTCGTGTGGTGGTCTACAACTATGTTGTCACCTTCAGTAGGAAGTAAACAGTATTGAAAACTGGTTCACAATAAAGCTACATAAAACAAATTGCGAAACACAAACACTAATCAGTGTTCGTGTGGTGGTCTAGTGGTGTGTTTAACGGTTTGTTCCCTGTAGCTTTACTGTGAGTTATATGTTCAACACTGTGTTTACTTCCTACTAAAAATAGTAACTTAGTTGTCGAAATACGTATGTGGGGACCATCACAGGAGATTTTTATTACCTGATTGAATATTTATTCAACCAGTCTCCAAATACTTATATGGCGATAAAATTAAATAAACGCACCGTCGCCATCAGAAAGTAAATATATAAATAGTTTTGGTTTCAATTTCAGTTACATTATGTAAAAAGGCAAAGGAAAATGCTGAAATAGTATCTTTGCAAACTACAATATTTAGTTTAGTTAAGATACAAACAATAATATGTAAATGATCTAAAAATTAATTCAAAAGAACATTTAGAGTATTAATTTTTGCACATTAGTTTCTTATTTCCACCATTTTATTTGTTTGCCTTTGTGTTTATTATCTAATCAAGCGTCTCGAGTAATTTTTACAGTTAAACGTATATCTTGTAAAAGGCTAAACATAACATGACATTTATAAAATAATTTCGTTTAATCTTTATAATAATAATAATCTACTTAGAATATGTTATAAATATTTCAATTTTAATAAACATAAATAAATTACAATGACTATTTGTAACATTATACAAGCAATAATTCCCTACATATGACTAGCACTAGAAAAATCAATAAATTCCTAGAAGTTTTCGAGGAATACACCAGCTGCTCTGCAGTTGTTTATGCAGCTGTGGATATCTCATTGTCTTTTTTCGTTTCACTAATACGAAGTTAATAACATAAACAATTATGGAAAGTTTAAATTTATAGAATCGCTGTGAAAAGTTCATTTTGCGAAAAAGTTAATTCCGAAGTGAGTGTTCTTAAAATACAAGAGAAGATACAAACACAAATAAAACGTGTAATTTATGTAAACACAATATGTTGTATGTGATATACACTCCCGCTCATGGAAGTATGGTCACTTGATTAAATTTTATATAACAATCATAAAAATTATATTAATGACAATAAATAGCGATAGTATTACTATACCTTATTCTTAAGAAGGTTTATAATTCAAATAGGTATTGTGTTTGTATATATTCTCCAAATAATATGATAGAAATCATTTTATCTCACAATAACTATAATTACCTGATATTGCATCTCAATAGCATTGTACGATAATTCCAACTATATATAATCAGGAGAAGTGGTACGGTCATTAAGAAGGGACTAAAGTCTAGAAATTTACCTGAAATGAGTCGGTTACCCTATTACTACCTCCTTATGCCCATCAGGAGATCACTGAACGTGCTTGTGTGAAGTTGTCTATTTTGTAAGCGAATAGTGTAATTTCTGTTTACAAATGCCACGGGCAAAGCCGCTTCATAGTGGAACACGATCAGCGATACTTACTTTGCATCGTTACGGGTATTCAGTTCGCGGTATTGGCGAAAAAATAAAGTGAAAAAAATCAATAGAGAATCTCACAATTCGTCGGTTCAACAAACTGGTAGTCTGGAAGACCGTAATCGACCGGGACCATCGAGAGGTACTTCCAAAGCCGATATAATTAAATTAATTAGCAAAAGAAATTAACGGCACTTGAAATAACAGCTAAATTTATCAGGGTTCTGCTAAAAAAATTTCTGTGAGTACAGTGAAACAACGATTAGTAGAAGCAAATTTACACGATCGCGTTGCCTCATAGAAACCATTATTACGACGTGGAAATAAGCAGAAACGACTTCAATGGGCAAGGTTACACCGTAGTTGGACAATCGATGAGCGGAAGAACGTACTGTGAAGTGACGAATCGCAATTTGAAGTGTTCAGGCAAAAGAGAAGAATTTTCGGATCGGCGCGAGAAAAAATGTTGTCAGATTGCATAGCTCCAACGGTGAAACATGGGGGTGGTTCTGTAGTAGTCTGGGGCTGTTTTTCATTAGCCGGAATGGAGGATTTGATAAAAATAAATGGTATTATGAGAAAGGAGAATTACCGAGAAATTTTGGAAAATCACATTTTACCGTTAGGCCTGCGATTAATCGATAATAATTTTGAATTTATGCACGATAATGACCCCAAACACACGTCATTGTTATGTAAAAATTACTTTGAGGCGGAGAGAAATGAAAATATTTTGAAAGTAATGATATGGCTGCCTCAGAGTCCGGACCTCAACCCAATTAAATTATTATGGGATGAAATCGATAGAAGAGTTAGAAAGGAATCTCCAACATCGAAGGAAAAACTTTGGAATATTTTCCAAAAATGGAATAACATTACACCAGATGTAATAAGATAATTAATAGAAAGAATGCCCCGAATAACAAAAGCTGTAATCGCCGCAAACGGTGGTTTCTTCGATGAATAGAAAGTATAATTAATATAAGTACAATAGGAACAAGTTTAATGAATTGTAATTTTAATTTTTATTATATAAAGAATTACTAAATATTAATTTTTGTTCAATTTGGTGGATATTTTTATTTTTTTTTTCTTTTGTTGCTTAATATACGAGGGGTGTTTCCAATATTCTGGGAATTGGTGCTATAATTAAATAACACAGAACTTATTCGCAATGTAATTGATGTCAGACAAGTCTTGACATGTTTATGCAACTATCTAGTGCAACATTGTTCAGTCTGATTCAGGTATTCGACTGATGTAGACGCGTTTTAGTAGCACTGTTTTTATAAGCATGGAACACACGGCAAAATCTCAAAGAGCGATAATTTTCTTTTTGTGGAAAGAAGATGTGAAAACGTCAGAAATTATTAGTCGTCTGCAAGGAGTATTTGGTGAATCTGCAGAATCCAAAAGTACTGTTTATCGGTGGATCGATCGTTTTAAAGCCGGTAGAACATCACTAGAAGACGATTCACGCAGTGGGCGGCCAAGCACGTCGGTAAATGAAAGAAACATTACTGCCGTCGAAAACCTACTGGAAGACGACAGGCGAATAACTATTCGTCAAATTAGTGTACACCTAGGGATAGGTACACGACAAGTTCATGACATCTTGCATAATTGTTTGGGCGTTAGCAAGGTTTCGACGCACTGGGTGCCAAGGCTGTTGGGACCAGAATAGAAACTCAGATACTTGGCGTCAACTTCAAGAGCTATTAGCCCTTTACGGTGATGCATTTTGGCAACGAATAATAACCACTGACGAAATGTGGATTTCTTATTTCAATCCTGAGATGAAAAGTCAATTCAAAGAATGGCGCAAACCTGAAGAAGGGCCTCCACTTAAGGCTCGTGCAGTTCCGTCTGTTGGAAAGGTAATGCTTACTGTATTCTGGGATTGCCAAGGGATTATTTTCATGGATTATCTGCCGAGAGGTACTACAATTAATGCAGAATATTATTCAAATTTATTATCCGGACCACTGCTACAGGCACTAGTCAAAAAACGGCCTGGAAAGTTGCATAAGCGTCCGTTATTGCAACAGGATAATGCAAGACCACACGCCGCAAGAAAAACGAAGGAAGTTTTGAACGATTTACGATGGGATTGCTGCCGCACCCACCTTATTCCCCGGATATTGCACCTAGTGATTACCATCTGTTCCCAGATTTGAAAAAAACCTTACCATAAATAGGTGGATCGACAAGACACCGAAAAACTTCTTTGAGGACGGCCTAAAAAAATTAGTTTATCGTTGGGATAAGTGTATTCAGTTAAATAGAGATTATGTTGAAAAACGACATTGTAATATTGACGAAAATTAACAAAATTATAAAAATTACATGTAATTCCCAGAACTTTGGAAACATCCCTCGTAGTTGCTGTCCATACTTCCGTGAGCGGTAGTGTACATAGACGGGATATAATACTAGAATTGTCGACTATGTATTTACTTCACTTGTAGTTTACAAAACTATATGAAAACTGGCCTAAGGCGTGAGAGGACACGTCCAAGATAAACTTATTTGGTTCGGTTGCTAGGAAAATGATATAAAGAAAACGCAGGACGGAATTTAAACTAGTATAGATATGATGTAAAACACGAGAAAAGCCCGGTGTTTTTCTGGGGTTGTGTGACCGCCAGCAGAACAGAAAACCTATTGCGAAATTCTTAAGAAAAATTTAAAGGATACCGCTATGAAATTAAATATATTTCTGTTTATTACTTTCGACACAATAACAACCCAAAGCATACCTACATACCTACGTACATACTGAAATCGTGAAGAACTGGTTATTATGTAATGTGTCAAAGTTACCGCATACTTTTCTACAATTACAGGATCTGAATCCAAATAAAAATTTCTAGGCGCGAATAAGAAAAAGGGAATTTGCGACACAAATTGTAGAAATAGAGTTGATTTGAAAGAAACTAATAATGTCGCCGACAATACATTGCAAGCCATCGAAATGCCTAACCTTTGTCTACAATTTTTCAACACTGCATCGCTGCATGGCACACATGACAAAAACTAAGATGTAATAGGAGAATATTGTCACGCTAACACCGTGAAGCCGACAGCGAGCATTAAATTGTATTTTATACTCAACAGTACGTCCGAGACTGTTTATATAATGCAACAAATGTATGATCATAACTCCATCTCGTACATAAAGATTCAGATGGTATCAGCTAATTAAAAATGTTATGGAAGTAATAGAAGATATGAGCGTCCAATTTCAGTGCATAACAAGGATGCCATCGCAAAAGCGAGAGAATGGAATGAAAAATACCGTTATATAATCGAGACTGTTAGCAGATAATTTTGGAGTAAACCAGAAAACGATTTATCACGTCGTAATGGAAGATTTGTGCAAGACAGAGGTTACGCCGCATTTGTTTTCTAAAGATCAAAAACATGACTGTATTCAGTATATAATATGAATTTTGTGAATTGCATTATTGCATTATCACCTCTTTATCCAAAACTAAATTTGTCGTTAAAAAAGAAACTCTTTGACGGTTTTGAGCACAAAGAAATATAATATCGATTTTTTGGAACACACCACAATACATGCAGTAGTCGCTTGGGTTGTTGCTCAACCATGCTACTCATTGTAGCGATTCAAAAGAAATGTACTTGAATTAAATGCATGTACTATTGAACTGTCTCATTTTGTACTATGAACATAGTCTCATTATTTGTTATGCTCTATACTTCATTAAATTTGTTCTTTATAGGATATAAAGCGTCGGAAGAATTGCGTATTTGCTTGGAATCGTACATAATTTTCTTTCTACACTGTACTTCGTTTAAGTTAAGAACATAACGTTGGGAACGACATGACAGTATCTTCTGGTATATGCTTGGACAAAAAGGCAGCAAAAATTTACACGTGGGAAACGCGTACATTGCGCTCAAAGAATTTATGTTAGGTAAAAACAAACATCACTAACATTTATGAAGGTCATTCTTATGTCTAATTTCTAAGCAAAACTTTTTGAATTCGCTGCTATCTCCAAGCAAATGTTTATAGCTCCTGTAGAATACGTATGTATATCTTAGCCCCCACTACTATGCTCATAAAGTAAATGGAGTATAGATAGGAAACTACGCTTCCTCCTTTCTTCCTATGGTTTTTCTTATATTTTCTTGCAACAATCTTTTTGTTTTTCTTGATTTTGCTTCGTATATTAGAAAGTTAAAGCTATAATAAAAGCCAACGATTGTTGCGCCAAATAGTACAATTGCAAATAAGAGTGCTTGCTATAAAATATAATAATTATTATAATTTTCTAATGTTTAATTAAATTATGTAGTCTAATTACTACCCAAAAATATTTTAGAAATATACTACGCTTTACTTTTTAAAAGGTATATGTTCTATTTTGGGAGTAATTGTATATTTATAAGCGGTACGTAGTTAAAGTGTTTATCGCGAACTATGAATTAACCAGTTTACCACTAAAATGGAAGATCGGTTGATATAAATATAAATGTAAATATCTTTCGAAACTTGTTAATTCCCTTGGAAAAATATCATAAAAACTATTCAGCCATTGAAAAAAAATGCCACGTGTCACTGAATTGAAAAATAATCTTCATTGATTTTATTCTGAGAAAAAAACTTTCTTTTCTGAAAACACAAATGTGTGAAAATAAATCAGTGTGTAGTGGGCTTCTAAGTTTGTATCTATAATAAAATTTTGGCTTCGTGTGGAATATATATTCGACAGTTGACCATTGCGAAAAATAAATCAAAGATATTACGTCGTAAATATGGTATCTTTAAAGTTTGGAACAGTTACATCTGTTTCTTGTCTTACATGGAGAAACTGAGTAGGTTTGGGAACCGTCGGCAAATGATTCCTCCCTAAAATAGTGCCTATATTTCCGGAAAAGTGTACAATTTCTAACTGAAATGTTTATTAGTATGAACGTTTTGCATCCCCTAAACAGGGATATTGTTAATACTATGTTTTGCCTTATTCATTTAAATAAATACATAAACTCGTTATTAAATAAGTACTAATAAATATCATCTCAAATTATATTTATTTTTAAATGAATGATTATTTTATGTTTCTATGTAAAAATATTTTCTGAGATATTTAATACACATGAGGAGACATATAGAGAAATCAGGGAAATATTTAATGATAATAAAAGCAAGGTACTAGCGTATACGAATTAAAGTCGAGTGCTTTATTAAAAACATTATTATTCAGCTTCATCAAACATGTAGTAGAGTAAAGCATAAATTATACGAAATGATTGGGAACTGGGACATTCGGATAATCGATTTTTCGGATAACTTATATTTAACTTTTAAATAAGCAGTAAATTCTCGCTGTGCTAGTACATACGTATGTATAACGTTTTCAGAAAGTAACCCAGCTTTAGAGCATTGGATTTATTGACTTAGTCAATTTACATTAAATTTTTATTTTAAAGTAAGTACATATGCACGCTTTAATGCACACATTGAAAGAAACATTTTGAGAACAAAGCTTAAATATTTTTTTGTTTACATTCGGAAACTCGTTTTGCTGTTGTCAAATTCCCGTACACGTTTCAATGAGAAAAACTATTTATCTTGCTGCTCCAACGTTTTCATCGCTGTCTCAAAGCCGTGGAATGCTTCTTCACTTGACGGTCTTTTTTCAATAATTTCCTCACCATAGACATCCTCTTCAACGTCGTCAGACACATTTTGCAGCTGCGCGATTATTTCGTCACCAGTTAAAATTTGGTAACCAAGCTCATCAAGATCACATTCAAGTCGTTCGTTAATGTCTTCATCACGTTTACCAAATCCAGGTAATTCTTTTACAAACTCAAATAATTCCACGGCGAAATCAGTGTCATTCCTATTATGAACACCATCAAAAAGATTTATATTAGGAACGTCTATTCCGGAATCGTCTGGACAAAGCTTCTGCCAAGCTCTATTTAGAGTAGTCTCCTTTACTGAACCCCAAGTATCTGCTGCCATATAAACTGCATCCTTCAAGCTGATTTTTGTACAACTAAAGGACTGATCTTCATTTACTAGTCCAGGCAGCGCCATTCAGTACAACTGTTAAAATAAAAAATAACGCTTGAAACTCAATAAATCCCTGCTCCATTGGTTGGAAGATTGCTGTCACATTTGGAGGCACAAAAATAACCTTAAATTTTCTAATTTCACATAATTATGTGCTTTTACAATACTAAACTGAAAAATTCTACTTTTAACCACTTCATGCATCATACATATGTGTAAATTTTTGTTCTCCGCCCGGGACTTGCACCCATAATATCATTCTTTCCAGAATATACCATCACCATTAGATTACAGAGACAGTGAATGCGAGTCCTTCTAATCTGCCATAAATTGCATTATGGGAAACAGTTATTAAATAAAAACCCGTTAGGTTATTAATTGCATAATTATATGCAATTAATAACCTACCGCTTTTACGATGCTAAACGGAAAAATTCTAATTTTAATTAAAAAAAAATTAAATTAACTGCATTAAATACGATGTATAAAGTAGTTAAAATTGAAATATTTCTAATTACTCTATCCGAAAGTTGAGAAGGATGGGTTGGAGCTTTATCAATCACCAGTAACACTTTGCCAGATGTTCCAGTTTGTTTCTTATGTTTTTTCACTTTAGGGATGAATACAATACATAGTCGTACCAATCGACAAAAATATTCGAGTCCATCCATGAATTTCTTTGGTTTTCAAGATAATGATAGATTTTTTATACCTTTGAAACTGCGTGGATTTTTTTGTTTACCGATTAAAAGCAATACCATTGATGTGTTGCGGGATTTTCTGGCTTTAAAATCAAATGTCGATGACTCCTGCTTGAGTACCAAACACTAAGAGGGCATATTTTTCCAGTACAAGCCCGTCTTATCTGCATTATAAACTTTTACTTTTTCATAACCCTCCTTAAAAATCATCATCATTAAATGGTTTCTTACAATTTGTAGTTGCTTCTTTATCTGCTGATAGCTTTTCACCTTGGATATTCAGCTCTCTTATTCCGTGTCTTGACTTGAAACGCTGCAGGCAACCTGCAGTGGCCCTCAAATCCGTATTTCAACACAATTTTATGTTTATTTACAATGCATTTTCGTAAATTAATGCGCTACTAATTAGTTCATTATCCAGAACAGAAGTCAACATAACTATAGAAACGCTATTCTTAGGTAATTTGGTGTGGAATACCGCTATCAGCTATAGTGGAATTACCCATCGAATTACCTAAGAACGGTATTTACGCCAAATTTCCGGGCCAAACTGGCTGCGCTAGAACCTTTTTAATTGTTCTATAATTTTAAGTCGGCAACATTAAACATAATCCGTTTACGTGATCAAGTGGATGTGCAAGATTGCGCACGCGCATACGCTGCAGTGTGACTTCCGTCAGTTGTGTATTGCTGCATCACTATTTGCACCCGCGGGATATTTAAACTTATATTTTCAGAGCTTCCTGATAACCGATGTTTCTATGGATCGATGTTTAGATGACTAATACTATATTGTAATAGATAAATAATAAAAATTATTGAATAACAATCAAAGAATATTAAATAAAAATTTAATTACATTCAATGTAGTCAACACTTAACTTATTTATTGTTAATATGTATATATAATTTATGTAAGTTCTAATAACAAATCAATAATTACTATATTTTATATTACAATTTAGTGCTTGAAAAATAAATACATTAAAGTGCAAATGTTAAATTATAATAAATTTGCGTCTATTTTAACCTCGATCAAGTATGTATTAAAATTTATAGATTTCACATTTGCGCAGAGAATACAGTGATTCAATAGTTTTACAATTTGCATTTAATTATTAATACGTTTTATATTATTTTCTGAACGGTTTCCCGTCCAGTTATTTTCAAAACTAATCGAGTAATAAAATAATTTTAACACAGGCGACTTTTTTTGTGGAGAAAGCGAATAAATAATTACTATATTTTATATTAGAACTTAGTGTTTGAAAAATCAATATATTGAAGTGCAAATGTTAAATTCTAATAAACTTGTGTCTATTTCAACCTCGACCAATTATGTATTAATATATATATATATATATATATAACAAGGGCGATTTTTTTTGTCTTCAATACAAATGAAAATGATTGGGGTACAAATATTTTCAACTATTTTAATAAAAGAATGTCAATAATAGATGTTTTCGTAGCAAAAAATCTATATATGTAAAGTTGTATGTATTATAAAATCTAAAAGTCACAAAATCCTAAATTTTGTTACATCATCACACATTGTAAAGACTGTTTTGGAAATTTTTAAAGTGTGTAGTTAATTTTTCTAAAAAATTGTTTGTAATAAAAATGTACAAATACTTCGAAATACATTACTAATAGTTGTGCTAGCTCACCTCCACGTGGTGCACCTTGGGTAACGCTAAAGCGCTAGAAATATAGGCAATACAGACTCTCCTATTATAGGAGCTCCAGGAAAGTACAGAGTACATACCGACAGTGATGCCGAGATCTACTTCTGACACCTTTTTTTTATGACTGTCTAAATATGTACTTTGCCATAAGCTAAATAAATAAATATATAATCGTGGCCAGACGCAAAAAAGAAAAACAAAAATTGGAACTAAGTACAGGCATTTTGTAGTTTTAAGGTATTATTTCACATGACCTTTAATCAGAATAGTTGTAGAATAACTCATTTTATCAGACACAAATGAAAAACTGCATAATCTACAAACAATCGTTTTCATGATTTTAAAACTCAAGTGTTGATATTTGTGTAAATAATGATTATTAAACAAGTTCAGATGATGTAGCATTGTAATTATGTCACTAGTTTATTTTAATGATAAATTGGTAGAGAAAATACAAAGTTATCACAAGGACTATAAATAAATAATTTTTATTTAAATTATTTATCATTTTGTAGTTGTGTATTGAACTACTAATGGTGTCTATTAAAGCAATGGATAAAGAATATTTAAGATTCTTCATATGTGATCTGATGAATCTTATACAGACTATGTTTATGTTCATACGTTCATAAGTATGTGCGTATTATTTATATGTTTTAAATTAATTATAAAGAATACCATAAAAAACAAATAGAAAGTGAAAAGGAAGTGCATCTAACCGTCCTAGATTTAAAATCAGCTTTCGATATCATGAACAGTAAATATCGACTAATGTCTGGACAATCTAAAAGTGACACAAAATCACCAAATAATAAAGAGCATATATAGCACAGTCAAAGAAACAATACAAATAAACAACTCAGTCTCAAAATTATTTGACATGAAAACAAGAGTCAAACTACTATTCATAATAATAATAGACAGAAAGAATATCGAAAAATACTGAAGACAAAGCGAAACAGTGTCAAACGGAAATGGGATATAATACGTTAACAGCAATAAAAGCTGACCCGAAAGATACTCGAGAGAAAAATGGTCAAACTAGTTGATATTTGAGAGAAAGAAATAAGAAAAGAAAATGCAGTAAATATCGCGGCAATGGAGTATCCCACAAGTATCATATTAGAGGATGGAAATAGAAGACAAGATATTTTTCACAAAAACATTAAAATATACTTTGCATTAAATACAACAGTGCTTGGTATAAAGGAAATGGCTGCATTAGATCTACACTAATGCTTCTTTATATAAATACGCTGAAAAGAATTTATTTTTCTGAGAATATATAAAATTCAAAATTTGAATAAAGGATTACCCCGTCCTTAAAAAATATTATTATGTAATATTTGAACTAAGATTAAATAGAAAATTTGAATAGTAATATACGAGGATATTTTTTACTTGGCGGTGAGAATAATGCGCTGAAATTTGTAGAAACGTACTAATATTGGGTCTGGGAAAAAGTTCGTGGCGTTTTTCCCGATAGATGGCATTGGTTGCCGATAACTAAAGAACAACAAGTCACAGCGACACCACCGACGGCTCGTTTTTTAGATGACCTTCCGAACGTTAGTTTGAGCGTAGAAACATTGTAATCGGTGCAGTGGTTGGAAAGTTATTCGCACTTGAAAATGGAGAAGAATAATGAGAAATTTCGCTATATTCTGCAATATTATTATGATAAGGGGAAGAACGCTGCGCAGGCTTGTGATAAAATTTGTGCTGTGTACGGTGAAGGTACTTTATCGAAATCTGTTGCGCGGAAATGGTTCGCTCGCTTTCGTTCTGGAAATTTCAATGTGAAAGATGAGTCACGCTCCGGTCGTCCAATCACTGAAAAATCTGATGAAATTCTTGAAAAAGTCCAACAAGATGAGCATATCAGCAGTGTCGATATTGGCATGGAGCTAGGCATTGACCACAAAACTGTTTTGAACCATTTACACAAAGCTGGTTACAAAAAAAAGCTTGACGTATGGGTTCCTCATGAGTTGAGCGTGAAAAACATGATGGACCGAATTAACATCTGCGATGCGCTGCTGAAACGGAATGAAATCGAGCCGTTTCTGAAACGTTTAATAACCGGAGATGAAAAATGGATTACGTACGATAATCGGAAGCGTAAAAGATCGTGGATAAAGGATGGTGAGCCGTCACAAGCGTTCGCTAAGCCAACATTGACGCCAAAAAAAGTGATGCTGTGTGTATGGTGGGACTGGAGGGGAATCGTCCACTACGAGCTACTTCCAACTGGTCAGACGATTGATTCTCAACTCTACTGTGCACAACTAGAGAGATTACGCCAGGCGATTGAAAGAAAACGGCCCGAATTGATTAATAGGAAAGGTGTTGTCTTCCATCATGACAACGCCCGACCACACACTTCTTTGATGACCCGTCAAAAATTGAGAGAGTTTGGTTGGGAAGTTTTGATGCACCCACCTTACAGTCCGGATATAGCACCCTCTGACTATCATCTGTTTCGATCTCTGCAGAACTCTCTCAATGGAATTAAGTTGGTTTCAAAAGAAGCCTGTGAAAACTACTTGATTCAGTTTTTCGACCAGAAACCACAGAAGTTTTTCACCGATGGGATCATGGATCTACCAAAAAAATGGCGAAACATTGTCGATAATAATAGAGCATATTCGGTTTAAATGAATTCGTCCACGCGCCATGCGGGGATCAGTTGAATTTTACTGAAAAAACGCCACGAACTTTTTCCCAGACCCAATATAATGACCACGCCTACTACAGCAGCTTAAAAGATATGGGAGTTTTCTTATTATTATTTAACCTTTGTAGCGGCATCAGGCAGTACGAGTGAGTGTAGGTAATAAAGTAATTCATAGACAATCGCGAAAAATTATTTTTAATGCCTATTTAAAAAGTAATAAAAGTCAGAACGATACGTTAAAAAACGTTAGAGAAAAAGTTGCAAAGGACAGGTGTTTCTTTCAAAATAATGGAACGTATTGTTAGTGAAGAACAATGTGCATTAGAGAATAATGATCAAAAACGTTTTCCATGTCCAAAAAAAGCGTGTTAGAATACTTAATGTAACGAAATCACCTTGTCCTTCACAAAACAGATGGACGAGTTACAGTAAATATGTTACATGAGGTACCTAAGAAAAATTTAGAATAGTTTTGTTCGAATACGTCGTTAAAACGTATTTTAAAAGAACACTGCTTGGAATGCCGAAAAACAGCAAACGAACATCAAGTTTTATTTGAAAAGATAAATATTTGCACATTGCGAATTTTTTACTTGGAACAAATAACATTTTCTCTGCGATACGAACAGAAACTTAATATTTATTATAAAACGTACATACACAGTGGACACAACTATTAGTTGTAATGACAAAAATGGAAATGGACAAACAATTCATGCAGGTGGAAAGTTGGGAATCGTTACGAAAATATTAGTAACTCCACATTTAGTATAACTAAAAATGGTAATTACCATGACGAAATGAATTCTAGAAATTATTGTTGGAAAAACTAATTCCAAATTTACCACCAAAATCTTTAGTAATAATAGATAATGCATCGTACCATACTATTCAAATAGATGGCGTGCCTTGTTCAAATAGTAAAATTTGATATGATGGATTTGTTAATAAAGAAAAATATAAAGTTTCATCCAAATGTGACATAAATTTAGCGAATTACTTCGTGAACATGGACACACCTTTTTAAGACTACCATCGAATCACCCGGAATTAAATCCCATCGAATTAACATGGGGTATTATCAAATCAAATAAAATGTTGAGCAGAGAAATACTAGCCTTAAATTGACCAATGTGGCAATTTTAGCATAAATGGAATTTGCGAAAATTACAAAAGGACACTGGGAAAGACGTTACCATAATGTTGCAAAAACAGAAAATGAGACTCTTGGGGGATATAAGAACCGAAGAATTAATTATACAGTAAGTCATGAAAATGATAGTCATTGTCATTTATTTAATTTTCAGTGGACTAACAATACAATCCTTTAAATTCTAATGTCTGTACACGAAAATAAGTAAAAAAAAAAGTAACAAAACATTTCTAAATCTACTGCACCATTAAATAGTTGTAATATTCCTCTAATGAGTATGGCTCTATACTGTAAAGTAATTTATACAATTTACCTTTCATTGCACTGTAATTTTCCAAATATTTTATTTCCCTAGGCAATTCGTTAAATAATTTCATGCAAGAGCAGTATGCTGCACGCTGATATAACGACAGTCTATGGCAAGGATATAAATATTTTAGGCCGTGCCTGGTATCGTAAGTTAATGTTACAGTTCTGGATTCAAAAATTTCTGGATGAGCCAAGACAAATTTAATACATTCATATATATATACACTGCTACAGTTGTTAGCATATTTTCTCGTTTGAAAACACCCCTGCAGCTATCTCTGTACCTCATATTATTCAGTACTCGTACTACATTCTTTTGAACTACAAAGACAGATTTTAAATTACTGATAAGAGCTCCCCAAAAAATGACCCCATATCTAAGTTGACTATAAAAATTTGAATAATAAAATAGCTTAGCTATATCCTTATTTGTATTCTTGACCAATGTTCTTAAACCGTAATTAGTGTTACTTAGTTTCTTGGTTAGTTTGAAGACGTGCTCAGTAAAAGTTAGCGAGTCATTGATCGTTATACCCTGGAATGGGACACTTCTCAAAATTATAAGTTTTATTATGTAATGTTATGTTTTGTAGAGTATGAGTATGGTAACTTTTGAAAAGTACGCATTTAATTTTTGTTATATTTAATATGAGATTATTTATCATTTAACCATTTTTCTAGTTTCTCCATTATAAAATTTCCTTTCCTTATCAATTCAGGATAAGTTTCAGCTTTAAGTAGTAGTTATATCGTCTGCATAATTAATAACAAAACAATTATCAGTATTAGATATGAGATCGTTCATAAATATAATAAAAAGTAGAGGACCCAGGATACTGCCCTGCGGTATTTCATTTTAAATTTCAATAAGAAAAGTACTTAATTGTTTGTTTAGAATACTTAGAAAGTAGTGAAAATAAAATGAATAGTTTCATTCTGTAAATCTGGGTATCTTTTATTGCTATTATTATTTAGCAACAAAATAAAGACCAACTATTCCAGATTGTATGTTGCATGTCAAAGAAGTATAGATGAAATTAAAAAAATATTTTAAGGAAAAATAAAATATAAACAAGTATAGCAATGATTATATTAATTATAAATGCTTTGATGACGATAGCTGAAAAATTGCTAAAGGGTTTAGACATTTTGCTTAAGATTAGCTATTAGTACTATTTAATTTTTTTATGTTAGGAATTTTTTTCGTATTTACGAGGGTAGTTTGACCAGTAGTGAGAATGGAAAAGAAAAACGAATTTTTTAAATACAAAATAATTTTTATTTTGCAATATATTCTCCTAAAAGAGCAACGCATTTATTCCAACGGTGCTCCAATGCCCTTATGCCATCTCTAAAATGCGATTCCGGAAGGCTTGCAAAATACTCATTTACGAAGATGATAAGCTCGTCGTTAGACGAAAATTTCTTTCCACCTAGTGCCGTTTTCAATTTTGGAAAAAGGTGGAAATCGGAAGGGGCCAGATCTGGCGAATAAAGCGCATGCGGTACTAATTGGAAATGCAACTCGTGGATTTTGGACATCGCAACTGTGCTGGTATGCGAGGGAGCGTTGTCTTGGTGAAACAGAATCTTTTTGTTTGCCATGCCTGGCCGTTTAGCACGAATCTCAACATTTAATTTTTGTAGAAGTTCTGCATGATATTGTCCGTTTATTGTGGCACCTTTCTGAAGGTAATCAATAAGCAAAATGCCCTTCGAATCCCAAAAAATTGATGCCATCACCTTGTTTGCCGATAAAGTGGTTTTCGATTTCTTTAGAGATGCAGAACCACGTTCTAGCCATTGTTTCGACTGTTGTTTAGTTTCGGGGGTACTGTAGTGTATCCAAGTTTCATCGCAAGTAACAAGTCGCCTACAAAAATCAACCGGATTCCGCTCATAAAGGTCCAAACACTCATTGGAAATGCGCGAACGAGTGAACTTTCGATCAGTCGTAAGCAATCGCGGCACCCATCTTGCCGAAAGCTTGGAAAGGCCCAATTCTTTCGTTAAAATGTGGTGTACGCGTTCTGTTGAAATGTTTACCATGTCTGCTATCTCTCTCACTTTGAGTCGTCGATCTTGCGTAATAATATTATGGATTTTTATAATCATTTCCTTAGAAGTCACGATTTTGGGTGCTCAAAGAGCGCGCTTCATCAACACAGCTTGTTCTACCACGTTTAAATTCATTTACCCATCTACTTATTGTGGCGGATGATGAAGCAGATTCACCTAATATTTCCCGTAACTCATCTTTTATTTCGGTAGCTTTCATACCCTTAATTACGAAGTATTTAATCACCGCACGATACTCTGCTTTTTCCATTTTAACAAAAGGACGTGTTGCTTCTTTTTCAATCAGCTGTCAAAAATAAACTAATCAACCGATTTATCTAAATATCGGAATGTAAACATATAAATAGGCAACCTAAATTACAGTGCATTTGTTTTACCAATTAGAGCGCCACCTATGTGTCATTCTCATTACTTGTCAAACTATCCTCGTAAGTGGTAACTAAAACTTACTGGCTATTGTTTTTTAAAATAGTTTTTGAAACTTACAAATTTTAATTAATCAAATTTAATTAGATAATCTAGTAATGACTTATTGGTTTTATGTTATTATTTATGGTTTGTATGTACATTCCCGGCCATAAGTATTTGCCAAAGTGTATATTTTCATATTATTTAAATAAATAATGTTATAGTCTAACTAAAACTCATATGTTATTAACTTTTAATTAAAACATAAACCTAATACATGCATATTTAAAAGAATATTTGCTCAAATTGTTTAAAGTAATACTTTTTAAGATTTTAGAACATTTTGTACAATTATATAATAAAATTTTAATTTTGCAATAAGCACACAAGTTACACTCGTTTTTCTATTATTTTCTGGGTGGGCAAACACTTATGGCCGATAGTGTAGACATTATAAGTAAATGTTGATTATTATGCATAGTAATTCTTATTATTATAGATTCATATTTATACTAATTCTTTTAAAAATATAATTTTTCAAATTTCAAATCTCTCCTTGTGGATTATAATTTGACGTATTTCTTTTGGTAAAATTCAGAAATGCAAAACACCTTAATCTTCAAAATATTTTTTGACTTGTGTAATCCTTTTAAAACTTTCCTTAGGAGTTCTGTCTCTATTCTAAAATGGAAATATTGTTAAAATTTAATTAAGTAATACAATTCGATAAGGTGAATGTACTCAATGTATAGCTTATACAAGCTTTCGTTAAGTTATGTATTATCACTTATTCCTTATCGCATTCTAATCTACCGCAATTTCATATCAGAAGGAAGAAAAAAGCGCCGATAAATTTCTCTTTTAATCAATTCTAAACACTCAGTAAGAGAACAAGAATAGATTAAATGCAGAATTGATCCATTAAAGTTTGGTTATTTTTGTCCGTTACAGTGGGACTTTCACCGGCAACAACGACAAAAACAGTCTCGTGCTGGTGATGGAAACTGGTTGTTTCATTTCGTTCTGTTTTGCTTTTTGTTTTAACGATATCACAATTTCAAACGTATACATTTCCCTATCTCCCTTTTATTCGATATTCGTTGACATCCATTAGGAGATTTTCAATTTTAACAAATTTGCAAATCAATTTGAACAGAGCAACGGCAACGAAATAAACTTTCAGTGGTGTAAACAGCTTGATCATTTTAAACTCTCCGAGTTCGTTTAAAATTCGTTTTAAAGGGTGATAGTGTGTTATTTTGGAAATCGCGACACAGGCAGATTTTACGTAATCAGGATGCGAAAATTACTTCAATTTAAGCTTCTGAAAAAATCGATTACGCATATTAATAAAATAGTAATTCAGTTTGAATCACTTGAAATAAGTACATACACTGCAGGCCATAAGTTTGGAATCAGTTCCAGTAAATTCATAAAAATTATAATTTATCTATGTTACGTTCGTATTACTTTGATATAAGTACAAAGGATTATTCTTAAGTACATTATAAAGCTTTACATAAAAGATGTAGTTTTAAATGCATTAATAGTTGGAAAATAACCAGAGATTAAGGAAACTCTGCGTGCGGTATTATTTATTCGAGCAGGTAATATTTCTGCATAATGAACGATTACCTGGAATGGACAAATTTTATTGCAGACCCTTCCGCATAAACCTTTTGTAATTACATTTAGTTTTTATATTTATAAGTATTTATACATTTTGAAGTAATGAGAATATTTTAGTTGCTTCGTATCATTTAAAGTGTGTAGACACATAAAAGTGTGTAGAATCAGTAAACATCGTTTGATTATGGCGAAGAGAAAGCAGATATCGCTAGAAAAACGTGTAGAAATTATTAGTCATCATAATCGGGGAGATTCTATACGGGATATCGCGAAAAGAATGAAGATATCGTACAAAGGTGTACAAAATACAATTAAAAGATACCAGTCTACTGGAGGGTATACGGACAGAAAACGATCAGGAAGACCAAAAATTACAACTCCTGCAGAAGATCAGACAATTATATTGACGTCGAAAAGAGATAGAAGATTAACGGCCTCGCAAATCCGCGGTGAGTTTAACAGGGAGCGTGAAACTCGGATCTTTTTAACCACAGTAAAAAGGCGGCTCAGAGCGGCTGGACTGATGGGACGTGTAGCAGTTCGCAAACCGCTTCTACGTCCGCAAAATAAAATAAAAAGGCTACAATGGGCTAAGTTACACAAAGATTGGACAATAGAACAGTGGGAAAAAGTACTATGGACCGACGAATCAAAGTACGAGGTCTTCGGTTCCAGACGTCGGATATTTGTAAGAAGAACTGCTACGGAAAAAATGTTACCGCAATGTGTGGTGCCCACGATAAAACATGGTGGCGGTTCTGTAATGGTTTGGGGATGTTTTTCTTCGGCTGGTGTAGGAGATCTGGTGAAAATCGACGGAGTTTTGAAAAAGGAGGGTTACAGACAGATTCTCGAACACAACGCTGTGCCCTCCGGTCTGAGATTACTTGGAGAAAACTTTATATTCATGCAAGACAACGACCCAAAACATTCTTCTCATTTATGTAGAGGATATCTCCAATAACAGGAAGCTGACGGTGTTTTACATAACATGGTTTGGCCGGCACAATCGCCAGACCTCAATCCAATAGAGCTGTTGTGGGAAGAATTGGATAGAAAAGTGCGTGAAAAGTGTCCGACGTCCCAGACTCACATGTGGCAAGTTATACAAGATTCTTGGGCAAATATACCCAATGAAACCCTTACAAAATTAGTGTCTCGTTTACCGCGATTGTGTGCTGCCGTCATTAAAGCAAAAGGAGGGTATTTCGATGAAAAGTCCGTTTAGTTGATAATAAAAATAAGTGGATGTAAATAAATAAAATTTGCTTTTTTTCCTGCTTATTTTATAATAAAACGTTTTGGTATATTAATATTGTTTTATTTTTACAATGTTTGTTAAAGCCACTACAATATTTTCATTATATTCAGAAGTGATTCCTAACTTATGCAAGTGATTCCAAACTTATGGCCTGCAGTGTATGTACACTACTGTCTATAAGTTTAATCGCACTACAGATAATTATAATTGCGCAATGATATTAAAGAGACTGTTTATTTTCATGGCAAATTTATTTATAAAATACTAAATTAATATACAATTCAAGCAATTGACATTATTAATTTAAGTAATATTGTAATAAGTTAGCTTAAATTTTACTTTCGTCAAAGTCACCACCTCTAGCTGCGATCACGGCTTCACAAACACATGGCATTCGTTTAACAAGTCGGCCGAGATATTACTCATCGAGTTCCATCCATTCCGCAACCTATGCTAAAGATCTGTCTTGCTAGTTGGAGGTATTTTACGCACTTCACGATCCAAACAGTCCCATAACAGCTCTATCGGATTGCAGTCCAGACTTTGAGGTAGCCATGTCATTAATGTAAGAATTCCTCTTTCAGTTTGGTCGGCGAAAAACCTTTTTACAATTTTTACTGTGTATTTGGAGTCGTTATCTTATCTAACCCGCACCCATTAGCTCCATCGCTGACGGAAGAGCATGCTCTTGCAATATGCCCAAATAGACTTCTTTTGTCATTCTTTCTTTGATTTGCACCAATTTTCCAATGTGCCCACCTCCAAAGCAACCCCAAACCATCACATCTCCACCACCATGTTTCACTGTCTTAACCACACGTTCATCTAACATTCTCTCCCAAACACGACAACGAACAAAAGCACGGCGTTTATTTCCAAAAATTTCAAATTTAGATTCTCGGTCCATAAGACTTGCTTCCATTCTTCGACAGTCCAGTGTCTGTGTGTTCTCGCCCAGACCAATTTTTTTTGTTTATGTTGTGCAAACAGACGTGTTTTTTTTTACTGCTACTCGACCTCTAAGTCCAGCTTCAGCTAAACGGCGTTTCTTGTTGTTACGCTAACCGTAGCTGCGTGGTGTACTTATATTACGCTGCTATTTCCGGGGCTGTAAGGCGACGATTGCCCAAGGACATTAATTTTAGATATTCATCTTCTCTTTTAGTAGTTGTCCTCGGCCGTCCACTGCGCTTTCGGTCACAGAGTTGGCCAGTTTCTGCCATTCTCTTTATAGTTTGACGAACGCAATACTCGGAAACTTTCAGTTTTCGGGCGATTGCTGTATTAGAAAGCTATGTTTCGTGCAAAGCAATAATTCTTGCCCTTTGTTCAAGAATTAGTTGCTTTTTTCTTGCCATGTTTTTAACACAATTAAAAAAAATACGCTTACTCGATAGCACTTGCTGACCCTTCATTAACAACGTGAATACTGAGTATTCACTGTGTAATAGACATAAAATATACCCTTACAAGCGCATAAATATCAGGTAAAAACTGGCTATTACGTCCACGTAATAAACCATACAATAAACAATTCCGAGTAAGGGATAATCTCCATGACACCTTCATTATATTTCTTACCTGAATATTATTTCTTGAAATAGAATATAAGGGGTTCATTCGTTTATACAAAATACTTCGGTTAAATAACGTGCAAATATGTAAAATGATTTTAGTTTGGATAAAATTTCAATAATTAACTTATAAATATATTTTATTTCCTTCTGCAATTCAAATTATCTGGAGTGCGATTAAACTTATGGACGATGGTGTAAATACAAACTCTTTAACACTTCCGACAAAAAAACATCTTATTAACAATCTTTCTCTCTTCCTTATAAATGTATCAGTATTAAAGAAGATACATCTATTCGGTATTTTCACATTTTGTTTCTGAAGCCAAATAAAAATTTGATTTATTATAAGTATGAATATTTAAAAAAAGTAAAACTTACGCAATAAACTGATTCAAGTTATTCTTTGCGTTAATTCGGAATGATGTTGATATATTCCTAACATTACTGTTGCACGTCTCGCAAGATCGTCGATATATTTTTTAAATTGCTCAGCTTTTTCGCTTTTTTTTGAGAAACATTAAAGTTGTACAGCTGGCACCAAGTTTCTTGGCGGTGAATCCGCCCAGACTCTGTACCTCTTTAAATATTTTTAATATATATCCGGTTAATTACACAAATAGCATTTTAATGTTCTCACAAAATATGATCTAAATTTATCATTTAAAAGTAATATTAATTACCATAATCCCGCAATAGAATCGTGCATGTATAGGCAATAACAAGTATTTCATTTTAAATTTCAATAAGAAAAGTACTTAATTGTTTGTTTAGAATACTTAGAAAGTAGTGAAAATAAAATGAATAGTTTCATTCTGTAAATCTCGGTATCTTTTATTGTTATTATTATTTACCAAGAAAATAAAGACCAATTATTCCAGATTTTATGTTGCATGTTAAAGAAGTATAGATGAAATTACACAAATATTTTAAGGAAAAATAAAATATAAACAAGTTCTCAAAAAACATATTGCAATACGAGGATAGTTTGACAAGTAGTGAGAATGACACATAGGTGGCGCTCTAATTGGTAAAACAAATGCACTGTAATTTAGGTTGCCTATTTATATGTTTACATTCCGATATTTAGATAAATTGGTTGATTAGTTTATTTTTGACAGCTGATTGAAAAAGAAGCAATACGTCCTTTTGTTATGTAGATGGGTAAATGAATTTAAACGTGGTAGAACAAGCTGTGTTGATGAAGCGCGCTCTTTGAGCACCCAAAATCGTGACTTCTAAGGAAATGATTATAAAAATCCATAATATTATTACGCAAGATCGACGACTCAAAGTGAGAGAGATAGCAGACATGGTAAACATTTCAACAAAACGCGTACACCACATTTTAACGAAAGAATTGGGCCTTTACAAAGCTTTCGGCAAGATGGGTGCCCCGATTGCTTACGACTGACCAAAAGTTCACTCGTTTGAGCATTTCCAATGAGTGTTTGGACCTTTATAAGCGGAAGCCGGTTGGTTTTTGTAGGCGATTTGTTACTTGCGATGAAACTTGGATACACTACAGTACACCCGAAACTAAACAACAGTCGAAAAAATGGTTAGAACGTGGTTCTGCACCTCCAAAGAAAGCGAAAACCACTTTATCGGCAAACAATGTGATGGCATCAATTTTTTGGGATTCAAAGGGCATTTTGCTCATTGATTACCTACAGAAAGGTGCCACAATAAACGGACAATATTATGCAGAACTTCGACAAAAATTAAATGTTGAGATTCGTGCTAAACGGCCAGGAATGGCAAAGAAAAAGATTCTGTTTCACCAAGACAACGCTCCCTCGTATACCAGCACAGTTGCAATGCCAAAAATCCACGAGTTGCATTTCCCCTTCCGACTTCCACCTTTTTCCAAAATTGAAAACGGCACTAGGTGGAAAGAAATTTTCGTCTAACGACGAGCTTATCATCTTCGTAAATGAGTATTTTGCAAGCCTTCCGGAATCGCATTTTAGAGATGGCATAAGGGCATTGGGGCACCGTTGGAATAAATATATTGCTGCTTTTCCATTCTCACTACTTGTCAAACTACCATCGTATATGCTACTATTGACTTAAAAATGGTCTTATGTATCATTAGTTTGATCTTTTAAATATCTGTAAATGTACTTATTAAAGTATGGTATAATTTCTCTTAACATAATTTTCTGCTCAAAAAAGATAAAAGGAACTCTACGACAACTATGTTGTCATATGCAGTAGTAATTAAAATTAATTTACACAACTCTACATTTTTATAAATACTTAACTAGTTGTACTGATAGATATTAAATTGTTAGATATAATAGAATGTAAGATAATTTAACATAAATTAGAGTATGGAAATAAAAATCTTTAATATATTTGAAATGTATTTAGATAATAGGCAACGAATAACGATAAATACCAGTATTAGTTAGAAAATACGAATTTTATCCATGATTACTGAAATAATGAAATATAATTTAGTTTTAAGTATATACTTTTTTCTAATTTGCTACTATAAAAAAATATATAAAATATCGAAAAAAATGCGTTTATAATCTATAAATATACTATTTTAGTGTAATTTGGTTTTTCGAATGGTCAGATGATAATTTATATTTATTCAAATGTCAAAAGCCGTGAAGTAAAATTTATTGTCAATGAAGTCAATTAAGCATCAAATAATCGTTTTTGAGACTTTCTGTAATTTCATGTAGGATACATGAAAAATATTAAGATAGTACATACAAAATATTCAATTGACAAACTTTAAACTGACTTCAAATATGACAGTATATTGATTTTTATGGAGTCTGTGGTTAGTTAACTTAAATAAAGATTGATATATAACCCCTTTCCACATTAATTTTCGTAATTCTGTATATGTATTTCGACAACTAAGTTGTCATCATCAGCAGGTAATTAAGCAGTGTCGCACCTGGAGAACTACGGCAAGAAATATCCGTACGAAAAAACTCATTCCGCACACGATCCGTACCGCTGAAAGCCAAGACGCACGTAGTTCTCCAGGTGCGACACTGCTTCATTATCTGCTGATGATGACAACTTAGTTATCGAAATACGTATACAGAATTACGAAAATTAATGTGGAAAGGGGTTATATAGCAACCTTTAGTGATTATGACAGTATAATTGCCAAATAATAGGAAAATCTGAAATTTTAAAATTATTTTTATGTAAAAAAAATTCATAAAAGAGGCAAATTAGAAAAAATTAGAAAAAAGAACATTTGTCCCTTAAGATCATCCTCGCTTCACTCGTCGATTCTAATCTTGGCCTAGCGATAAGATTTGTCTTATAACCTGTTCTATTCTCAGTTCATAACGTATTCTTCGAACACATAATTTTCGTTCGCACTTCGTACCGTGGCTATCTGAGGTTATTATTTCCGATTCTAATTTAAAATAAGAAATTATTACCTGTTAACGGTACGAAATGTGAATTAATGAAAGAATGTTTTTGAGGCGCTGTACAAACTGGGAAATATTTTAATCTCGGTGCGAAATGAGCATAAGCCCAGGCGACTGAAAGTGAATTTAGGATAATAACAATTTGAAAAAGATCCTGTAGGAAACAAAAGCAACCAACACAAAGCAATATCCAAAGCTCTTATTCATAAACAAAGATTATGTGATCAATGTGGTGGAAACACAAAGGAATTGCCTACTTTTAAATTTTACCACAAGGTCTCACTTCAATAGCTAACCAAACTGTATAATGCAATTCTATAAAAATAACCAAAATTTGCAGATCGTAAAGATATTTTGTTCCAACGTGACAATGCAAAGCCCCCACATTTTCCTTCACTTGGTAAAAGTTATTGGGGCTTGTTTAGGTTGTGTTGTTACGTCTACAATATAGTCCTGATCTTGTACCATCAAATTACTATTTTGTCAGTATTCTCAGCGATTCTTGAATTATAAAAATAATAATAATGATATCAAATCACACTCTGTAAATTTTCTTATTGATAAATTCAGACTTTTCTTATGAAAATTAAATCGTGATGCTACCCGAGATGGCAGAAGGTAATCGATATAAAGGGCAATAAGTTATCCACTAAAAATATTTAGTTCCATGCAAAAATCTTATTTTCTTAAAAAAAAAATTGGAGACTAATACAAAAAGGCTGAAATTTTAACCTTATTAACACATTGTGTTTGGTTCAGAATTTTTGTCGCTAATACTAATTAAGTCATCTAATTGGATACAAAAACATAGAATTTAGTTTAAATTATGCACCAAAATTATTAAATTTCATACGTCAAATAGTGTTTAAAAAATACTTGCTGCAATAAACAACGCAATTAAAAATAAATTGTTTTACAATCCTAATTTAAGATAACTTTGGAGATTAGTTTGTCAATGCTATCTATAAAACAGAATTAAAATCTCTCTCTAACTTTAGTTTATGGTTGACTTAAGCTAGCTCACGCTGTTCTATTGCTTATTATGGACAGAAATCTTTCTTATTAATATCCCCCAGAGGTTCTTTACAAGATTTAGATCTGGAAAACGTCTCGGTTGGATCGATAATACTATATTTTTTGATTCCGAATAAGTTCTTTTGGCCTTTTTATACTATGAATAGTTATCTTGATAGAACTATGATATATAAAGTGTTTAAAAAAGGGTAGGAAATTTTACTCACGTATAGTATAGTACTCATGCAAAGAAAAAAGTCTTAATGAACGCAGCTCCGTAAATTAAGTGTTTTAAAGATAGATGATATACACAGTCGGTCGCAGCAAAAACCGAACTTTTTTGAAATAGTAATTCTTAGTAACGCCATCTATTAAAAAAATATGCGTCGATAAGGTAGATCTTTTACCAATGTTACGTCAAAATATCATATTTGTATCATTAGAAGCAGACAAATTACGCATAAAGTAACAGTGTGTATTTGACATTGGTCGAAAAATTAATTTTGAACAAAGAGCAAATATCAAGTTCTGTTTTAAACCCGGTAAATCGTTTACTGAAACGTTTAGTTTAATAAAACATGTATATGATGATGCGTGTTTATCACGTGAGAGTGTGTATGAGTGGTATAGAGTGGTATAAGCGATTTAAAGACGGTCGTGCAGATATAAATGACGTCGAACATTCTGGTGCAAAAAAAATCTGTGGTTACGGAAAGTGACATGGAACTTGTTCGTGAATTTATCAGAAATGAGCCGGAATCCTCATTGCGATACGTGGGAATGGAATTAAATATTTCCAAAGATTCAATTTATCGCATTTTCACACAGCATTTGAGACTGAGAAAGATTTGAACCACACAAGCCAACTGAATTCAATATTGTACAAACTTGATTAAAAACTTAAAAAAGGATGAAAACTTCCGGTATTCTATTGAACTGGCGATGAGACATGATGTTTTCAATATGATCCAGAGGTCAAGCGTCAAAGCTCTGAATGGAAGTATCCAAGCGGCGTCAAAGCTCTGAATGGAAGTATCCAAGCGAAGAAAGACCGAAAAAAAGCAGTTTGGAGAAGTCATAAGTGAAGACAGTGTCGACTTGTTTTTATAATTCGAAAGGCGTAGTGTACAACAAGTTTGTACCAACTAGTTAAACAGTCAATGCCGTATATTATCTTGGTGTTATGAAGCGTCTTTTGGCGCGTATTCATCGTGTGCGCCTCAATATCGTGAAAATGGTAGTTAATGCACCATCTCATCGCTCGGCGCTTATCACTGATTTTCTAACTACAAATGGGATTTTCAACATCAACAATTCACTGTATTCACCAGATTTGTCCCCCTGTGATTTTTACCTATCCTCCAAACTACATTTGCCGATGAAAGGACAGCATTATGCCGACGACGAAACCATTAAAAAGGCGTTGACAGCGATCTTGAAGGACATCCCTAAAGATGAACTTAAAAATTCGTTCGACATGTTAATTGACCGTGCAAAACGTTGTATTGAAGTCGAAGGCGACTACTTTGAATAATATAAATGAATTTTACCAAAATAGTAAGCTTTTGTTTTTATTTTAAAAAAGTTCAGTTTTTTCTGTCAGTGACTATATACATTTTATAGTATTATGAATAAACTCCTGATGTTTTTCATTGAAAAATAAAACCAATTTATTGTTGTTTAATTATGATAAATATCATTAATCTTATTACGCTGTTGTCAGTTTTTGATAAATTTTTATTAATTACTGTATCTTTTTATTTATTTAAATAAAATGTCATCGTACATAAATTTGGAAATGACCGATATGCACTTTATGTACGGCTGTCTTAACGTTTATGATGCAGGGCGTTTATACGTCGAAGTGTTTTCATAATCGTGTACTTCCATGGGATAAATTCTTTCCAAAATTAGCGATTAAGAGAAAATGGTTAATTTCATGCTAGCAAACATGATACCTAATAATCAAGTATTGTAACTTTGAAACAGAAGAATGTTCAAGAATAATAGAAGAAAATTCTAACCACTAGCACCAAAACAATACCTATGCAACTATGAATGCTTCTTTTGTCTGGAAGATTTTACAAGAACACAACAATATACTTAACATGTTCAAGCTCTTTTAGCCTCTGATTATGATTCCAGACTAGCTCTCTGTAGATTCATACTAAAAAAACCTGCAGAAAATCAAAACTTTATTGCAAATGACGAAGCTATTTTTACAAATAACACAATCATCAATTTTCAAAATAATCAGGTTTGGGTAGATGAAAACTCTCATGCTATTATGAAGACAAGACACCAACATCAATCAACACCAGCATAAAATTGGAGCAGTGTTCTTACCAAGTTGTTTAAATGGCGAATTTTCACTTTTTAAATTACATTTTATCTCCATGATTGATAAAATTAAGCATTGGTTATTATGGGACTCCTGCTTATTTCCTTATAGAAGAAATTTTTAAATGCAACATATACCAACTGGATAGGATGACGATGCTCACCTAAATTCCCTAAACTTCAGCAGTTGTGGCTTCTTAAAATCATTAGTTCATTACACCACTATACCCATTAATTATCTAGATGAGCTGCAGGAGAGAATAGAAAATTTATACCAAACAATTCTGGAATATTTGAAAGAGTAACAGCTCTTTTTTCAACGAGGGTGTGAAACTTGTGTACAAATGACAGGTGGACATATAGAACATAATAATGTATGATGTAAATAATCAACCCTATCTATGTAACACTGAATTTATTTCGTTATGACTTTTTTGCTTCTTTTTATGTGTACTACATATAAATAAAATATACGTTTTTTTAGATACCCTGTATATTCCTTTTAGACACATAAAAATCATATAGAAAAATTAGATATATTTTTTAAATTTATCAAAATAAACATTCTAATATTGTAAAATCTAAAGAGAAACCTAAATTATTTAAAATATTACCGTAAATTGTACGCGCTTCAAAGAGAAGTTAATTTATTCATTTAACACGAAATAAAACATAAAAGAATATTGTTAAGGCAGTTAATATTGGAGAAACCATTAATGTTTCAATTCTATTTCAAAATAGTGCACCGCACCTACATTAAATATGATTTTAATATTTCATTCAACATGGAACAACTTCAGAGAAAATCTGTTTATCGTCATGTTTGGGAATGTAAATTAAATTTGTATTGTGGATAGTCGAGATGCCCAGAACCAGTGTTGCCTTCACTCATATCCACTTAAACTCGTTTTAGTGGACCAGAGACAATAAATACAATTATAATAATGCTTTATTACCGCCGTATCAGTAAAGCATTATTATATTCTAAAACTAAATAATTATTTTTAATATTTTGCTTTATGTACATCTTCTATTCAAAGAGAAACCAAACTTTTGATAGAAAGAATTCGGGAATTATAATTGTATACAATCTAAAATACAGTATAAAAGAAATATTGAAATTAAATGCTAATACAATTAAGTCTTAGAAATACATATTTATTTCAAAATAGCGAAACTAAAAATAATAATGACGTTTCAGAGATTAAAAGTTAATTTTTTATAATATCATTTAATACAATCAACCTCTTCTTTTTAATTGACACAAAAGTACCACCCTATTCGTTTGAAATATTTAGTTCGATATTATTTTCACTGTTAAAGCTAATTTTTTCGAAAGAAAAGTTGCTGATATTCGCTACGTTTCATTAAATCTTAGCGAAATTTTAGAGCCCGTTGAATGTTTGGATTATTGTATACAATGGCGATTTCAATTTTTTTGGCTAATTCAAGAGCTTTGCTTACTATATACAGAATAATATACCACTGTTAAAGTAGACTGATTCTAATGCCTGAATGTTTAAATACAATATTGCCCTATCGTTGCTTTTTTTATGCAAGTACACATATGATAACTAGCACGACGTACTTTTATCCTCATCTCATACATAACTGAGGCGTTTCAACATCGTTAAATAAGTTATCGTACACCCTGGTTACTTTTTAAAAGTTCTAAGACATAAGTTTTTGGTCGCGTAAGTTAAGATCGTACATAAAAACTACCGCGTAAATTGTGTTATAATTTACCGCGTAAAAAAGAGGTTCGCGTAACAAAGTACCGCGTAAGTTGAAGGACGGGTGTAATTAATTTTTAATAAATGTACTTTAGTTTTTATATTGCTTTTTGAGATGCTATTGAAGGTTTTTTTAAGCATTTTCAGTATTGTATCCCTTTCTTTTTATTGACAAAGTAAGGTGAAGAGGAAAAAGTCAGATGTATTCAAACGATTACGGCGAAGGATCCAACAAATTTGAGAATCTCATAACGCAAAAAGGTAACCAGTTTGCCGGGATCACGATATTCATGGGACACGCGATTAATTCTTTCCACCAATCGTTTCGAAACTTTAATATAGAACCCACCACTAATCGTTTGACCAGGCGAAACATGTTTGTGGACATTTCTTTTCAAATTGTAAAATAAAACAGCTTTATTTGTTCCTAACTAACTTTTCAAACCACTTTTTCGAAAATCTCTTCCGATTGTGTGTCATTATTACCAAGAATCGTTTCAAGGAAGTTCAAGTCTTTATGAGCGATTTCAATTAGGTTCTTGCAGTGTTTAATTCGATACAGTTTTTAATAAGATATCAATTTGTGAGGACGAAATAGCAAATTCAATTTAGAAAATCCCAAAATTTCAGCCGAAATTATTCCTTATCGGTTCTCGGACCAGAAGGATGCAGTAACATCAAGTCAACAGCAGTCCTGAGACTCCCCTTTAGAAGCGTGGTCGGCGGGTCGAGTAGTAGTGTTAGGGGCACAGTGTCCGCCCTTTTGTATCAACAGCCCTGAAAATGCTCCTTGCAGTAACGTACGAAATGTTATTTGCTGACATTTCGTACGTTACTGCCGTGCCGAAGACACAGGTGCAGCCGGGAAACCGATAAAAAACTATGCATATCGACCGCGGAGGTCTACAAGCCAAATATTCTACAATTAAATTTTAAATTCCCGAATCATTTTCAACCCTAATGGGTGGTTTTCTTTCATAAATATCTTTTCGGCTATTAATTTCGTTTAGTCCAAGTTTTTCAACGACCAGACATGTCAAACGCTTCCCGATCACACAAATATTTAAACCATTCGCAAACTTGAAATATAGTATAAGTACTTATCACTCAATGTTTTTTGAAGTCTTACATTTTGCTAAAAATTCTACGAAATTTCCACAAAAACCAATTCCAACTCATTATTAAATTACACAGGCTAACCATGAAAAAACTTTCTTTATAAATTTGGCTCCCCTTTATGTTTTTTGACGTGCTGAATCCGAAAATGAACTTTAAAATACCACAGGACGTAAAGTTTCCTCGCATGTTTACTTTACGTTATTTATGCATTGTAAGCGTATAATAATACTTTGGTCTCTACACCTAATTAGTAGTAAATGCTTAAAGTGCACTTTTGAGTATCTGCGTGACTAATACAAAGAAAATAACTAATGCATATACTTTCTAATCTACAGGTGCATTTTTACAGTTACATTTAAATTTTTCCCTGACTATCTTGGAGCTGTAAGTGAGGAACAAGAGGAGCGTTTCCACCAAGATGTCAAGGAGATGGAGAAACTGTATCAGGGTCGTTGGAATGTCAACATGATGGGAGATTACTGTTGGACCCTTCTACGAGCAACTCCAGAAGTATCATATAAAAGGAAAAGCTACACTCGAACTTTTACCGTGAAGAGGTTGAGGAAATACAAAACTTTAGATTAATAAGTAAAAAACTGTTCATATTCAAACTTACACTTCCATTGTAATAATAAAATGCTAAATTTTTTAATTACACTCTGACAATAAATTACGTACCTTTAAATCTTAACTATATATTTTAATACTATCATAGCCAACAAAAGATAAAGATTGCGAAAAATTGGTACGTGGTAGAAAAAACTGATTGAAAATTTGGATTCAGCACACCAAAATACATAAGAAACAGGTGAACTTTGAAAAAGTTTTTAAAAAATATTTATTGGTTGGCCTGTATTATTTTCCATATAAATAAAATATAAATGTGAAAGCCATTTCTTTTTTTTATAAATCTCCATTTTGATATCCCAATCATTTTTACGGCTTTTGCTCCCCAATGGTAATTTATTTTTATCTATCTGCCGTGCCGTGTTTAAAATAAATTTCGATGTGCTTAATTAACTACCTTGCTTGACTTAACTCTTAAACGAATTAGATAGGGATCTGACGACCATACAAATTAACACAACCTTGAATAAGAATGCATATGCATGCTATAATTATAAATAATGAAGAACGATCGAAGCTTCTTCTGTAGTTTAGGTTCAGAAAGCAGCGAATGATATAGGTTTAGTTATGAATTACTATAAAGATAGTTTCCATATTGTATATGACATGTATATCTAAGTAAAAAAACTAAATTTAGAATAGTATTTTCGATCATTAAAGTAGTAATGAGTTGCTGGAGGAATTGGCAAATAATACTAAAAAATTTGAATAAGCTCCTATTGATAATTTTTTTTTTAGTTAAACAATGAAGGAAATATAAATTCTACGACCTTGTGGGATCAGTAATAACATCCTCATCAGAAACATGCAGTCTGATAAGAACTAATGTAAGGCATTTGAATATTTTCGAAAAAAGTTATAAAAACGTTTCAGTGCAACAACAAAATCAGTTAAGCCCTGAAGATGTCCCATGCAAGTGGACGGGAAACGCCGGCAGCTGAAGTACCGAAAACGCGGTACTTCAGCTACCTGGAAGTCAAGATGACGAAAATTAGAAAAACGATTTTCATAGATATTAAAGAAAACGGCCCTTGGAGAAGTAGGTACTACAACGAACTATGTTCACTTCTAAAAGAATAGAAATTGTTAAGATAAATCGTCTTAAATATAAGGGCGGCCACAACATACTATAAGTTAACCAAAAGTTGAACTCAAAAATGAAAAAATTCAAAGGAGAAGGTGCATGAACAGTATGAGAGGAAGACAGCGACATGAAAGCGTTTAATACAAGAATTTATACGGACATGCTAAGAGAGACCAAGGCTTACAAAAGGCTGTAATTCTAAAAAGGAAAAAAAAGAAACATAAAGCAAGGAGAGAGAGAAAAGAAAGAGAAAAAGGATGGATGGGCACATTAAAATTGTTGCATAAAAATTTCGTCGCATAACGATTTTTTTAAAGATGCATGAAAAAATATTTAAGACTTAAACTTATATTCACTCAATATCCAAATAAATATTCTGTTACGACACTCCTAATGTTATTGGTCGCCTATCGTTTTAAGCAAAGACAATGAAAAACAAATGTTAAATTGAACTAAAAGAAGCCGCATTTAACGCAACTAGATTCATCAATCGATTTATTAAAAAATACTACAATATACAATGTAACGAATTTGTTTGGTAAGTTGTCCAAAATCAAAGAGTACGACAAATATTATGTGAGTTGTTATTTTAGACTTCAAAAACATTTCCTGCAGTTATTAATCTTTCACATGCACTTACTACCGCCACTAATGCGGCTCGAGCTCAGTGCAGCATCCAAAAATCATGCATCACTTTGTCATTTTGGTCATTTTTCATTCGAGAGTTGTTTTCCATCCGTGGAGATACACAAATATCGCGGAGTGCAAGTCATTTTGTTTTCTGTTTGTTTATTTAACTTAATAATATTATTCGTAAGGAATTTTAAAAGTCACATTTTAAAAAGTCCTACCGTGGTTAAACAAAATTAAACACGGTCGATATTAAATTTCCTGCTACGAACTTCTCTTAAGTTAATTATTTATGCTGGTTTTTCCTCGTGAATTTTTACCTTTTTCTCATCTAGTTTCATTACGTAAATGTGTCGTGTGTGTGATAGAATTGTATACATCATCAAAATAGCATTTTTTCGTTTTCATTTTTAGTTTTCAATACATGTTTTGATATTTTAGTTACTATCAAGGAATATTGTACCGTATAAGGATGATGATAACCTAGCAGATAGACAATTTTTTTTTTCGTAAATTTAGTCTCATTTTAAACATTATCTCGTAAGCGATTAATAACACACTTTGTTCTGAGATATTCTAAATCGCAAAATATGCTTTTTGTTGCAAAATAACAGGAACTTTTAATTTGTTCATACCATAAGGTTAACTTAAATGAGCATATTAGAAACATAATTATATCATTAAATTCTCTTTTATAGCCTAGAAAATATTTGCTATTTATTACCCTGAACGGTCTATAGACAAACAGACGGAATGTAGAATCGAAAACCTAAGATGATAATGATATAACACTCTATCGAAGAAATAAACAGCTGAATATAAAACGGAAAGGCCATGAGCTTGCTACAAAAGGATGTCTCACTATACGTATATTGGATAAGTACATGTAACGGTCTTTCATTAAGCGCTTCCTATCTTTAAATGCAAATAAAACAAAGCGCGTGTGAAATATCATCGAAATTTTTTATTTGTTTGAAGGGCCCATCGATGCCATTATGAATGGAATATTAGCATCGTGCAAATGTCCGCCGCAGCTTCGCTGGATGGCGCGCATCCGAAATACCCAATTTTCCATGACTGTGGCACATAAATCAGGTTGAATTTGATCGATGGCATGGGTTATGTTGACTTTGAGGGCCCTCAAATCGCTCGTGTCAAATGTCCAATGTGGCATAAGCTGTGTGCCACGTAGCGCCGTCCTGTTGAAACAACATGTCCTTGGTGTCTATATCATCCAATTCAGCCTAAAAGAAATTGGTAATCATCGACCTATAGCGCTCGCCGTTGAAGGTGATAGCCTGACCAACATCGTTCTCAAAGAAATATAAATCGATGATGCCGACTCAACCCAAAATCCACACAAAACAGTTACTTTTTCGGAATGGCTTGGACGCTCTTGGATCTCATGTGGATTGGTATCGTCCTAAATTCGACAATTTTGTTTGTTGTCGTAACCATTCATCCAGAAATGGACCTCATCGACGAAGATGATTTTTTGATGAAAATTAGAGTCAGTTTCCAACTGCTCCAAGGTCCATTCAGCGAACACACGTCGTTGTTGAATTTTGCACGGGTGCAGACTCAAGTCACGACGCAAAATTTGCCCAGCTGTGGCCTGCGGAAGGCCGAGTTCTTGTGAACGACGCGAAATCGATTGCCTCGAATTGTCCTGCACACTCTCACGGACAGCGGCGATGTTTTCGACAGATCTTACGTTTCGTCATCGTACGGGTGTTGGTTCATTGTTTACTGAACCAGTGGACTCAAATTTATCCACCGCACTGCAAATAGTCCTCTCGGTAGGATGATTATGCCGACCGTAAAATGGGCGAAGCGCGCGGAATGTTGCCCGAACAGAACACCCATTTTGATCAAACAATCTTATCATTTGCACAAGTTGTTGAACGCTAAATCCATGATTTGGCTGAATAAATGACCGCCAATTCGGCAGATGTAGCTTCAACAATATGGCCACTATCAACTGTCAAAGTTCGGAACTCCTTGTTGGAAGACCCGTTACTATGAGTGTCTAATCGGGAACGAATAAATAACTAGAAAAAGGCTCGACAAAGCCAAGCATGGAAGCTTTTATTGGTAAGAGTAAAAAAGGCTGTTGATTTGTTTTCGTTGAAAAGGAAACAGTTTAGAATAATAACGAGATATTTCACATGCTTGTAAGACAATTCTTGAACAAAACGGGTAGATATAATGAAGACATTAATTAAAGATTCTGCATTAGAATTTCGTGTCAACCATCTTAATGTGAGGCATTGGTTTAGAAGGATTAATTTTTTATAGGCAATCTAAATCTCGACAACACACAGCAACTTATCTACCCAAAACCTATACAAATTAGTGCAGAGGACAGGAGTTCTGGATTATGTGCACGAGGTAATTTTAGGAATGCATAATCAGCTAAGTAAAGCAGCAGTGCTTTAGTCACAGATGAACAACCTCCAAGGAAGGGAAATACAACCTGAACATTGCGAAGGGAGGTTGTGTCTGCGCTAAAACGCTGAAGCTAAAACGTGAGATCATCAGGATAACCGATGAGATAAGGTGTCCAATCCGAGGCCCTTTTGTGGAATATCAAAAATATGGAAAAAAAACATCGATAAATAAAGAGAATACAAGTCTTAAGCATTTTGGATAATCATCTACAGGATAGAGATTAATAGGACAGTTCCTTAAAAGAGCTTTCTATGAGTAGATTCCGTCAGATAGAAAAAGAGACCTTATTTCATGTTCCGGACCATTACGCGCGTAACGGCATTCGGAGAGTGCAGAGATGAAGTGCAACAGGCCTAATGAAAACGTGGAACTTGGAAAATACTAGGGTTAATAATGTCGAGTTATGTTAGAAAAGTAGAAAATGCATGTTTTTAGAAATATACCAAGAACTACATTAGGATAAAAGATGAATTCTCCATAACGTAGGAAACAGTAAACATTATAAAATAATATTTTTTGCTCTTCATGTTAATAGACTTAAAATATATGCACAAACATAAACTGTCTTTTTATATCATTACAATGTAGATGTAAATGCAAAAATATAATGATTATTTCACAAAGTTAAAGGAGAAATATGTTACGTTTAAGGAAGATTTAAATATTTTACAATATAATGCATTGTTTTATCGTGAAAGTTTTATTATTATCATGTACTATTTAACCACAAAAAGGTTTACGATCTAAATTTCAATATTTACTCTATATTTTTAGGTTAAGGATATCAAACTGGAAAGAGCTCTTGTATGCTTTATGAAAAGAAACAAACGAACAATGGTGTGCGTTATATGTAATTCAAATAGCGCAAGTTTGTTTACATTTTCGACCTGATAACAAAAAGCTTCAAACAACTGCATTCTCTCTCGCCGTTTGGGCAATATTAAATAAAATGTATATATTTACTTCATTCCGAAAATAGCGAAGAATGTATTTTGCGTACAAACATTTAATTTTGTTAACGTCATTTTAATTTCGATTTAATATTTTAAGTAAGAGTTTCTTTCGGAGACATACCTTTTCATTTTTTTAAGTAATGCCAATTTAAAATGCTTGATGGAGATGATGAACTTATTAAATTTATATTATACATAGTTAAAATTATTCTACTAATTTAAAAGCCTAAGGTGATGTCATGATTTGGTGCAAAACTTTTTAGTTTGTTATATACAAGTATGTATATATATATACAATATTCTATAACAATTGTATAATATATTGTATAATGGAATTTTTTAATTGAATTACATTTACTGTATCTTATCAATATTCATTCAATCTAAAGATATGATGATTATTCATCAAATCACTATTATGTTATGAGTCATAACATTCAGACTGCCAATGTTTTGTTTACATAGTGTAAGGACCATTCTACATGGATTCGGCAGATATATTTTCGCGTACATCGCAAATCTTTTTATGGTACCCACTGTACTATGAAGTTATGATTGCAATAAAATATGTAGCCTTCAGAAACTTCACAAGCTCATGTTCCACACTGCAATTATTTTCTACTGAAGATGACAACTTAGTTGTCGAAATACATATCTAGGATACAAATATTAATGTGTAAAAGATTTGTTTACATTTTTTAATTGTTCATTTAACCACAGTCTCCAACGTAATTTGCACTCAAAAACAGCTTTAACCTTCTATTGTTTGTTAACTATAAGAATAAGAATGGGTTGCCATGTAATATTTCAAAAAGCAAACTTAATATTATTATGGTTTGTCTCTTGTCAATGCATAATTTTGTTTTTTAAAATTCTTTTCTGCTCTGATATTAATATATAACTTCCAACTGTTAAAACATATCTACATAAGAAACGAGTTATGCATTTAACATATTTATTTATAAATATGACTCCCTTGAGGAACACCTACTATGTAAAGAATTATCCTAGATTTGAATATATTGGCATGATGTTTAAGTACACTTTTGTAGAAGATTTTAATTTATTTAATTAATCTCAAATTAATGACATAAGTTTATTCATTTCTCTATCAACATAATATTATTTTATATTTTTTATTTCATTTATAATGAATATTTAAATTTAATTTAATTCAAACTTAACTTAAATCCTCATTAATATTTTGGCGATGATCACTAACTATAGCTATTCTTTTTTATAGGAATATTGTAATACTGGTACTAGAAATTGGTAACACCAGAAACACTTTTTTAATAAAATTTTTAATAATTAATTTGGTGTGAAATGACTTTTAGTCGTATTCATTCGCGTTTTAATTTTAGAAATTTTTATAAATTTTTCTCAGTCATTATGTATTTTATTTTACCCACATGGGGATTAAAATTCAGTATATTTTTAAATCAAAATAAAATCAAGGCAACAAAAGAGAACTAGATAGTGCAACTCTGTGTCTTTATTGCAATACTATTACAAATAAACTAAAGGCAAAACATCGAGAACGATTAGGATAGCCCACTGATAACTTACTGTATTAAAAAAAATTAATAATAATGTATAATATTATGAAACTCCCTTGTAACAGTAAGAAATATTAAGGTTTGTTCTAAAATCTCTTTATGGAATTTTCTGTCATCCTAATTCAATTGTACGAAGACTGTAGGAAATACATTCGCTTTTTCATTTGCCTTCTGTTAGGAGTAATCATATTTATATGGCGTTTCCTTTGTCTGCTTTTTGTAACTGCTGGTTTGCATTTACTTGGAACAGACTACTAGGAGGGGATTTTAGAATTATGGTTCCTAATATATAAGGAAACAAGTGAGACGTTTTAAACAAGTTTATTCCTCAAAATAATTTTCTACAATCCATTTGGTATATTGAAGAAGGGTTTCGATGCTTTAAAAAGTTTCTTTTCTTGTGTCACTCACTTTATAATAATGATACATATATCCTCGTCGTCAGCTAGATGAGATCACCGTTAAATATTCAGCTTCTAGAAATATGTAACATTGAATCGAGTACTTGGACTCGAAATTATTCGGGTAATTGATGAAATAGCCTGTCATGCCATCGTAATTCCGTAATCGTTTTATTTGGTAGGAAAAACATGCGTTGGGAAAAGCATAATCACTGGGAGATAATCTGCGAATTAAGTGCCATTGAAATCTACATATTGTGAGCTAAACAACTATGCTTATGAAACAATGTTTCAGCTCAAATTTACCAATCTTCTTTTTTACTTTTAGTATAAGATTCCCACATATAATAGCTATCATAGCTTTATACATACGGTAAATAATAAAAATAACCACCTTAATTCCCAATTCACCAAATAAATTTTTTTCTGAAAAACCGCACGTTTCCGATACAAATTTTACTTTAACTCCAATTATTGAGAACTCACATTGAATCACGACTGGTTTCGATGCGCGAGACACTCTGAATTTAAAATCTCCACACCTTTTAATTACTGAATGTAAAAGAATAGAATCATTTAATATGTGATCATATCATTTTGAATAATAAATCTGTTTAGCAGCCACTGAATAAGACAATATTGCACGACGCTTCGTAAGACGTGCACTGGGGTGTAAAGTGACATGCAATAAAGTTCATCAATTTGTAATTAATTAAATTAATTAAAGTACAACCATTGAAGATGCTGCTTAAAAGAGTAAGTGCTTCATAGAGTTTTATTAAATTTGACTTGCTATTGATATTATTTGTTACGCTCATATTAACTGGAAACTGATAGCGAATTAAAACTCCCATACTCCTACCTTAAGCGATGCTTTGGCCGACCTACAGGGTGATAAAACAACTAGCTCAAAGTCGTGGAATGAGGGAGGGGAGAGATTCTTATATGTACATATCTTACAGGTGCCACAGTATTGAATTCCCTGAAAGTCGTTTGCCAATACTGACGCAAAGAATCAACGAAATACGTGCGGTTACCCGTGTATTATTCAAATTGAAAGCTTGAGGAAATAATGTTACTGAATAATAAGAGAAATTCCGAAATCACAGTAACTAAATCTGATTTAATAAAACAACCTGTACAGACAACTAATAATATGAAGTAATGCAAGACAGATATAAAAAAAATAGTTAATCCTAAGTATCCCCAAATTTACGTATTTACATTCATATAATTCGCATAAATTTTTCACAAAGACCATTAATTAAAATTGTTTTCTCCAAAATGTAAAATAAATTACGTAATCCCATACTATACCCTAAGTTACTCATGGTATGACATAAATTATTGGTGTACAAAATTGCGGTAATTACATAATTCTTCAAAAAAAAAAAATAGGAAAACAAGCAAAATACGAAAATTACTGAGTATAATATATTAAAGTACAATACAAAATGGTGACAGTATAATTTAATTTTTTATGTACGAAAAAAACTATCGTGTATTAATAAATCCTTAATGCTAAATAAGAAAATTCCTGACTAAATAAAATAAAAAAATGACAATTTCTAACTGTCTGATTAATTAATTCAACTCTGCATACAAATTGCAAATATCCGATTAATTAATTCACACATACACTACCGTTCATAAGTATTTGGGCACCCATATTTTATAAAATTATTTGAACGCATAGCTTCTAGGAAATTCATTCTTGTAATATTGGATAGGTATAAGGAAAGTATTAAATCTACAGAAACGCTGCATAAGTAACATTATGTATTACTTTATTACCTGCAATAAACCAAAATTTGTTATTGGGACTACCTGGGGATTAGCGCAATAAAAGTTTCTCCAAGTTCTTGTAATTGTCTTTCTGTGAAGGATACTGAAGGATAAGTTTAGTAATGATGTTTTAATGACCTCGGGCGAGTTTCATGTTATATTTTTGAAATTGCCCTCAGTTACGTTTCTGTATTCGTTGTGAGATATTCCTGTGCTAGTAGTGTTGTTAAGATCGTTAAATATGCCAAAAAGAAAAGAGATGGACATTGAAACGCGTTCTCTTATAATTGCGCACCATCAAGATGGCAAAAGCAACCGGCAAATTGCGAAACAATTAAAATTAAATAATACTTCCGTAGACTATGTCGTCAAAAAATACCGAGAAAGTGGCAGTGTTCTCAATAAATCACGGAGTGGGAGACCCAGAGCGACAACTTCTGCTGAGGATCGTGCAATAGTGATCACAAGCAAAAGAAATCGACAGAAAACAGCCCCAGAAATCGCTGCAGAAATCAATGCAGACCGTCCAAAGTCAATAAGCGTAACAACGGTCAAACGTCGCTTGTACAAAGCAGGTTTGTACGGACGAATTGCAATGAAAAAACCGTTATTGCGCAAACAGAATAAGCGGAAACGCTTAAACTGGGCTCGTGAACACCAACATTGGACAGTTGAACAGTGGAGTAAAGTCTTGTGGACCGATGAGTCAAAGTTCGAAATTTTCGGGTCCAGAAGACGTGTTTTCGTTCGGAGATCTACAGGTGAGCGTGCGGCAGAGCAATGTATTGTGCCTACGATTAAACATGGCGGTGGTTCCGTGATGATCTGGGGTTGTTTTGGTGGTACGGTCGTGGGTGATATTGTGAAAATTGAGGGAATGCTAAGGAAAGAGCAGTATCGAAATATTTTCGAGACCAACGCTATTACTTCAGGATTAAGACTTTTGGGTAGGAATTTTGTATTCCAGCAGGATAATGACGCAAAGCACACATCCAAAATATGCAAAGACTATTTGCAACTCTTGGAAGCGGAAGGATCCATCGAAGTTATGAAATGGCCTCCCCAAAGCCCCGATCTAAATCCAATAGAGTTATTGTGGGAGGAACTTGATCGGGAGGTCCGGAAAGCAGTACCAACATCGGAGGCTGATTTGTGGAGGAAACTGCAGGAAGCTTGGGTCCGCATAACACCGGATACATTAGCAAAACTAATTGCAAGAATGCCGGGATTATGTGCTGCCATTATAAAAAACAAAGGAGGTCACATAGATGAATCGAAAATTTAAATATAATATGTAATTCTACTGCCAGATACTGTAATTAGTTATGTATGTACATGTAATAAATATATTTTCATTTTTTCACTAGTGCTTTTAATCATTTCTTCTAAATTTATGGGTGCCCAAATACTTATGAACGGTAGTGTATATATAACTACATTGTCATGGATGGTAGCTTAAGATTAAGAATTAACACGGAAACAACTTTCTACTGTGAGCTACAAGTTAATTCCCAAAACTATTATCTATAAGTTTCGATAATTATGAAATTACAACTTGCCTTAGTTCTAATTAATAAGATGGATGTTACCTTAAGTACTTATGAAGAAGTATAATAAGACAATACAAAGGCTACTAGGAAAGTTCTGCAATACAGTTTTGTTTATTTAATTTTTTCAAAGTGATTTCCTCCACACTCAATACACCTCTCTATCCTAATCTTTAAACTAGTTCTGCCAAGTTTCACTAGAGAGTAAAGCACACTCGTTTTGCCAAGCCCGCAGAAGGTCCTCATCACTGGAAAACCGCTTCCCTTTTAGCATCATTTTCACATGCGGGAACAGCGCAAAGTCGCAGAGAGCAAGGTTTGGACTATAGGGAAGGTGCTCGAGAAGTTTCAATCCTGTCGTGGTCAAATATTCGGTACAGGCTTTGGCGCGGTGAGCTGGAGCATTATCGTGATGGAGGAACCAGGTGTCCATCCACTTAGCTGTGACTGTCTGTGTGTCCAAAACGACGCGTTCCACAATTCTACTCGATTGGAAAAATACAGTTATCACTTTCTTCTTTACAGATCGGGATTTTCTGTCATCATCATCACACTCTCACTCCTAATGAATAACTGAGCCCATCGACATGGCGCGGTGGCTACTATGCACGTATGAACATGTCTCAACATGCAGCAACAAGCAGCTTCCTACGATTCATTGTTGCGTCATATTATTGGACTGACTCCAATCTGTTCACTGTAAGATTACAGCTTCAATTACAGAAATCCTTTTAACCTCTTGTAAATTTGGCTTAGAAGCAATTAATACTTAAAACTAAGACTAGAAATCTAATACAAAAAAAATGCATAAATTAGTTCAATGATATCTACACTACCGGTCATATTTATTTGCCCACCCCAATTTTATGTGTTTCCTGAAATACGGATTATCTTTCGAAAAATCTGTGTTATAATTATTCAACAATATTATTAGTAAAAGTAATTTCATATGAATTTCTACGAAAATCTTAAATTGTTTATGATATCGTAAAGGTGTCGTAAATTGGAAAAATACCATAAATATTATATAGGCTAATCCCTACAGTATTAACAGTTTTACCCGCATTTCCGAAAGGTATTACCAATATTGTGTTATTGTACTAACTAATTACAATATTAGGATGTGTTATTCAAAAAGGAAAATAAATTTTATGTCAGTCATCGTTCATCTTTTGTTGCGAAAACAGTGAAATAGGGAGTTATTGTGAATATTTTAATGCAATGCCGAAGACGAAGGAATTATCTGTTGAAGTGCGTGCTATGATAATTGCTTATCATCGTACGGGTAAAAGTAATCGCGAAATTGCAAAAGAATTACGATTAAATCGCAGAACCGTTGATTATAACGTTAAAAAATTTGAAGAAAGTGGTATATTTTCCAACAAAAGAAGATCTGGACGACACAAAGCGACGACATCTGCAGATGACTGGCATCTAGTACGGATAAGTAGACGCGATAGACGAAAAACAGCACCAGAAATTGCTGCTGAAATGAATAGAGCGCGTGCTAAACCAATTAGTGTGTCCATGGTACAGAGAAGGTTAAGGCAAGCGGGTTTATACGGAAGAATTACTCTGAGAAAACCACTACTACGCAAGCAAAACAAGATAAAACGACTAAATTGGGCTAAAGAACATAAGAATTGGACGATTGATCAGTGGAATAATGTGTGTAAATTTTCAGTACACATTTGATAGTTTAATAATTTTGGCTAAAACTAAGGGTGGGCAAATAAATATGACCGGTAGTGTAAGTATATGTAAATCATACTTCTGTATCAGAGAATCACACAAAAAATTTCTTGTATGATGCAAAAAGGGGGTTGGCTAAATTCAATTATCAAAATGGCGATTCAAGCCACGTGTATGTGGAAAAGGATCTGACTCTTTTCTAATATACCTCATCCAAACGGATTAATTTTATATATTTATCAATATTATTTTATATTTATAACATTCTTACTGGTTCAAACTTTAACGATGTTAATACTGCAACGATTAAATCACCACAAGGACGAATGTTCTAGAAATCTCTTATAAATATCAATCGCATTGACTAGCCGGAGAAAAAAACAGTAGAAAAGAAGACCATCCTAAGTAATTTACAGGCTCATGCTTGACAAGAGATAAGTAGTTACAGAACTACTTAAAATACTTGAAACAGCTATATAGTTATTCTCAGTAATTGCCATTAATTAATTGTGTTAGCACGGAAGAAACCAACATGTGCAACATCTTTCACAACCAAAATTAAATTGAGAACCCTCCTAGATGACTTTAGAATGTCCTCTTAAGAAAATAATTATTTACCATAAACAAAAATATGGGCTACAAATTAAACTTAAAGGATTATGTAAAAAATGGTCTCCTAACATAAGAAAATATAACGACATAGGGCCGTAATGGGATGAATTCAATAAAGAGTAATTTATAAACCAAGCAATGAAAATTAATGCTATTAAGAATATGAAAATTATCTAATTTTAATATTCACCAAAATGTGAACACTGGAATGTACACAAAATATGAGTGAAACAATAACTTTGCTTAAAAGAATACTATTAAGAGCCAAAATGAACCGAAAGGTAAATTGAACACGTAACATATTTTATTTAGCTACTATTAAGCGCAAAACCCTTGGTACGTCACTCATTTTTCCCCTCTTACTTATCACACGTATTTCTTCTCTTTTAAATAAAACAAACAAATAAAAATTAATGAATCTTGGATGAAGAAAAGGAAAACACTAGACACTTTGACTGCTGAAATGTACAAGTCCACAAGAATATTTGATCATTAGTTAACCAAAGACTACTACGTGAGAGACAATTCCTGACTCTCTTGTAAATTATGCTTTAGTATCCTTTATTAACCTAAAATTTTGTATTTTATAAACATGAATGCATTGTATGTGAGTTGTATACACTACACTTCTAAAATCTTGGTAAATGTAATTTAAAAATCCTTTAATATAAATACTTCAGCCCTATTTAGAAAGTAGTCATGTTGGATAGAAAATCTAAAACTTTTCTGTTCTCTTTTGTAACATCTTTTAACATTAACAAAAGAGGAAATTATTAACTATTTTCCATGATCATTAATTATTGTCATTTTATTTTGTAAATTCGAAGATCTAATTCTTTCAAATATTGAAGACAGCCAAGAACCAATGATAGTGTCCTTTTATTGTAAATATATCTTCAATTATAAGAAAATATTCTGTTAATTTACATTACTTTTCTTTCCAAAAGATAATAAATAAAATAATAAAACAACTAGAAAAAAGAAGTTTTTTGAATACGTTACATAAAATTTAAAAATAACAAAGGAACTATTGAAGAAAACGAATCTGATCGTCTTAATATTGAAACAAATTACTAGCAAAGCGTGCAAGTTTGTTACCGTTATCTCTATTCTTTTATTGAAATGGAACTCGGCATTAAATATTTTAAGATATTCTTCAACTTGTACTTTATGTAATAGATACAATGGCAGATCGGTAATTGCTGAGCCTGACGAAAGAACGCAGCACTAATAAAAAATCTGTTTTTCAGCTTGGCAGCCCTTCAAAACGTAACTGCCAAAATTTGCGTGTATTTCAGCTGTAAGGATGCGTCTTATTTCAATAGCGAACCGTTTTTAGCTTGGTTTGGCAAGTCGAAAAAGTAAAATATTGATCAGTTATTAAGTTTATATTTTTAAATAATAAAAAAATGAAATCAAAACTGAGCTGGAGTTTGTTGTTTACGGAAACCATTCTCCATCGATTGCAACCATAAAACGATGAACTTCTGAGTTTAAATATGACCGGACCAGTATATTTAAGAAATAACTGAATATATGCCCGAAACTCATGTGCACTTCAGCAATTATTTAAAAAATACATGATAAGGTCCAAGATGACCACTGAATAAAATTAGAGGCTCTGCACATTGCAGTTTGTGCAGAGCCTCGTGTGATTTCGATTTTACACGATGATTTTAATATGAAAAAAACATGTTCAAGCTCTCAATTTGGTGAAGTTAGAACATTATACGAAAGACATTTGGCGCCGAATAATAAGGGTTGATGAAATTTAGATTGGATTATGGATTAGGACTGGCACAATAGCTCTGAAGAAATCAAAAACTATACACACGACCGGAAAGGTCAAGGCTACTCTCTTTTAAAACTGCAATGAAATTCTTTTTATCTATTATTTTCAAAAAAGTAAAACGATACTGTGCGTCTCTTTTAGATCAACTGCACGATACAATACGATGCAAAAAACTCCACTTAAGAAAGAAATGAATGGTTTTTCTTCAGGATATTGCATGTGTTCACGGCTCGACTCAGTGGCAAAATTCTTAAACCACATTTTGAACTGCATCCAGTTTATTCGACGCCTCATCAGACTTTTTCATCTTCCCAACCTGAAACCCTAGCTCGATAGCAAGAGATTTAAGTTAAATGAGGAAGTAGTCACTTAAACTGACGCATATTTCGAACAGTTTAATAAAGTTTACTTTTCTGAAGGAATGAATGGACTAATCGATTGACTAAATGTAATGAGGAACGTAGACCTTGAAAAATAAAACAATTTTTGATAAGACTGTTTTTTCGCCTTGACTCGCTAATTACCGCTCCCTTCGCAACTAAATTATAGATGATAAAAAGCAAAAAAAATGCTATCAACATTAAGTATTACTTTAACATCCGAAATATTTCAAAGTTTTATTTAAAAATACAGACACCAAAATAAAATACTCATTCAACATTACGAATCCAACACCTACAGTATAAATAGGCTTCTCTTGTAATTCGCATTAAATGTACATTCTTTTTTCGCAATGACTCATTTAAGGCATATCGTAGAGCTAAAAAGATACAAGCGGATGGTGATAATTTTGCATTTCCGTTAAATTATTTATTTATATTTAAGGTTGTTTTACAACTTCCTTTTAGTAATAATAATGACTTATATAATTTAAAGTTTCCAGGTGTTCGTTTTTCTCGGGTAACGTAAAGTTTATTGTGTACTTTAGAATTCTCGTCCTCGTTTTTAAACAAACTTCAATTTGGAAGCGACGTTGTTTACTCTGTTTTATAAATGTAGAAACACTAAAATATTTGTTTTTGAATTTTGAAAATTTACGAAAATCGATGTAGAGCCAGTTAAAAATATTTTAAAGTTTTAATTATAAGAAAATAAATACGATTTTTTAAACAAATATGTTAATGAAAACATCGTCGAATTTCGTATTTTCAAAATCTAATAAATATTTAATAAATATTAGGTGCGCAACTAAGTTCTCGCTGTTTTTTTTTTTTGATGAAAATGCAACTTTATTGTGAAAAAATGTTTACAAATGAATCATTCAAAATATTGCCCATCGCTAGCGACAACTTTTTCCCATCTTTCTGGCAGAGTTCGAAAACCGTCACGGTAGAAGTATTCGCCTTTTGAGGCTATCCACGAATCAAGCCATTTTGAGATGTCTTCATATGAGCGGAACTGCTGATTAGCCAGACCATGTGCCATCGAACGGAACAAGTAATAATCGGACGGCGCAATATCTGGGGAATATGGCGGGTGGGGTCGGACCTCCCGTTTGAGCGTTTCTAAGTAGGTTCTAACGGGTTTGGCAACGTGAGGCCGAGCGTTGTCATGCTATAGAATCACTTTTTCGTGCCTCTGCTCGTATTGTGACCGCTTTTCGCGCAGTGCTTGGCTCAATCGCATCAATTGAGTTCGTTACCGTTCCCCAGTGATGGTTTCGTTCGGTTTCAACAGCTCATAATAAATAACACCGCCCTGGTCCCACCAAATACACAGCGAAACCTTCGCAGCGTGAATATTCGGCCAAACCGACGACGTAGAAGCATGACCGGGCAGTCCCCATGATTTTGTTCTCTTTGGGTTGCTATAATGAATCCATTTTTCATCACCCGTAACGATGCGATGAAGAAAACCCTTTTTTGTCGCTGGAGCAGTTGTTCACAGGCGAAAAAACGATGCTCAACTTCTCTTGGCTTCAAATCATAAGGAACCCAAGTTAGTTGTTTTTGAATCATTCCCAACGCATGCAATCGCTGGGAAATGGCTTGGCGGGTAACTCCTAATGCTGAAGCAAGCTCTTTTTGCGTTTGGCACGGATCCTCATCGAGCAATGCCTCCAATTCAGCGTCTTCGAAGCGACGGAACCAATCACGGCACGTTGTTTCACTTAGAGCAGCATGTCCGTAAACTTCTTGGAGTTCTCGATACGCTTCAGCCGCCGGTTTCTTCGAATGAAAGAAGAAAAGCAACACTTCCCGCAAATGACGATGATTTGGCACAAAATCAGACATTTTCACACAACCAAAAATATATGACGCAAAAACAAAATCACTAATGTGTGAAAGCGGTTTGTTTACCATATGTCTAAACTTGGTTCATGACGTTTTGGTTATGTCACAATCGGCCAGCACTTACTACTGGAGCCATCTCTTGAAAAACAGCAAGAACTTAGTTGCGCACCTAATATAATTGCCTTTGAAATAATTAGCAACAATAATTTATTGGCCAATGATTTTCCCACAGGCCATAGTAAATTGGGTACAAACATACAGTGTTTTCAATAAATTTTTATTGTGTAGTTTTATATTTTAATGTAAAAATCAGTTATTTATTTCTAAAAAATTAATCGACAAATAGACATACTTTTAACGTATGCAATAGTGCAAAAACTAAACCTGGTAAAATTCGTATATTAACAAAATTAAAAGGGATGGACTATTAAAGAAGCGGAATAAATAAAACCACAGTAGGATAGGTCAAGGAAAGATGGGAAAATGACGAAAGTATAGGTAGAAAACGTGATACTGGGATAAATAGAAAATAGACTAAAAAATAAGATAAAAATTTAGTTCGTCACCTGAGAGAAAATCTTTTCGATTCTGAAAACCTACAGCGAAGAATATTTTTCTTGGTTCGCGAAGAATTCCAAAATATGATAATACGAGAGAGACACAAGATCGTGTGTTGCAGCAAAAAAAGTCAACTGAGTGAAAAGATGAAGCAGGCTTCTACTTTTACTTGTGCTAAATCATATAAACGATGCACTTCAATTTTAAGAAAATTTAGTTTTCACTAATGAGGAAACATTTCAATCGACAAGTAATGCATCTGTTCATGCTTGCAGATTTTCCGACAGAAGATACGACGAAAGGTATAAAAATAAATCAAACCGGCAATAGGATAAATATTTAATTTATAAATATTTAGAACTGAATAAGTTTCAATAATATTGGAATATGTTATAGAATCAATGGAATATTTAATTCACGTGTTAGAAAACTTTATATTATAATCAGTTCAATATGTTTCTCCTAAAAATATTTACAAATAATTGCTCAGTTACTGCAAAAAGTAGTGTCATAATGTTCCAAAAGCACAATATTGAAGTTTACAACACGTCACTACAATCGCTAAGTGTACGAATATTATTGCAATAGAAAACATATAAGCGGAGATGGCTAAAAGTAGTTTTACAATGGAATACTAAAAATGCAGCTAGTAATACGGTAAAAAAATATCTAGGCCAAGATGGCCAAAAGTATGGTACATATAAGATTTTGAGTCGGGAACAATGACTAAGAGATTAAGAGCAATAATTGTTGTTAATGGTGACTCAATAAAATTTAATGTGCAAAAACAATTATTAAATACGTTCAACTTGAGGATTTTTTATTTTCACTTATAATAAAAATAATAATTAATCCATGCCTTCACATTTCCCAACAGCTTAAAAAGCCAATTACAGGAGGCGCGCACGTGATCTTTGTTTATCAGAATTCGCCTAAACAAAACAGGGAAACCATGAAAAACTTTCCTGGACAGCAAGCCATTAACTCGCAACCGAGACCCTGGTGTGATAAGCTAGTAACTTATCACTGAGCTATCAGCCAGCCCAGTTTATAGTACTACATATCTTTAACTTATATTTGTGAGACTTGATTTTATTAACAAAGAATAAGGGGTAGGTAGTTTAAATTCAAGTTTGTCTTAGAACAATAAAAATTCCAAATTTTGACATAAAAGAAAATTGAGGTTTGTCTGATCAAGACTGTAGATAAGCAAAACAAACTGAAATATTATGTACACCTACCCACATAAATATTTAAAAAAGAATTAAATAAGATTATTAAAAAAATTGTTGAAAACATGAGTATAATAAAAATTGGCCACTCAACACATTTTAAATAACAGAGAGTCATAGAGCAAGCTGATTTTTGTAAACTACATATACATATGTGTACGAAAATAGCAGTGGTCTTAAATTTGCTGAAATATTAATTTAAATGAAAAAATTCAAGTTTATTGAACTCCTTTTTCCAACATGTTACACAACTATAACAATAAATAAATTGGTTTCTTAATACCAAAGAGAAAATAAAACTGTTTATATTTTAGGACAAACACAATAATTGTGCATTAGAATAGGAGTCATGCCAAAATACTAACCAAATGTCATTTTTACATATTTAATTGGAATGAAATACTTAATATTTTGTTGCTTCAGTTTTATTGTTTATCATCTCTTGACACTTCTGGGCCAACGAGTTTACCAGTTGCCTGTATGTCTCTGCTGAAATTGATTGCCATTCGACTTGGCATATTCTCCACAGATCGTCAATATTTTGCGGCTTAGCAGCAGATACAGTCTGTTCAACTCCACCCTAAATTTTCAATGGGTTTTAAGTCTGGCGATTGTGCCGGCCAACCTAAAACGCAAACGTTATTATCTCGAAACCATGTTTCTGCTTTACGAGAAACATGCTTCGAATCCTTATCCTGCATATACAGTCATCTTAGTGGCATTTCTTCCTCCGCATATGGGAAAAGCACAGTTTGTAATATGTTCACACAGACATCAGCATTCATTATGCCCTCTATCTTGTGTAAAGAACCTATACCATACCACGGAAAATACCCCCAAAGCATAATGCTTGAGGTTCCGAATTTTACCGTCTTTTTGGTGTACTGGGGTTGAAATGCTGTCAATAGTGATCTCCGTACGTGTTGTTCGTATGCACCGGAATTAAATAAAACAATTTTCGATTCATCGGATCACAGTACATTACGCCACTTTTTTCGTCCTATTGGTCATGTTCATGAGCAAACGACAATCAACTTTGTATTTGCATTGTATTTAATAATGGTACCTTCCTAGGCATTCTTGCACGCAACTTTCTTTGAATCAATTTTTCGTCTAATAGTAGAGGTGTCAATACAAAGGTGTAACTCACTTTTAATTGCAATTGAACTTCCAAACGGTGTCTTCTTTGCTCAAGTTATAATGTTTCTATCTTCTCTAGGGCTAATTTTTTTTGTGCACCACAATTATCTTTCACTTTTCTCCAATTCTTAGTGTTTGCAATAATTTTCGCAGACCATGAGAGTGGATTTTGTGTAAACTTGTAGCTTTTGCCTCTATCATGTAGATTGAGTATAATTAATCTTTTCTTCCGATGAACTGTTTAAAAAATTATTGAATTATTCTGCAACAGATAGAACTTATAAGTCTGCGTTTAGTGCCGCCAGCTATGGTACTGCTATTTTAATGCACAGGCCAATAAAAATGCTGACTACAAAACTCAATAATTCCCCCTCATAATCGGTACTACTACCGGAAACCATATATGTATATTCAGGGATTTTAAATAATTTGAATATGGCTGCATCAGAATTGTCCGTTGTAAATGTTATTTATAAGTATTAATTTAGGACTGCTATTTACATGCACATGATTGTATGAGAAAATCTGGAAGAAATGTATATGCTATCCATAGATACCCATAAATCTATGAAAACCATACAAGTAATTGAGGACAATCAATTACTTCATAGTCTTCCAAATAAAATGTACCATAAGAATTTCAAGTTGACAAACAAGCTACACCATTTCTCTTCAGTAAAATACCACCATTACAATTTCACTGGATTTATACATCATCGATTTTAAAGCATAGAAACTAGGTTAAACTTTAAACTTTAATATTAAAATGCTTTGAGTTACATGTAACACAACTGAAAGGTCTTACTAGCATGCAGCAGTACATAAATTCAAAATGTGAGGAGAAAAATTTCACACCTAAATCTATTAGGTACGTAACGGAAGTTAAATTGAAGAAAAAAATTAAAAAGACTAAGAACAGCCGCCTTGCAATGTAATACACAACTAACTGACTCATAATTAAAACCGTAGGAAGACTAAAGCATTTAATTTTAGAACAACTACATTCTAAATATCTCTCTAAAATAACTATTACTTATTTACTAATCTCCGATACAATGTAAAGATAATATTTACAATAACTATATATGAAATGTATTACACAATAAATAAATAAATAAATAAATAAATAAATAAATATTGACCTCTAAATATATGAATTTAAAAACGCATAACGTAATCCACCAAATATATCTCACACAAAAATCGTAAGATAACAGGTTCTGTATCTTTTATAAACATTATGAAGTATCATCTTTCTTAAGGTTTTTCACGGCTTCTGAACGTTGACGCATAAAATACACTAACAATTTTGAGAGTGGTTGGAATTTTACGCCATCCGTTTTTCAAAAGATCTTCTAAGTTTATTTCGTGTTTTTTGTTTTTTATTTATTTATTTCGTATTTTTATTTCTGAGGATGCCATAAATACTCAATTACGTTCAAACCAGGAAACAGAGTTGATACATTTAAGCAATTGAATAAGAGCCTTTCTTCTTGCGTTTCGTAATGTACGCCTTAAAGGATTATTTACCTTTAAAACATAATATTTTTCTGCCCTAGATTTGAAATTATTTTTTAAGAATACTTAGACACCGCTACTTCTTATTTTTAATAAAAAATTTAAGCATTAAATTAACCATCTTATATATTGACATACAGCCATCTCTATGCTTTAGCAGTGACAGCATTTCGCAAACGATTACTAACATCGTTAACGTACATAACGTTTATGTAGAAATTTTATCTTTGTTTTCTACCTATAATGAATTCCATTCATCCCTAACAGATAGCTTTCTATTTAATGCTTTGGAAGACTCGTTAGTTAATATTTTCTTCATATTTTTGAATAGTATACTGTGGTAAATTGGTAATTATTATAGTGTTCCTACGTTAAAAATTAGTAAAACAATTTATGGTTCTTCTATTGCAATTTGCTTCATTTTAATTACAATAAATACCTATATTTTAGCTACTTTGAATACATGAAACGCCAGACGAATTGGATTAAGAAATCTGTTTGTTCACTTTCCCCGTTTTAATAATTTCCAACAAGTTTGAAACGGTATAGTTTTGTCTATAACCTGTACTTTCCCGACATTTTTAGCTTTTCTTTAGCTTAATTAATATGTAACAGATTTTAAATGCAGTCTTTACATATGATAGAACCATAAACAACGTATATTTCAGTCATAAATATTTTTAGGAATTTTTCAAAGTGTTTTTGCCAAAGAAGCATACTTTTTAGACTTAGTTTTAATTTTGAGTCACTGTATGTAATTTTACAGATATGACGTATACAGAGGTCAATCAACAATTGGTGCTAAATATAATGTCAATATTTTTAATGATCTTAAAATTTTAAAAAAATATATATATATGAGAGTTTTGGATAATAAAAAAATGTGATTAAATTTAAAAAAATACGAAAATATAATGTTTATTAACAATCGAAGAAATTGTAAAGAAAGAACTTAAAGTAAGAAGATAATTTAAGACGCTTAAGGCGTAAGAACATTAAAACCTTTTTTTTAAACACAAAATCTTCCAGTCTACTTTTTCACCAATTCCTAATACAAATCTGAAATATTGGCCACATGTTGGAATGTATATAAAAGAACTTTAGATATTGGCATCAGTTCTACCTATTGCAGAATACCCAGAATATCTTACCCTATGTATATTATATATCGCATCTGTTCAACATGTAAGAAGTACAATTAAAAGATATTGAGAAGTTAGCTATTCCTAATTTCAATCACGATTAATTAATATATTATTATTATATACTAATTCTCTTGTAGTTAGTTAATTAATATCAAAATTCAATCAATTTTTTTGCTAGTTTTATTGTAATAATTACTTTACTAAATTACATCTTATTCACAATGAGCGTTTTATGTAACTGCAAAAGAAAACCTCTGCAATATATCTCTCTATATTACTATCATATACCAGGTTGTTTAATGAGTTTTGTCACTCGATAAGAAAAACACGAATTTATAGTTTCAAATACATTTTATTATTCAATATAACCTCTCCCAATACACTTGTTCCAGCATTCTTCTAATTTATGGATTCCATCCTTGAAGTGACAATCCGGAAGACTGTCGAAATAGGCTTCCACGGCTACTATTACCTCTTTGTTAGATGAAAATCGTTTTCCGCGTGTGAATTTTTTTGAGATTTGAGAACAGCCGGAAGTCAGAGGAAGCTAAATCTGGCGAATAAGGTGGATATTGCAACAATTCATACCATAATTCGCTAATTTTTGCGATGGCTTTTGAGCTGTGTAAGAGGGTGTGTCATCTTGATGAAAGAGGATTTTTTTCTTCTGAAAACCAGGTCTTTTCTAATGAATTTTTACATCCAGCTGGTTCAAAAGGTTACAATAATAATCTGTGCTTATTATTTTACCAGTTTGGAGGTAATCCACGGACAAAATTCCTTCTGCATCCCAAAAAACTGATCTAACATCTTCTTAGCCAATTTCTGGACTCTAACCCGTTTCGGAACTGAATTACCGGATTCGCACTACTCCTTAGCCTCTTGTTTTGATTGAGAATCATGATGGTAACCCGAATCAATCACAGTGATGAAACGACGCATATAATTATTTTTATTATTTCTAAAACGCTTCAAATGTTGCTGAGAAGGTCGCGTTCGAACGTGTTTTTGTTCCATTACTAGCGAACGCGGCAGCCATTTTGCACGGAAGGAAGAAATCCATTGTTTTGACTGTTTAAGATGTTGGTGTGTTAGTAATTTATCTAGGTTTCTACGATGACATATCTTCGAAAAAATTTTCTTGTGTTTCCTTTGATTTAAGCATATCGTCATTTAAAATTGTAACACGAGTTCGCATTTATTCAGTACTGAACGCGGCACTCATCTGTAGTTTACTTTTCATATTTAAATATTGATGCAAAATATTGTGTAGTCATTCGGTTAAGATTTTTACAGCGTTACTATTAGTTGTCTTATACTTTTATTCGGCTTTCGCTCTTTAGAATTGTGATTTTATTAACCATATCTGAAGAAATTATTGAATATGGGGGCCCCAGACTTTTAACATCTTCTGTGCTCATATGACCACTTTTGAAACCAATGAATCACTACAAATCATTCTTTGGGAAAGAGCAGATTCATCATAATATTTATGGAGCTATTCCTCAATTTCTTATGGCACTTAAAAATAATGTCTAAAACACGAAATTATTTTTTTTTCTTCATATTAACATAAAAACAACAAATACTTTAAATCATTGCAAAAATTTGTCTAACAGATTTGTGCGAAATTTTGCCAATAAGCTTCTAAAACATGACTGAAATCAGCAATATACTCATCAGAGAGAAAGTGTTGCCAACTTTTGAAAAGTTACTCTCCCGTCAAATCACCGTTGTATTATGCTTCAAAATATGTGATATGAGAAGAAACAGTTAATAATTATGAATACCTAAAATATGTTGATGAAATAAGTAAAAAAGTAAGAGGATAATGATACGTAGATACTAAAAATGGCAGAGTGGCAAATATATTGAGCACAGTAAGCCAAAAAATTATTTTAGGATGGGTAGGGAGTAAATACTAAACAGAAAAGACCATTTTGTGAAATAATAGATAGAATGATGGTAAATGTACATAAAAAACAATGGGGCAAAAATTATTTATAGATTTTACACAAGCTACTTTTATCTGTCATTACGCGCTTTTAAAATTATATAGTTTTATAACAAATAGATAATTAAATACATATCTGAAAAGGCCAACGGGTTTAAATATTAATTGTCTTGTCGTTACTTAATTAATATATGTGATATGTAAATGTAAATAAATATGTAACTAAATATATTTTAAAAATATCTAAAAATGAGTCTTACGAGTGTAACCGTTTATATTTCGGGAACCAGCAACACTGTTAGTGTTGCCTCCGATCTGATGATTGCATCGTGAAGTTTGTCATTTTTGACAATATATTTACCTTGACAGTTTTATTATCCGGTCCTTATTTCTATTGTTGACAGTAACTTGAAAATTTTATGTCAGCGAAAAAATGGAATTAACTCACGAACATTTTCTTGCAATTATTTTCATAACTTTCGGCGCGGATTATCTCAACAAGAATGCATCGATGAGCTGATTTCTTCATGTGGTGATGAAGCACCATCGAAAACTATAGTATATCGTTGGTATAGTAAATTCAAAGTTGGACGGCATTCTTTGGACGATGAATTTCGTGAAGGTCGTCCCACAAATGTTGTTGTGTCGGAAAACATTAATGCCGTGTCTGAATTGATAATGCAAGACAGTCGTGTGATATATCGCGAGGTCGAGACATCTCTAGGTATTAGTAACACATGCGTGCATAAGATCCTGCATGAACGTTCAGCCGTTAAGAAGCTATGTTCACGTTGGGTAAAACATAATTTGACAATCGCTCAAAAAAGGACTCACGTCGATTGGTGCCAAGAAATGCACTAAAAATATGGCGGTGCTTCAAGGAACATTTATAAAGTCATCACAGGTGATGAATCTTGGATCTATACGTATGAGCTCGATAGTAAACAGCAGTCAACTGTGTGGGTACTCCAAGATGAGCAAAAACGAACAAGCTGTTCGCGCTCGATGCACATCAAAACAAATGGTCGCCTGTTTTTTTGGAAAAACCCGTCACGTTGCAACCGTGCCTTTGCAGAATTATAGAACGGTCAATTTCGAATGGTAAACAACTATTTGTTTGCCAAAAGTTTTTGAAGAAATAAGGAAAACAAACCCAAAACGACAGATCATTCTACACTATGACGATACGAGCTCTCACAGGCCTGTTCAAACAATTGAATATTTGACCGGGCAAAACATTGAATTGATAAGCCATCCGCCGTACAGCCCCAATCTAGCACGCTGTGATTTCTTTTTGGTCCCACAAGAATGAACTTCGTGGTCAACGGTTTTCTACGCTGGAAGAGGCAGTTGAGGCAAACAAAACTTCACAGTGGCAGCAATGCTTTTCGGATTGGTTTAAATGAATGCAAAAGTGCATTGAATATTTTGAAAAGCAATAAAACTATTTTCGATAATAAATTTTTTTTTGTTTTTTCTATTCTCGAAATATATACGACTACCCTCGTACCAGTTAACAAGAACAAAAATAATTAACAATATTATGTACATACATAATACCAAATTATTATTAATAATGTATTTCTATTCATTTCTAATAACAATTTCTAACTCTCTCTTTTTGCTACAGACGTGCTTCAATTCTACATTCCTTGCAAAGTACTAGATAATTTACATTTTAAATATTATATGCTTTTCTGAAAGCAATTCAATTATTTAGTCTTTTATATACGCTCTCTTACATAAAATACACTTCCTCCGGAATATGTTTATTATAGAACCTAAGCATATTGTGGATTTCAACAATTTTTTTTTACAAGATATTAGGAAAGGTAATCTTTTAATCCACAATTTCAGACTATTTCCAAATAATTATACAGTATTGCATTACAGAAAAAAGTAAAGCATAATAGAAAGTCTGTAATGCGATTTTTTTGAGAAATTTTAAGGCAAAATAATGCCCGGATTAATTCGAATGTATGGATATCGATATGATTTTATCATTTTAATTTTCGCCAATCATTATATATCACTGTATTTTTGTAGATAAAATTGTTACTCGGTTATTATTATATGCAATACATTATTTGTATAAAATTAGTATAAATTGTTAACTAGAATGCAAGGAAAATGATTATAAATACACAAACAACTTGATCGTAATTCTAAACGAGAATAACTAGACTAGAACTCTAGAACTATTCTATGTACATAAAACTCAGTGCCCTATCACAAAGTAAATACATTTAATATTATTGCACACAACGTTTATGTTAGTATGTCCAGGTTGATTAATCTATTTTTCTTAAAAGAAAATTAATAATTTTGCAGTTAACAATGTACTCAAAATTCTTTACAAATGTAAAGAGAAAGCTTAAGTCTGTAATGCTATAATTATAAATATATTACTCTTTATAAATGAATCTTGGAATGATAACTTATACAGAAGAATAGTTAAATTAACCAAATTCACAATATATTACAAGAAGTTTTTCACAAAAAAGTATTTGAAACTGTTATTAACCAATCAATTAGTAATTGTCTCGCCAGTTTTATACATCAAATCTGGCAATAAATTCAAAAGACAAAGTATTTGAACATAATTTTATTAATAAAGCAAAAAAAAACGTAAAATTGTAATCATTTATTTACTTAATACAAAAGCGTTCCTACACTTTTAGATGTAAAACGGTGGAATCATGAACAACGCGATTACAAATTCAGAAAAGTAAAAAACTTTTATGTGCGTTTTAAAAATTGTTGAATTAATTTATTTATTTATTATTTAACTTCGTTTTCGTTCAATGTAGTAAACAATTTAAGCCTAGATTTACATATTATTTTATAAAGTTCTTATAATTTTGTAAGAGTTTTTTTTATAGTTTCTTTTTGTTCCTTTTTAATAATGTGTCTGACTAATTCAATTGTTTCGAACTATTATTTCGGAAATTCCATATTAAAATTCACCAAATTAAAATCCAATAACAGCTTAGATATGCAAATTTAACATTTATTTAAACTAAAACAAAAAAAAGACTATTACTATTATTAAATATTACATATTTTATTCTCCTGATGTAATTTATAACATACAAGCAAAACTTTAGTAATTAATGACAAATAATATAATCAATTGAATGTCTAGATAATATAAGCAATATCTTTTAAACTAATTTCGAGATAAGTGTGCGTAAATTAGAGTTTAAAATGTAAGAAAAATGATTATAAATACACGAACAACTTGAACCTAGTTTTAAAAGAGTAGTTGTAGTAGATACATACATTAAAACCACTAGGAAATAAAAGGATTATTGTACATAAAACTCAAAGTTCCATCTCAAAGTAAATACATGTATATAATACTAATATGTCCATATTAGTGATTAATCTATTTTTCATAAGAGAAAATTGTACAGTACGTAATTGTTTTGTCTTTGATCACAGCTAATTTATTTAAACAAACTGTTAAGGGAGTCGAATCTACTAAAGTAGATAGATATTCAAAGGAAGACTGCCCCTTAGACATATTCCAATGACGTACCTATTTCAATGGACATTGAGTTCAAAAAAACAAATTACATAATACATCCTAGATACTAACATTTAACTAGTTATAATTTAAATGATCTGTCTCTCTCATACTGCATCTACTTCACATAACAAAATTTAACGCTTATAGCCATGGAATGCTTTGATTAATTCAATAATTTGTCAAATTGGAGTATCGTTTTTGTTGAGATTGTATTGGGAGTTATAAAGTGATAAGGAGAATTTAAAAGAGCATATTTGCTGTACATTGCATATTGAACGAGTTTCCAGTGTTGTATGTTGCCAGCGTCTTATTATAACGAGTTAATTTTGTGTATATAATGAATTAAAATACAAAAAAAAAACAAATGATATACCGAGTGACTTGACAATGTCCTAAAAAAACTTCACCACATTCAAATCTCTAGAAAGTAATTAGAATATTCTAGGTAAAACTCAGCCACCCGAATTTAAATGTGAACGGGAACTTTTAGGCTAAAGCAAATGCATTTAATAATATCATACGTCGCCTATCTTTGCTATTGATATGAACATGTTGATAATTAATCTTTTTTTCTTAAAGAAACTAAACATTGGAGAATGGAGTTGAGTTGACAATGAATAGTGTACTCGGCAATTGCATTGGAAAGACTGATAAGTACATCTATAATGCGAAGTTATTGTAAATACATATGTTTCTCTTTGTAAATAGCTTTTAAAATCATTATTTATGCAAAAGTCATTAAACAACGATAATGTTCTGTTCAAATTATACCCTGAGGACATTTTAAACATTAAATTCGTTAATAGATACAAAAGGCAAAGTATTTGAAGAAAAGTAAATGTTCTTTCTAATAATGCTTAGAAAAACTAAAGTCCTAATAACTTAGTTGCTTAGTCTGAAAAGCTTTCCCACCCTTTCAGATATAAGAGATAAAGTATGATCACAATATTTAAAAATAAACGTTTATGTGTTTTAAACCATGTTTAAATTTTTATTTAATGTATATTTCTTTCGTTATTTACGCTGAATATATACACAATTTAAGCCTATATTCATATTATCTCGTAAAGTATTACAAATTTTGTAACAGTATATGTTTATTTCCTTTTTGTTCGTTTTTAACATTTTAACAATGCATTAACGTTGATTTGGTGCGCGTTTGACCAGCTTAGTTGTTTCAAATTATTATCTATGTTTGTTTCGTGTAAATTCCAAACTAAATTCAATAAACTAAAATCTAATGGAAGTGTATAATTAAGCGAATACAGAATCTATCTAAACTAAAACGACCTTACTATATTTTTAATGCTTGTTTCAGTTATTATTTCTAAGTATTTAATGAAGATAAGCATATTTACTCAAAATGCAATCCTTTAACGTACTATTCTTCCATACTTATTATAATAAAGGAGTTTCTAATAAGAAGAAAAACTTTAGTAATTAAAAACAAACCGATTCAATGTAAGTGTATACAGAGAAAACAGTATTTTACACTTATCTTGGACAACTACATAAAATATAGTATTAAAATTTGTCAATAGAATAAAGACTGCAAATTTTACTGATCAAGATGTGTTTTACTTATTTAAATGACATCGAAAAATGGGACAAAAATGAAAAAGATGGTTTAGAAGAAAAAAATTTCTTAAATGGATGCAAAATTAGACATTTTAAAATGTGAAAAGCACTTAAATATTTGTAAATTTACCATTAGCATAGTTCACATTCATGATTAATTTATTTTTCATCAAAACGACGAACTAAAAGGTCTTTTTCATAAATAGGTTTTAGAAGGATCACTTGTTGAATTAACCAGAACAAAAATTAAATACTACATAATGTAAAAAACAAATCAGTATCCGTGCAACATTTTAAACATGTTATTTATTAACGGATTCGAAATGCGAAGTATTTGATCACCAATAAATAATTTAATCAATGGAATGTTTAGAATATATAAACAGTATCTTACGGGCTAATTTTAAACGAAGGTTAAATTGTAAGATTAATCTGCCAAAGAGGCAGTTGCTGTAATTTGAGACCAAACACTTTGCTTATTTAAATGATACAAAATGGAAAAAAATTTAAATTGTGGTTTGGAAGAAATTCATGCAAAAAGTTAAACATTTTAAAATGAGAAAAATAATTCTTCTAAATCTGTGAATTTCTATATGATGCAAAATATTAGCTGTTACAAAATGTTAAACGAGAAATAACAAAGACGAACTAAAAACATTTGGTCCTAAAAATATAGCGTACTGAACGCAGATAATTTTCATATTTAAAAAGTTGAAAAGTATAGAAAAAAATATATAGATACTATTACATTATTTTCACTAACTAAAAGGAAGTGATTGAAGAATTTATAAAAGGAAAACTAAATATATATTTGCTTCCCAATCAATTTGGATTAGTAAAGATTGTATTTTGTTTTGGAACAATTTCTCTAAAAACTAATAATGCTTCTACAATTATAAAACCCTTAAAGTGTAATTGCACATTTTTTAATTTATACATTATTTTTCCTATCAACACTTAATGCATTGTCATAGATTTTTATATTTGTAAATATTCTCATTGTTTGTAAAGATATAAAATGGAATTTACTATGGTAAAAAGAGTAATAAACATTTGCTCATCCGTTAGAATATTCTAGAACAATGCTAATTTGACATTTTACTTTCAAGTTAATACAATACTCCGATTACTAAAACATTATTATACATTTTGTAAATTAAATATTTTAAAGAAATATTAGATATTAAGATCACACAGAAAAAGACACAAATAATACCTTATCTCAAACACGAAACGAAAAAAAGTCATCCAAAAATATTAAATTATTCTGAAGTACACACAAAAAAGAGTCAAGCCATCAAAAAACAAAACTACGGAAAAGAAATAAAACAAGAATTATAAAACCTTGCTACCATCTCGTGGAAATTTTAACACGTTATAATCGGAGCTGAGAAAATAATAAAAAAAAGAAATAAAAAAGTGCTTGTAAAAATATTGAAGGAGATTAGAGTAAGATGATTTTTGTCTTCGCAAACATAATTTTGTTTATTTTTTCTAGACGTGGCTTACGGCAATCATAAATACTATAAGAATCTTGGAAAGACGATTTAGAAGGTTCATTTTGTTTCTATTTTTGATTCTCAATTATTCCTATTAACATACGTTTATGAAAAACTCTATTTAACTGTAATGCTGAGGCCTTGGAGTAAGTTGTGCTCTTTTAGGTTTTTTAAAAACTCCTTAAATTGTAATTAATTTATTTACTATGTACATATTTTTTGAATTATTATTGCACTTTACATTTTTATATAATTTTAATAAGTCTATTGTTATGCAATGTAACACTTCGTTGTTAAAATGTTTGATATATAAAAAGTTTATATTCAGTATTTAAAATCAGAGTTAATATTAAAAGTTATTAGTTAAGTAGATATAAAATGCACAAATTAAGCATTTCTTCATAAATTTATATAAAGAAAATCGCAATATTAAACGAATATACTTTCCAAAGATTGAAAAAGTCTTATTTCTAGCATGTATAAAGTATTGGTTAATCTATTATATCTATTTCTTGATAGAAATGGATAAATTCATATACTATAAAATGTTAATCTAATGTTAACTAATAATATTGAGGGAAATACTCCAGTAAATTGCGTTAAATTGCGAATATTAACAAAAATACAGTGCAAAATAGAATGAATCATTTCCATATTGCATTGGAACAAAAATATTGATTCTCTGAATATATCTGTGTGCACAAGACCATACATAGTTATAGTTTGGTTTTAAATTTTAACAAAAAATATGTTTATAGATTTCTGAGTTTATTTTTAAAATAACACACATTTAATGCTTTAATTATTAAAAATAGGTTAAAATAACGAAATAAATTTAAAATAGTGGCTTCTCCTATGAATTAAATTGTAATATTTATAGTGATTACAATTACAAAAATCTGTAATAACATGCAATACTTTTAATATGTGACTTACTTTAAATTTGTGCAGAAATATCCTGATTTTTTCCTGGATAAAACAGTCACAGACACATTTTGTTTTAAATCAAAAATTACAAATTACACAGAATGACATAAAAGAACACCCAAAAAACACAAAGCGAAATTAAAAATCACTCATAAATAACACGATTTTTACATTATACAACGTACGTAATACACCCTGCAAAGCGGCCGGTGGTGTTTGAACATTTCGGCCGTAGTAAACTGTAGTTCTTCCTTCGCCCGTACCCACCTAAAACACGATTCTTTAACGGTCTAGGTGCACGACGAAAATTGGTATTTATTTTAATTCACGACCGTTTCGGCACATCAAAAACGCGAATGAAAACACTAAAAAAAACACTTAAAAAATTATCAGTTCGCGAATAAACCGTAGAGATTTACCTTTACATACATGTCTATACGTTGACTGAATTCGTTTGGAACATTCGTTCGAGGGAATGATATTCGGGCTCTACCGGAAGCTTTCGTGCTTATACGGGGGCTTGTCTATGGACGGAGCTTGCTAGTTTGTGCCGTCCACCGAAAACTCGCTTCGATTCGTTCGACTTTGAAAGCGCACATTCCCTTTAATTTCGCTTTATTAAAATTGTAAAATCCTACCAGTTCGCCGCACACATAAACGTAGTATATATACACATACACAAGTTTTCTATTCTTTTATTATTATATTCTTACGCTTGGTTTCCTTGTTGCGTATTTACGTTTTAAATATGTATGTGGACAGAAATGAAATTGAGTAAACAATTCTAGGTATTTTTTTATTCTCGATAAGATTTTTCTTATATTTAATATAGTTTTTTTATGAATCAAACTTTTTACAGGCACTCTATTTTATATTTATAAAGTCGTGTTTCTTTTAATTTAGTTAATGTAAAATAATATCCCGCAATGGCGTTACTCTAAATCCTAGAATTATGTTATGTTATTATGTGAGTTGTCTTTTAAGTTTTGCATATAAAACTGAAATAAAACAGTAGATTGCTTGTAATGACTTCATTGTTTTTCGAAGTATTCTCCACGAAGATTAATGTTCATTTGCATGCGCTCGAACCAATTCTGGAAACAGTTGTTCCACTCGTTAGTTGGTACAGTTAAAATTGCATTTTTAAAGGCATCGACTGCTCCTTCTGACGACAGGAACCTTTGATCACGCAGTCCGTTCTTGATTTTCGGAAAGGTAAAGAAATCGTTGAGACTTAGGTCTGAACTGTACGAAGACTGGTCCAACAATTCGACGTTTTGTTGCGTTAAAAATTCAATTGTCCTGCGTGCTGTGTGCGAACTTGCATTGTCTTGGTGGAGGATGATTCGTCATTCGAGGTTGGTTTTTCGAAGCTCAGCGTTGACTTGCGGCAAACAAATGGTTGTATACCAATCGGCAGCAAAAGATCTTTGATCTTGTAGATGAATTGTTGTTACACGACCTGCTTTCGAGATAAATGTTGCGACCATCTTTTGGGAGACGCTTCGAGAACGGCTGACTTTGTTAGCTTTTCGTGGAACACTCAAACAGACGATTGGCGTTTTTATTTTATGGCTCGTATGAGTAAATCTAAGATTCATCACCACTAACAATGCTGCACACATTTTTAGAGTTTTCGGGGGTGAAGCGATCTAGCGTCTTTTGACATCAATTCACAATAGCTGCTTTCTGTTCTTCGGCCAACAGTTGCAATACCCAACGAGAAACTAATTTTTTTCATACAATTCTTTATGTAAAATATTTTGAAATCTCTAATAATGCTTCAATCTGGCGATGTGTCACATGTCAATTTTCGTTGATGATCTTGCGCGCAGCGTCGACGTATTCCTGAGTGACTGCCGTTTTTGGTGAACCTGCCCTTGAATCGTCGCTAAGACTAATCCGTCCACGTTTGCGTTCTCCATACCAACGAGAAATAGTTGACTGATATGGTGCTTCATTGCCGAAAACAGAAACCAACTCGAGGCATTCTTGTCGAAATAATTGTCTCCGAAACTATCTGCTTCTGGGCTTCCGGGCTGGGACCGCGTCACTGGTATAATTGCCGACGTTTCGTACCCACTCGTATGGGACATCTTCAGGGCTCAACTACTGCTACTGTCTGTAGCACTGAAACTGAGTTTCGGTTCGACACAGAAGATAGTCACAGCTAAGTGGTAAACTGAACAGTCTTTATTTAGAAAAGAAACTTAGATAATTAACAATAATTATCCTAGAATCCGGTGCTCCGCCTGTGGCACTACACTGGATGTAACCTAAACTTAATCTTTAGTTACTACAAAGCTAACTATCTAAATCTAAACTAGTCTTATCTAGAGCTCTAAGTGGGGCCTAGCCCACGTCCTGATTAAATATTATTCACAATTCCGCTCCTACCTTGCGGAAGTAGTCCGCTACTTATAAATCTCATTCACCAAAATGTCAAATATTCTATCATACACATCCCTTCAGGTCGAGAGGCCGATGAATCGTTCTTCACCGTCGTCTTGTCTCCGCTCTACAGTCTTGACCTTCCTGTTCCCGGTGGAGTCTCTCCGCCGCCTCTCCTCCTTTTGGGATTTTCGGCCCCTGTAACAACAGAGAACCCGTTAGCTTCTCCCCTCAATACGTTCATTCGGACATTCATTCCGTAGATCTACAAATGCTCACCTTGTATACGTTGCGCAAGTGTTTGAGCGTGTTAGTGTGTCGCTCGTACTCATGTTTGTGCCGTGTGTATCCGTATTGTTGATGTATATGCGCGCGCGTGTGTGTGTGTGTGTGTGTGTGTGTGTGTGTGTGTGTGGGGGCACCTCTCTCATTCATTCGTGCTCGCCAAAAAATAAAAAAGAATTGTACTTAACTTATCCCACTTTGGCCATGGTTGGTCATCGTGGTCGTCCTCATGACTTGCGTGCCCAACTGAACAGTGCCTACCTAAAGTCATTGGATCTATGAAGAACCTACGGCCAAGGTCAAGAATGGACACCTGGTTCCTCCATTACGATAATGCTTCAGCTCGCCGTACTAAAGCCTGCACCGAATATTTGACCACGACAGGATTGAAACTCCCTCCCTACAGACCAGATTTTGCTCCCTGCGACTTTGCACTGTTCCCGAATGTGATGGCTTTCCAGTGATAAGGACCTTCTGTTGGCTTGGGACAACGAGTGTGCTTTACTCCCTAGTGAAACTTGGCAGAATTGGTTTCGGAAGACGGAGAGGTGTATTAAGCGTAGAGGAAATTACTTTGAAAAAATGAAATAAACAAAGCTGTATTGCAAAACTTTCCTAGTACCCTTTGTGTAAAATTCCACTGAAGCTTACGATTAATAGAGAGAAAATCGAAGTAAAATCAACTAAACACATTTTACAATATATACATACATATTTATATATATATATATATATATATATATATATATATAGATATAGAGAGAGAGAGAGAGAGAGAGAGAGAAGAGAGAGAGAGAGGACTTGTAATCTCCACTTTTAATTATTAGATACAAACAAAGGAATTAATTGTTCTTCCAGGCAATGTCATTGTAAATGCTTATAAAAGCATAATAGAACAATTCATTCAAGCTTATGCAAAAACTAAATAAAATTTAGATGTTTAGTTCTTTGATGTGAGTAGGTAAAGTAGTTACTTTTCGTTGAATTTAAAATATTGGATTCTGAAGCATTTTTTGTTGTCTTTTATTACGAGATAATTGACATTCTTTATGACACTTCGTCTACCTATATTTTTATTGTTTTAGAAAGCTTCCATTATACACTTGCCTATTTTATTTAATCCTAATCTATTTACCCTAAATTCCTGCCGTTTAGATTTACTGCCGCGATGCGTTGTAAGTATATATACAGGTGTACATACACGCCGACTTAATAATTGTATTATAGTGCGCTATTTATAAGACTACAAAATAACCCTTATTCAGCATTCGTCAACCGCACATGTTCGCACATATTTGATGGCACTAACGGAAAGACGTCCCTAGTAGTCAGTAACAATAGTATTAAATACTGCAGCAAAGTTTATTTGACACTAATACTTGTATTAAACAGTTATAAGAGCAACTGCAGGCAACATATCAGCACTAAATTTAATATAATAGTACTTGAACCTTGAATGTAAATCAGTCTATAATTCGTGAGTTTATATCAGATGATATAAGTAATATTTAGAATAGAATATCTTTTTAAAACTCAACCACTGTTGAGCAATACTTGAGTTGCAAGATTAATGTTTTAAATTTTAGTTTCACCTGTGCCAGTTAATGGATCATGCTTCATTGTTTCTGTTTAAAAAATAACTCATACTAGGCACCTTGCACTTCATCTTTTTACTTATTTGCCGCATTTAGAGATTTCTTTCTCTTAAAACCAATACAACGGCTTTTGTCCTAACTAGTTACTTTAGCGGATCTAGACATCTTTATCTAATGAAATACAGATAATAACTTTTGGCATGTTATAGAAAGGAAAGGGGTCATATACCTTCTTGCTAAAAATGTATATAATTACTATATTATGAAAATACCCTACAATAAATATTCCATAATTTACTTTAATGCGATTAGTGTTCGGGTTTTATTTTACACTACTGTATGTTTTCACGTATTTGCCAATACTAGTATGACTTTATATACCTAAAAAATTGCTTAGGAAATTTTTCACTCTTTGTATGTCCAGTATGTCTCCACTGTTATCACAGAATGGAGGGAAGAAAAATACAGTAAGACCTCCATTGTCGTGGTATTTACGATTATCAAGACAAGCAATACTTTTCGCTAAGATGGTATTTGAGGTAGATTAAATTACTTAAATATTCTTGACTTAGTCTTGACGTATTATGTTTACATTTTATGGGATATAATTTTATAATTCTTTTTGGTTTGGTTATATAGAGAGTTGGCACTGCAAGCGTTCCATCAGCGGTAGGCATTTCGAAGAAGTGCAAGGTGTTTAGCAGATAGTGTACAGTCATGTGCACGCAAATGGCAGTGGTCTTAAATTTACTGAAATATTAATTTATAAATTAAATAAAAGAAATCCAAGTTTATTGAATAAATGAAGAAATAGATTTCTGAATACCAAAGAAAAAATAAAATTGTTTATATTCTAGGACAAAGAAAATAATTGTGCATTAAAATAGCAGTCATGCCAAAATACTAACCAAATGTCATTTTTACTTAGTTAATTGAATTGAAACACTTAATATTTTATTGCTTGGCCTTTATTGTTTATCACCTCTTGACACCTGTGGGGCAACCAGTTCACCAGTTGCCTACATGTCCCTGCTGAAATTGATTGCCATTCGGCTTGGCATATTCCCCACATATCGTCAATATTTTACTACACAGCAGATACAGTCTTTTTCAACTTGACCCATAAACTTTCAATAGGGTTTAAGTCTGACGATTGTGCCGGCCAATCTAAAATGCGAACGCTATTATCTCAAAACCATGTTTTCGCTTTTCGAGAAACATGCTTCTGATCGTTATCTTGCATATATTTGTACAACCATCTTAGTGGTATTTCTTCTACTGTAAATGGTAAAAGCAGAGTTTGTAATATGTTCACATAGGCATCAGTACTCATTATGCCTTTTATCTTGTCTACTCTATCTACGCCATACCACGAAGAACATCCTCACAGCATGATACTTGAGCCTACAAATTTTACCGTCTTTTTGGTATACTGGCGTTGAAATGCTGTCAATGGTGGTCTTCGTACGTGTTGTTGGTATGTGCCGAAATTAAATAAAACTATTTTCGATTCATCGGACCACAGTACATTACACCACTTTTTAATGTCCCATCGTACGTGTTCATGAGCAAACGACAATCAACTTTATATTTGCTTTTATTTAATAATGGTAGGCCTTCTTGCACGTAACTTTCCATGAATTAATCTTCATCTAAAGTAGAGGTGCGTATACAAAGAGTAGCTCACTTTTAATTCCAGTTGGGCTTATGAATGGTGTCCTTTTTGCACAAGTTACAAACCTTCTCTAGGGCTAGTTGTCCTTTTTTTCCACCGCGACTTTCTTTCACTTTCCTACAGTTCTTTTGCAGAACATGAGAGTGTATTTTATATAAACTTGTAGCTTTTGCCTCTATTAAGTAGATCGAGCATAATGGGTCTTTTACCGACGAACGATGTTTTGCTCGGCCCGTATTACAGCAGAAATGGATGATTAAATAATTGTTGAATTATTCTGTAACAGACAGAAGTTTATACGTCAGCGTTTAGTGACACCACCTATGGTACTGCTATTTTACAAATAACAGCGCATGACTAGAAAATTCAGTAATATTCGGTACTTTGCCGGAAACCATATAGGTACACTGCAGGCCATAAGTTTGGAATCAGTTCCAGTAAATTCATAAAAATTAAAATTTATCTATGTTACGTTCGTATTACTTTGATATAAGTACAAAGGATTATTCTTAAGTACATTATAAAGCTTTACATAAAAGATGTAGTTTTAAATGCATTAATAGTTGGAAAATAACCAGAGATTAAAGAAACTCTGCGTGCGGTATTATTTATTCGAGCAGGTAATATTTCTGCATAATGAACGATTACCTGGAATGGACAAATTTTATTGCAGACCCTTCCGCATAAACCTTTTGTAATTACATTTAGTTTTTATATTTATAAGTATTTATACATTTTGAAGTAATGAGAATATTTTAGTTGCTTCGTATCATTTAAAGTGTGTAGACACATAAAAGTGTGTAGAATCAGTAAACATCGTTTGATTATGGCGAAGAGAAAGCAGATATCGCTAGAAAAACGTGTAGAAATTATTAGTCATCATAATCGGGGAGATTCTATACGGGATATCGCGAAAAGAATGAAGATATCGTACAAAGGTGTACAAAATACAATTAAAAGATACCAGTCTACTGGAGGGTATACGGACAGAAAACGATCAGGAAGACCAAAAATTACAACTCCTGCAGAAGATCAGACAATTATATTGACGTCGAAAAGAGATAGAAGATTAACGGCCTCGCAAATCCGCGGTGAGTTTAACAGGGAGCGTGAAACTCGGATCTCTTTAACCACAGTAAAAAGGCGGCTCAAAGCGGCTGGACTGATGAGACGTGTAGCAGTTCGCAAACCGCTTCTACGTCCGCAAAATAAAATAAAAAGGCTACAATGGGCTAAGTTACACAAAGATTGGACAATAGAACAGTGGGAAAAAGTACTATGGACCGACGAATCAAAGTACGAGGTCTTCGGTTCCAGAGGTCGGATATTTGTAAGAAGAACTGCTACGGAAAAAATGTTACCGCAATGTGTGGTGCCCACGGTAAAAGATGGTGGCGGTTCTGTAATGGTTTGGGGATGTTTTTCTTCGGCTGGTATAGGAGATCTGGTGAAAATCGACGGAGTTTTAAAAAAGGAGGGTTACAGACAGATTCTCGAACACAACGCTGTGCCCTCCGGTCTGAGATTACTTGGAGAAAACTTTATATTCATGCAAGACAACGACCCAAAACATTCTTCTCATTTATGTAGAGGATATCTCCAACAACAGGAAGCTGACGGTGTTTTACAAAACATGGTTTGGCCGGCACAATCGCCAGACCTCAATCCAATAGAGCTGTTGTGGGAAGAATTGGATAGAAAAGTGCGTGAAAAGTGTCCGACGTCCCAGACTCACATGTGGCAAGTTATACAAGGTTCTTGGGCAAATATACCCAATGAAACCCTTACAAAATTAGTGTTTCGTTTACCGCGATTGTGTGCTGCCGTCATTAAAGCAAAAGGAGGGTATTTCGATGAAAAGTCCGTTTAGTTGATAATAAAAATAAGTGGATGTAAATAAATAAAATTTGCTTTTTTTCCTGCTTATTTTATAATAAAACGTTTTGGTATATTAATATTGTTTTATTTTTACAATGTTTGTTAAAGCCACTACAATATTTTCATTATATTCAGAAGTGATTCCTAACTTATGCAAGTGATTCCAAACTTATAGCCTGCAGTGTATATTCAAGGATTTTAAATAATTTCAATATAGCTGCATCAGAATTATCCGTTGTAAATGCTATTATAAGTATTAATTTAGGACTGCTATTTTCGTACACATGAAAATAAACGCTTACCCTTTTAAAGAGCGTTGTCGGTAAACAGATGGACAAAGTGGCTAAAATCGGTTCAATATTTGTAACATCATACCATAATTATTTGCAATACGTATTACGAAATTCAAAAGAACGCAATGTGTAAATCACAGATTAATATCGATCGTGTATAAAGAAAGAAAATATAAAGTTATCATTAAATTTATTATTATTATTATTTCCCCACCTTATTGTATTTGCATTTTCGTAGTTTTTTAGTTAAAATATTTACGCAATTGCTAAAATATTATTTTTTAAATATTTTTTATAGATTTGTTATTTTTATGTTACAAGTAGTACAGTGCAAGTAATATACAGTTTAATTTTATTAAAATTATTACAAATGATTGTAGTGCTAACCAAACGCTTGCAGTGCCGACTCTAACCTTCTTCTTACTACAAAACCTTTTCTACTTTTAGATGTAAGGCTGATGAAGTTAGTCTTGCATTTTTGCCTCTATTGTTTTGTCTCTTCCGTTAGCTTTCGTATGCTATCCCATGTCATTCCCTTTTCTCTTCATTTTATTCTCGATCTTTGCCCCTTATTTCTTCTCAGCTCTCGCGTTTTAAACATTGTTCTGGAAAGTTACAGTCTTTCGACATTCGACACATGTGCCCAAACCATCTAAGTTGCCCTTCTATGATTTTGTCGCTGATAGGTTCGATTTGTACGTCTTGCCTGTATATTTCATTTCGTATTTTGTCCGTTCTGTTAGGATTCATGATTCGATACTGTATAAGATTGATGGTCTGACTACTTTTTCCTTTCTTTATTTATCTTTCTCGGGAATTCTCTTTTTCAAAGTAATGTTGTCTTCATCATATTGTACATATTTCCCAATTTCTCATTGATTTTTCTGCCGTATTTCCCGTTTTCTCCATTATATAATATGGCTTTTATTATTTAGTTTCTATTGAACGTTGTTTAACTTGTTATTTCTTTAGGTACTTTATTATACTAAGCTATAGTGTCTGGTGTGTGTTCTTTCTCTTTTCTTTTGACTTGTTATTTCTGTTGCTGTATGTATTCATCTTCTAGTTTTGTGTGTATATACCTGTCTGATCGTCGCTAATTTAACATTTGTCATATATGACATAAAAAGTCTTACAGTGTAGATCGACTTAAGCATGTATCCCGATATTATAATTCTTGTTTTATAAATCCCTGCCACCGCTGCTTCATTTTATTTGCCAATTCATTAATGTACTTGTTCTATATGACGTCTTGCTGTATTTTATTTTGTATATTTGTTTAATGGTTTGATCTTTTATTTTGGTATCAAAATCGGATGTGTTCATTTTGTTTCAGAATATCATATGTTCTGTCTTGCTCTCATTTATAGTTAGAAGATTATTGTAACACCAATTATTTGAATCAATCATTCTTTTTGTCTATTCAATTCTTTCATATATTGTAATTAAAACAAAAGGTATTATTTCAATTGTGGCTTGTATATAGTACTAATATTTTAAATTTTTTGTAATTTACATATAATTATCGATGGTATTTCGACCAATTTCTCTAAATGAAACATTTAATAAACCAAGACGCGGTCGAATGCATCGCAGCTATACCACATTACACATACGTTGTAAGCACATAGTTGGGAATTTTGTTTTATCATAGTTCTGTCAGCAATGAATGCGCCTTGCTATGTATATACGGACTAACAAAGTTAAATGACAATTCCAGTCCCTGCGAGTGTTGTCTGAAAGCATTCGGTTTTAAAGAAAAAAGAAACACGAACGGAATCAAATGTGAAAAGTGAGACAGACGTACGTACTGAGACACGAAATGGCGCTGGCATTGGACTGAGAGTGATACGGTTTGTGTGTACTTATTTGTTATTTTAAGGGTTTTCGTATAGGTTTGGGCGTATAAAATCGAAAAAAAATGTGAATGTTTAAAGGTGATATATGTATTGCGCGATGAGATAATTTAAGAGCCGGTTCTTTTTGTTTTAATTTGAGAATGTAATAACCTCGGTCACAAAAAAGTCACGAAACATTAAAGAAAAAAGAAACAAAACAAATTAATGGCAAAAAACATATTTTATTTTTATTTATCATTACATTTACTTTTCTCGTTATGAAGAATGTAATTAATAAAGAATGTAGAAGTAAACATCAATTCGCTCGTCGTATTACTTTCAGATGTTCAAGATTAAACAACTGTTTGATCTTCAGAGATCAACTAAAAGATCGTTGCAACATATACATATGTACATACATACACATAACTCTGAACATATGTAAATATTGCGATGTTTAACTTAAAAAAGGCATGCCAATGCATAAAATTGTGAAAATTGGATTTTAAGAAGTATATAATAATATAATAAAATAGTTAATTGCAAGAAAAACTTATCGACACAAATGTTTAATAAAACTATTTGTCGTGAAGTTCATTTTAAACGTTCCTAAACGTCATTAGTATAATGGAAACACGAATGTTCCATGCTAACTCGACCTTAGGTTAGATTAATTGCTCTGTCTATACCTTGTCTCAGAATAAAAAGGAGTGATTCAAATATCCCGCTAAAACGCGATACACAGCAAATGTAACTATCATAAAAATGAAACATAAACAGTTGTGGATGTAGTATTTTGCCAACAATATTAATCTTTTTCTTTATTATATAAAAATAAATGCTAGAACCTCGGTAATCATTCATTTTTGTATTTAAAAGTACAGATTTTATTAAATAATACAGAAAAATATAGTAAAACAATGCAAAAATGTAATTAAACGTTTACAGGTTATGAAAAATGGCGGATATCTGGCATTCGTTTATCCATGTTAAACTTGCCTGTTCAAGAACCAATGAAATCCCTTAAAAATATGTACTATTTTGGCGCAATATTTGAATCACTTCTTCTTATTCTGAGACAAGGTATAGCAAATTCCAACTTTGGTTTTACCATCAACTAATTTTTATACAAAATGGAATCCCTAGAATTAGCAACCGATTGCGCAAACAATCACAACTGTAACATATCCAGGTAAGTTGCGCAAGTCAGTCTTCTCACAAAAAAGAAACAGGCGATACATTTTTGTTTGTGAAACTGCATAAAAATATTCGTCTTTGGTGAATCTCTTTCAGCTGTCAAAATTTCATATAGAATTTCAATGTCTCAGAAACGCACATTATGATGATATATGGCTACATGGCTACATGGAATGCAGTTTCAACGTTGAATATAAACTTGGCGGCGTAATTGTCATTCTCCAATGCTTTCTGCATTTTGATGCAACGTCTCAGTCAACGTACATGATCTTCCAGCATTAAGTGGTGCAGGAGCTGCACACGGTTTGAAATGTAACTGTCGTCGTAAATATTCCATACACTTTACTCCGATATTCCAAGTTCACGACTTGCTCGGGCCGTCAGTGGCGGCTGGTCAGGTGAGGCAGGTGAGGCAGTGCCTCACCATCTAAATCTTGGAATTATAACAAGAATAATATGTATACTTTTAAAATTCTTTATAAATTAATTATCATCTTTTATTCAGAATTTATCTTATAAACAATAAGAAAATAGTTTTAAATAAACCGGCATTACAAGCAAAGTACAAATTTATCATTTCATTTTAATTCCGTGCGAATGTACGAGCGCGTATACTTGCCCCGACCAACTTCATGCTTGATCTATGTATATCCCTACTAAACACGAATATTTGAGGCCCGGCCACTCATTGCCTCTCATTGAAAATTTATAACGCACTACAGCAGTCAAAAAAATTCTCAATTTCTATGGAAATTACAGTAAAGTATTAGCTACATATTTAAGATAACAAAGAAGAAAAAATATTCAAAAAGTTAATAGATTTTTCTAACTTTATTGTGAGATCTTTGAATTTTTTAATAATATAGAAAGCATTATTAATAGGATAAATTAAGTATTTATTTAATGATATAAAGATGTCTAAAGGTTTACATTCTTCTTGTACAGTTTCTCAATATTTCCTCCACGCAAATAATATGTTTTAAGTTTTAACAGGAGTATTTTTATTGTTTCAAGTAGATATTTTTTAGATATTAATGTATGTATGTATGTATTATTTAGTCTGAAGCCAATTTGAACTGAGCCTCTCATCGAATCACAATCGCCGAACTACCGAATATACTCGAGGCTGACATTCTCGGCCCGAATCGCAAATTACAACTTGGGGGAATAACAAAGTTAGGTTAAGTATTTTAATATTTGTTTAGTGATATTTTCAGTGATTTAAAAATTGTGAATATGGATTTAGAAAATGTAAGAAATACACAAGACATTGTAGATTTTTTAATAAGAAATACGTTCGTTGTTCTATCGGTAGAAGATCAATTATATGTCAAAAACCTTCCGAGACCAAACCCTGGTTTATCAAAATCTCTTACAATACACGGTAAGTCTAACAGAAATTTCAATAATAATAATAATAATTACGTTTTTTGCTTGATAAGTTTAGAGAATTTCGGGAGTGTGATACATATTTCAGTACTGTATACGAAAATTCGATGTCTGACGAATCTGTTGCACATAAAAGGCGTAGAATTGATGACGTTCCAGATACTAAACAAAATTATAGAAAATTATTTTTCGAAATTCTAGATACGTTTATTAGTCAAATTGAAATTAGATTTATTGATTTAGAAAAACTTGCTTTTTTTGATTTATTAACAGAAAGTAAATTTGAAGAATATTCGAAGGCATTTCCTCAGAGGCTCTTAAATAATTTGTTTGAACAATAAAAATTTTTTGATCAAATTCAATTAAAAAATGAATTAGCTGTTATTTATAGTGACATGCAACTCCTTGGTAATTCTAAAACACCATGTGAAATGTTAAGATTTATGCACGAACAAAAGTTAGCCATCTGTATGCCAGAACTTTTTAAATTGCTAAGTATAGTAGTTACCATATCGGTAACTTCCGCGTCCGTTGAGCGAAGTTTTTCCACATTGAAACATATAAAATCGTATGTTAGAAATACAATTGGACAACAAAGACTTAGTAACTGTGCACTAATTGCAATCGAAAAGGAATTGGTTAAAACGATGACGAGGGATGAACGATTTTATAATGATGTAATTGATTATTTTGCTAACACAAAAAACCGGAGGATACCTTTGCCATACAAGAAGTAAAATCTATTAAATGTAATTCTACGTGCAATGACAATAAAGGAAATTCTCTGTATTTTAAAATATTTTCATTTTGCATGTAATTTTGAAATTTTGTTATTGGATTGTTGTTGATTTATATATATATACATATATATGTATATATTTGTTATATTATTAAATTTTATATTATAATAGGAATGTACTTATTTTTTATTTTTAAATCCTAGAAGATTGAGTTCTTATTTTCGATTAATGTTTTTAGAATTTGTTTGATTTTTTAGAATATTTATTTTCGTTTCACAAGGGTTTGCTTTGAAACTTCGTTTTCCCTTAAAAATCGAATGGGGCGCGATATAGGGCTCAGTTCACGTCTGGCAGCCCTGTTTGTACTGGAAGCCCTATATATATATATATATATATAAACTGTTTTTATATGTAGTAGGTATATAGAGTTTATTAATCAATTGTAAACAATTTTGAATATTTATTATTCTATGTGCCTCACCATGTCAAATACTCACGAGCCGCCACTGCGGGCCGTTGATTTCTGTCGACGACGCATGAAACTATCTTCCACCCTCTTCACCGTTTGTCTGGCACTTTTGGTCGACCGACGCTTTTACTTTTGCACAAATGAGTGTCCTTTTATAGCCGATTCCACTGCAAAATGCTTTGTTTACAAGGCGATTCTTTCCGTATTCTCTTCTAAAAGCACGTTACACTGCTGTAACAGACGAATATTTCGCATATTCTAACACACAAAAACACTTTTCTTGCTTTGCCTCTATTTTGGAAAATACTGTAAGATACTGAGGTCGTGCTGCTACTTATGCACACAATAAAAACTTTATGAGATTCAGATTATTTTCATATATCACTCATATTTGAACGTGTGATAAATAAATCTTTTAGAGCAGTTTTACATTTCGTTAAGATAATCTGTAGCGAATTCCATAGCGGCGCTTTATCCAAATGAAACTACGTGTGGGACGAGATGTATTCGGAGAAGTTTTAGAAACTTCTTTTTTCTTCATGTCCTTTCATATTAATTGAATTTGATGGAGCCTGTGGTTGATTGACTTGATCAATAAGGTTGATATATAACCCCTTTCCACAATTAACTATTTGTATGCGTATACAGAATTTACAAATAGTTAATTGTGGAAAGGGGTTATATATCAACCTTATTGATCAATTCATATTAATTGTTCAATATAAACATAATGAAATTTGGACGAGGTTTTTATCCAACCTCCTCAGGTTTCGTCATGTTTTTTGCTCATGATGTTCAATTGAACCTAATGTCATCCTTCTATCCCATTTGTAAGCGTCCCCTGCTTCTTTTCTCCATCTATGGTCTCCACTGATGAATAATATTTTTTCACCTTTTACATATCTATATATCTCTCTCTGTGTGACTTGCCCATTTCTATTTTTGTCTTGTTACTTTTTCTACTATGTCCTATACTCTAGCAGTTCTTCTTATACTTTTATTTGCTATCCGATCTGATAGCGCTTACCCTAACAAGGATCTTTCCATTAAGTACTGTGTTTTTGTAAGTTTGTCTATATTCTTCTTAACGAATGCCACCCTACGTCAACAGTGGAAGTCTGCATATCAAATATTTTAGTTTGTATCAATAACGAACGGACTGCTAATTATTTCAACGCAAACACTGACTGTCTCTTTATAATAAGGAAAGTTTGAATTATGTATATGATCGGCTTGATCAGTAGCAATGCGTCAACAATACCTGTTAGAATAGCAAAAAAAATAGAATAAGGAAAATTAAAATTGGATAAAATATTAGAAATGTTTAGTTTTGGAAGTTTACCAAGTCATTTAAAAGAAATGATGCTTCACATGTAGTAAATAAAAATATAATTTTCATTTATAAATTAAACTTTGTTCCACAAACCTCTCTTCTCCTAATTTTATCATCTTCATTAAGAAACTAATGGTTGGCAAGTGTATAAAGTTTATATTCAAACTTCTTAATGTCTTAAATGTAGAAGTCTTGAATATGTTAATTCCAGTGGCGGCTCGTGAGTATTTGACATGGTGAGGCAGATAGAATAATAAATATTCAAAATTGTTTACAATTGATTAATAAACTCTATATACCTACAACATATAAAAACAGTTTATATATATTTATATATATATAGGGCTTCCAGTACAAACAGGGCTGCCAGACGTGAACTGAGCCCTATATCGCGCCCCATTCGATTTTTAAGGGAAAACGAAGTTTCAAAGCAAACCCTTGTGAAACGAAAATAAATATTCTAAAAAATCAAACAGATTCTAAAAACATTAATCAAAAATAAGAACTCAATCTTCTAGGATTTAAAAATAAAAAATAAATACATTCCTATTATAATATAAAATTTAATAATATAACAAATATATACATATATATGTATATATACATATAAATCAACAACAATCCAATAACAAAATTTCAAAATTACATGCAAAATGAAAATATTTTAAAATACAGAGAATTTCCTTTATTGGCATTGCACGTAGAATTACATTTAATAGATTTTACTTCTTGTATAGCAAAGGTATCCTCCTGTTTTTTGTGTTAGCAAAATAATCAATTACATCATTATAAAATTGTTCATCCCTCGTCATCGTTTTAACCAATTCCTTTTCGATTGCAATTAGTGCACATTTACTAAGTCTTTGTTGTCCAATTGTATTTCTAACATACGATTTTATACGTTTCAATGTGGAAAAACTTCGCTCAACGGACGCGGAAGTTACCGGTATGGTAACTACTATACTTAGCAATTTAAAAAGTTCTGGCATACAGATGGTTAACTTTTGTTCGTGCATAAATCTTAACATTTCACATGGTGTTTTAGAATTACCAAGGAGTTGCATGTCACTATAAATAACAGCTAATTCATTTTTTAATTGAATTTGATCAAAAAATTTATATTGTTCAAACAAATTATTTAAGAGCCTCTGAGGAAATGCCTTCGAATATTCTTCAAATTTACTTTCTGTTAATAAATCAAAAAAAGCAAGTTTTTCTAAATCAATAAATCTAATTTCAATTTGACTAATAAACGTATCTAGAATTTCGAAAAATAATTTTCTATAATTTTGTTTAGTATCTGGAACGTCATCAATTCTACGCCTTTTATGTGCAACAGATTCGTCAGACATCGAATTTTCGTATACAGTACTGAAATATGTATCACACTCCCGAAATTCTCTAAACTTATCAAGCAAAAAACGTAATTATTATTATTATTATTGAAATTTCTGTTAGACTTACCGTGTATTGTAAGAGATTTTGATAAACCAGGGTTTGGTCTTGGAAGGTTTTTGACATATAATTGATCTTCTACCGATAGAACAACGAACGTATTTCTTATTAAAAAATCTACAATGTCTTGTGTATTTCTTACATTTTCTAAATCCATATTCACAATTTTTAAATCACTGAAAATATCACTAAACAAATATTAAAATATTTAACCTAACTTTGGTATTCCCCCAAGTTTAAACGGTTGTAATTTGCGATTCGGGCCGAGAATGTCAGCCTCGAGTATATTCGGTAGTTCGGCGATTGTGATTCGATGAGAGGCTCAGTTGAAATTGGCTTCAGACTAAATAATACATACATACATACATTGATATCTAAATAATATCTACTTAAACAATAAAAATACTCCTGCTAAAACTTAAAACATATTATTTGCGTGGAGGAAATATTGAGAAACTGTACAAGAAGAATGTAAACCTTTAGACATCTTTATATCATTAAATAAATACTTAATTTATCCTATTAATAATGCTTTCTATATTATTAAAAAATTCAAAAATCTCACAATAAAGTTAGAAAAATCTATTAACTTTTTGAATATTTTTTCTTCTTTGTTATCTTAAATATGTAGCTAATACTTTACTGTAATTTCCATAGAAATTGAGAATTTTTTTGTCTGCTGTAGTGCGTTATAAATTTTCAATGAGAGGCAATGAGTGGCCGGGCCTCAAATATTCGTGTTTAGTAGGGATATACATAGATCAAGCATGAAGTTGGTCGGGGCAAGTATACGCGCTCGTACATTCGCACGGAATTAAAATGAAATGATAAATTTGTACTTTGCTTGTAATGCCGGTTTATTTAAAACTATTTTCTTATTGTTTATAAGATAAATTCTGAATAAAAGATGATAATTAATTTATAAAGAATTTTAAAAGTATACATATTATTCTTGTTATAATTCCAAGATTTAGATGGTGAGGCACTGCCTCACCTGCCTCACCTGACCAGCCGCCACTGGTTAATTCCTTTAGCTATTATATATGGTATAGTGGTAGACGTATTTATCTTTAGGGTAGACAATATTTAGTTACATTTCTTCAGACAAAACGTGGCAAACTTTTACTGTTTTCTTATAAATATTTACAATACAGTTTCCTAAATTTTGTAATAGTACTTGCCGGAAATTGTTATTATTTTTACATCAATTTAAAATAGAGAAAAGTCAGCCCAAACGACCATGTTGAAACGCCGTACTCTCCATACCTTGCTCCGTCCGACTATCACATTTTCGCATCAATGGGTCACGCGCTTGCAGAGCAGCACTTCGTCAATTTCGAAGAAGTTGGAAAATGGCTCGATGAATGGTTTTGCTCAAAGAGCAAACAGTTTTTTTGGGATGGCATCCATAAATTGTCTGAAAGACGGCCAGATGTGTGTCCAAGAATTGACTTTTGTGGAACTCTTGACGGCATAGCGACCGTAATGGACCCATATCCGTAATAAATAATATCCGACCCTATTAGTTATGTATGATGACAATAATTTTAGAAGTGACGGACAGAATCTAATGTACTCCAACTTTGCAAGTAACAATCCATTGTCTGTGGAATCAAAAGACATGGAATGCCTGTGTAAACGGCATAAATTTGTTGATGAGAATCCAAGGACAATGATAAAAATGGAGTAATATTGACTAAGTTTGTACTTTTTGATCTTTTTAGTAAAAATCCATATTGATGAATATGATTAATAGATAGGGAGCTGTATGTGTGGATACATTTTGTTATATAAAATATGTTCTAGAACTTTTGCAAAATTACATAAGATTCTTAGGGGTCTGTAATTAGCTACTATTAAGCGATCACCTTTCTTAAACACAGATATAATTTTAATAGTCTTCCAAATATTGGGAAATATAGATGTGTTGACAATCAAGTTAAGCAAGATCATGAGAGGGTAGACCAATATTGTACCATAAAGCTGGGAATATTGTCATTACCGCAAGTCCCATCCGGTATCAGACTTGCAACGCTTGATTTTATATCATCGAGGGTAATAATAAAATAAAGTAACTATCGAATGAAGGGCAGTTACTAAATTTTGACGGTGCTTCATTAAAATTAGAAATAAATGTCTTATCAGTGAAACCATTTACAATGTCAAGCGGTTTAGTAAGGTCCCTTTCCATTAGGCACACATCCTGAATTGAAGCGCTTACCACCAATGAATTTCCAAAATTCTTTCGAATCGGTGATTTATCCGATTCGATTTGAGTTTTATATATGGAATATGCTAACTGCAATGTCTGTTTAATTTGTAGACTCACTCTATTAAACTTCCCAAAAAAAAAAACGACCATTTGATAAAATAATATATTTAGTACGGATGGGATATCATCCGTAAACCAAGGCGGATAATTGCGACTAATGGTCCCAACTAGGGGAGTATGCCTGTCAACAATTGAATAAAATTTGTTATAAAAATACATCAATAGTTTGAATAATGTCTCTAAAATCCAAAAGAAACGACCACTGAATAATAGTCTATGGTTCTGGGCACGCAGATCCGAACGTCGAAAGTTGTAGCGCACATTAATATTGGACGAGAAATTCTTTACTTTAGATGTGGTAGTACTCGTAGTAGTAATTATTATACCAAGAGCTGGATGATGTAGAACCTCAGACACAAACGCTGTTATATGTCTTCTAACTTCTACACTAAAATTCAAATTAGTAAAGGTAAGTTTAAAGACCAGATTAGTTTAGGCTTAGGTCCTTATTTTCATTGAGGATCATGGTGCTAGACTCAAGTCTCATCCATAGTAATGAAACGACGCACGAAATCGTTTTTATTCTTTCTAAAGCGCTTCAAATGTTTCTGAGAAAGTTGCATTCGAATGTGCTTTTGTTCCATTGTTAACAAATGCGGCACTCATCAATGGATTTCAGAAAACAGTATACAAGTGTTCAGTTTTCCGAAACCCAAAACTTCAACCAAAATATTGCTCACACTGCCTAATGAGATGCGTAGGGCTTCTGTGAAATCTCTCTCGGTTAATTTCCAAAACCACATCCTGTATTTTTGCCACGATTTCTGATGTCGATACACTTTTTGGACGTCCTTCACGTAGATCGTCTTCAAGACTTGTACGACCACGTTTAAATTCAGCAACCCATCTTTCTACTGCTCTAATTGAAGGTGAAGAGTCTTTACTGTTTATGAATTTGTTTTAGAGCTACGCCTTCCAAAAATAAGAATTTTATCACTGCACGATATTCGATTTTTCCCATTATAAAAAAATACTGTGACACGTCAAATTTGAACACTCGTAAATATAAGAATAAGAAAATATGAAATGAGAAAACTTCACAGGTGATCATAAAAAGGTAGTAGAATTTTTAGAAAAGTAAGACAACCTAATAGTGCCATCTCTTATCGAACAATAAAACTTATTGAACAACCTGGTATATTATCTGCTTCTGGGTTTCCGGGTTTCCGGGCTGGAACCGCGTCACTAGTATATCTGCCGACGTTTCGTACCCATTTGTATGGGACATCTTCAGGGCTGAACTACTGCACTGAAACTGGTGTAAGTCGATCCAGTTTCAGTGCAGTAGTTCAGCCCTGAAGATGTCTCATACAAATAGGTACGAAACGTCGGCAGATATACTAGTGACGCGGTTCCAGCCCGGAAACCCAGAAGCAGATAGCATGGACCACGACCGCGGAAGTCTACGTACCAAATTAACCTGGTATATTGTTATCATATTTAATTCGACTATTTGATTCCCCAGCAGCCTTGTGCTGAAGGAATTACTTATTTTTTTATATCTATTTGACTGTGTTTTACCCATTGGGACTTTTGTAATTATCGATTTTCTTTAAGTTGGCATAATTACTAATTGCCTTCCTTACATAAAAAACCTCTGACAATGTAATTTTTAAATTTAAAAAAATATTTTCTGTTAAACCCGCGGGTTTAACGTCTTTAGGGGTATTTGATGTAAAACAAAGAGGAAATTTTTCATTTCCAATTCATGTAAATAATAAAACGAATTGCGGTAATTTTTAAATAAATAACTAAATAACACAAAAAATGGTGGATGCCTAGTATTTATTATTGTATTAGTTTATTGCTGTTTCTGCTACATACCTTTACGTGCACATCTTTATAACTATATAACTGTTAATTCTACAACTAGGGCTTATATTATACGTAATTGAAATTAACAAATCATGCTCTCTCTGACTTACGATTTTTATTTAAAATAAGAAAGTTTGTATAAAAATACCGAAACGTGTACAAGTTATAGAGGTTTAGTACTATATTTGGATTCTGCATAAAAATATATCTTGATAATGTCAAACTATGGTACTATTAGGTGCGCAACTAAGTTTTTTTGATGAAAATGCAACTTTATTGTGAAAAAATGTTTACAAACCAACCATTATATTTTGAATGGTTCGTTTGTAAACATTTCGCTAGCGACAACTTTTTCCCATCTTTTTGGCAGAGCTCGAATACCGTCACGGTAGAAGTGTTCGTCTTTTGAGGCTATCCACGAATCAAGCCATTTTGAGATGTCTTCATATGAGCGGAATTGCTGATTAGCCAGACCATGTGCCATCGAACGGAACAAGTAATAATCGGACGCCGCAATATCTGGGGAATATGGCGGGTGGGGTAGAACCTCCCATTTGAGCGTTTCTAAGTAGGTTTTAACGGGTTTGGCAACATGAGGCCGAGCATTGTCATGCTGTAGAATCAATTTTTTGTGCCTCTGCTCGTATTGTGGCCGCTTTTCGCGCACTGCTCGGCTCAATCGCATCAATTGAGTTCGGTACCGTTCCCCAGTGATAGTTTCGTTCGGTTTCAACAGCTCATAATAAATAACACCGCCCTGGTCCCACCAAATACACAGCAAAACCTTCGCAGCGTGAATATTCAGCCGAACCGACGACGTAGAAGCATGACTGGGCAGTCCCCATGATTTTGTTCTCTTTGGGTCGCTGTAATGAATCCATTTTTCATCACCCGTAAGGGTGCGATGAAGAAAACCCTTCCTTTTTGCCGCTGGAGCATTGTTCACAAGCGAAAAAACGACGCTCAACGTCTCTTGGCTTCAAATCATAGGGAACCCAAGTTTCTTGTTTTTGAATCATTCCCAACGCATGCAATCGCTGGGAAATGGCTTGGCGAGTAAGTCCTAATGCTGAAGCAAGCTCTTTTTGCGTTTGGCACGGAGCCTCATCGCGCAATGCTTCCAATTCAGCGTCTTCGAAGGTTTTTGGTCTTCCTTCACGCGAACGGTCGTCAACATCGAAATCACCGTCTTTGAAGCGACGAAACCAATTACGGCACGTTGTGTCACTTAGGGCAGTATCTCCGTAAACTGTTTGGAGGTCTCGATGCGCTTAGCCGCCGTTTTCTTCGAATGAAAGTAGAAAAGCAACACTTCCCGCAAATGACGATTATTTGGCACAAAATCAGACATTTTCACACAACCAAAAGTATATGACGCAAAAACAAAATCACTGTGTCAAAGCGGTTTGTTTACCATATGTCTAAGCTTGGTTCATGACGTTTTGGTTATGTCACAATCGACCAGCACTTACTACTGGAGCCATCTCTTGAAAAACAGCGAGAACTTAGTTGCGCACCTAATATTTCGATATCTTTTGCATGAAATAGGCTAGACGACAAAATTAAGACTACCGATTGTTCAATTTTTTAAAGTCGTTTTGGCTAAAATAGTAGGTCTTGATGTCACTGCATTTTGTCCCTTTAACCAACTGTTGTTTATAAGATCGCAATAGCGAGCATACTATGCGAGACAGCCTGTGTATAGTATAAGCTTGAAATCTGGGTATTAAATTGGATGACTAGTAACTGCGATTAACAATTCTAAACAGCAATAAATTAAAATTTAAATGTTAATTAAAACGAAACTTACATTTCTTAAATACAGTTTCTTCTTTTATTATTAGTAGTTATTGTTTGAAAACCACAAAAGGAATGATATAACAATATTCAATAAATGACTTTCGAAACAATTGCGACACAAGAAATATAAAGCCTCAGTTCGCGTGAGATTTTCAATAATCCCGTAATTAAACACGTTATGCACTGCGACCTAAGAAATCGCATAAATTTACATTATTTGCTTTATCGAGAGAAATTCGTTGGCATACCGAATCGGTTTCAAAATATGCTGTGTTTTTCCTACATTTTTAAGTCGAATCTCACCGTTTTCGAGAACGAATTAATTAAAATCTTTTAGGAAATTACAATGTAATCTTCCTAACTAAATATTAAAAAAGAAGGAAATTCAAATGTGGTCTGATATCCGAACTTTTTAGGTGTACAATAAAACAGACATTATATTATGTTTGGACGTTAATATTTATTCAAAATGGACTCCATTAGAATCAATATAACATCTAGTACGGTTAACTGAAGCATGCATAAATTGTTTAATCATATTTTTCAGAATATTGTTTAGCATCTATGTCACGGCTGCCTGAATGACTGCAACGTCATAAAACGCTCCTTCCGTACCAATTTCCAATTTAGAGAAAGAAAATGATCCCACGGCAATTGAGCGAATGTAGTGATGAGACAAATTTGTTTTTTGTTAAAAAATTCATGTACTTTTAACACATTGTGCTGTGATCGATTATAATGCAATAAAAACAGCTGTTTTCTCATTGTATATTTGGGTCTAACTCTAAGAATTCTCTCCCATAAACGATGTGAAATACCTAAATAATAATTTCCATTAACAATTTAATCTTCTGCAACAATTTTTTGTGGACAATACCCTTTGAATTACAAAAAGTAATCGACATTGTTTTCAGAAAACACGATTTATTTAATTTTGGTTCACCTTTCCACTTATATTCTGCAGATTGATGCTTAGCTTCTGGGTCATATTTAAAGCACCATGGTTTGTCACAAGTTATAATGTAATGAAGAAAATCTGAGCCGTTACTAGCAGTTTTACTCCATTTAACTGATGTGGTGCAAAATGAGCATAGACCTTATTTTTATCCAAATCTTCAGTTCAAACTATCCAAATGTAAAACTTAATTCTTCAGCCAACATTTTTACAATCATATTTCCAACGATAGCAAGATTTTACCGACTCTTTCAACTAATTCAACACGATTTACAACTTCCGGAAATCCAGGTTTTGTATCGTCATTTAAATTATCACGACCATTTTTAAACAGTGTAAGCTACTTGAAAACTCGTGTACGAGACATACAATCATCACCATAAACTTTTTTCAACAATTCGTACGTCTCAACAAACTTTTTTCCAAACTTAAAACATTGTGTCTTTACGACATGAACACCAAACATACTTGATCAATAAGGTTGATATATAACCCCTTTCCACAATTAACTATTTGTAAATTCTGTATACGCATTTCGACAACCAAGTTGTCATCATCAGCAGATAATTTCAAAGTGTCGCACCTGGTAAAACACGGCGAAAAAATTGTACGAAAAATAAACTCCGTACGCGATCCGCACCGTTGAAAACCAAGATGTGCACATCTTGGTTTTTAAGTGGTGAGTTTACTTATTACGAAATAATTATCGAGTTTGGTTCTAAACGGACTATTGACAGTGTTAACTGAATTCAAGGCGTTTCGGAAAGACTTTCTAAGCCCATCGAATTGAGGGTATGGTTTTTTATCTCCATCTTGAACATATTCGACTTTTCTAATTTCTTCTCTCGTTATCGTTATTTTGGGGTGTTAATTAAGCAGAGATTTTAAGGGATAATCTAGAATACAATTTTAAACACTAATTAAGTACAAAGGTCAAGCACTTATTTAAAGGAGAAATTCAGAGTGACTTCGTCGACCTCACCTATATTAGTTAAATTTTTTTCTTTCCTACTGTGTGAAATTTAGTGTAATTTTTTGGTGCCTCATTAATTCATTTTGCTACGAATTCTGGACATACATTTCCTTACTTTTTTACTATCGTAATAAGAAAAGTTTCTTAGACGTTACTTTTATTAAATTAAATATTATATAAATTTTGTAAAATTAAGTAAATTATATTCAATTATATATTCTACATTTCTAAATTTCGTTAATTTGTTTTTTTTTGTTTAGAATTACATTATATAAAAAGAAAAGTAATTGTCCAAACCAATGACTTTGATTTACTAATTTTTTTACGTGATAATATCAGATATTTTACCAAGAACTTAACGTTAATTCATATTTTATCTCTAATTTAACTTTTTTATTAATTCTATTCATGCGTTTTATTTTTATCCTTTGTTATTGTAATGTGTATAGTTTTGGGTCTTTGACATGTGTCACGGGGTACGAAATTCCTTGTTCCTCATCCCAAGGTGCGAATGTACAGGGTGTTGCTTTATTTATTTAATAAGGTGGCGTTCTTTTCTTTTTTAATAACCGACACGACCGTCTTCGACTGAGCCGACTGGCAAGCTGCACTCTGAATGTACAACTTTGTGTAATCCCTGGTAGGTTTTACCCTTTATTTTTATTTTTAATTAGTTTCTGTTTTCTTTCGAAATTAAAAAGCTTGCCAAAATTTATTAAAAATGTAATAAAAGGCGCACATGTGTACGAGGGAGCGTTTTTATATTCGCGGAATGAGCGGGTTGTAGAGGGGTGAGTAGGCGCATTGGGGCCGTGGCCTGTGCAGCGACTCATGATTAGTATAAATACGAAGTTTCATTGTTATTAGACAGTTAGTCTTTGAGCTATCGTCAACCAAGTAACATAATCAGGAGTGAAAAGTGAAATATGGAAAAAATCGAATATCGTGCCGTTATAAAGTTCCTTACCAGGCAAGGAAAATCAGTCGCGACCATAATGAATGAGATGTCATTGGTTTACGGCGACTCTTGTCCAGGAAAAACCATGGTGTACAAGTGGCATAGTTTATTTAAACAAGGAAGGGAATCCCTTGAAGACGACCCGAGGCCGGGCAGGAGCATTGAGGTGACCGCGCCAGCACTTATCCAAAAAGTTGAACAAATTGTATTCGAAAATGCTCGACTAAAGAAGAAACAACTCGCAGAAATGGTTGGAGTATCCGATACAACAATTTTTAAAATCCTACACGATCATCTCGGCATGTCTATGGTCAGCGCAAGATGGGTGCCGAGAATGCTCACGCCGCCGCAAAAACAACAGAGCGTCGAGTGTTTGCGTGCATTTTTGGACCTCTGTAATGAAGACAAGGATGGTGTATTGAGTGGAATTGTTACTGGAGACGAAACTTGGGTTCATCATTATGAACCTGAGTCCAAACAAGACTCCATGCAATGTAAAAAGGGCACAGCACCTCCCAAGAAATTTAAAGTGTCACAATCAGCTGGGAAACTCATGGGAACGGTATTTTGGGACTCGGAAGAAATATTGTTGATTGATTATAAAGATAAAGGTGTTTCTATAACCGGAGAATATTACGCTTCAATATTAGAGCGACTAAAAGAAGCCATTAAAGAGAAAAGACGGGAAAAATTGACAAAAGGTGTTCTGCTTTTGCACGACAACGCGCCCGTCCACAAGAGCCGCGTTGCGTTAGCTGCCTTGCATAAGGTGGGCTTCGAAATTGTGAATCACCCACCCTACAGCCCAGACCTGGCCCCGAGTGATTATTACCTGTTTCCGAAAATGAAAAAAGAGCTGCGGGGTAAAAAATTTACTGCCGATGATGAAGTCAAGGAGGCAGTTTCGGCGTATTTTGCAGATAAAGAGAAATCATTTTTTTATGAGGGTATAAATAAATTAATTGAAAGATGTGAAAAATGTATCCGTCTTGCAGGTGAATATATTGAAAAAGAAAAATAATTTGGTTTTTTATTTCCACCCCTTGTCCCCCATTCCGCGAATATAAAAACGCTCCCTCGTATATGTATATAAATAAGTATATAAAAATATACAATAAACATTTTTTAGTTGGCATTCGCGAAGTATTCATCAACGGAATATAACATATTATTAACAAGATATTTCTTTACGAAATTTTTAAAGTTACTCTATATTTTACAGGTCTTCATGTACTGAGGCAGCGAGTTATAAATTCTTACTCCATGATTATCTAGACGGCACTTATTCGAAGAGGATATTCTGGCCTATGTAGATCACATTCCTTCGGATGCAATACTCACGCACAGTTTTATTTTGTTTAAAATTTTCTTTAATCAAGAAAAAATATAATAATAATAAGTTGTAATATCTTTTATGAAATATAATATTTAATTATTTAATACAAAGTATACACTCACAGATAAAAAAAAATTGAATTATTTATAATTTAAGTATTTTAGTTATTTATTGAATGGTGCTGGTAAATTTTGCAAAAGGAAAAATGGGAAAGCAACATTTTAAGCAATTTAGATTTGTTTACAACAATTTATCTTTGAATTAGTACAAAACTATTATAAAACAATTGATAACTTATGGAATAAGTTGCAGTAATTTAATTCGTAAAGTAGTAAATAACAAATATTTTCACCTATTGCCTCTGTTATGGCTCTTAATGCATACTTTGAATAATTGTATGAATATCGATTTGCGGAATATTTGTTAACCCTCCCAAACATATTCTATTCGAATTAAATTACAGCTATGCGTTGGCTTAATCTATCGATTAATTTGCAATTGTTTCATATATAGGTTGCTTTAGAAATTTAGCGGATGATTCAGAAAAAATCAATTATTTTAACCAACTTCTTTTATTGTTTTGAGCCCATTATTCTTCAGTCACCTCAGATACGAAGTTTATGTAGGCTTCCACAGTCGCTTCCAGGGTATTAAATTTCAATTCACGCATTTTGTCTTTTATGTATGGGAGTAAAAAGAAGTCACAAGGTGCCAGGTCGGAACTATAAGGTTGATGAGTCATCAATTCCGTTCGTAAAACCGCTAAAAACAAATGTTTGAGAGACATTGTTTGATGGTGCATTGACTTAAGGCAAAATGATTCGTCCTCTTGGACGTTTCTCGCGCACTTTTTGCAACACAGTTGGCAAACAAATGTTTGCGTACCATTCAGCATTGACTCTAGTGGAATAGTAGCCACCATTTTCTTGACAGAGCTTCGCCGCGTCTCACATTAGTGGGTTTCTCCTCATCTTTGAAGATCCATTGAAGCGATTGTGGCTTGAACCAATAAATCCAACTTTCGTCACATGAAACGATGTCATACACTGATTTTGCTCCACCTTGGTAAGCATTTTAAGCATTTTTCTGCACTATTCATACGTGCCTTCTTTTGAGCTTCCGTTAATTTGTGTGGTATTCATTGAGCGCAAAACTTTGTGGCAAGATGAGCATGCAGGATAGTTCTGATTTGGGTCATAGCTATGCCCAATGATGCCCGAATATCTCTGTATGTGCAGTGGTTGTCTGTCTTCATCATGTCGTACACGGCGTCGATATTTTCTGAAGAGACTGCAGTGATAGGCCGTCTCTCACGATGGTCGTCTTTGAGCGACACACGTCCACGCTGGAACTCGTTATGTCACCGTTTAACAGTCGCCAAGGATGGTGCTTTATCGCCAAACAAATGCTCCCTTTTTTCGAACACTCTTGTCAAGTGAGACCGTCTTTAAAATAGTGGAAAATCGTGACTCGAAAATGTTCATGCATTATTTCCATTTTTCGCAAAACTTGCTTTATTTAAAAAAAATACTAAAAAAGAAACGACAGCATATGCTATTTACATTATATTACATTTATTAATTCATTGTACTTGTAATAGTCCTCTGATCGCGCTCATTTAGAACCTTTGTACGCTCATTTCTCGTTAGAGTTTTAACAGTTCAGGACATTTTGAATATTTTTTTTTCAATCTACATTGCGAACACGCTTTTTTCGATAAATTGACTATTTGGCCTAAGGATTTTATGTTAGTGTAGTGTTGTTAATTCGTGCATATTACCAGACATGTATTTACTTTTACATCTTATCTTTGTAAAAGCATTAAATGCTTGTTTTCTTTTACAAATACGTGATATTATGAAGAAGATTTACCGAATTCATTCTAAACTAATGGCCTATAATAAAGAAATATCTTATAAAAATGAAATATACTTTTGTGACATTCGATGTTAGAATATTTAGCAAATGTTTTGCAGTTGTAAATAAAAACTGTTTTCATATTGTTATTAGAAGTTTTTAGAGTTCTTTAACGTTGCCAAATGGAAGTAAATATGCTTTGTCATATCCGGATGTTCATATTTAATGATATTCAACATTCACGGAGTTGTGGCTGTTTGAAGTTGGTAAAATCGTTGGTGGTTTGGTTTTCTTGCTAGTAAATGGGTATATAGGGAATTGCAAACATTTTCTTTAAATTTTTCTTCGAGTGCGTGTTTAAGATGTGTTACAAACATTAATGAAATGTATATTACTCTTGCAACATGAAAGATAAATTCCGTTATCTTTTGTTCAAGTAACGGATTTATTCGATGTAATGTCCCGAATTTGTTTTTAAATGTACAGATGAAAAAGACAATTTAATGCTATTTTTTACGTGGTAAATCAAAGAATTAATTTAATGTTTGTTTCACCACTTTTTTTTTACAAAATATTACTAACGTTTTACGTTGTTTCGAAATTACATCACCCGCGCTATTCAGCTTCGTTTTTTTTAGCATAATTTAACCAAATAACCAACCAAAAAAATTACGACACTAGCAGTCACTGTCATGTACTATACGCTTTGCGTCATCGTCCGCGACAAAACCGAAATGAATCATTCTTTCTGAGACTGGCATGCAAGTCGTTAATGGTAAAAGGAGAAAGTTCAGTTTGAATGCACAGCGTTGCACTTCTCGAGGACGTTGTTTAGTAGCCATTTCACTTGTTTTGTTGTTTCGTGAGTGTGTGTTCAAGTACGTATGTGTGTGTCCGTGTGTCTATCAGGAAAACGGTTTTCTTTGTTGGCTGACAGATGATGAGTCACACTGCAATACTCGCAAGAAATTAAATGAACAGAAAAATAAGGGAAAGATATGGGGTGGAAAGTATGGGTATTAGTCAACTGCAATCTGGAGTATAGAAAGAATATAGTGAAGAGTACTGATTTTTCGTTCACTGATAGCAAAGTTTGTGCAAGAACTAATACAAACACATTATTGAATGAGATTCTAACAAAACATCGTAACCAAATTGCGGTTAATAGTGATCGAACTTAAATTTTTTCATAGATTAATACGTGCTTGTTTTTACATGGTAATTCTAAAAAGAATTTTAAAAATATTTCAGTTTCTTCAAGCTTCTTAATTTTAAAACTGAATAATTTCTGTAGTGATTATCAACCCAAAGTCTCTAATAAAAAAATATATTCCATATTTTACTAAAATCCTCAAAAAGGATATACAATATATATATATATATATATATATATATATGTAATTACAGTTCTGTATATATATATATATATATATATATATATATATATATATATACAGAACTGTAAAATATAAAGGAACAACTGCTTTGAAAAAATGCATATTAATAAAATACGGAGTAATGCATCTCAAGTGAAAGATGATGCGAGAAAAATGAATTTGGCATCGTTGTACAGTTGGCAGTAACATGTTTTTATAATTCACAAACTCGAAAGCATGATCAGTATCTGACAAACGTAAAACTGTTCCAATCTAGAGAATTTTTGGTACCATCACATTTCATTTAATCACTAAGGTTGATATATAACCCCTTTCCACACTAATTTTCGTAATTCTGTATACGTATTTCGATAACTTAACTTGTCATCATCAGCAGATAAATTAAGCAGTGTTGCACCATGCGTCATGGCTTTCAGCTTAATTTATCTGCTGATGATGACAACTTAGTTGTCGAAATACGTATACAGAATTACGAAAATTAATGTGAAAAGGGGTTATATATCAACCTTAGTGATTAAGTTAATCAACCACAGGCTCCATTAAAATTACCACCATCACATTTCACTTGAAGATTGATCTCTCTGTATGTTTTCAATGAAAATATTACGTGAAAATGTAATTACTAATTACTCTGTTTCATACTATGTAATTTTGCAAAATTCTGCATGCAGTAAAGAATTGGAAATGAAAACGCGCATTGTAGTCACAATTAATATTTTACTTTCCCGGAGGAGAAAACGAATTACAAGCTTACTAAAAGTTATGTACTGTGTCTATGGTCCTTTTGATAGAATGATATCATACTGTCGAAATAGCTAACAGTTCTCTCTTAGTAAAATTTATTTAAAAAAATAGCATTAAGTATAAAGAGCACATCAGAAATTCGACTAATATTCCAAGAAATCATACATAAAATCAAGTATAATGTGCTGGCATTGTGAGTGTTCATATTAATGGTTCGTAATTTGGAGAAGAGCAAGGGATCTAGCACAAAGTAGGAACGATCGGTTTAATATTTTCAACATCCGGTGTGTTTCAACAATTAATCAAAAAAGGTAAATAAAACCTCTTACCACATCAGTGTTCGTATTCTGCATACGTATTTTGACAATTAAGTCGTCATCATCAGCAGATAATTAATCACAGTGTCGCACCTGCATCTGCGGTAAAACTCGCGCAGAATAAATCCACACTAAAACTTTAACCATCGAATACCAAGCATACACTGAAAATTCGTTTCATATGTATTCGGTGTACATAGTTCGACTACTAAGCTGCCATCATCGCAGATAATTAATCACAGTGTTGCACCTGGATCCGCGGTGAAACTCGCGCAGAATAAATTCGCACTAAAATTTTAACAGTCGAAAGCCCAGCATACACTGAAAATTCGTTTCGCACGTGTGCGACTACAAACATTGATGTAGTAAGAGGTTCTTATGTATTTACCTTTTCCGATTAATTCAACCATCCACAGTGTCCATTAAATTTACCTTATGTTTCAACAGTTTCTTTCTTCCAACTGTGTTCGTAATGGAAACTAATGTTCTTATACGCAGGTAATGACCGTTCGACATCTAATTTTGAAATAATTGCTTAATTAAAATAATTTTTGTCAATACTTAATGGATCTGTAGACCCACTTCATCAGAATTTTGTTTTAATCTTAAAAAGCTTGATATAAGTCGTCATCATCACCAGATAACACAGTCCAACCAATAAATATTTTTTTAAAAAAAGACAAATTAATTAGACGAAAACCTACTTTGTTACAGAAGCATAGACAATCTAAGTTTGTAAGTAATATGTTTTATGATAAATTCATAAATCTTATTCCATTTACAGAAAATGAGTCTAGATTACACAGGCCAACCAATAAATATTTTTAAAAACTCTTTCCAAAGTTCAACCTGTTTCGTATGTATTTTAGTTTGCTGAATCCAAATTTTCAATAAGTTTTTTTTACCACGTACCAATTTTACGTTATCTTTATCTTTTGTTTGGTATGATAGTATTAAATTATATAGTTAAGATTTAAAGGCACGTAATTTATTATTAGAGTATAATTGAAAAATTTAACATTTTATTATTACAATGGTAGTGTAAGTTTGAAAACGAACAGTTTTTTACTTATTAATCTAAAGTTTTATATTTCCTCAACCTCTTCACGGTAAAGGTTCGAATGTAGCTTTTCCTTTTATATGATACTTCTGGAGTTGCTCATAGAAGGATCCAACAGTAATCTCCCATAATGTTGACATTCCAATGATCCTGATGCCGTTTCTCCATCACCTTTATATCTTGGTGGAAACGCTCCCCTTGTTCCTCACTTACATCTCCAAGATTGTCAGGGAAAAAAATTAAATGTCAGTGTAAAAAATACACCTGCAGATTAGAAGGTATATGTCTTCGTGATTTTCTTTGAATTAGTCACGCAGATACTCAAAAGTGCACTTCGAGCATTTACTACTAATTAGGTGTAGAGACCAAGGTATTATTATACGCTTACAATGCATACATAACGTAAAGTAAATATACGAGGAAACTTTACGTTCTGTGGTATTTTGAAGTTCATTTTCGGATTCAGCACTTCAAAAAACATAAAGGGGAGCCAAATTTATAAAAAAAAGTTTTTTCCTGGTTGGCCCATGTAATTAATTACAATGTCGCATCTGCGTCTGCGGTAAAACTCGTACAGAATAAATCTGCACTAAAATTTTAACCGCCGAAACCCAAGTATATACTCAAAATTCGTTTCATATGTATTCTGTGTACATATTTCAACAACTAGGTTGCCATCATCACCAGTGAATTAATCACAGTGTTGCACCTGGATCCGCGGTGAAACTCGCACAAAATAAATTCGCACTAAAATTTTAACCGCCAAAAGCCAAGCATACACTGAAAAATTAGTTTCGCATGTTCGTTTTGTTTAGCCGATGTATTGTTTACTAAATATTTTCCAAGAATTTGGATTAGGTAGTGATTAAGTTAATCAACCACAGGCTCCATCAAAATTACTTTCTATGCCTGTTTGTGATTTGTCTTTAATAAATGTTTTTACCTCTATAAAATAATTGACAATATATCATATTTTATATTGCATTATATACGTTTTATATCATGTGTATTGTATTACCTTTTATTTTATACAAGTGTATTGATATTAGGATTGATAAGTGTAAATACATAATTTTTATTAGATATTCGATATTAGATTATCAGAGTATCTATATTTTGTATCAGACTAATGAATGTTGTTTTTATATATTCCATGCAGCATAAATTTCGTAGTGTATATTCGTTTTAGCTTCAATTTAGTTCAATGTTAAAGATAATATTATTGTCAAGATGTCTATGTATTTTGGTGTTTTTTGTGCTGCATTGCAACAGTACGTTACTAAAGTGTTCAGTGAAAACTGGTAGTGCCAAGAACTAGTCACCGAGGGTGTATTAATATCTAGTTGGCCTTGGTAGCATGCACACGGAAACGAGAAGTGAGTTATTAGGAATTATCAAATACTAAAATTGAAAAAAAATAACTAAACCTAACAAAAGAAAGGAATTAGCTGTGAGAGAAAGAGAGATTAATTCAAATTGACACAAAGAGGAAAAATCTATGCCGTAGAGTCTCTGTGCTAAAGAGGAGTCGTGTAAGAAATACAAGGAGTTGTTAAATTATTTAAGTCACTGGAAAAATGTTGCTAGTAAGACGAGATCTGGAAGGTTAAGAAAAATTAAACGAAATGAAGAATAAATAATATATTGCAGGTATCGTTGATGAAGAACTAAATGAAAAGACTCAACTGAGCATATTATTCTATCTTCTATTCTATGAAGTTGAAGACGATATAACTATTCAGATTTACGTTGGAAAAAAAAACAAAGTTTGGAACTGTAACTCATGTGTTAGCTATAAGCTGTCGAGACAAAATTAGAAGCTGCAAAAATTAAATGAATGTTGGGAGTAATGAAATGAAGGGGCATCAAAAGTGTAAAGCTTGGGGATTGGGACAAGAAGAGAAACTGAGGATATAATATATGATTAGATAGACGAGGTTGAGACAATAATTTTGGGGACACAAAATAAACAAAATGAGTTCCGATCGCTTTAAAAGTGAGCTAACATACAAATATTCGATATTATAAAACCTCCAAAACGATAGCAGAATAATGGGCCATTAGTATCGCATGCCATATGAATTTCAACAGCACGCGATGTTGTTTAAACTTCGTCACTTATTTAGTTTGATAATAGATCTGAGAAGTTAGCGGTCAAAAAGTCGATTATTAAAACGATAAGAAGAAACCAAAAAAGAAGATTATAGTCCTTTTACATTTATATTTAAAAAACAGATATTTCTGAAAGTTTCTATATTATTTAAAGCTCTTTTAATGCCAATTAAAATTACTGTTTCTTACTTTAAGTAATTGTATAATTATTAAAGAGAAATTAAAATTAGTTCCTCTGTTATATCTTTAATAATTACTAATAAAATAATAAAAAAAGAGTTCCATGCTATTTTCGCTTATTCATTATCTTTTACCTAAAACAATTTTTATAATTAAATTTCTAAAAGTACTTTCAATAATTAAAAACATGAATAAAAGATGGTAGAACGTATTGGAAGACGAAACTTACATAGAGCCATCTATCGATTGTATTAATAATACATCGTCAAGAAACTTAATTTGAAAATAAAATGAAAACGTATTTATAGTATGGACAAAATTTATTAAAAATATTATATTTGTGTACATATGCATGACAGACTTTAAACAAATTTAAATTAATAAAATATTCATAATTTAAATTTTCTTAACGAAGCCCCCTTGTGGCAAATACCAGTACTATTCCCAAATATGGCCTTGTTATTAAATTATACTTAAACATGGGCGGTGCTTTAATAGTAACAACCCACTATTTTAAACCCCACCCGAGATACGCCCGGACTTTTGGGATGAATTATATTTTATGATCATTTTTAATGACCATCGGCTTTACTGACACATGTAAATCAATTAAATTCCGGGCTATTTTTAAACAGATGGCATCTCCGAAATTGATTGTTTGGCAGTTTATCTAAACAGAGGTGAAATCTGAGTTTTTAGGGAATTATTATCTGATTTATTTTTATTTAAATTGGTAATTTTAACTGCGGACTAAGGTGATTAGATTATTCAAACAAAATGATATATTCGTTTGGGTTTATTTATTAGACATTTTTGAATAATTCGAAAAATAGATTGGGTAGCTAAGAGCTAGTTTATGAAATTTATTAAGAACATCGAATTATTAGTCGCGAACTACATCTAGGTTCTATTTTGTTAAAGAAGTTAGTTGAAATTGCAAATTTTGCCCAGGTTTTGCTCAGTTTTACTCAAATAATTTAGTATATTAGTAAAGCACTCAAGTACAAATATGCATACGTATATAATTTATATTGATTTGAGCATTTGATTCAATTAATATATATCTATACTTTAGAAAAGGATATAGAGATCTATACTTTAGAAAAGTTGTTGTATTTTGGTTTCTGAAACGATGTATTCAAATTAATCTTCTTTTATTTGAGTCATTTCCATACTAAACAACATAGAAATAGCAGTAAGTAGCTACTAGAAGAAATCAAAAATATCATAAATTCCAAAAAGGACACTAGGGTACAATCTAATAAGAAGTTAAACACTGAAACAATGTTATTACCAAGAACGGTGGCAAAATTAACAAATCTGATCAATATACAGATGAAAATATGATCCCCAAACCTGGAAAAACAATTTATGAGGTTTTCTTATAAAGATCTGCTTCCCTCTTGCCAGTGGTAGAAAAGGTTTATAAAAAACTGCTTTTGAAAAAGCTCGAACCCATCATTGAAGGCAAAAACATAATCCTGACGCACCAAGTTAAATTCATAGAAGCATGTAACCATTGATCAGGTTTATAGGCTCACGCGCTATCTAGAAAATACACTTGAGGAAGGTGATAAGGTGTAAGCAATATTCTTGTACGTTGCTCAAGCTTTTGTTCTGTTATTACAATATCACTTGGGAGTAATAAATACAGTAGTGGCCCCAAAATAATGCCCTATCATACACCAGCTTCTACTGGTCTCAATTCAGAGTATTATTTATTATATTTGATATAAAACATTCTTTCAATAATGCTTGATTTTAGTATGAGACTGTGTTAGAAGTTGTTCTAGTTTTATTCAGCGTCTGGTGCCAAACAGGAATTGGAATAGAAAATTTTAGCGATATTATTTCTTTGAAAATATTGAGTGTTACATCATCATTATTATTATCTGCTTCTGGGATTCCGGGCTGGAACCGCGTTTCGTACCCACACATATGGGACATCTTCAGGGCTCAACTACTGCTACTGTCTGTCGCACTGAAACTGGTGACAGTTGCACCAGTCCCATATGAGTGGGTACGAAACGTCGGCAGTTATACCAGTGACGCGGTTCCAGCCAAGAAGCCCAGAAGCAGATAGTATGGACCACGACCGCGGAAGTCTATGTACCAAATCATTATTATTATTTGATATAGCTATTTTGACACCGTAAGTGATGATATTTGTAGCATAGGTAGAAGACCTCTCATGCTCTTATTTTTGACAAATTTGATTGTTTATAAAGTAGTTGCAAGTAGGTGCGAATTTAAACCACCAAAACTTTCTTCCAAATACTATATGTCATACTTTTTTCGTATTTAAATGCAGAATTTATGTCCACATCAACACATAATAGCATATCTTATACCTGTCTTTAATCCATTTCGTGTTATAAAGTTTCTCATTGATTTTGGTAGAGTGAACCACAAATTATAATAATTATTGATAGATAGCTATGTAAGTGATAGGTAATATAAAAAATAAATGTTTACAATGGTTGGTGGTTCACTTGCAGTAACCAAAATGGAAAACGAGAGCGATCGAAGTATGGATATTTTGAATTTAAATTTTATATTAATTAAGTATGTCATAAGATTATGAACAGAGCTTGTCTTATGTACAATGAGAGATACCTTCATTTACAACCTATACATAAGCAAAAATTTAGACAAATGGAATCAAAATGTATACGATTTCGGAATATTGTAGATGAAGAAGTGAATAAAATTAATATTCTGGCACATTTCAGTTCTTATATCAATTTTCGTAATTCAGTAAGATCCTCAGCGCAAGATCTAAATTTATTCTGTTATGCAGTGTAGGAAATTTCGAGAAAACATAAGATGTATTTGTTCTTAGAACTGGGTACAATGAAAAGACACATGCACAAGAGGAGTTCATTCGAGAATTTTAAGGTGTTTATAGCAAAACGGAGGCCATATCGAAAACTTGCGAATTGCATTTTTTTTATTCGCTATGCTTTTAAAATTACTTTGCAAATTTGGGGTATATATTTTTTCGATTAAATTTATGCTTCTTTTTTTATGTCTTCACCTGTAACAAGTTTTGCATGATTGAATATCATAATGTTCAATTTCATTCATTAAAATTTTTTTCTTATTCAATAGTGAGTAGATGAAAATTTCTGTCATTTACCACAGGCCAATCTTTGTCAATAATCTTGCAACATTCTTTTCTAAATAAAAATTTTCCGAATTTGGAGTATAATTTTTTTAGATTAAATTTTTGCTTCTTCTTTTATGTCTTCACCTATAACAAGTTTTACATGATTGAATATCATAATGTTCAATTTCATTCATTAAAATGTTTTGCTTATTCAATAGTGGTGGATGAGAATTTCTTTCCTTTACCACACGCCAACCTTTGTCAATAATCTTGAAATATTCTTTTTTAAATAAAATAAATTCTAAATGGTGGTGTTCGATTAGCTCATTTATTTATTTATAATTTTATGGTAAGATCTTTTGCCTCGGTCTAAATAATTTCGACTAACAATATATGAAACACCTTGACTAAATTTCACACTATATTATATATTTACTGTGACTAGTTTCATCTGTTAGGACATTATCGAGCAAGTATAATACAGGATACAATCTCCTTTATATAGGAAAACGAAACGCAATTATAAGAAAGGGGTAGAAGTAAAATATACATATAAGTCGGTAAAAGATCATTTTTCGAAATTTCTGTAAATATAAATAATAAGAAAACTTTAAGAACTAATGAAATTATTGGGTACAATTAGAATAAGAGATTAAAATAGAAATGAGTGTTCAGAATTAAGTTAAATTTAAAAGAGGTGAACTGGTTATTATTTGTATTTTATTTATTCGTTAGTGTAATGAAATTTTACAAAGTAACGACCTCAACAATCGACTATTTGAAATAATTGTGACATTACAAAATCAACAAGAAACACGAAAAATATGGAAGATAATTATGCGAAATGTTATAACGTATTGATATAGAAGTAAATTCTGCATTTGAAGGCGAAAAAATTATATGGTATTGTGAACAAACATTGCCTCTCTCTCTCGCACAACACACGAATGTATTGAACGAAAAAGTGAGAACGCGTCTACCTCGCATGACGGCAACAAAGTTCCCAGAGCATGTATAGACAGACACTTGCTATCTCGACGATTTGACGAATGAATTAATGTTAAGAGGTATTGTAAAAATTTTCGTTGTTTAAAGTTGCACTTATTCGAAACTACTGTTTGAAAACTATATAAGATTTGTCAAAAATAAAAGCATGGGGAGTCTTACACTCATGCTTCAATATAATCATTTCCGGTACCAAGAGGGTACAGGTACAGCAAATAATAATTATAATTATGTAAACCCAAATGTTTTAAAAAAAAATCAAACATCTTTAAAATTGTGTCTATACCTAAATCCGTATAGAGAAAACTTCCTAAAATATCTTGTAAAATTTAAATGTGGAATGAAAAGTACGTTCTTCCATTTAAAATAAACGAATTGGTAGCAACCAGTTTAAGCAAAAGTGCAGTCTTCACGAAATATCTTTTCTAGCCTTTATACCCCCACACCAAATATATTTAACGAACTGTTTCAATCACCTTGTATTACAGTCTTTAAAAAATGCAAACTAAAATATTAATATGTTTATTTTAAAAAAATGTTTACAAAAAAGCCCTTACCAAATTAATATATGTATCCTAAATATGTATTTTGACAAGACAACTATCATCTTCAGTAGAACAAATAAACACAGCGTTGATACATGGACTAGTAATAAAGCCATACAGAAAAACCGCGAAACTCTACTCGATGTCCATAGAGACACAGTTTCAGTGAGTATACAATACAATTCCCAAAGTGGAAATGCAATTTAATTACAAAAATTACAGATATTGAGCACTAGAGCAGTATGAGCATTCTTCATTACACCACTTGTAGCATTTAAAACCTCATGTTAAATCTTTATCAGGTAGTTCAATATATTTTCGTTCTTTTGCAATCTGGACGATAGATAGATCTTTATTGTCATACTAACGAATACAAACAATTGTCGAAGAAAAATAATAAATTATAAATAGAGATACAATATTTCTTTGTCAGTCGTCAATGGTAAAATATATATACACGTACATAATATATCACAAACAGAATATGTAGATACAAATAGACATTTAGATATGGTTCCTAGGCTTAAAGATGGCCGCTAAGGTATTCTTCTGTGTAAAGTTTTTCTCGATGAGTGCTGCTTGAGATGTTAAGGTAGGTGATTGTACAGTTTGATGTTCCAGTAGTGCGTACTGGTTTGTGTTAGTACAATTATGTTTGGGAGTAGGCAGATCAATTCTATGTCGCGTATAGTAGATATGTTCTTCTTTGTAGGGTGAATATCCGCTCCGTTGCAAAGGATGTTCCCCAGAAGAGGATACCATAACATACTTAATTTTCATGTTGTGCCACTATTCTTTCGTAAATTTTTAGATTTTTTTACGGTGCATCAGAAGATAAATACAATCCAAAACCATTAAAATATCAACACGAACATCAATATTCTTACCATTCTGGTAGTAGATGGTAAGGATATTGATTTTCGTGTTGATATTTTAACGGTTTTGGATTGTATTTGTCTTCTGATATTCATCTCTCTCTTAAAAACTTCCTCATTTGTTGACAATACTATTTTTTCAAGACTCTCTGAACAGAATGCGGGTTCAGATTCCCGATTTCTGAGCATTTTTTCTTAGAACACGGGTAAACAATGACTTTATTTTGTAAGAAGGCACAACACAAGGCTCAACGGATTATATTTTATCTTCTTTTAATTTTTCTTTAATAATTATAGTTCATCTTGATACTTCAATTGAAATTATTTGAGTCGACTATAAGTAATTGGTGTTTCAAAAAGTTCAAATGTTCTCGTTACATTGTTCGAGATTATTCAAGAACCTCAATTGTAGTATTATTGCTAGTGTCCTGAAAGTTACTAAAGGCTTCATTTGGCACTAAAATTGTTGAATGTTCTCAATTTGTTGTCTGATTAAAATTTTATCTCAAATTAGTAGCAGAGCTGTGAATTATATGCATAAATTTCAGTTGATCTAAATAAGTTTACCCTTTTCTTTTCACTTATAGTGTTCTCCTCTTATTTTAAACAATTACAGCTAGTGATAACACTGACTCAATGAGATTTATAAAACAATAATCATTAAGAATGATATGCGAGCTTTCTCAAGAGTACAGAATGCGTCATTTTTAAAATAAAACTATAGGAGGGGTGAACTTTGATAAGTCGAGTTTATATTATTGCAAGTTCAAGTGTAAAAATAAATAAAATTCGCATAAAATATTTAGATTAAGCGTATTCAGATTGTGTAAAAAATATATATATATAAATATTATACTTACCACGTTATAAACACGTTCTCAATATTAGTAAAATTATATCTAAGGAGCTGTTCAATGTCTCCATAAAACTCTTACAAATTGTGACAGTCTATAATCACGAACTTTGTTATCAACTAATACAAATCTACGTAAAACAGGTTCTACTGATTAGATGTCAGATAGCACTAATTAAACGAATTACATTTTCAAATATTTAACTTACAGACTCGTGGGGGGTTAATTTACCCTAATATTAATGTTAATTAATAAAGTCTTAGAGCAAAATTAATTTTCTATTGACAGCAAGATTCATTTTCTGTTGGTCTTATGTATTGAAATATCAAAATTTTTGATGGTCCTAATTCAATGGCCATTGTTGTATTTTGGTGGAAACTGTTCACGTTAATTCCATTTTGAAACTTTATGTATATATATATATATATATACATATATACATATATACATATATACATATATACATATATACATATATACATATATACATATATACATATATACATATATACATATATACATATATACATATATACATATATACATATATACATATATACATACACTCCGCGCAACACGAATAGGACCAACTGCATATATGACATTTGTAGTTTGTATAAACATGGTAGCGCGCTGGAATTGTTATTTTCGAAAATAAGAGGGTTGATAAAAAGATGTATGTAGGTACCAAATATAATTTTTGTAAAAGTCAGTGCAAATGTACGTTACTAATGACAATAAGTAGAGTAATTAAATGCCACTTGAATACGACCAATCTACAAAATAAAAGATTCGTTTGCAATAACAAAATACTTTATTGTTCAATAATGAGTACTTTTGCCATTATTTCTTATAACCTCAAATAGTCGGGATGGAATGGAATTATACAGGGTTCTCAAGTAGTCAACGGGAAGTTCCGCCCAACTTCGTTTCAGCGCCTGCTCTAGTTCGTCAGCGCAACTGAATTGGGTAGCATTGGAGTACAATTTACGCGACAACCATCCCCAAACATTTTCTATGATGTTCAGGTCGGGGGAGAGCGATGGCCAATCGAGAACCTCCATGTCTTGTTCTTGAAACCAGCGTCGAACAATGCGCGCGGTGTGAATACTGGCATTATCATGTTGGAAAATAAATGGCCCACCTGCCATAACGTTGGAAAATTTGTCTTTCACCTGTTGCAGCAGCTGGACGTACTTTTCCGAATTCTGTCTGCCCTTCACTATTACTAAATCAACAGGTCCGTTATAGGAAACAGCTCCCCATACCATGACTGAACCAACATCGGCTCGCCTTCGTGACTGAATCACTTCATCTTTACGTAAATCGTGGAAATAATAAGAAAACCCATCCGGGCCATCTAAATTAAACTTCTTCTCGTCACTGAAAATAACAGTTTGCCATTCTCTTGTCCACCCCATTTTTGCTCGAGCAAACTGAAGACGTGCAGTGCGCTGAAATTCCCTTAAAGGAGGCCGTCGTTTAATTTTCAAACGTTTTAAATGCGGACAGGTCTTCAGTAACTTCTGTACAGTTCTTACCGATGCATTCGTTCCAACGTTATTCGCGATTTGTCTTGCCGTTAATGCCGAATTCGATGCTTCGCGTAATATGGCTCGACGTTCTCTCTTAGTTGTAACGGATGTTGTCCGCCCTTTAAAACGTTTTCCATAATTGTCGGGATCCCAAATAAAATTGTTCACAACCTGGTGTGATCGACTTATTTTCTTTGCAGTAGCCCTTGAGGAATACCCTTCTTGATGGAACGCTTTAATTTTTCCAATTTCTTCCATACTTAAGCACTTCTGTCGTCCCATCGTTGCACAATACCCCTAATTACAGATGTTTGTTTATCCGGATACACGTTGTAACTCGACACTCATCCGGTAGCTTACTATTAAATACTGGTCGTATCCAACCGGCGCGGTGCATTTTATATGTATGTGGTACTTACGTCACCCAATGCATAACGTTAGGCACTATTGCGCAATAATGCGTATTATTTGCCATATCATACCATTACAAACTTGCATTGTATTTTTAGTAAATGAATTGTTTTTCAAACCACCGAAAGCTTGCAACAAGTCGGGTGGTCCTATTCATGTTGCGCGGAGTGTATATACACTGCAGGCCATAAGTTTGGAATCACTTGCATAAGTTAGGAATCACTTCTGAATATAATGAAAATATTGTAGTGGCTTTAACAAACATTGTAAAAATAAAACAATATTAATATACCAAAACGTTTTATTATAAAATAAGCAGGAAAAAAAGCAAATTTTATTTATTTACATCCACTTATTTTTATTATCAACTAAACGGACTTTTCATCGAAATACCCTCCTTTTGCTTTAATGACGGCAGCACACAATCGCGGTAAACGAGACAGTAATATTGTAAGGCTTTCATTGGGTATATTTGCCCAAGAATCTTGTATAACTTGCCACATGTGAGTCTGGGACGTCGGACACTTTTCACGGACTTTTCTATCCAATTCTTCCCACAACAGCTCTATTGGATTGAGGTCTGGCGATTGTGCCGGCCAAACTATGTTTTGTAAAACACCGTCAGCTTCCTGTTGTTGGAGATATCCTCTACATAAATGAGAAGAATGTTTTGGGTCGTTGTCTTGCATGAATATAAAGTTTTCTCCAAGTAATCTCAGACCGGAGGGCACAGCGTTATGTTCGAGAATCTGTCTGTAACCCTCCTTTTTCAAAACTCCGTCGATTTTCACCAGATCTCCTACACCAGCCGAAGAAAAACATCCCCAAACCATTACAGAACCGCCACCATGTTTTACCGTGGGCACCACACATTGCGGTAACATTTTTTCCGTAGCAGTTCTTCTTACAAATATCCGACGTCTGGAACCGAAGACCTCGTACTTTGATTCGTCGGTCCATAGTACTTTTTCCCACTGTTCTATTGTCCAATCTTTGTGTAACTTAGCCCATTGTAGCCTTTTTATTTTATTTTGCGGACGTAGAAGCGGTTTGCGAACTGCTACACGTCCCATCAGTCCGGCCGCTCTGAGCCGCCTTTTTACTGTGGTTAAAGAGATCCGAGTTTCACGCTCCCTGTTAGACTCACCGCGGATATGCGAGGCCGTTAATCTTCTATCTCTTTTCGACGTCAATATAATTGTCTGATCTTCTGCAGGAGTTGTAATTTTTGGTCTTCCTGATCGTTTTCTGTCCGTATACCCTCCAGTAGACTGGTATTTTTTAATTGTATTTTGTACACCTTTGTACGATATCTTCATTCTTTTCGCGATATCCCGTATAGAATCTCCCCGATTATGATGACTAATAATTTCTACACGTTTTTGTAGCGATATCTGCTTTCTCTTCGCCATAATCAAACGATGTTTACTGATTCTACACACTTTTATGTGTCTACACACTTTAAATGATACGAAGCAACTAAAATATTCTCATTACTTCAAAATGTATAAATACTTATAAATATAAAAACTAAATGTAATTACAAAAGGTTTATGCGGAAGGGTCTGCAATAAAATTTGTCCATTCCAGGTAATCGTTCATTATGCAGAAATATTACCTGCTCGAATAAATGATACCGCACGCAGAGTTTCCGTAATCTCTGGTTATTTTCCAACTATTAATGCATTTAAAACTACATCTTTTGTGTAAAGCTTTATAATGTACTTAAGAATGATCCTTTGTACTTATATCAAAGTAATACGAACGTAACATAGATAAATTTTAATTTTTATGAATTTACTGGAACTGATTCCAAACTTATGGCCTGCAGTGTATATATTCCTAGTTATTGATAGAGAAATGCAGATAATTAATGTTTATTTATTCAGTTTTAAACTCAAGTATTTCCATCTACTGCAACAGTGGCATACTACTTAAATATTAAATTTATCTTGGATAGATGTCGCCAAAATTCATATTTAATGAGCTCAAATTAGTAACGAAATTTATTTTAAAATATCTTTTCCGTTTACGTCTCTAGTTAAAGAATAATACATGCAAAGCAATTGTTTAACGATATTATTAGTTGTAAATATCAAAATTAGAATTTCTTTCTAAAAAAGAAGAACGATAAATTTAAAACTAACGTAGTAAATTCATGTGTCACTAGAGATATTGCTTTACACGGAGTAGTTTCTAAAAAAACTAAATTTTTAATATTTTCAGGTAGTATGTTGAAATTACGGATACTGTTATTATGATTGAATTGAACAGACTAATAATAGTTCAACATGAGCATAGATGTCGCATTTATGGTTTTCAAATTGAAAAAAGTAAATTTATAACTAACGTTGTAAACGTATTTTTTTTTAATATGTTGGCCGTTTTGTTTTAACTGTAAATTCTATAAATTTTATGCTTTTGTATTTGATATTTTGACCAGTGAAGTAATAAAACACTTAATTTTTAGTAGGTAGGAAGTTATTTTCTTTTTCCAATCTGCAATACATAATAATAGTTTTTTAAATATATATGGAAATATTCGTGAGTACCTACATTTTTCATTGCATTATATTTCTTTTTTCTGTTTAGTATTGTAAATTTACAATCGCAGAAGCATTCTTAAAATTAACAAACTTTTACTTCCTTTTCAAGGGAAACTCCTTGCCCTGAAACGTCGTTACTAAAAATTAAGTGTTTTATTATGCCAATGGTCGAAATACCCAATACAAAAGAATAAAATTTAATATCGTAAATTAGATATGCTTTATAGGGTATATGTAATAATTGTACAAATTATTCAAAGGTTCTTAAAAAGTAGTTTCCTTAAAATTATAGATATCTGTTTTCAGACCGTTCTAATTGAAGTAATAATTTAGCTATTGGAGTACAGACGGCAAGTATCTCGCTTCAAAATTAACACAAAATTAAATTTAAAAATGTCACTTTAAATTCAAGATAACTAAAGACATTATTTTATACAGAATAGTTTTTAAAAGTAACTTAATATGTGTAGAAATTTTCCCGAGCTTGAATTAGTTAGCGAATCTTGCTTCGAAATTGATGTCTAAATTTAAAACTAAGGTTTTATATATATATATTACATACATTTCTTTATACGTTGTGATTTCTAGAAATAATTAAAATATTTAAATAATTAGATATATTTTTTTGCCTGTTAGAATTAGTAATTCAATAATGTTTTAGCATTTACAGTACAGGTAGCATATATTCCGACTTTGAAACTATCAGTGTGAATTCATAATAATTGCAGGCATTTCTTATACGAGTCACTTCTAAAAATGACTAAATAATTATTTAATTTTTTTAAACAAATATAAAAAGTACTCGTGTTGAAATTATAGGTATCTATTTTTGAGCCGGAATTTGCAATGATTATAATGCTTTAGTAATTAGAGTATAAATGTTGTATCTCACTTAGAAATTAGAGTTTAATATGTATTACTGAATTAATTTTAGTAAAAGTATAATTTATACAAAAATTTGTTCCAAAATGTTCATTATTCTGCCAATAATAGCAATCAAGAATTAGTTGTTAGCGACAAATTTAATATCTTAATAAAAGTAATTAATTTTACGGAGTAAAAGGCATATCTGTCACATGAATTTATCTCCAATAAAGAAACACAGTAAGCGTTGAAGAAGGGACAGTTTGAACAGTGAGACGTCAAACTTTGATACACGTTACTGAAAAAGTTTGTATGATTAGAATCATTCAGAACATGTTCTTAATAATATTAAAATATCTCTACTGCCAGGTACATATGTTACGAAGGTAGTTTAACAAGTAGTGAGAATGGAAAAGAAAAACGAATTTTTTAAATACAAAATAATTTTTATTTTTCAATATATTCTCCTAAAAGAGCAATACATTTATTCCAACGGTGCTCCAATGCCCTTATGCCATCTCTAAAATGCGATTCCGATAAAATGCTCATTTACGAAGATGATAAGCTCGTCGTTAGACGAAAATTTCTTTCCACCTAGTGCCGTTTTCAATTTTGGAAAAAGGTGGAAGCCGGAAGGGGCTAGATCCGGCGAATGAGGCGCATGCGGTACCAATTGGAAATGCAACTCGTGGATTTTGGACATCGCAACTGTGCTGTTATGCGAGGGAGCGTTGTCTTGGTGAAACAGAATCTTTTTCTGGCCGTTTAGCACGAATCTCAACATTTAATTTTTGTAGAAGTTCTGCATAATATTGTCCGTTTATTGTGGCACCTTTCTGAAGGCAATCAATGAGCAAAATGCCCTTTGAATCCCAAAAAATTGATGCCATCACCTTGTTTGCCGATAAAGTGGTTTTCGCTTTCTTTGGAGGTGCAGAACCACGTTCTAGCCATTGTTTAGTTTCCGATGTACTGTAGTGTATCCAAGTTTTATCGCAAGTAACAAATCGCCTTCAAAAATCAACCGGATTCCGCTTATAAAGGTCCAAACACGCATTGGAAATGCGCAAACGAGTGAAATTTTGATCAGTCGTAAGCAATCGCGGCACTCACCTTGGCGAAAGCTTGGAAAGGCCCAATTCTTTCGTTAAAATGTAGTGTACGCGTTCTGTTGAAATGTTTACCATCTCTGCTATCTCTCTCACTTTCAGTCGTCGATCTTGCTTAATAATATTATGGATTTTTATAATCATTTCCTTAGAAGTCACGATTCACACATCAACACAGCTAGTTCTACCACGTTTAAATTCATTTACCCATCTACTTATTGTGGCGGATGTTGGAGCACATTCACCTAATGTTTCCCGTAACTCATCTTTTATTTCGATAGCTTTCATACCCGTAATTACGAAGTATTTAATCACCGCACGATACTCTGCTTTTTCCATTTTAACAAAACGACGTGTTGCTTCTTTTTCAATCAGCTGTCAAAAATAAACTAGTCAACCTATTTATCTAAATATTGGAATGTAAACATATAAATAGTCAACCTAAATTACAGTGCATCTGTTTTACCAATTAGAGGGCCATTCTCACTACTTGTCACACTATCCTCGTAGAAATACATACATATATATATATATGTTAGTCAAATCACACGATTAACGTTTTGAAGCAATATATTCATTTAAAACGTTTGAGACGATACATACACTACCATCTATAAGATTAATCGCACTACAGATAATTTTAATTGCGCAATGATATTAAAAAGACTATTTATGTTCACGGCAAATTTATTTAAAAAATACTAAACTAACATACAATTCAAGCAATTGACATTATTAATCTAAGTAATATAATAAGTTAGCTTAAATTTTACTTTCGTCAAAGTAGCCACTCCTAGCTGCGATCACGGCTTCACAAACACGTGGCATTCGTTTAATTAGTCGGTCGAGATATTCCTCATCGATAGAGCTCCATGCATTCTGCAACTTACCCCAAAGATCTGTCTTGCTAGTAGGTGGTATTTTACGCATTTCACGATCCAAACAGTCCCATAACAGCTCTATCGGATTACAGTCCGGACTTTGGATGGCCATGTCATTAATGTAAGGATTCCTCTTTCAGTTTGGTCGGCGATAAACCTTTTTACAATCTTTGCTGTGTGTTTCGGGTCGTTATCTTGCTGATAAACAAACCCCGGATCCATTAGCTCCATCGCTGACGGAAGAGCATGCTCTTGCAATATACCCAAATAGACTTTTTTGCACCAATTTTCTGATGTGCCCACCTCCAAAGCAACCCCAAACCATCACATTTCCACCACCATGTTTCACTGTTTTAACCACACATTCATCCAACATTCTCTCCCCGACACGACGACGAACAACAGTACGGCGTTTATTTCCAAAAATTTCAAATTTGGATTCATCTGTCCAACAGACTTGTTTTCATTCTTCGACAGTCCAGTATCTGTGTGTTCTCGCCCAGGTCAATCTTTTTTGTTTATGTTGTGCAGACAGCACTGGCTTTTTCTGCTACTCGACCTTTAATTTCAGCTTCAGCTAAACGGCGTTTGGTTGTTGTTACGCTAACCGTAGTGTGTACGTTATATTGTGCTGCTATTTTCGGGGGTGTAAGGCGACGATTGCGCAAGAACATTAATTTCAGATATTCATCTTCTCCTTTAGTGGTTATCCTCGGGCGTCCACTGCGTTTTCGGTCACCGAGTTGGTCAGAGTCTGACATTCTCTTTATAGTCTGACGAACACAATACTCGGAAACTTTTAGTTTCCGGGCGATTACTCGCTTAGAAAGCTTTGTTTCATGCAAAGTAATAATTCTTGCCCTTTGTTCAAGATTTTGTTGCTTTCTCCTTACCATGTTTTAAACACAATTAAAAAAAATACGCTCACTCGATAGCACTTGCTGACGCTTCATTAACAACGTGAATACTGAGTATTCACTGTGTAATAGATATAAAATACACCCTTACAAGCGCACAAATATCAGGTAAAGACTGGCTCTTACGTCCATGTAGTAAACCATACAATAAACAATTCCGAGTAAGGCATAATCTCCATGACACTCTCATTATATTTCTTACCTGAATATTATTTCTTGAAATAGAAAATAAGGCGTTCATTCGTTTATACGTGCAAATATGTAAAATGATTTTAGTTTGGATAAAATTTCAATATATTAACTTAAACGTTTTATTTCTTTCTGCAATTAAAATTATCTGTAGTGCGATTAAACTTATGGACGGTAGTGTACATATGTCAAGGCAGCAGGTAGTTGAGGTATATATATTTTAGCTTTATTTTTTAGATTTTACACAGAAAATACGAGTATTTTCAAATGTATTTCATATGATAAAAAGGAAGGAAAATGAGTAATAAAATGTTAACCGTTTAAGATATTTATATAAACATTTTATTAAATATTTTTATAATGTACAAGTACATGTGTTTAAAGTAGTTATAGATTTATTTCTATATATATATGTATAAATATATGTACATGATTTGCAAATAAATAATTTATTCATGATAGTTAATTTAGATTACTTGGTTACATAATTTTTCTATCATAAAAATGGGATTTTAACACTTTAACACATAATTTTGGAGTGGTACATTATCAGCTTCAAAGATATATGTTCTATTATTGCATTATACGGATAAATATTCCATGGAGGAATAGTACAAAATTTTATTAAACACCTTTAGGTCACATTTTGTTTATATACATTAGTGGAGGTTAAATCGAGTACTCGATTGGTCGAAATTTTCTTACTAGACGATCCTTCGAATTAATAAGTAATGAAAGTAAAGCTGGTCATATGTTCGCCGATTTTTCATCGTTGATTTATTGGCATATGCAAAACAGTTACTTTACGTCAATGTATTGAGGCAATTTTTTTTTAGTAACATTTTGCACTTGTCAATAGACACTAATGTTTGTTTAGAATTTTGACATCAAATAAAGGTTATTGTGGGTCGTGCTAGAAAAAAAAAACACGAAACAATGAGTATATACACAAATCGACAAAAACTAGCAACTTTTTTCTATGCGTTAATTGTCTTATTTAAAAGAATAGAAGATGGTGTTGGTGAGTATAATGAGTGATTCATTATGATGTACCTTTTTCAATAGCGATTTTTTGACAGATAAAGCGAGAATCGTGCCCAACTTTCACGCTATTTTAGTTAAGTATTGTGTGACATTTTGTTATGGAAAGACTCAACCCGCCACAGCGTTTACGAGTTATTCAGCTGTATTTCGAAAATCAGCGTTCCACGAGAAATGTATTTCGTGCGCTTAGAGGGACCTATGCCATATGTCATTGCCCCACGCACAACTGGCTATACCATCGAAAAATTTGAAACGCAATTTCATTATTGGATAATACGCGACCAAATAGACCACATTCAGCAAGTAGAATCATCGGTCCATATTTCTTGAAAAATAAAGATGACCGCAATGTAACTGTGAATGGCGCCCTTTATCGCGCCATGATAGCGGACTATTTGCTGCCTGAAATTGAAGCCTGTGATCTCAACGACATTTGGTTCCAAAAAGATGGCGCTACTTGCCACATAGCCCGTGAAAATATGACTTTATTGCGAGAACAATTTGGTGGACATTTAATTTCATGTAATGGATCTACGTAATGACCGCCTAGATCATATAATACGACACCTTTAGACTTTTTCCTTTGGGGCTACATAAAGTCCGAAGTGTACATGGATAAGCCAGCTACGATTGTGCAATTGGAAGCCAACATTACTCGCGTTATTCGCCAAATACCACTTGAAATGTTCGAACATGTCATCAAAAAATGGAACTTCTGAATGGACCATAAGCACAGTTACGGCTAACATTTGAAGGACATAATTAAAAAAAAATAAATGTCAAGAATAATTGTTTTGTATGATAATAAAGAATACCCGATAAAATTGAAGTTTTTATTTTCGAAAGAAGTACCTCCAAATAAATCACTCCTTACAATGGATCTTGGTGGAAGATTATTAATAATGTTCATAATAATAAGATTATTCTCGCGTTATACGATATAAAAGGCGGAAAGAATCTGAGAGAAGTTTCGAGGGCATTTTCTATTCTAAAGGTTACAAAGCCTTACCAGATCGGTTAAAGAGTACGAATAAGAAAGGGCCTTCACTAGGACGCCAAAGAATATGTTTAAAAGAAACAGAAAATGAATTTAGCAGGTTATGTTACAAAATTTTTGAAAATGCACCTCGAGATAACTCAAAGTTAAATAAAACGATGAGCTTTTGTACATGCAACTAAAAAGAAAACAATGCCAAACGATAATTTTTCGATAAAAAATACGATAAAGAAATAAGTATGGGTGGCGTTACGACTTTTTAAAACTATATCCTTTAATAGGTAGCTCAATAGAAGTTCCAAAGAATCAGAAGACGAAGTTTTTACGAACGTAGATAGTTTCAAAAAATATTATTGAATGTAATAGAAGAAACAAACTACAAAGGATGTATAATACAGATATAATAAGATAAATATGATGATACTACTTAATTGAAAGATAAAGGTGTAATAAACGATGAATTATGACTGCTATACTTATATGGAGAATGTGGAAAAAATAATGAACTATGGATTTTATGTAACATATGCACATATGCACAATGGGTACTTACACTCCGCGCAACATGAATATGACCAACTGCATATATGACATTTGTAGTTGGTATAAACATGGTAGCGCGCTGGAATTGTTATTTTCGAAAATAAGAGGGTTGATAAAAAGATGTATGTAGGTACCAAATATAATTTTTGTAAAAGTCAGTGCAAATGTACGTTACTAATGACAATAAGTAGAGTAATTAAACGCCACTTGAATACGACCAATCTACAAAATAAAAGATTCGTTTGCAATAACAAAATACTTTATTGTTCAATAATGAGTACTTTTGCCATTATTTCTTATAACCTCAAATAGTCGGGATGGAATGGAATTATACAGGGTTCTCAAGTAGTCAACGGGAAGTTCCGCCCAACTTCGTTTCAGCGCCTGCTCTAGTTCGTCAGCGCAACTGAATTGGGTAGCATTGGAGTACAATTTACGCGACAACCATCCCCAAACATTTTCTATGATGTTCAGGTCGGGGGAGAGCGATGGCCAATCGAGAACCTCCATGTCTTGTTCTTGAAACCAGCGTCGAACAATGCGCGCGGTGTGAATACTGGCATTATCCTGTTGGAAAATAAATGGCCCACCTGCCATAACGTTGGAAAATTTGTCTTTCACCTGTTGCAGCAGCTGGACGTACTTTTCCGAATTCTGTCTGCCCTTCACTATTACTAAATCAACAGGTCCGTTATAGGAAACAGCTCCCCATACCATGACTGAACCAACATCGGCTCGCCTTCGTGACTGAATCACTTCATCTTTACGTAAGTCGTGGAAATAATAAGAAAACCCATCCGGGCCATCTAAATTAAACTTCTTCTCGTCACTGAAAATAACAGTTTGCCATTCTCTTGTCCACCCCATTTTTGCTCGAGCAAACTGAAGACGTGCAGTGCGCTGAAGTTCCCTTAAAGGAGGCCGTCGTTTAATTTTCAAACGTTTTAAATGCGGACAGGTCTTCAGTAACTTCTGTACAGTTCTTACCGATGCATTCGTTCCAACGTTATTCGCGATTTGTCTTGCCGTTAATGCCGAATTCGATGCTTCGCGTAATATGGCTCGACGTTCTCTCTTAGTTGTAACGGATGTTGTTCGCCCTTTAAAACGTTTTCCATAATTCTCGGGATCCCTATAAAATTGTTCACAACCTGGTGTGAACGACTTATTTTCTTTGCAGTAGCCCTTGAGGAATACCCTTCTTGATGGAACGCTTTAATTTTTCCAATTTCTTCCATACTTAAGCACTTCTGTCGTCCCATCGTTGCACAATACCCTTAATTACAGATGTTTGTTTATCCGGATAGACGTTGTAACTCGACACTCATCCGGTAGCTTACTATTAAATACTGGTCGTATCCAACCGGCGCGGTGCATTTTATATGTATGTGGTACTTACGTCACCCAATGCATAACGTTAGGCACTATTGCGCAATAATGCGTATTATTTGCCATATCATACCATTACAAACTTGCATTGTATTTTTAGTAAATGAATTGTTTTTCAAACCACCGAAAGCTTGCAACAAGTCGGGTGGTCCTATTCATGTTGCGCGGAGTGTATAACATGTCCTGGAATAGGACAAAAAGATTTCTTTGTGTATAACTTCTGTAATTAAAAACATTCGAGTAATTCTAGTTCAGACCGCCATTACCCAATCCAAGCGAGCTAATACTTGCATGCTTTTTTTTATTAATATTAAAATATTTTTCTAAGAAGCTCCTCTGTACTCTCATCGTAGTCTTAACTTCAGTAGTATACACACGATTTGCAAAAATAAAACAGCAGCTTCCAATCCCCACCTACCCTCATCGATAATATATTTGTTTGACTATTCATATGAGCGATATCTCCCTATTCAGGTTCTGATAAGATGTTAGAAAAAGTATTTTCTATGATTCCGAATAATCGATTACTCGATTCAGTTCATCACTAATATACATAAGAAATAAATCATAATTATAAACCAAAAGTAGTATAAGAAAGTTCTAGTTTTATCTTCCTTATACTGTTAATCCCTTGAACTGTTGTAATTTTTTTCTCTTCAACTTAATGAATATTTTTCAAATTGGTTTTTGAGTATCATCTGAATTATTCTTCGAAACTAATTTAATTAATTTAACCAATGTAATACTAAAAAATTATTGTTATTCTCAGATGATGTATTCGATAGTTTATAACATCTGCATTCCTTTAATTGGTTCGCTAAATCGGATTTTTTTCTCTACTAAAATATCGGCTACAATTGTTTCTTGTGCTGAATTTTATTGTTATGAGGCAAGACATGTACCACAATAATATGTACAAATAAATGCATATGTAATTGCATATATACACATGTGTATATGTACAATTACTCGCATTTCACGATATAAATTAATGAAAACTCGTAATTGCTTATTACATCATCATAACTAAGGCGGAAATTAATGAAAAGAACATGCCTTTTCGATATCACAGTCCTTGGTAGTTCAATGGTAGAACACCTGCTCATTAAGCAGATGATTGAGATTCGATCCTTCACCGAAAGGGCATGATATTTTCATTTATTTTTCCCTTAATTATAGCGTTGTAATAAGCAGGAAATTACGAGTTTTCATTTGTACAAATAATTTGTATTATGTATATTATGTGTATGTAGCATTTTTTTAAATAAATAGGGTGTATATATACTGGTAGTATAAGACAAAAATGCTGTATTTTTAATAGTTTAATTATTGCTAGGAACTGAAAAATTTAATATATTTGTGGATACAGCATTTTGTTTATGTAATTTTAGTAAAAGGTGTTCAATCCTGGATGGCTGTGAAGAAAGAAACGCACTTCGTAGTTTTTAATTTTAGTTTATTTAGTTTATAATTATTACTATATATTTATTTTAAAATCTTTTATTATTATAAAATAGAACTCTATTTTTCGTAATCATCAAAAAGTGGAAAAATAGTTACAATAATTCCAACAAAGATGATTAATATGGTTTTAAATAAACACTTTTCAATAGCCATCAATGCCTCGTGTATGCAAACTATACTCTGTCATACTGGGCTAAACCAAAAAGTTTAAACAGCGATAAGTGTCTTAGAAGCAAACACCTAGAAAGTAAGAACGAGATTGAATGAAGAAAATGCAAATTATATATAAATGAAAAGCTTAAGGAATAAAGTGTTTCATCAATATTTCTATGTAGAGCATCCGCCTGGCAAGTGGACGACTGGGGTTCGATATCATTCTATTGAATGGAAACATTTTTTTCTTGAAACTATACCTTAATTATAAAGATATAATAAGCAGAAAATTACAAATTTTCACATCGTGAAATGCACGTTATTGTGTTTATATATATATATATATATATATATATATATATATATATATACATATACAGACTTGTTCATTCTAGAATTAGATATGCGCTGTCCACAAGTGGAAAGAGTGCAGTTAGGTTAAAGCGCGCGAGAAAGGAGGATAGAATATCTCTCACTGGTAGTTTCGTTTTCTCCCACTTTTATATTGCAAACAACTTCCCCTACTTTCTCGCGTGTTACGCGTGAGAATGTCTGAAATCAGTCTTCACCAGCGACATGATGTGTGTAGGTCGGGGCTGTAAATCTTTATGCATTGACAATACGTACCTACATTTTTGAATTGTATAAATTATTTGATGCATTTTATTTGAATCTTTTAATAAAATGCAACATGGCTATTTTCTTGAAATGTTTTGCCGTTTGGCGTGAAACTAATAAAATATTCTTGAAATAAATGAAATAGAAAATTCTAAAAATTAAAAAGATTTTCAAACAATGAAAAAATTAAAAGAAACTTTTAAAAATCCTAGTGTAGAATACGACGAACTGTTAGAGGTTTTACGTCAACTACTTCAGATATTTGTTTACTAGAATAAGAAGGTTCGATTTCAACAATACTGCACACCTCGATTTCCCTCTGTTCTCGTTCTTCAGGTAAGTGACGAATTCTAGCTTGATCTTCGTCAAATAAGTGAATACAGTAGGGGAAGTTGTTTGCAATACAAAAGTGGGAGAAAACGAAACTGCCAGTGAGAGATATTCTATCCTCCTTTCTCGCGCGCTTTAACCTAACTGCACTCTTTCCACTTGTGGACAGCGCATATCTAATTCTAGAATGAACAAGTCTGTATATATATATATATATATATATATATATATATATATATATATGCAGTTGCATATGCATTTAATGAATCATAAATTTAAATAAAACTAGAAAACAATAAAATTATGTAGAAAGGTGCTCATTAATGACTATGGCAATTTTCTTTAAATTAAAGCAAGTATATTGCCTATGGACACTATATTTTCATTTTTTATATCAAAAAAAGTTAAAGGTTCAATTATATAAGATGTGCAGATATCGGCAATACATATGAATGTGATACTTAGATGTTCGACAAAAAAAAAACGTACACGGGAGAGGAAAATATTGGGAAAAATTCTTGAAGGAAATAAATTGAAAATTGGAAGAGAAGAAGCAATAGAAGGTAAGCCAATTGAATGAAGAACTATCAATCAAGAAATTTGCAAGAGCGCAAAGAATAGTATAGTTGTATCATCAGCATAGGAGGGAAGAAAGATAAGTCGAAGATAAAGCGTTCTGAAATCACGTCAATGCAGGCAGTGAAAAATGATACGTGAGAGAAGGTAACAGTGAATTGAGGAGAAATGGTGGCGAATATGAAGGTATTGAAGTAAATTTTTTCTTCTTTTCTATGGACCTAAAGGACTCGTTAATGCCACATTGATTTATTTATACTTCTTGGATAAAAATTTGCTTATCATGTTTTTAAGAAAAAGGTGTTAAATAGCATGGCTAAGATACAGGAGAACACAGGTAATTTGTAAAAAATTAATAGTTCGCCAAGAATGGTACAATAGATTAACGATTCATATGAACATCTTTTTTATCAGAAGGCCGTAAAATACTAAAAAAAAATTCTAAAATTTGTTTTTATTTTAAATAATATTCTTTTGGGGCAATTTTAAAGTTAGTGTAGCATTTTCAATGTACATTTCTGATGAACAATCATTAACTTAATATCTTCTGATGGTAATTTAAAAGGAAAACATTATTTTAGAAAAACTTCATATCATTTATAAATAAGTTAGATGATTAGTTACGAAGTAGTTACATACTTCCAACATGCTATTGGTTGTTGAATTTGATGGAGCCTGTGGTTTATTGACTTATTTATATATAACCCCTTTCCAAATTAACTATTTGTAAATTCTGTAAGTTAGATGATTAGTAAAATACGAAAAAATTGTACGAAAAATATACTAGCGGATCGCGTACGGAGTATATTTTTCACCAGGTGCGACACTTTGATTTTATCTTGATGATGACAACTTGGTTGTCGAAATACGTATGAATTTACAAATAGTTAATTGTGTTATATATTAACCTTATTGATCAAATGCTATTGGTTGACTACATGTTGCTAATGCAATTTTTTTGTGAACATTTTTTACCGATTTTACAAATATTGATTTTCTTGTTGTCGTGTGATTAGATTTACTTGTATCTCTGTATCAGAAAAAAATCAAAATTTAAATATCCTTATATAGCAATATAAGTTACAAAAACAAGATTATTAGACAATGTTAGTTAATTGAAGAAAATATATGGATATTAAATGAAGAACAACAGATTTTCCTATAATGATAAACTTATATGGCCTTTACTCGATGAAAATCCATATCGAAATTAAACACAAAGTTGTGTAATTTCCACAAAATATCTTTATTAAAAAACAGTAACAATTTTTTCGTTACCACGTGGCTTCTTCATATTAAAAGGTAAGTCTTACACAAATAGAATATATTCTAGACAACTAAACTTTTTTTAGAGTGGGTGTGATATACAATTTCAAGGAAATAAGTTTAGCAGTGGAGAATGATTCAAATCTATTTGGTCATTCAATAAATTATTACATTTTTTATGTTTGTTTATTTCTATAGTTTCAAGTAATATAACTTTACGAGTATCCCTTTTTTTTCCGAATGGAGAATGGTGAACTGATTACATAATTTTTGTTATGATTAAACCTCTTTTTTGTTCTGATATCTTTGTTTCATAGACCGATATTTATATTAAAAAGCAATCACCACAAGAAAGTTTATAGACTCCTGATTTGTTGGATTTATTTATTTTATCTTTGTTATTTTTAATTAATTTTCCTAGCGTATTGTTAGTTTGAAAAGTAATATCTTTATCACGTTTCTTAAGTAACTTACGTATTTGTTTAGATTGTGGGAATAGATTATACTTGTTTAGTTTTCATATAGTCGGATATATCATTTGTAGGGCTTTTTTATGTTATTGTTTACTTAGCAAGCTAACGGTTAAATCGCTCTTATAACCGTTATAAGGCGCAATTTGTTTTATGATATTAAATTCTTTCTGAAAATTGCAAGTGGTAAGGGTAATCATACTATTTTACGCTACTATTTTTTGATTATACGGATGGCAAGAAGAATTATGTATGGTAATATCTGTATGGGTAGGTATAAATTGTATGTTCTAAACAATTATTATTTTTAGATATTGTTAAATCTAGAAAGTTTAAAGTATTATTAAGTATTATTAGCTATATTATATTAACTATAACTATTTCGGGTGTAAACCGTTAATAAAAGTGAGCAATCTATTTAGCTGCCTTTTAGTACTTATAAAACAGGCGAATATGTCGTCTGCATATCTGTACCAACATTAAAAATTCCAAAAATAACAGGTAATTATGGGTTTTAGTTTCCAAATAATGCAAAAATATCTGTACTAAAAGTGACCTAATGGGTTTATGCATAATTAGACCTTTATTGGAAGAATAAATATTATTATTATTAAATTGAAAATAATTTTGAAAGAGGCAAATTGATAATGCATTTAACATTTGTTATTTAATTACAGGATCTACTTTATTCATAACTAAAAGATCATCAATAGTATTAATATCACCTTTAAGCGGGATGCTGGGAAATACATTTTGAACGTCAAAAGAAATTAATGTACTTTTGCTACTTGACTGGGGCTAATTTTTGTACTAGTTATAGGGAATCTTTTATAGAGTATGTGGGAGTAAAATTCAAATATTTAGTAAATGCGTCGATCAAAAAATTTGAAATTTGCAATGACGAGACTGTACAAAGAGATATTACTGGTCTAATCGGCATATTATCTTTATGTATTTTGATTAACGAGTAGAATTTCTGAGGTTATAGATTCATAATTGTAAGTTTATATTTACTTTCTGGTGAAAAGATATTAAAAGAATTATTAATTAACTCTTTAATTTGCTTTTGGAATTTCACCGTAGTGTCTGTTGTTAATGAGGTATAATTATCTGGATTCAAGGAATTCCAAGTCTTTTCTGCGTACTCTATTGATAGCTATTCTGACTTTCTTTTATTTGTTCTTGTGGAAATTATGCCATTTGTAAGACTTTTATGTTTTAATTCTTTCGCTAATGATAGATAAATATGATGTGGTTGAAGACTATATTGAGTGGATTTAATGATATTAGAAATTGCATATTTAATGGGAACAAAATCAAGTTTATTTTTTAAAGAGATTTCTGTTTCAACTATTAACATGTTTAGGTTCTTTATATTACTAATAGGTTGTATATATAAATTAGAATCTTTATTTAATAACACAGGCCAACCATGAAAAACTTTGTTTTATAAATTTGGCTCCCCTTTATGTTTTTTGACGTACTGAATCCGAGAATGAACATTAAAATATCACAGGACGTAAAGTTTCCTCGCATGTTTCCTTTACGTTATTTATGCATTGTAAGCGTATAATAATACTTTGGTCTCCACACCTAATTAGTAGTAAATGCTCAAAGTGCACTTTTGATTATCTGCGTGACTAATACAAAGAAAATCACGAAGGCATATACTTTCTAATCCGCAGGTGCATTTTTTACATTCACATTTAATTTTTTCCCTGACAATCTTCGAGCTGTAAGTGAGGAACAAAGGGAGCGTTTCCACCAAGATATAAAGGAGATGGGGAAACGGTATCAGAGTCGTTGGAATGTCAACATGATGGGAGATTACTGTTGGTCCCTTCTACGAGTAACTCCAGAAGCATCATGTAAAAGGAAAAGCTACACTCGAACTTTTACGATAAAGAGGTTGAGGAAATACAAAACTTTGGATTAATAAGTAAAAAACTGTTCATATTCAAACTTACACTACCATTGTAATAATAAAATGTTAAATTTTTCAATTATACTCTGATAATAAATTACGTACCTTTAAATCTTAACTATATATTTTAATACTATCATACCCACCAAAAGATAAAGATTGCGTAAAATTGGTACGTGGTAGCAAAAAATTGATTGAAAATTTGGATTCAGCACACCAAAATACATAAGAAACAGGTTGAACTTTGGGAAAAGTTTTTAAAAGATATTTATTGGTTGGCCTGTGTAATCTAGACTAATTTTCTGTAAATGGAATAAGATTTATGAATTTATCATAAAACTAATTACTTACAGACTCAGATTGTCTATGCTTCTGTAACATCGTAGTCGTCTAATTAATTTGTCTAATTTCTTTCTTTGTTTATTAAGCTTTTTATTAATTATATATTCCATTTTTCACTAGTATTTGTGTGATTGTTCTAAGTTATATGTACATATATCGGTAAACTGGAAGATCTATGGAAATAAGGATATCAGAACACAAAAGAAATCTTAATCATTAACAAAAACGATTCCAAGTATGCAGTACATTTAATAACTTGTAATCATTTTCTAATTTAGAGTTCACCATTCTACAATCGGAAAATAAAGGGATGAAGTTATCATTATTATAGAAGTAAACAAACATAAAAAATGTAATAATTTATTAAATGACCAAGTAGATTCGAGTAATTCTCCATTGTTAAACTTATTTCCTTGTAATTGTAATCACCCCCATCCTGAAAATAGTTTAGTTGAGAATATATTCCGTTTATGTTGATTTACCTTTTATTCTGAACAAACAACAGTGTTGGCGGAGCAATTGTTATTATTTTCTAATAAAAATATTTTGTAAAAATCACACGACTGAGTTTTCGTTTTTAATTTTTCTAGTTTAGTATACAGAATTGAGTATTTTGTATATAATTAATGACAATTGAAAATTTAGCCTTTACTTAGAATCGTTCACATTTAAAATGGTATTTTGAATTATTACATATTAGGTAGACACTAAAATAATGGTTTCATTTCTGTACAATCATCCAGGACTCTCATTGCAAAGGTATATAAATGTTGGATATGTACCATAACAGATATTTTAATGTTAATAAGATTGGATTATTACATAGTTAATAAACATGACAACATTGTTTAAAAGTTGTGAAAACGATAATAGCAAACAGTGGTATAAGAGATATCAAATAAGTTTGCACATTGTGATTCGCTACGTCGATATTTTCACATCAATATTTTGTATGGTGATATTAAATATAATGCTTGTAAAGGTATTTTATTTAAATATTGTTTAGTAAAATGACGAAAGAAGCAGAATGTGTAAGACACTGTTACTGTTGCTATAACTCTGATCACTGATCCAGAGAAGTAAATAAAACTACGTCTGTATTATAAGAAAGCATGTTAAGTTCCATATACAATTTAAAGGCACATCCATACCGTGTTTTAATGCAGAGTTTGCTTTAATCTTACCAAAGATTTTTTAAAAATAATGGATAACGATTAATGATTTAATGCTTAAAGTTTATAATTTTATAGATTCCTAGCGAATCACAATTTCTGTATGTATCAGTTGGTCTCTATAACACTTTGGCTGTTGATCTATTACATATGCTTTCGCGTTATAACAGAATAGCTCTCTGCGCAATGAACAAATGTTGGTTCACCCGTTGAGAATTGTCAGTAGCAGAGAAAAGAGACGTGTGTTCACATCAGTTTATATCATCTTTATATCGATGATGAGAAACATTACGCCACTGACACAAGAAATATATCTTACAACGTAATTGATACGTCACATTTTGCGCGTGTGTTCATTACGTCAGTGCCTTTTTTTGTTTTACTCTATATGTAGTAATTCTGGATATTGTTTTTTAAAAAATTCTCTTTTTGTGTGCTAAACTATTGAAATATAATTGCACATATATTACAACTTGTCAAAGCGAAGTGTCACTGTTTCGATATTCTATAATTATATAGCGTAATAGCATGGATCAGGATACGTGCTAGAAGACACACCGACCTTTACTTCACAGAAATTGGAGCTCTCACTGCCCAGAGCGCAGCTGGTAGAGAGATTTCGGTCAGTGACATGTAATTAGTTATAAGGTCAAGCAGATAATTACTGAACAGAATAAAGGGAAGGGGTCTTAAGTTTTTTCATTGCGGTATTCTAGATGTTGCTATGTAGAGTTTCGACTTATATCCATTGTATCCATTTCTCTAAACAAGACAGAGTGATTTATACTAGAAAAACTTTCGAAATATCTGTTAGTTCCCACGTATCAAATCATGTTGATGTGGTGAAATATAGTGTGAATATAGTATAATTTCGAAAACCTTGGCAAAATTGGTTAGAAGGAATATTGGCATATAATTCACAGTATCTGAAGGCAATCCAAATTTAGATATCATCCATATAGCGAAAAAATTAGAAGTAGTTAAAACTATTCTGGTACGTAGACTTCCGCGGTCGTGGTCCATACTATCTGCTTCTGGGCTTCCGGGCTGGAACCGCGTCACTGGTATAACTGCCGACGTTTTGTACCCACTCATATGGGACATCTTCAGGGCTCAACTGCTGCTACTGTCTATCGCACTGAAATAGTTTCAGTGCGGAAGCTCAGAAGCAGATAGTTAAAACTAGATTGTATATAGATTCTAAAAGTTGTTCAAAAAGGGTCCCAGAATCGCTAATTATAAAGCTCGATATTCCATCTGGTCCAGATTTAATCTTAATTTTTAGTTTACAGTAGCATTTAAAACGTTTCTTTTAATCATGTGGAGAAACTTACAATTGATAATAATTTTAAAATTTTCCTCCAGAAAGAGTTTACTCCTCCGAATTAATAGACTATAGAGAGACTTTTCGTATGTTACATATAGTAAGTGGTACATATTACTTGCAATAGGCGAAACAGTTGTACAATTTGATACGCAATAAGATTGATTGTCCACAACTTCTCTTTCAACTTAATTTCCTGATACTCAGGCCACCTACTAGTTCACATCGTATCTTTTATCTACTAACTGCGCGGACTAATATCGTCAATTCGCTTATACATAATGTGCCGTACTGTAAACTTGGTTGCTGATTATTGGGATATTCACCAGGATACCATACAGTAGGTGTCTGAGTGTGTGATATCTTATTTTTCTATAGTAATTTCTAAGTGGCACTTCACAGCATGCTAGATGAATGTACATGAACTTTACTAATTTCCAACTATTATCGTTTCGTCGCAATAATATTACACATACTTTCATGTATGATTAGTATAGTAGTACATCAATATGGACCCATATTGATGTGCTTGTTGTGTATTCTCTTTGTGTTGTCCTGCAAAATGAATCCTTTGCTTAACAAATTGATGAATAGTAAATAAAGTTTCTTCAATTAATTTCTTTAACGATTAACTTATGAACACAATGTGTCATGGTATAAACTTGTGCCGTAATATGAACTCAATTTTTAATCGTGAGAAGTGTTAAATCTTATTTCTGTAGTATTATACCTTGTCTCAGAATGAGAAGCAGTGATTCAAAAATATTGCGCCAAAATAGTATTGTACATATTTTTAAGAGATTTCATTGGTTCTTGAACAGGCAAGTTTAATATGGATAAATGAATGCCAGATATCCGCCATTTTTCATAATCTGTAAAGGTTTAATTACATTTTTGCATTGTTTTACTCTAATTTTCTGTATTATTTAATAAAATCTATACTATTAAATACAAAAATAAAATGAATGATCACCAATATTCTAATATTTATTTTTATATTATATTGGGTTGGCAACTAAGTACTTTCGGTTTTTACTGATAGAGAGCGTTGCTTTATTTTTTGTATAACGTATATTAGTGCTGTACTTTACCGTTTGTCGCGTGATACTAGTCACATTGACGTAACTTCAGAAGCAAGTAGTGCGTGATTTTTATTAAAGTTATTAGTTGTGGGTTAATTTTAAATGGAGTGCAGAAACGAACATTTTCGACATATTTTACTATTTTATTTCCGTAAAGGAAATAAAGCTGGTCGGCCTACTGAAGTTGATGATGACCAAATCAAAGTCATAATTGAAGAGTATCGTCATATAACTATTCGAGAGGTTGCGGAGAGGCTACATGTATCGCACACAATAATTGAAAAACATTTAAAATGTCTTGGGCTAGTTAAGAAGCTTGATATTTGGGTACCTCACGAATTGAAAGAAATTCATTTAACACAAAGAATCAACTTTTGCGATATGCACCTTAGACGAAATGAAATCGACCCTTTCTTAAAAAGAATCATCACTGGTGATGAAAAGTGGGTCCTGTACAGTAACATAGTTCGAAAACAATCATGGAGCAAACACGATAAACCAGCTCAAACCACATCGAAAGCTGAATTGCATCCAAAAAAGATCATGCTGTCAGTTTGGTGGGATTACAAAGGTGTTGTGTTTTTTGAGCTGCTTCCAAGGAACCAAACGATCAATTCTGATGCTTACTGTTAACAATTAATAAAACTGGATGAAGCAATCAAAGAAAAACGGCCAGAATTGTCAAATCGGAAAGGTGTAGTTTTCCACCAAGATAATGCAAGGCCTCACACATCTTTGGCAACTCGTGGGAAACTATTGGAGCTTGGCTGGGAAGTGACGCCATATCCCCCATACAGCCCTGATCTAGCACCATCTGATTACCATTTATTTCGAAGTTTGCAGAATTCTTTGAATGGTAAAACTTTTACAAATTACGATGACCTTCACTCCCACCTGGTTCACTTTTTTGCTGATAAGGACCAGAAATTTTATGAGCGCGGAATCATGCAGCTGAAAGAAAGATGGCAAAAGGTCATTGAGCAAAATTGAAAATATATAATTGATTAAAAACTATTCTTTGTTTAAAAAAAAAGTGTTTTATTTTATACTACAAAACCGAAAGTACTTAGTTGCCAACCCAATATAATAAAGAAAAAGATTAATATTGTTGACCAACTACTACATTCGCAACTGTTTGTGTTTCATTTTTATGGTAAGTTACATTTTTAAGTTGTGTTCCGCGTTTAGCGGGATATTTGAATCACTCCTTATTCTGAGACAAGGTATAGTCGCTAAGAATTATTATTTGCTTGTAAGTTTAATTTAATTTAATATGTATGAAAGAAATGGATGTAGATGTGCTTATCTTGTAGCGTATTTGTTGTCCATAAAGATATTATTGTTATGTTGCTAACTCTAAATAACAAGAAGCAAGCAAAGAATGACCTACAAGGTTATTAGGCTTCGTTTTAGTAAAAGTTAAGATTCATAACCGGCTTTAAATGCTATTTAAGTAATAGTGTGTTGCGATAGCCAAAGTGTTATGAAAACTTTATATTCAATAACTTTTGTTTAATATTTTTTTAAATCCATCTGTTACATCAGAAAATAACCACTTTTATGCACATGCGTTCTAGTTAAATATATATAAAATTCAGATATACCTTAGAAGATATTTTAAATTCATTCATTTTGGTCTAAATATATAAATGTAGGCACAACCTTAAAATTTGTTCAAGAATAATGATACTAATACTAAAATAGCATACAGTTATAGTAATTTCATCATCATAAATACGAAAAGTTTTTTATCACTGATTTGGTTTCTTTACTTTGTATTTCAAGTACATAAATGCAGTTCTGGAAATGTATGTTTAAAATGATTCTAAATTCATTAATATATTTTCTCTTTAACTTTAGACAAAGTAGGCATATACGAATTAGTTTATTTATATTTTTGTCTATATTTAAATTGTATATGACAATAAATTAATTATTTCAATCGTAATAGAAAATGTTTAGCAAATGTCTATGTATGTATGCATCTATAGTTCCGATATATTCGTGAATAGGTCATGAGAAATAATTCGCTGCTACTGTACACTGTATCAGAATACAAAATCCTTAACAGCCACAGTTTTATACTTTATGGAGATTAGCAAATTGTTCCTTGTATGATGACTTTGTAACATATTAATAAATTATTTTTCGACTTATTTCTTCAGTTGAACATTTAAATATAGAATTAAAAACGTTAACATTTATCGCCCTTTAATGCATACTATAATTTTATTACACAAACGAATATATAATACAACTTTAAGTGGTTATATTTTTTTAATAATTATGTAGATTTAGAACCGCGTGACGTCGACTAACCATAGAAGCTGCTCGCGCACTGAATATATCTATGAAACATATATACTATTATTTGTTTAGCTATTATATTAATTTGTCATTTTAAAATTACATCGTCTGTCCAAAAAGAAGTAAAATTTTCAATAGAAAGTACAAACAAGCCAATAATAATTGCTTAAGTAATTTATTTAAATAAATATATGCTCCCACTCTGTCTGTACTGTCACGTAGCGTGGAGACACTAACTTTGACAAAAAAGAATATAAGTAGAGTACAAATAATGTAAAATATTGGGTAAAATGTAAGAGTACCGTGTCGTGGAAACCATGCTCTGGTTGAAGTGGAACTAAATGGAACATGACGCTAGGATAGATAAGAGATAGACGAATAAGTTCAAAGAGTGTTGTCTAAGATTGGGCACCTTTAGAAATAGAGGAAGATCCCCTATTTGTTGGAAGGTTGACATAAAAAACTCAGTGGAAACTAGATATTCATTGGTAAATACAGAAAAAGATGACAGAGTTTGAGAGAAGCGTTTGAGCTTATGTTGATGATGACTCTCCTACAGATTTGTTACAGAGTTTGATACGGTCAATTAATCCGCCGAATGACTTTTTTATTTGTTTTTTTTTGTAATTCTGCTGAGTATTGTGGCCACAGCTGCTTGAATGTTTACAATGGTGTCATATAAATTTCTTTTCATCGACCAATAATATGTAAGGAGAAGAAAGAAGGCATGTTGTGCTAAATCAGGTAAGTGATTTAATATTCAAACCTGTTTTTTTGCTGTTAAGCTACCTTATGACAGCCAATTGGTGACATTGTATAAATGTGACCAGCTGCTTGCTTTCTTATTTATCGAATTCTTGCTACTAATCGCTTCAAAACTTTGAAATAAAAGACACCGCGGAAGATCGTGTTGTTTTGATGAAGTCGTGCTTCTGCTTTTTGAACATTTCGACTTTTTGTCGTCCAATTAGTTTGGAATAAATAAACTTAAGTAGGGGTTAAACGTGCATCACTGTAAGTTTTTGAAATGCCCGATGAGTTAGGGTAAAATTTTGTCAAAGTTTAATGCAAAAGCCAATCGCAGTTCCTTGTTCAAAATCCATTTTTTGTTCATTTGTTAAAAAATATACAGTCACTATTAGCATTATAACTTGGCTTTTAAGGAATAAAATGCCATAAGCATATCAACGCATCTAACACTGTTATGGAAGAGAAGTTGATGGGATTTGGATATATCTAGTAGTAGATCGTCTTGAAGAATTTCCTATTGAATTCCAGTTTCGTACGCCGCCAGTTCTCAAAAGGAGCGTGTTGCAAATATTTATGGTAGCACCACATCAGAAAATGCTACTGAACCACTGATGATGAATGACACCATTGCAACAATAATTGCAATAACAATAAACAAATCCTAAATATATGTATTTAATTGCCTACACATTAACAACAACTTATGAATTACCCCTTGATATTTATGAAAGCTAAAATTTCTGTTTGTGGGTTTTGCATGTATACAATAATGATCAAGACATGCCCGGGAAGACCTTCATTACGTATAAGTTTCTACTTTTGTGGATCTTTAGAGGGACAGGATGTTGTTTATTGAAAATCCCTTCAGTGTCATTAAGGCACCTCTACGTGTACGCCTTTGTCACTTCGAGGCGCTTAACTAAAGATTTTTTAATGGCAATATAAATGCCAAAGATATCTTGCAAGAAAATTCGCCATTATTCAATAACTAACTCCGATATATTACGATTACATTTTCACGAAATAGGTTTTGTTAGTACGAGAAAGGTATTTTCAAAAAAATGGTGCAGCTGTTAAGATAGTTATTTAATAAGGTGTTATTATTTCTGCATACGTCTTTACAAACCAATTCCACTTTTAGAACATAATTCCTGACAAGTTTGAGAACTAACAAACGTGCTATAATTTTTGGAGGAAACAAAGGGTAGTAGGAAAGTTTTGCAATATGACGCAACAATGAATCGTAGGAAGCTGCTTGTTGCTGCATGTTGAGACATGTTCATACGTGCATAGTAGCAACCGCGCCATGTCGATAGGTTCAGTTATTCATTAGCAATGAGAGTGCAAAGTGTCACAGTCCAGGTCTTGCTCCCTGCGACTTTGTACTGTTCCCGCATGTGAAAATGAAGTTAAAAGGGAGGCGGTTTTCCAGTGATGAGGACCTTCTGCGGGCTTGGGACAACGAGTGTGCTTTACTCCCTAGTGAAACTTAGCAGAACTACTTTAAAGATTGGTTTCGGGGGATGGAAAGGTGTATTGAGTGTAGAGGAAATTACTTTGAAAAAATTAAATAAACAAAGCTGTATTGCAAAACTTTCCTAGTACCCTTTGTATATTGAATGAAATCAAATCTTTAAAATGTATTAGATCTGGTAGTGGTCATTTAGTTTGCGATTTGCAAATGGATATAGAACTTCAAATTATTGTTTCTTCTGAATTTATATAGTAAAATATGATTCGTAAATACAGTTCTACTCCAAGTATTTACGACAATTGTTTCACCACACTGTGGCTTCTTTAGATGTGTAAAGATGACTGAATTCTAGTGTACAATGTAAAGACTCAAAGAAACTATTCTATTACAATATGTAATACAAATAAGATGACAATAAGTTAGAAATGTTGGGAAGAGCACGTTCTGCTGGGTTATTAAAGTTCTTCTTCTTCTTATACAGATTTGGTAATGGAGAACTTGTATGCTTATTAAATTATTCGAAGTTTTTTAAGCCAACATTCTAATAAATTTAATTTATGGCCGTTATGTTTCATATTCATTACTTTATATTTTTCCGTTTTTTTATTTGTGTATGAGAAGTATGTTCTGATATACACATTAACTTGTAGACAGCTGACTTAGTTATTTTAGGTTTAGCCTTTGCTTTTTGATTCAATGGTCGGAGCTTCAACGTAAGTAATTACTTTATAATTTTTGTCAACATCCTTTTTTGTTATTAGGCAAACCATTGACATAGTTTTGTCACACACTTTTTGGAATTAAAAAAAATATCAAATTAGACTTTTAACATCAATTCTAAAAGTATTCCTTCTTGATTATTTTAGGTGAATTGCTGTAAGACTTGGACTAATTTATGGAATACTAATTTGGCAAATTTTTGAGAATCTAAGATTTCACATTAACACATCTCTTCTCCTGCTGGTAAGTATGCATCAGACAATAGGTTATAACCAATCATAAAGTGATTATATATACTTTTGTAATATTTGTATTTAATAAACATTCCAAAATGGGCGTTATAATGGTAATGCTCTCCTCAGCGTGAATAAAAACAAGTGCATAATATAAAATTCAAATATATTTAAGGGAGCACTTTAAGAAATAGGCCTAATCCTGTAGGATTTATCAACATCAGATAATGTTTAATGTCTACATTTAATTAATCAATTTAGAATCAAATTATACAGTTTTTATATATCTCCAAAAAGGAATTGTAGCAAATCGTATATGTATAAATGTAGACAAGTGTATATGTATATACATAAGGTGCAATTTACATTCTTTTTTTTATAAGAATGACAGTTTTCCTTTTTCATGTTTTTATATATTTTTATTTATTTAGTAAAAGTTTTGGGTTTAGTTGATTTATTGTTAAAGAGGGTGAAAATCTTAAAAACTACTGTAATGATCGAATTATTCATATCATTTAGAAACTTTAGAAAAAAGTTTCTTTAATTTTTTCTACTATTATATATTAAAAAAAGCGGATTATTTTTACTTATAGCTCTATAAAATCAATATTTAAAATAGCTATTTATATTTTATTTTTTTTATCGTATAAGGTATACTTAAAATATTTAATGCTATATTTTAAAAATTTCTTCTAAAAGTTCCATAGACTAAAAATGTTAAAACAACTTTTGTGTTATATAAAATATCTGTATCTTTTATATATACAAGTGTGCTGCATAAAATATTGCATTAAGTTTGAAATATAATTAAAACGTCGGTTATACTACTGATAAATGTGTTAAAATTACAATCCGTTTTTAAATTGTGCGAATCAACTACTATATGATGAGGTGTTTTTATGTTGACGTGATAAAATTTCGAAATTTTTGACTTGATATGAAAAGTTAAATCCATTTGTTTTTGGCCGACTAAACTTAATTTGAAGGGCAAATCATTTTAAGCCGTCTTTTTAGTCTGTAATCCCATGATTAACTACATATTATATAGTCCATAAAGTAACAATTATTTATATGGTGTTCGTGAAGTTAAATATTTTGCTTCCTATTAAAAATTGTTTTGATTTTGTGATCCCGAGTTCATATATGTAGATTCTTATTTGGTCCAATAGAAGAGAATGTGTCGTAGGATACGATAGAAGGGGTAATGAGTTTCTATCAGAGTGGCTGGCACTATTGCATAGGGGTTCCTTATGTATATCAACGGCTGAAAATAATAGCTGATCTAGTGATTCTGTTCATTGAAGTCTTGTTTTCGTGAAGTTAAATATTTGGAATAGCTTCCTATAAAAAATTGTTTTATTTTATTTTTGTGATCCCGAGTTCATATAGATTCTTATTTGTCCAATAAAAGAGAATGTATCGTGGGATACGATGAAAGAGGTAATAAATTTCGATCAGAGTGGTTGGTACTATTGCATGGGAGTTTTTCAGGATTCCATTCTGAACCATTCTTATTCTTGATATATGTGTATCAACGGCTTACCGAAAACAATAGCTGATCAAGTGATTCTGTTCATCGAAGGCTTATTTTCGTGAAGTTAAATATTTGGAATAGCTTCCTATTAAAAATTGTTTGATTTTATTTTTGCGATCCCGAGTTCATATAGATTCTTATTAGTCCAATAAAGCCTGATGATGTAGCCTGATCGAGGATCAACAATCCTTTTGGCAGTTTATTCGAATCAGACAGGGTGTTCCCAGAATACCTGGCAAACTTCATGATACTGCTAATGAGTATACTCACCCAGAGGATATTGTTAACGTATTCGCTACAGCCTTTTCTGGAACTTTCCTGTCTGCATCTGCTGATTCTGCACTGCCTGATTTGGTGTCTGGTCTTTCTCCTCTGAGTATATTGTCTTTCTCTCCGGCTGAGGTTGCCCAGAGTATTAAAAGGTTAAAAAATAAGTGGACCGCTGGTGAAGATGGCATTCCCTGTTTTCTGGTGAGGGACTGCGCCCATGTTTTGGCCGTTCCATTGTGCAAAATTTTTAATCAGGCCATCCGCGCGTCCGTGTTTCCGGATGTCTGGAAGGTCGCTAGGATATCACCTGTATTCAAGAGGGGGGACAAGTCTGATGTCCGGAATTATAGACCTGTCGCAGTGATCTCCACTTTTGCTAAAATATTTGAAATGCTGCTTTATAGGCGTGTGTCTGTTGGCACCAGACCACATCTGTCCATCGCACAGCATGGCTTTATGACTCAACGGTCTACTACAACTAACTTGGCCATTATATCCCAGGAGATCGCTCAATCTCTCGATGCTGGTTGTCAATTGGACGTCATTTATACGGACTTTTCCCGTGCGTTTGACTTAATTGATCATCGATTTCTGCTGTGTAGACTGAGTTCCTTTGGTATCGGTGGATCGCTGTTGAAGCTGTTCCAATCATATTTGAGCAATAGCATGAATTATGTTTATTACAATGGGTTTAAGTCTCGGTTCTTTCATTCTTCCTCCGGTGTTCCACAGGGGTCTAACCTTGGATCACTTTTGTTTAATATTTTTGTGGATGACTTGATTGGGTCTATCGACTGCCCGGTCTTGGCTTACGCCGATGATATTAAAATCTTTCATCGAATTGACTCGCTGTCCGACGTTGATTTGTTGCAGGCCAATGTCAGCAAAATCTATAACTGGTCCTTGTGTAACCGCTTAAGTTTAAACATTGAGAAGTGTTTCCTAGTGTCTTACTCTGGAAGGATTTCTAGAATAGAATCCTGTGTTGAAATTTACTTTCTCCGATCATGTTCTTGGTGTGACGGCTGCGGCTTCCAGATCTCTCGGTTTTATAATTCGCACATGCCGATACTTTCATAATATGGACACTTTGAAGACTCTTTTCTTTGCTCATGTCGTTTCCAAACTGGAATATGCATCTATAGTCTGGTACCCCATCTACAAATCTCAAACTAGCCTCCTGGAACAGATACAACGCAAATTTCTGAAATACCTCTCATTTAAATGTGATGGTCGATATCCTGTCCGTGGAGTGAATTACAACGAGTTGTTGGAGCGACATGATATCGTATTGCTGTCTGATAGGAGAAAAACTCTTAGCGCTTTATTTATGCAGACTGTCGTTACTGGGAGGGTTGATACGCCGGATTTACTGTCGCGTGTTTATTTCATTGTTCCACGCCTGGGATCTAGGGCGAATCAACTGATTTATGTCCCTAGGGCAATGACCAATATTTTGCTGAAGGCCCCTTTGGTTCATTCGGCGGTGAATTTCAACAATCTGCAGTACGATTTGCTCTGACCACTATTTGTATGAATATATTTTGTTTTAAGATACATATTTCATTTTCACAATGTAACTATTGTTTAATTTTTTTTTTTGTATTTCTTTGTTTGTTACCCGTTTTGGAGTAATAATCTCTGTTGGGTAACTTAATAAATATTATTATTATTATTATTATTAAAAGAGAATGTATCGTGGGATACGATGAAAAGGGTAATGAATTTCTAACAGAGTGGCTGGCACTATTGCATCGGGGTTCCTCAGGATTACATTCTGAATTCTTTCTTATTCTTGATATATGTATATCAACGGCTTGGTGAAAATAATAGCTGATCTAGTGATTTTGTTCATTGAAGGTTTATTTTCGTGAAATTAAATATTTGAAATAGCCTCGGGGAGAAAATTATTTGCGATCCTTTTTGATCCAGACTTCTTATAGTATAGTGTTGTTACTGAATATTTTTCAATACATTATAGACTTTTACCGATTTTTATTGGATGAAATGTATAAAGTTGTTTCAAGGAAAGTTATAAGAAGATTTCAAAGATATTTTTAAACTGATTTTCCATTTCAATTTTTTGAAGTAACTTATGTTGGGACACGTTTCTAGCATGCATTATTTGACATATCGCCAATCTTAATTATCCTTACTGTTACATGTTGCATTGCCGAAAGTATCCTAATTGATAATTAGGATATGACAAAAAAAATGTAAGAAGAAATCATAAAATATACGTACCAAAAAATTTAAACGGAATATGGAAACTATTAACCAATCAGAAAATAAAAACATATAATGAAGAAGTGTATTAGTGAATATCAGAAGCAAACTAATAGTTTAGTAAGACCATATAAAGCAATTATAGTATGATAGACAATTGAATTAAGTAGTAGAGTAAATCTAAAGGCAAAAAGGCATGAGCAGATTAAGCTGGTAAGACGATGTCGTAAAAAATTCGAGTTGTATTGGATGGGAGGCATAGAAGAACAAGGTAAACTTGTTTTATACTTATTTTCCAACATTTCGATCTTGTAACTACTTTCTTCTTCGATGCCTTAATAAAGAGGCTTCTTGAGTTGAGTGGCGGTACAGTCATGTGTATTTAAATGGTATTAGATTCAAAGATGTGATGAATTATTCCAGAAGGGGACGGTCGAAAACAACAATGACGAACGTTAACGTTACCAGAGCGCTAGATGTAATACAGTCCAACAGAGGATTGTAAGAACGATAGTTGAGTAGTTTATTGAAAAAAAGGGATAATTTTAAATGGTTTGACACATAGATAATTCATCGAAAAAGCGATTAAGCAATTATATTATTCATCCGATTTGATTCCCTGTAATTTTTGGATATTTCCAAAATTAAGAACTACTTCGGAAAGAACGAAGATTTTCTAATATAATTGATATTCATGAAAATGTGAAAAGGCTGCCCAACAGTGTTCTGGCAAATGCCTGCTTCCAGAAATGGAAACGCTGCTTAAATCAGTGTGTTGATGCACAAGGGTAGTACCTTAAAGATGATAGTAGTCACTAGTGAATAGTTCCATATATATATATATATATATATATATATATATATATATATATATATAAAGGTGCATTCCGGAAATTAAATTACCTCACCTCATAACACTAGGTAGTAAATGGGTAAGCAAGTAAACTTCGTCTTTTATAAACATACTGTATTGGCAAATAATTTGATGTGCATTGCAAAATATATACAAGAAAAATTGTTGACTAATAATTGGTCTGATTTGCAAGCAGGATTATCAAAAGTTTGTTTGATAATAGTCGGCAAAAACATATTTAAGACTTAACATTACCTACAAATGGTGAAATAGTTTTCGTGAATGTGGAAGTTTCTGTCATGCTATACGAACTAAATTGTGAAATAACCTGTTTCATATAATATGTACATTGCAAAATAAATTTATTTGCTTCGTTCTGATGCATTGAATATATTTTAATGTTGCTTCTGCAGTTCTTCCACAGCGCATATCTGCTTTAAAATTACGGATATCCGCATCAAATACCAGTTTTAGTTCATGCAATATAAACCCTAAAAATTTTTCGATTTTTGCAATATTGAATGCAGCACATTTTTATGCTTATAATATACTTACAATGCGTCTTAAAATATATATATAAACATATTTAAGACTTAACATTACCTACAAATGGTGAAATAGTTTTCGTGAATGTGGAAGTTTCTGTCATGCTATACGAACTAAATTGTGAAATAACCTGTTTCATATAATATGTACATTGCAAAATAAATTTATTTGCTTCGTTCTGATGCATTGAATATATTTTAATGTTGCTTCTGCAGTTCTTCCACAGCGCATATCTGCTTTAAAATTACGGATATCCGCATCAAATACCAGTTTTAATGCAATATAAACCCTAAAAATTTTTCGATTTTTGCAATATTGAATGCAGCACATTTTTATGCTTATAATATACTTACAATGCGTCTTAAAATATGACTATATGTCGTTATAATCTAGCAGTGATTTAAGAAAAAATTCAAATTGATGGTGACAAGCTCTCTAACGAGAGTTGTGCATTCTATATGAAGATTTCTATTTAATTTACATTTTACATACAAATTGTATCAGAATAAAATTATTGACAGAAAAAAAAAGAGAATAAATGCTTTAATTCGTTTCTGCGTATTTTAAATGTTAAATGTCAGATTTTTCAAGGCTTCGAAGCTTCATTTGAAACTTACTATAGAATATTTCCATTTTATACATACATCTATTAATCTAACTCATTTATATCTAGATTAACACATTCTATAGATTTTGATCACAGATCTGCGATATTTTCCTACGCACATTGAATATTTTATATGTTTCCTTAATGATATACATAATTTATATACGTTTAAGCGTACACAGTTTCGAGATAAATTTTCTATGTATCTGATGCTTCTTTTTCGGTTTGCCCGTTTGTATCGCCCTCAATAAGTGCATCCAATTCCGATGCTGCAGGCACCTGTAACATCAACAGTAATCCGTTAGTTATAACAAAATCACACGATGCACTGTTAATATTGCAAAAGTGAGGTTATAATTCTACAATCTATAAATCTAGTATGTCAAGGAACACATTCTAAACTGCGTATTGTATTAAATAGCTTCGAGCTTGTTGAGGTTATGTTTATGTACAGAGGCAGCATAATATAAAAGTAAAAGAATAAAACGTAATGCAGATCTCAAGGACATTCTATGTCTAAGTTGTTAGTTTGTGCATTTAAGTAACTACTTTTTGCAAATAGGACTTACCTAAGCATACAGAAAGTACGAAGTTTTCTTCTATGATAGACTAGATAAGATTCTTAAGAGTACCGAGTAAGTAGGACTCTATCAATTTAGTTATACAGAATTAGTTTGTGAAAGTGAAAAGAAGTTTCTTTGTTGAAATTAAGTAAAAAATTAGAACAAAGAAATTCGTATGAAAATGTGATTCGTTTCTTTTCTCATAGATATATTTGGTTTATAAACGAGATCATTCTGATAAATATTTTTAGTTAGATCAATATTATTTAAAGAAAATTACATTTTAAGGGTTGCTGCAGTGCCCGACATATTCAGAATAGAATACAATTAGTTTATGGAGAATATCTTCTATACTTTACTTATAATGAGTTGAACCTCATTTTGTTTTGGTTTTCATGGTGTTACGTTGAATATGAAATACCTCAGAAAGCTATCCTAGTTTGAGTGCGAAAAATATTTGAAATCGCGAATCGAGAAGTTCCTTAAAAAGAGAAGATGTTGTCTATCTTTGAGCAAAGAGTCCTATGATATACACGAAGTGGGAATTTAAATTGAGCAACTGTTAAAGGAACACAACAATATGAAATAAAATTCGAAAATTCAAAAATAAACGTTTTGATTGTAAATGAGCTGTTCGAAGGATGCGATTGCATTGAACAATCTATTTCAGTAAAACAAGACTCATGAATGAAGCAGATGATCAGCTTTTAATCATATTCATCTGTAATAATAGTAATCATAATGTAGAAGTATATTAGATTGGCTATCATATTCTGCAAAAAAATCGATTTTCTAAACCTCTTAAAGAACTAACTAATATGATAAGAACGAAGGTTTGGAATGTCTCAAAGTTGTAATTACTAGTAATAGAGTTAGGAATATATATAACAAGTGTCAAGAAATGATCGTGATCTCGACGCGTCGTGACTTATAAAAAGTATTTCTTTGCTTGTTGGGTCACTAGTACATTATTTTAAAATATAAAATTTACTTTTTATAACATTTATTAAATAATTTAATTATAACTTTGTTTTTGATTTTTTTGGCAACGATCATAGTTAAATTCTTCTCATTTATTAGTCATTTGCAAAATAAATACACTTTACAGGCCGTGACGTGCTGAGATCACGACCATTTTTGGACACTTGATAGAGAATCAAAGCTACCTAAGTGATAAATTAAAATATCGATGCGTAAATTCAACATTATTTACACAAATGAAACAAGGACTGAAATAATCACAACTAATGAGCTCTTGGAAATAACAAGAAATTAATTAATTGAAGAAGCAGAAGTGGGGCAAGAGAAAAAAGGAAGATAAGAAAAAGAAGAGTAAGCGAATTAAGAGGAAGAAACGACAGAAAAATGAGAAGAAAAAGGAAGAAAAACAACGAGGCAGAAAGGTAAATGATAAGAAAAGGGCAAAAGGATTAGACGGACAGTAAAAAGAATTTAATGTTGGAGAAGAGAAAGACTAGAACTAAAGGAAAAAGAAGTAGAGAAAAAAGAAGAACAAAAAAAAGGAAAATTTGCCGTTCAACGCAACGTTTGTTTCTTCTAGCTGAAGTTGGCTTTAAGTTTCAGTAGAAATGAAATAATAATTTAAAACGTAGCTAACCTATGAGGGGACGTCGCTATTGTAAATTCGGTTACGGAGGAAATTAAGCAAAATGTTTTGATTTCACGCGCCTGTGACTAGAAGAAGTAATTTGTGTATAATTAGAGTTTAGCTTGATCTTATTTGAAAATGCTAGGATTGTTACAAACATTAGTTCATGAAACCACAGCATTATATGTTCATTACGAATGAGTAATGGATTTATGTATAAAATTAAGCTTTTAAACTTACTGGACTTAGTCTTATCTTCAACAATTCAATTTTTCCAAATTAACTTTTGAATTTACAATTTAAAATTGGAATTTCTGGTTATAAAGGAATGATAACAACCATAAATTGAATGAAATAATGAACTTCTTGATGATATTCATTAACAATTCAACTAGTAATTATAGATTTGAAAAGGAGCGCCTATGTAGTAAGACATTTTTTGGTATAAACATAGTAATTGAAACGGCTAAACATATTGGAAAGAAATTTGCTGCAAAGCTCATAATTCAACTGACGTAAGATGTTAAAATACTGTAAGTTTTTGTTTTATAAAATTTGTCCGTTAAGTTTGAAGAGGTATAGGACATTGTTCTCGCATATACAATCAAAATTGTTCCAGATATGGTGGTAATTAGGTGAAGTAAAAAAAATAATATATCTTCTTCTCAGTTTTCGGGCTGGAACATCCTTAGGACCACTAACGTCCACCTGAATCAAGAGACACTTGGAGGAATGGATGAAATGTCAGCAGGAGAAGCAGTAATTTCAAAGACGCAATTCCAAAACGAGAAGAAATTATGGACAGTAATCGTTTAAGTCTGCGAGCCTGAAAGAGAATACACACACCTGAAAGGTTAGTTTATATATTGTTTTATAATCAGTTTTAACGATTTCAAAGTCTAAAACAAAATAAGCATAGACTGCACTGTATTCCAAACGGTGTATGAAGGGCACTTTCACTTAAGTTTCAGTAAATCACATACCTTCAATCAGTTATTATTTTATTTATGTGCATGTTAACATTTAACATTTGAAATGATTATTCGAAGGGGACAAAATGGTAAAAGAAATATGTTTTAGTCTTGAAGAAATTTTGATCAGTTATGATTCCTATCTAAAACTACTGTCGCTTTAAAAAACTAATAACAAAAATCGATATAATGCGAATTATTTCAAAACAAAATCACATTTTCATATTGCTGAAATAAGGAAATAATTTAAAAAAATAAAAAGGCAAGTTGAAAAGTAAAGAAAGCTACTCTGTTTGTGTAATTTATACAAGCTTTATTTGTATAAGCTGAATTTAAATTTTAAAATACTTAAATAGATAATATAATGTTATAAAATCATGTTACATATATATTTTTGTATATAATTTTGTATATAATGTATAATAAATATAACCATTTACAAAAATATGTAAATATAGGCAACCGTTAAAATAGGTAATATAGCCTTCAGTAAATTATATATATGATTGAATAAATACTGTATATTTTACAGGTGCGTAAACATAGGGGGGGTCACTGAAGTTGGGAGCGGGGGAGATAGAGTACGCGAAAAACTCGTCAAAATATCTAGAGGATTAAAGCTCCGAAATTCTTAAAATAGTTTCTGCCATTGAATAAGATTATTAAGCTTAGTTTATGAATTATTATTACTAGTACTTTATTATAATATCCTAACAATAATAATATCGCAATATAAAAACGTGAAATTTGCCCTCTACCTTTCCATTTTTATCGCGAAGATGATTTTTATGTTTAGGCACATGTGTTCTTTAATCCCGATATTTATTTATGTAAATTGTATTGTAAGTATAAAAACTTAATAACCATAATAAATATTATTATAATTTATTCTAACGTTATGTTAATATATGTATATAGTTTCTTGTAAAAGATCAAAATATACCGAGATTATGATATGCAAGGGTTACTTGATCAAATTGGTCGGGATGAATTTCTTTTTTTGTTTTGTCGTAAGTAATTAGATAATTTAATTTCAATATAATAATATATAATGTGTAAAAAATATGTCAAAAAATAATTTTGTAACGGTGGACAGACACTAATAACGTTTTATTAATTAATTAAAATTAGTTGTCGCTATAATACTAATTTAATTTTAATTTCTGTGCATGTTCTTGTAAACTACAAATTATCGTATGATATATTTAGATATTAAACCTATAAAATTGATAATTATACTTATTTCTCTGAGACCCTTAAATGATTCGATTACATACATTCAACTACTTTTTAATAATTGGAAGATATAGTGTTTTATCGAAGTTGGCCAATTCGAGTAATTTTGATCAATTTTAGTGCTAAGATCTTGTGGTATACTGTTATAGAGTGCGATTATTTTTTATATACCTACGAGGGACGTTCTATGTATTCTTGGTATCGCAATGATTTACTAATAATGTGGGTAAGTTGATTGATTCATTAGGTAATGACATTATTTAGGGGTATAAATATAAAATCATTAGTTCGTTAGTAATCCTCAGTTAACGAAGATCAGAATGGCCAACGAGAAACGCTGAAGAAAATCACGCATCGCGCTGTTACTAAAATTCTTTACAAAACAACGAAAACGTCAAAAAATCATTCATGAAGAGGTGATCGTTTGCAAAGATTCTGCTACTTCATTATCTACAGTTCAAAAGTGGTCAAGTGAACTTAAAAACGACAGAGAAAGCGACGCTCTCTTGGGGGGCTCAGTTACTGCCGCTAGGGAAGAAAATGTTGACAAACTTTTATTGGAGGATGTCCAAATAAAGGTTTAAATGTTAGCAAAGGTAACGCAACTTATCTGTTGGTACTATACACGCTATTCTTCATGACCTTCTTGGCATTTCAAAAGTCAGTACAAGATAGGTGCCGCAGAAACAAGTTCGAGTCGAATGCTGTAGAGAATTTGTAGAGCTTAGTAGTGAAGATATATCGTCGAAGATATATCATTTCGACTGATTTATTACTGGAGACGAGACGTGTATTTGCCGCCGTGACTCTGACAGTAAGCGAGAGTTCATGCAGTGAAATAAGAAGGGTACAGACTCTCCCTAGAAAATTAAAAGTAACTCGGTTTGCCGGAAAAGTCATGATCACTTGTTTTGGGACTCAAAAGGAATATGCTGAATGAGTACATGAAACCATAAACACAGTATCTTACGCAATCACTTTATCTAATTTAAGGGAAGAAATTAAAGAAAAAAGGTGATGTAAACTGGCCACTGATGTGTTATTTCCTGACGGCAATGCTTCGATTCACACGGTGCATGTTTCCGAAGCTGTTGTGCACGATTGTGGTTTCGAAGAAATCTACCACCCAACATATAGCCTGAGCGTAGCCCCCTATGTACTAATCTAAAAAAAGAACTTCGTGGCAAATGATATTCTGACGATGAAGATCTCAAGACGGCAATGAATATTCATTTTTCAGACAAGGGGGTAAGCTACTTTGTACAGGGTATTGAAAAGTTCATTTCGAAATGTAGTAAATGTATTCAGATTGTGGCAGTGGCGGCTGGTCAGGTGAGGCAGGTGAGGCAGTGCCTCACCATCTAAATCTTGGAATTATAACAAGAATAATATGTATACTTTTAAAATTCTTTATAAATTAATTATCATCTTTTATTCAGAATTTATCTTATAAACAATAAGAAAATAGTTTTAAATAAACCGGCATTACAAGCAAAGTACAAATTTATCATTTCATTTTAATTCCGTGCGAATGTACGAGCGCGTATACTTGCCCCGACCAACTTCATGCTTGATCTATGTATATCCCTACTAAACACGAATATTTGAGGCCCGGCCACTCATTGCCTCTCATTGAAAATTTATAACGCACTACAGCAGTCAAAAAAATTCTCAATTTCTATGGAAATTACAGTAAAGTATTAGCTACATATTTAAGATAACAAAGAAGAAAAAATATTCAAAAAGTTAATAGATTTTTCTAACTTTATTGTGAGATTTTTTGATTTTTTAATAATATAGAAAGCATTATTAATAGGATAAATTAAGTATTTATTTAATGATATAAAGATGTCTAAAGGTTTACATTCTTCTTGTACAGTTTCTCAATATTTCCTCCACGCAAATAATATGTTTTAAGTTTTAACAGGAGTATTTTTATTGTTTCAAGTAGATATTGTTTAGATATCAATGTATGTATGTATTATTTAGCCTGAAGCCAATTTGAACTGAGCCTCTCATCGAATCACAATCGCCGAACTACCGAATATACTCGAGGCTGACATTCTCGGCCCGAATCGCAAATTACAGCAGTTGGGGGAATAACAAAGTTAGGTTAAATATTTTAATATTTGTTTAGTGATATTTTCAGTGATTTAAAAATTGTGAAAATGGATTTAGAAAATGTAAGAAATACACAAGACATTGTAGATTTTTTAATAAGAAATACGTTCGTTGTTCTATCGGTAGAAGATCAATTATATGTCAAAAACCTTCCAAGACCAAACCCTGGTTTATCAAAATCTCTTACAATACACGGTAAGTCTAACAGAAATTTCAATAATAATAATAATAATTACGTTTTTTGCTTGATAAGTTTAGAGAATTTCGGGAGTGTGATACATATTTCAGTACTGTATACGAAAATTCGATGTCAGACGAATCTGTTGCACATAAAAGGCGTAGAATTGATGACGTTCCAGATACTAAACAAAATTATAGAAAATTATTTTTCGAAATTCTAGATACGTTTATTAGTCAAATTGAAATTAGATTTATTGATTTAGAAAAACTTGCTTTTTTTGATTTATTAACAGAAAGTAAATTTGAAGAATATTCGAAGGCATTTCCTCAGAGGCTCTTAAATAATTTGTTTGAACAATATAAATTTTTTGATCAAATTCAATTAAAAAATGAATTAGCTGTTATTTATAGTGACATGCAACTCCTTGGTAATTCTAAAACACCATGTGAAATGTTAAGATTTATGCACGAACAAAAGTTAGCCATCTGTATGTCAGAACTTTTTAAATTGCTAAGTATAGTAGTTACCATATCGGTAACTTCCGCGTCCGTTGTTTTTCCACATTGAAACGTATAAAATCGTATGTTAGAAATACAATTGGACAACAAAGACTTAGTAACTGTGCACTAATTGCAATCGAAAAGGAATTGGTTAAAACGATGACGAGGGATGAACGATTTTATAATGATGTAATTGATTATTTTGCTAACACAAAAAACCGGAGGATACCTTTGCTATACAAGAAGTAAAATCTATTAAATGTAATTCTACGTGCAATGCCAATAAAGGAAATTCTCTGTATTTTAAAATATTTTCATTTTGCATGTAATTTTGAAATTTTGTTATTGGATTGTTGTTGATTTATATATATACATATATATGTATATATTTGTTATATTATTAAATTTTATATTATAATAGGAATGTATTTATTTTTTATTTTTAAATCCTAGAAGATTGAGTTCTTATTTTCGATTAATGTTTTTAGAATTTGTTTGATTTTTTAGAATATTTATTTTCGTTTCACAAGGGTTTGCTTTGAAACTTCGTTTTCCCTTAAAAATCGAATGGGGCGCGATATAGGGCTCAGTTCACGTCTGGCAGCCCTGTTTGTACTGGAAGCCCTATATATATATATATATATATAAATATATATAAACTGTTTTTATATGTAGTAGGTATATAGAGTTTATTAATCAATTGTAAACAATTTTGAATATTTATTATTCTATCTGCCTCACCATGTCAAATACTCACGAGCCGCCACTGGATTGTGGAGGATTATATGAAAAATAAAATTAAATTTAATTGTTTTTGCGTTTGTCTTCATACTGATATAGAGAATATATTGAACGCCCTTCGTACATATCAAAAAACTGTCTATAGTTCTTATTTATCTTCTTACTAATCTTCAATACGTCACGAATATTTCCGACGAGAAATTCCTTTTTATTAACTTCATACCTCTGTATTAATCTAAATATTACTTATCGCAAAACACCCTAGAAAATCTTTGCGTTTTATATAACAAATTTTTTTTATTTATTTATTTTCAGTTTTTCCTATTTTAATTATGATTACCTTTTTAAACCTCTATTAATTAGGTAGAAACAATGTCACTAAATGACATAGACTTGTTTTGTTTTCTTTTACCTGACTATTTTATCTAAATCACGTTTTTTATAATTTTTTAGCGCGTCGCTTCAGTATTTTTATTAGTTAATCTTTTATTTATCAAGTTTATCGCTTTTCGTCTCTGTGAATCAAGAGTTGTCTACAGAAAATTAGATTCTATCACCTACCAGTTCGTAAAAACTAGTACACACAATTTGTCCAGTAGTACATATTTTTTTCTTTAAGTAGTGTTTTTAACTGTTTAATATTTATAGCACACGTACAAAATACTTGTAGTGTCTACTTGTCTTTTATTCATATGTACATATATCTATACCCGCAAGTATATTGACGTTTTCTTCAATACATTCTTTTGACAATCCTTCCTAAAATCAATTCCCGCAGTGTTATTTTCATTTGTTTTTGTTATGACCTTTTATTATTAACCATTCATAGCTTCGAATATTTTTTTGGTCATTTTATAAATATATTTATGCAGAAGAAACGTTCTCAGAACTAAAAAGCTTAGTTGAAGAATAAAGTAAAGTCTATAATCTAAAATGACATGAAAATCGAATCAAATTTGAAGTGTTGTATTTTATACAAGATTAGTTCAAACAAATCTAATTGCTCTAAGATGAACATGATTTAAATGGACGTCATAATAATAAATAGGAAGACTAAGCATTGGAAGACTTAAAAGTGTTATCTAAGGGAAATTAATTTAGTTTATGTAAAAATTTATGAAGGGATGATGCAAAAAAGAATTGGTAGTAATTCCAGAAAGTTATACCATAAGAATATAGATTTGGTATAGTAGTAGAGAGAAGAATGAACGTAATATATGTATTTTGTTATTGCTTATTTACCACTTTGAGTATTTTTTCTAGACTTATTGATTGAAAGTTTTGAATGTTATTTTTTCGTAATTTTATTTGATAAAATCTTAAACTTGTGTTTCTTTTTATTTTCTTTCTCCAGCTATCCATAATTAAGAAGTTATTTCCACGTCTGACGTGATTTAATTTATTTACTCCTAATTAAGAGAAAATAAGGGTTATTTTTCTTCTTCCTAAATCTTTTCTACTGTTTAGGTAAGCCTCTTAGGTTCTGTATTTTTGTCTTCATTGTTTTCTGGCTTCCCTTAGTTTTTTAGTCTTCTTATATCATTCTTTTTTTCTCTACTTCTTCTCTAATCCTATCTATCCATCTCATTCTTGGTCTTCTCCTTTTATTTCAAACACTGTTCTGGTATGTCTATTCCTCAACATTCTATACATGCCTAAACCATATAAGTTATCCTATGAATGTTTCGCTGATTTGAAGGTTGTTTCATTTCTTATTTACTCCCTCTTGCTTTTGTTTTCTATTATTTTCAGAAATCTCAATTCCATTGTGTTAATTCGAGATTTTTGTCCATCTGTTAGTGTACTATTATATAAGATTGCTAGTCTGACCACTTTTTTTACAACTTCCGTTTTTATCTTGTTTATGCTGTCTTCATCATATTATATATATTTCCTACCCTTCGTAATCTCTCATTCACTTCCGTGACCAACATTCCGTTTTCTTCAAATATTTGCCTCTAAATATTCGAAATGTGCTACTTCAATATGTTTTCCGTCCAAGCTTATATCATGTTTTTCTTCGTGTTTCATATTATCATTAATTTTGTTTTCACAATGTTAGTTTTCTTGTTTATCTTCTTCAATTTCCGTAGTATTCTAAGGTAATGTTGTGAATTCACCTCCGGATTCGTTAAGGACTATGTCATCTGTGAACATCAGTTCCGTCAGCTGCATATATCTCATTTCCCAATGTCCCAGATTTAATTTCTTCATCTTATTCTTGGCTTTCTTCATTGCCTAGTCTAAAATCGTTGAGAATAGGAGTGAACTCAATACACAACACTGTTCCACGTCTTGCTTTGTTTCGAATTCCCTAGATTTCTTGTTATTTCTTCTTACTATGTACGTATTGCCTTTATACATGTTTTGTATTACTTTAATTATGCTTCTGTTTATTTCTCTTTTCTGTAACAAACTCCATATATACATACATATTTTGTATTCTCTCAAATGCTTTTATGAAGCATACGTGTATTTCTTTATTTTTGTCACTCACTTGTTTGTCTGATTGTGAATATATCTTGTGCACTTCTATTTTTCTTAAAACTGCATTGGTTGCCTTTAGCATTATCTCTATTATTGATCTTACCCTTATTCTTGCGGATACTTTTCCCGGTACATTTGAGAATGTTATTCCCCTGTAATTCTGGCAGAGTCTTTTGTCGCCTTTCTTATATATTGGTAAAATGATGTTGGTTTTCCAGTCATTCGATACTTTTCGCTTCCCCAACACCTCGTTTATTACTCCTGTTAATTTATTTATTCCTTCTCTTTCCATGTATTTTATCATTTCCGGGACGATGTTGTTTTTACCTGGTGCTTTACCTAGTTTTAACGTTTTTATTGCCTCCTCTATTTTTTCATTACTCATAATTTCTATTTCTTGTTCATCATTAATCTCTTTTTCCTCTCTCCTTTGGTTTTTTATAACCGTGTGCGTTAGTTCTTCAAAATACCGTCTTCCATGTCGTTATTCAGCGTTATTTTTAATTTACAAAAAAGTAAAATAAAACAAGCTATTTCTTTATCTAAATCAGCCAGTGTTTTTCGTAGTTTTCGAAATGTTACAGGTTGATATTGTTAGAAAATCGCTTGTTTTATTTTCACTCTTTTAATTTAAAAATAGCTCTTAACTTCTCTTAACTGGGAGTAAATAAAAGCTATATATATATATATATATATATATATATATATATATATATATATATATGGATTCTTCTTATAACGCTAGGTGTCGGAGTTGTGTACTCTGTTACCAGTTCTTTCTGTCCATGACCCTATATTCAGCTTTCCTTCATGCGATTCTCTTTTTCTTCAGTATTTCTATTTTTCCAGTTTGGTCTTCCTTTTTTTCTTTTCCTCTCCCATCCAGTTTCCCAGATCTGGCTCACTAAATTGTCTTCATCCATCTTTGAAAGGTGTCCAAACCAACAAAGTTCCCTTTTCCAAATTTTAGTTGGGATTGCTTCTATATTCCTACCCCAGTTCTGCCTTGTCACCCGTTCAGTTTTATTTTAATAATCTCATTTCTGCGGTATTTAAAATTTTTGGTAAAACTTATTGACAACCATACCTCAAAGCAAAGGTGAAGATGCTATTATAGATTTGTAGTTTTGTACTTTTATGTACTTTTTCTTTATTTAAGAAGACATACTTTAAAGTCTTAAATAATCTTATTGTTGTCATTATTTGAAGACATAGGATAAATTTTCGACTGTTAGTCTCTTGAAGGAGAGGTTATGTTAGGCACCATTGCAGATATACCAAAAGATTACCAAATCGCGACTGGTTGGTAGCGAAATTGGTAGGTTTAGAAACCTATTAATTCACAGGAACTTAAACCTGCAGGGAGTTTGTGCTAGATGATATTGTTCTTTTGGATTTAGAAATGAATGCCGTTTATCAAGTTAGGGCTGTCTGTCAGCAAATTTAGTATATGTGGCAACATATAGAAGGACTGAAACTGTACCGAGGTCATCTGTTTTGAAGTTCGGTCATATGAGGTTGAAGTTGCGGGAGCAGCGGTTCAAAGTCTGCACACGAGCGAACAAATTACGTCTCTGAGTTATAGCGTTTTGGCTGGGATACCGACTTGTAGGCTACTTAGGGCTTAACGTAAATTCCTTTCCTATATAAGGTTCTCAAAGGTCTGTAGCTGAAAGTGAGTAAATAGTTTATTTTTTGGATGAAGACAGTAATTAACGACGTGCAAGATCTATAGGTAATAGTTATTGTGAAGGCTAAACTTTCATGGGCAAATACCATATTAGACGAACGAATCAAAACTGTCTTTATATTCATTGTAATTAGTAAGTTAGACGACTATAATTGTTTCAGTTGTTGGTAATATTTTTTCCATAAATGGTAAAAGAAATTTGTTGAAACAGATCGAATCTCATTTATAAGAAAACGGTTGTAAAGAATAATCAAACGTTTAGCATTTCCTAAAATATTTTAAGTACAGGAAGATTCTAATTTGAACTTATATTATTTTCCATATGTACATTTTAAGTGCTTGTTTATGCTTAAGATTTTTTAAAAAATTATAGACATATTGAGTTGGATTGGCTTAGATGTAGAATTTTGAGGACAATAATTGTTGATTTCAAATTGGATGTCTATTTTATGAAACTGGTCAAAATCTATTTAAAATTATGGGCGGTGTACTAACTGAAGACCTTTTTAAACACTTTAAAAAGCATGGGCAATGTACTAACTGGGATGCTGAACTCTAGCCAATAGAAATCTTTATCATATTTACATAGAAGTATTGTATTACTTTTTCATTGTAGGGAAAGGTAACTCTATATCAAAGTAATGCTAACATTAATTGTTAGAGTTTCCATATCCTTCGATATTAATATTTTAAGTTGGGTTACTATGAAGTAATTAATAGAATAATGAAACTCCTGGTGGAAGATAAAGCATAATACCAAAGATAATAGGTTGTAAATAAGAGAAAGATATTGAAGATCAAGAGAAGAGAAGAAAGAACAGATCGTTTTACCATTATGAATAAAGAACATTTAAAACAAAAAAGTAGCAACAAGTGGAGAGAACTTGCATCTATATCTTCTTTTATTATTGACGATAGAGAAACAAATCCCTATGTGGGGTTGAAGGACGTTAAGATAAAATGCTAAAACTAATCATACCACCCAAATATTTACTGAAATGAATTCAATTCTTCTTCTACTTTATACTTAATTATTGCTTTATTTGATTGTCTTGCTGATTTTTGTTAATCTGCAAGTGAAATAAATTTGGTGGAAACTTGTTTCAGCGTTTTACTAAAATAATTTTTGGAACCCCACGCGCGAAACGACGACCGCAAGCCTGCAGCGGTCATATTAAAATGTGGTATTTGCTTATAAAACACGTATTGTAAATAAATTTACTAACGCATGAAGGACCTTTTGAACAAGTTCATAACATTATATATTAATCAGTTAATTTTATTCAACATTAAAACCATGGATAACAATTTTGAAACTTGGTAAATGGTAAAAAATTATATGCAAGTAAGATGAATTCATTAAAAATAATTTGATGTTCAAAGAATTCTACAGGCCTCGAATGGTCGAGGAGAGATAAACGCTCGTCTTAGTTTCGCATCATAAATTCTTTTTGGCATAACGCGAACTAAGATGGAATTCATTTTTACTTAGGTGTCTACATTCTTTTTCAAAGTCTGTTTTGCTCTGAAACCTTTATATAAAAACAAAAAAGCTTTTATCGTAAAATCATATATTTAGTCAAAATATTGGAATTGCTTCTAAGATTGTTAAATAAAATTTTAAATAATATTTTTTCGGAAATAATAGTAAGAAGCGCGTTTTGTAAATTATAAATCAAAAATAGGTAGATCTAATCACATAATTGAAAAAAATCCAATATAAAAGGAATTTAATTCCGGCGAAATCCAATATTTTTCTTGACAATGTTGAGTATTTCTTCTGCCAAAGGATATTCAACTATATCATTGCTTCTAAATTATCTAAAGACTTGTGCTCTAATAATAGTTTTATTTTAACAATGACGAAGTTTTAAATATTATTTTTTTACTGACGGGAATCTGTTCCGTTAAATTTTATAAAAAGAACTACAAGTGAGCACATGAAAAGTTGCGATAAATTAATTTTTTAAATTATTATGAAAGCGTACAGCAATATTTTGAAGAGAAATTTTTTTTTGTTATTGTTTTGAATGTTATCTAAACATATAGTAACCAATTCGAATCATCGTGGTGTAATTCTTTTGATATTTTCAATATGATTCTGTTCAATTACACATTTTTGATGGATACCCGTTAAAATCATATAATTTAATTTCTACAAAGCATCCTGTTTTCATATTTTATAATTTAATTATAATGTTTATTTACGTACCTAAGCTGATAAAGGAAATGAGGGATTGTGTGCGCACCCCGAATAAGCTTAGTGACCGCTAAAGCTATGGAATTAATGAAAATGTCGACGATTTAACTTGACAAGCTTCGTTCACCACGTTCATCATCAGGTGGAAAACTCCTCAGGTCAAAGATTGTTAAAATGGTTTCTTGGAAAATGGTTACAAAAATTCACAATTAACTTACTGAGCAGAGACAGAAAGTTTGGCTGATAAGGGGTCTGTTATTAAGGAATTGTAAGCTCATTAAACGCGATCTATGTACTATGATAATGTGAGAGCTTGGTCAAATAACTTAATGTAATTTAGAAGAATTACATCTGGAAACATTTATTCGTCGCGTCGGAAGTCGTCAAGCTAGATGTTTCCGTCGTCCAGTCACTATAATCCATTAATACCCATGATGCAAAGGAGTTTTTATTTATCATAAAATTTTGATTTAATTTTTAGTGCTTACTATTAACCCAGAGTTTGACCTCTAAGTACAGCCGATCTGTTGTCCAGAAAACATCATTGGTGTTATTGGCCGCACTACGAATTGAACTTGGTATGTTAAGATTAACAGACTAGTAACCAATCCACTATATCAAAAGTGGTGTGCGTGTAGTCACTCATAACTATTAGTAGATAATATTTTGGATGAAGGGGCGTATCTGTAACTGTAACAATACTAAAACAAAAATTGGTCAATTATTTCCTATTTTTTTTTTATATATACTAGCAGTATATATTAAATGATATTTTAATATGACATGTTAAAAAAAAATCAAACAAAACGAAAATTGCAGGAAATAATATTGTTGGGAATCAAAATATATTTCTAATGAGAAGCAATATGGATTCACAAGGAATTAAATATGTTAGAAAAGTTATCCATATTATTCGAATAAATAAAACGTTTAAATAGAAATATACATTTAAATTATTAATAAGAGTCTATCTTTCAAGCTGTTGTTCGAATTCAAAAAAGTAAAGTCGCAAGAGTATATAGCCTTCGCCAGTATATCTAATACGTATACCCGTTCGTCAAGTAAAAATATATGGTAATTCGACACAAAGGATTACTAAAACGAAAGAATTAACCACAGAAGAAAACAGTAGATAAAAGCGGTGTTCAACGAGAAAAAAAGTTGGAGTGAAATTGAAAAAATTATGGAAAACTTTTTAATATAGTAATTTAACATTGAAAGCTATATAAAATCGTTTAGGTCGCCTTAAAAACTAAATGAAAGGTAAGAACGAACAATACTTAAAGACGTTCGGTACAATTCTGGAACAAATGTATTTAAGGTAACTGCCAATTTTGCAAAAAGTACCAGAAATATAGTAATTTCTGAAACAGTGAGACGAGTAAAAATACCACAGAAGTGTAGCCCGCCAAAAAGAAACATAAAAACATATCTTAATGAACAAAATAGTATAGAACAACTGAATTTTTGTGCGAAATACGTGAACAAACTCTTAGAATTGTGGCAAAATATTATTTGAGTATAGGAATAGATTAACAATTTTATTGACCGTACAATTTGCGAACGGCTTAATGTTTATGTGGGGCATTTGGATTACATGAGGATAAAAATTAATAAATGTTTGTGATTAAACATAAATATAGACGAGACGAAATATGTATAGGAGAAGAATATACAGATATAGGATCTGGAAAATCGCAGCAATAGAATCTTGCTGGCAATATGCGATAGATATTTAGGTACGGAATTTAATACATATTAAATGAAATTTAACCAAAGAAATATACAAGCAAGAAAAGCGATAAGTTGCTTGAATGATATCTTCTGGAGTAAATAGATATATAGAGGAAGAAAACTACGAATGTTTGAAACAACGATAAAAAATAGCCCTTTATAGGGTTTAGAAACATGGACGATAAACAAAAAACAAAGAAAGTGGAAGTCAACTAGAATATTATGAATAGATAGAACAATTAGTGAAGAAATAAAAAGAAGAATGGGTACGAGAACTACTACAATGGAAGATATCAAACGACAACAACTTGTTTGATACGCACATAACACGCATGAATGAAGAAAGGGTGCCAGAAAAATCATGAAATGAGTAACACAAGAAAAGGAAAGTACGACTGAAGGAGGACGACTGAAGAAATAGAAAAGCTTGGAAATTAGGCATCGGTCAATGTTCTAAAACATCTTAACCCGAACGTATTTTAATAAAAAATGAGAGAAGACAAATGAAATGGCAAAAACCCAATACACAAAATTTGTTTCCTACTGTTAATGAAGCATAGTGGAAGACGTGCCTGTCCTTATATAGGGTTGTTGTTCCATGTAGCCGATAATTTGCATTTTATTACTAATATTATGAATAGACATTGCATTGGATAATTTGAGGTGATAATGAACCATATTCCAATAAGACTTTTTCAGATCTATTGTGGTCGTCATGTCCTTCCGGAAATTCTTGGCTTCTTTATATGTGCCCGTTGAAGTTGGTCTTGATTACGACTATTTTAGTCTCTATGTAATCTTGGTACTGTTTCACCAGCTTTTACAGTTTGATCCCCAGTTTTATGCAGATTTTATCTGTACTAATTTCATCCACATTTCTGGCATGCCTTTTGTATAAAAGATTCTGATTTTGTCGCTTTTTCTTATATAATATACGCTCGAACATATCTATATGTTGTAGAATAATTGTGCGCCCATAAAATGAATATGAGAAACAGTTTTATATTTCAGCAAAACAGCAATCCTAAACATGCTCTTAGAATCGTTAAAGAATGGCTGCTCTACCGAGGAATTAAAACATTATCTTACACACCTAAAAGCCCAGATATCAATACCATAGAAAATTTATAACCCGTATTGAACTATAAGAAAATATATACAAATATAGTAGCATAAAAAGTCGGCTAATAATTAAATTGGAATGAAATTTCTAAAGCAATAACTTGAACATTAATATCGTCCGTATCAAAATGTTTAAATGCTATTGTTAAAGAAAATTGTATGCATACAAAAGATTGAAAAAGCATACAGATTGTTTATAATTCAGACAGATCATTTTTGTTTTTTGTTAGGTGTGCAAATACTTTTCTGAAATACAATTCAATCAAGTATGCGAACTGAGCTTGAGGTTGCTTTTAGGAAAAGTTTGGCGACGTGCCATGGTATTGCTCTTTTAGCGTTGGACGTTTTCGAACATCAATAACCATCAAACCGTCGCGGCAAAAGTACGGCCATAAGTGATTTTTATTTCGAGGGTGCCTTTAGCTTTTGCTGGCAATGGAAGTTGATGGTTACTACCATAAAGTCGTGATACTTCACGACTTTACATAAAATTATTGGTGAAAAATTCTCAGGAAAAACATGAAATGTTGTAGGTTACTTACGGAGATGACGTACTGGAAACACAGCTCTCGATGATGCAGATCCAGAACGATCATCGACATCCTGTGTTGATGAAAACATTGAACGCGTGCTTTGCACTTTTCGAAAAATTGAGAAGAACCGAACGTTGCACCGAATGAAAAATCTTCGTTCAAGCTTTCGGCTTCTTTAAAAACGGTCATCACGGGTGACAAAACATGATTCTACGACGAACGAAAAGATGTTGAAAAAACCTATCAAAAATGAAGATTATGACGATTGTTTTTTTTTGACATTTGTGGTGTAGTTCATCATGAATTTCTTCCTGAAGGACAAAGAGTAAATGCTGCCCTTTACAAGGAGATTTTCAAGCGCTTGAGGGATCGTGTGCGACCAAATACGTTCCTGTATCATTACAATACGTTTGCATATTTAGTAGTGATTGCCTTCAAGTTTCTGATATAATTCGATCACCCTCTCTGCTCACCAGACTTTATTTCTTTTGTTCTTTCTGTTCTCGAAATATAAAATGGTTATGCGTATGTGGCACTGGGACGATGTGGAGGCTATAGAGCGTGTAATGAAAAGGCAGCTGAACTTGACTTTTGAGAATTTCTAGTGATGTTTTGAACACCGGAAACGAAGATGGAACAAGCGTATTATTACAAATAGGAAGTATTTTGAAAGACGTAAAATTAATATTCTTTAAATTTTGTAAAATAAATTTTTATTATTATTTATTGGACAAACTACGTATGTGTAGAAACGGTTGTTTATGTTTCGGTGATAAAAAGATGAGAATGGCAAAGAAGAATGAAAAAACTAGCTTAGGCCTGTGGTATATATACATATGTATGTCTCATATGTCTCGTTGGTGTGTTCTTGTTTATGATTAATAAAAAATTTAAAATAATTTTTTTATTAGACCCATTTGTCACTTAAGCGATATTTTATTTGAGTTGCCCTTATCTCTCTAGAACCACCCGGGACTGAGAAATCTTTCGAATAACATTACAAATGAGGGTTCAGAGAAATACAAAAATGTAAAGTTACATATATAAAATATATGATACGAAATATTCTGGTATATAATATATGTATATAGTATATATAAGTATATAATTTTATATAAAAATAGAAATTTATTATAATTTTTTCCTTTTGTATACATATATTTATAAAATTTCTTGGTTTCTTTAAAACATCATTAAAAAAATTACCTAATGAACTTAGTGTCTGTACACTTATAAACAATTTTTAAAATAGTGTATAAATTTAATTTTGGAATTTTATTAATTAATATATCTTGGTTTATCTATAGAGTTGTCCTCATAAGTCAATAAAATGTATCCAAGTCCTTTCGTCTTAACCTAAAAAAGAAGAAAGAAAAAATGTAAAGATTAGAAACTAAAAACTGTAAGAGGCAGCGATTTTTAATTATGCGAATATTAATTTCATGCAATCGATGCCTCTATAAAGTCGAATGGAACTAAACTACCGAAACGTAAATCAAGTTCAAAAATTAAAGAAAATAACATCAAAAGAAATAAGTAAAAAATACATGCAAAATATGTAAGAGAGCAAGATTTATATTAAAATATATAATTATTTCCTTATATTCTAGTGCTTATATCTACAAAATTTTAGTGTTTTACTTATCTATAAACAGTAATCTAACGCTTCAGAAAAATGTGTTACAATCGAATCATATTAATACCCGTTTTCCTAGTTCAGTTTCTCTAAAACATTAGATTGTTAAGTGTAAGAATTTGTAAATGACATATGCAAAGCGATAAAACATTTTAATGCCTGACAATGTTAACACTAAAAAGAAAATTTTGCGTTTGTAAAAATATATTTGGAAACACGAAAATAAGAGTTAGAACTGTTACAGTTTGTTTACTTCACAATATTTGATCAGATAATTTTATATTTAAGTAATACGAAAAATGGATATAAAACTAAAAAAGGAAAAAAATATAGAAGAGTAAGTAATATTGTAGGGGAAGAATGTATTTATAATTTAGTGCAATAAAATACGGTAGGGAAGTAGCCTCTCATGGTTTATTCAAGTTGTAGCGGTCGCCTAGGTAAAAAGAATATATGTAAGTATTTCATTTTAAAAATTTAGAATACAACCTCGTAAATTTTTACGTTTGACTAATTGTACATATGAGAGTGAGTTGAGAAGCCCGCGGAATAACGGATAGATGGCGCAGTTTTGTGGTGCGTCGTAAATCTGTTATTGTACCGAAAATTTGTTGAAAAGCTCATGCTTTAGTGTTAAAAAGCCGTCGTTTGAAAGCGTCTAAGCAGCGGAGGCTATAAACATCTTTAAAGAACGGATAAAATGAAGAATAGGCTAAGAATAAAGTGTTCGTGAGATGGATGCCACGAGTGTTCACTGTTGATTAAATATTGGTTCAAAGATAAATATCTGGAGAGTGTTTGAAACACAAATTAAGGTAGAAAAATAAGGTGCGTCGATTTACCAGCTAATGTGATACTTGGGTTCATTACTATAAGTCCGAAACAAAGCAACAGTCTAAATAGTGGCACTATAGTGGCACGCCAAAGAACGTGATAGCAATTCCATCTGCTGTAAAAGCAATGGTTATCAATTGTTGTGAAAGAAAAGGTAGGAAGGTGGTCCCAGAAGTACCGCACCCAACAAACACAACACAAAAATTTTGGAAAGAAATATATTTATTTTTGAACATAATCTCCTTTCAGCTCTATACTTTTTCCAGCAATGTTCAATAAGTTCGATATCCTTTTTATAATAAGAATTGTCTTGCTTCTCAAAATAGCCATTAACTGCCGACATCACTTATTCATCGTTGGAAAATCTTTGACCATTGAGCTATTTTTTCAAGTTTAGGAACAGAAAATAATCCGAAGGGGCTAAATTTGGCGAATAGGGTGCATGAGGTAGCAATTCAAACTTTAATTCACTAATTTTGGCCATTGCAATAACGGATTTTTGAGCTTGTGCATTGTCTTGATGAAACAACGCTTTTGCTCAAACGTTGCAATAAGTTCGCATAATGCTCGCCGTTGATAGTTTATCCTTTTTCAAGATAGTCAACGAAAATTATTCCACGCGCATTCCAAAAAACCGATGCCATAACCTTGCCTGTCGATGAAACGGTCTCCTTCGGAGCCGGTTCTCCCTTTTAAGTCCATTTTTTTGATTGTGAAGGACCCATGTTTCATCCATGGTTGTCAAACGGCGCAAAAGTTCTGCTTTATTGCTGTAAAACTTCGCTAAACACTGAATTGAAACATCTTCACGATACTGTTTTTGCTCGAGCGTGAGCGAACGCGGCACCCATCTTCCACATAGTTTTCTCATGTCCAAATTTTCAAATAATATGTGATGTACCACACTTTTTGAAATGCCTACTATATATGCTAGTTCGCGCACTTTCAGTCGACGCTCATCCAGTACCGCTTTGTGGATTTTCTTCACCATTTCTGGAGTCGTCACCTCATTTGGTCGACCACTGCGGTGCTTGTCTTGGCAGCCCGTACGGTCTCGTTTAAACTCTACTACCCAATATTTCACTATTGTAAACGAAGAAGTAGACTCATCCAGAGTAGAATCTAGTTCAACTTTTATATCGGTTATAACGGTGACCAATTTTCTTCACTTTTACTGGAAACGTTCACTATTGATGTCTGCCAAATAAATACTAAACAACGTGGCGCCTTCAAACTTGAGACATATGCTTTATAGATTGTGTACTTTCTAATGCAGTGATATTTTTCAAACAACTACCGCCATCTCTAGATCAGGCCAGGTACTTATGGGACCACCGTCATATTCTTCTTGTTAATTATCAAATCATCAAAACATAATGAACGAGTCTTTTGGACAAATTAATGAAGCACGGCCTAGTTTAGCCAAAAAACAAATAATTTGCAACCAAGGCTTCGATTTGTTGCTGCACCCACCTTCTTTGCCGGATTTACCACAGTCGGATTACCACCTTTTACATTAATCACTTAAAGTCGATATATAACCCCTTTCCATATTAATTTTCGTATTCTATATACGTATTTCGTATTTTAATATTAATCGCTTTCAATATTCTATTCAGTATAATATCAATCGGTTTCAACGGTAAAGAACACGAAAGTGATTTCCATATTAAGTTTATCAATTAGAAACATTACTTTGCCTGAATCTGGAACTCTAGAACTGACGTTCGAAATTTTTAATTACCATAAAGTTCTTCTAAAAACAACTTAGTTTCAAACGTTGTTTTAGCAAACATTTGTTCGAATATTCTACGTATACAGAATACGAAAATTAATGTGGAAAGGGGTTATATATAAACCTTAAGTGATTAAGTTAATCAACCACAGGCTCCATCAAATTTACCACTGTTCTCATATTTATAAAATACCACGTAAGTCAGAGGTTTGCAACAGACGATGACGTTAAAGCTGCTGTAGATACTTATTTTAATGAACTTGAACATTCTGAATTTTAAAAAGGCATAGAGACTTTGGATAATTATTGGTTTAAATGTATGGAGATGGCAAAGAATCATGTTGATAAATAAACACAATTTCAAACAGCAAAGTTTTCTTATTTTCATTTAGCAGACTTTTTAGCCCACCCTCGTTCGGATAAGATTATGTCGTTGAAACTCTATCGCGCAATGTGTTAATGCAGTGGGATAAAAATTCAGACTTTTATCATTATTACTATGTAATGATACAACAAAAATGTGGCAATGTTGAGCTACTTAAAATAGAGTATCTTGTGATTTTTAACAAATGAACGCTACAAATATAAGTATGTTAAACACCAAATTTGTTTTGTATTCGCCAGGAGATTCAACGGAAATAATTTAATATCTCATTTTAACATAATCGTAAATCAATTTTCGATTTATTGGTTTTTATTGGATTATATTTAAAATTATGAATTTTAATTACGTTTTACGAATTTTAATATCAATTGGCTTCGACGGTAAAGTACGAGGGTAGCCGTTTATATTTCGGGAGTAGCAAACAAAGAAAAAAAATTTTATTATCGAAAACAGTTTTATTGCTTTTAGAAATGTTCTCATTGAAAATCAATGCACTTTTGCATTCGTTTAAACCAATCCGAAAAGCATTGATGGCACTGTGATAGCGATATCTCCAAAATATTAGTTTCGAATGCCTCAACTGCCTCTTCCGGCGTAGAAAACCGTTGACCACAAAGTTTATTCTTCACGCGTGGGAACAAAAAGAAATCACAGGGTGCTAGATCAGGGCTGTACAACAATTCAATGTTTTGCCCGGTCAAATATTCAATTGGTTGAACCGACCTGTGAGAGCGCGAATCGTCATGGTGAAGAATGGTCTGTCGTTTTCCGTTTGTTTTCCTCATTTCTTGAAAAACTTTTGGCAAACAAATAGTTGTGTACTATTCGGAATTGACCGTTCTACAACTCTCTAAAGGCATGATTGCAACATGACCGGTTTTTCCGAAAAAACAGGTGACCATTTGTTTTGATGTGCTTCGAGTGCGAACAACTTTTGTTGGTTTTGGCTCATCTTGGAATACCCACACAGTCGACTGCTGTGTACTATTGGGCTCATACGTATAGATCCAAGATTCATCATCTGTGACGACTTTATAAATATTTCTTGAAGCACCGCCATTGTATTGTTTGTGCATTTTTGGCACCAATCGACGCGAGTCCTTTTCGAGCGGTTGTCGAATTATGTGGCTTCTTTGTTATCGTTATATTTTGTTATATTTTTGGCTTTTATACCAAGATTAGTTCTTGTTTGGCCCGTCAGTGTTAGTGCAATTATCTCTCTCTAAAAGACAGTTGGTCCTTTCCCAAGTAATAAAATTTCTTTGACTTAAAGTTCTTTAAAGTATAAACCAGCTTCTATACCCTCATATGTTTTAGAGCTATCCATATACATGTGCAAGAACTGTTTACTTAGGTTATCTCCCGTGAAAAATATAGTGGATGCAGTCATTCGAAATCTTTACTGCCTTAGAAAACTGATGTACTTTCAGTCTTGTATCTTCCGTAATCCTATTACGAATATTTTCAATATTCTCCGTAGAGCTAAGCATCCTTTATATTCATATGTTCATTTAGAAAATTACTAAACAACTTATAGACAATTCTAGTCAATAATGTATTGGGTTGGCAACTAAGTACTTTCGGTTTTTACTGATAGAGAGCGTTGCTTTATTTTTTGTATAACGTATGTTAGTGCTGTACTTTACCGTTTGTCGCGTGATACTAGTCACATTGAGGTAACTTTAGAAGCAAGTAGTGCGTGATTTTTATTAAAGCTATTAGTTGTGGGTTAATTTTAAATGGAGTGCAGAAACGAACATTTTCGACATATTTTACTATTTTATTTTCGTAAAGGAAAGAAAGCTGCTGCGGCTCACAAAAAGATATGTGAAGTTTATGGTGCTAATTGCTTAACAGAGCGCACGTGTCAGAGTTGGTATAAAAAATTCACTCACGAATTGAAAGAAATTCATTTAACACAAAGAATCAACTTTTGCGATATGCACCTTAGACGAAATGAAACCGACCCTTTCTTAAAAAGAATCATCACTGGTGATGAAAAATGGGTCCTGTACAGTAACATAGTTCGAAAACAATCATGGAGCAAACACGATAAACCAGCTCAAACCACATCGAAAGCTGAATTGCATCCAAAAAAGATCATGCTGTCAGTTTGGTGGAATTACAAAGGTGTTGTGTTTTTTGAGCTGCTTCCAAGGAACCAAACGATCAATTCTGATGTTTACTGTCAACAATTAATAAAACTGGATGAAGCAATCAAAGAAAAACGGCCAGAATTGTCAACTCGGAAAGGTGTAGTTTTCCACCAAGATAATGCAAGGCCTCACACATCTTTGGCAACTCGTGGGAAACTATTTGGGTTTGGCTGGGAAGTGATGCCACATCCCCCATACAGCCCTGATTTAGCACCATCTGATTACCATTTATTTCGAAGTTTGCAGAATTCTTTGAATGGTAAAACTTTCACAAATGACGATGACCTTCACTCCCACCTGGTTCAATTTTTTGCTGATAAGGGCCAGAAATTTTATGAGCGCGGAATCATGCAGCTGAAAGAAAGATGGCAAAAGGTCATTGAGCAAAATGGAAAATATATAATTGATTAAAAATTATTCTTTGTTTAAAAAAAAAGTGTTTTATTTTATACTACAAAACCGAAAGTACTTAGTTGCCAACCCAATAGATACCATGTTGTTCATCCAGCTTGGCTTTAGTTTCCTATGTCGTTTTGCTTTTCAGAAAATAATGGTTGATCTGTGTACGAAATTCTCTTTCAAGAATTTTTCATAAACCATAATTCTTGATTATCTCAAATAACTAACAGGTTTAAAACAATTAACGAATATAACTAAAACATGGTTCACGTTCACACGAGAGATATTAAAAACAGAAAATGACTTTGATGTTGCACTATAGACGTTATCTCTCGGCTTTGAACCAACTTCGAGAACTTCTCTTACTAGTTCCTTAAAATTCATGAGTAATATAAACTTTTTATACAAACATTGGACTTTGTTGGATAATTATCCAACAGAATCCTCTGATGAAGACAGACAGCAGAGTGGTTGACGTAATTTATCGTCAACGACTCTGATGCCAAATCGACCAAATAGTAGAAGGCTATTGGACGATGACGGGTAAAGATTACAATAGTGGGGGAGTAGTAAATTGGATGTAATAGTAAACAAGAAATAAAGAAATTGAAAAAGAAATCGGTGCACCTCTGATTGACTTCCAATTTCGTTAAGTGAAACATGTAGATAGTTTAGTATTAACTGGACGTGACAATGTGGATGGAAGGATGTGTATAATTAAAAATTTAATCACCAATCATGGTAATCTCCTTCTTAAAATGCTTCAATAACATACATTTTACAAGCTAAAACTATAAGTAATTTACATTTGACTTACTTCCCTTCCTGTATTCTCTATAAATTATTCATTCTGCGTAATAAAATTTCTTCTTTTGAATATGCTCTAGAGTGTCAAACGTCTAAATTCAGTTACACTTCTAAAGTCTTTATAAACAAATTTTCAAACAGAAATAAGACGTGTTAACAGCCGAGACGTGCGTGCGAATATTCTGAGATGCTAAAAAAATTTTCTTGTTTCCAAAATATTTTCAACAAGTTTTAATTGATTTATATATTTACCTGATGAAACTTTATTTATATAAAAATACTTTTCAGACGAAATGAAGTTATGCTGTATCGCTTACAAGATATGTATGTATACATCATCAATAAGTCTGTGTGAAGAATCGTGTTATCTGTCAATCCGTTTAAATTTTTTTTTTGTATACATGTATAATTTTTGATTATAAAGATTGGTATCTTAAACAAATACGTATAAAATAGATGTGTAATATAAATAGTAAAGCATTTGTGTATACAGGAATACATCTAAGTTTTATTTAAGTGGATGTTGATATGTGTTAAGTTGCGTACGTAATCTATGAATAACTTTTAAAAGGTGTAGGATTTTTTTTCATTAATTTCACATGACATGTTCATACATGCATGCACACACGCACATACAAACTCAAACACACATGCACACACGCACACACAAATACGAACACACATGCACACACGCTACACAAACTCAAACACACACACACACACACAAATAAATATATATATATATATATATATATATATAGATATAGAAACTAGTTATTTAAACTTATCGAAGAAAACTATGTTTGCATAAATGCATACATAAATTATTCCCCAACAATAGCCTATTACCGGTAAAGTTTTAAATTCATAGACTTTACAAGGGAACACAGGCAAGTGTCCCTCATCGATTTAGATGAAACTTGGTAGGTTTATTGACTGATGTAGTGTAAGAACAATGGTATCTTTTTTTAGCTGCACAATCGCCCGTTTTCGGTGAGGTGGAGCGCTCTATCGGCAACACAATCCTTCGCTATTTGCTTTAATATCTTCAAAATGGTAAGACATATCAGAAAAAAGTTAGGATAAATATTTCACTGTTTTCATAGTACTAAAGAATAGTGACAATAGTTTTCTTTTCACAATTATCGCGTATCAGCAACAACCCCGATTATTTATTTCAAATTTGAAAAGTTTCATTTGCTAAGAAAATAAGCGTCAACAGGAAAAGTGCTTGGATGAAGAGTTGAGGAAAATCAGAGCGATACACAAGGAAAAGAAATTGGTCAATTAGCGGTTGAAGAACATCTTTACAAGAATGGACATAAAGTAAGTTTTGAAGAAACAGAAGTATTAGCTACAATCAAAAAATCATTAAAGAAGCTATTGAGTTATAAAAGCAATCAAATTTAACCGCGAGGATGGCAGTATACTCAGCAACACATGGAGGACCTACTACGGGAATCTGTCGTGGCCAATGGAGTACAACGGTCGAGCGCTAGTTAACTAACGGTGTGCATATATAAGGAAGAATAGCCTTTTAAAATTAATTGTTTTTCAAGTTGTGTAATAGTTTCCTCAAATAGGTCTTGAACATGTTAATATGATTATTGAGCCTCATTGAGCCTCATTGGTTGTACCAGAGTTTGAATTCAGTTCATTAGATTCAGTGTTTAGTGACCTCCCCATTAGACGAATACGACATTCTGCAATCAAATGCTAATAATTATTTGGAAAAGAATTATATTTTATTTGTGTACATAAGTGTATATAATTTCGAATTCTGTGTTGGCAAACTTAAAAGAATTTTGTACAAATTATCAAGTCTATCTGAAGCGATATTCATATGTTTTATACTTAGGGTATTTTAAAGACCACTGTTACCGAGCTTGAATGCTGTTGAGCACCACTGGCATTTTAGCGTTTTATTACTTTGAAAATATATTATAAATAGATTTTAAGAATGCTTGCAGAATGAAGTGACGTTTTAAGAATTCATACGAACAAATTAATTAAAGGGATTTCGAAGCGTTTTCAATTAATCAAGATGTGCAAGAAAGTTTTCCTCCAAGTATTAATTATAAATCTTTACATGGTATCTATACGTATCTATACAAAGTGAAAGGTAAATGTAAAATGTTGGAATGCGTAGTGGCAACCATTTACAGTTAGTGGTATTTTATGACTGAGTGAGAGATCATTTTTTCATTAAGTAATTATGGATTATATTCCATCCTGCATGCCATCGAAACATTGGTTGAGGATTTTGAGGAAACAGATTAACTACTCAAGATAAGCTTCGTGAACTCAACCAACTTCTGTAAAAAGTGATGGACTAGATCAACGACTATCCCATTTTCATCGACAACTTGTAGATATCGGACAAAGCGCACTTCCATGATCATGGATACGTCGGCAAGCAGAATTTCCCATACTGGTTACCCTAGTACCCTTTAGAATTTCACGAAAATAGCTATAAGGTTACTGTTTGTTGTTGTGTCACGCAGTATGATACGAGAGGAAATGTGACGACTATCACATTTGCCTGACATGTTGTAGTGCTTGAAACTTTTCTTGCAGAACAACTCAAAAATGTCGAAAGTGATAAGTTGTAGTTTCAATAAGATGCTACCACAGTCCAAACTGCAAGATCATGAATTTCAATAGCTGTTTGGTGGCCACGTAATCTCGCGATGAAATTCTTCAGCCTCTAAGGTTGGTAGTCAAACTTATCTTGTGGAGCCACCTTAAGCACATTGTAAATGTACAATATTAACAACATTAACAACAAAACACAATTGAAGACCAAATTCGCGAGATTTGCAATGGACAAAGAGATGAATATCATTTACACGACATAGTTATCAAAAATTTTTGTATTGAATATAAATGGCACATATTGTAGTTATCAGTTTCGACAATCAAATTTTTTAATAATCATAGCTTTTTTTCTGGATATTTTTTGTTTATTTTAATTATAGTCGATGGTAGATTATAATAAACGAGTTCAGGACTTAAACCAATAATAAGGTTGTGTGTTATCTGCTCGTAAATGTTGATTAGAGAGTCTAAGAAAAGTTGTAACTTATAATGTATACAATAAGCCACTGGACTGGGCATAAAATCTTGAAATACGCTTCAAAACATATTTAATAGGGAACTTTCAAAGGAATCTTAACCGAGGCCAAGACAAACCACATCCTATAAAAATCGATTAACCAATGCTGTTCATATTGAAGATCCTCGTGTAATCTAACAATATTAAGATTAATTCTTGTCTATAAATTAGAAAGACATGATCAATTACTATTATTCTATTTTAAAATGCTGTAATAAACTTATTTTGTCTTTATTTTATCTTTTGATGACTACGATTTTGGCAATGAGTCACTGTTACTTATAAACATATTGACATTCATCATCAACATACCAAAATTTGTTTAATTAAAGCAGGTTTAAAATTGTAAAGTACATAATTTTCATCTTAATTTTATTATGATTTCTTTAAGTATAGTAAATATCAGTCCTGTTTACATTGATTTTGCAGTTTTATTATCCCAAATCGTGAGGTTTTATGAAATTACTAATTTTATGTTTTCGCGTTACAGAAATATTTCACATCTGGAAATGTGTTTCGTTCCATATCTATCCATAAAAAAGCTTCAGTAATGTAGGCTATAATTTTCCCGGCAAGTATTACTGTTGTATATGTTGTAAAACGTGGATAGATAGATATAAAACAAGAAATATGTAAGTATTACGTACATCGTGGAAATTTTAAAAACAAATAAAAAGTAATGTGTCTATTTGAAATTTAAACTAGTTATAAATAAACGTTACGACTTTTTTGGTAAGTTTTAATCTTGGAGATCGATATTTTCATAGCAGATCGTTCGGAACAAACTAAATAATGATTAAGGAATACTCATTGCGCCAAACATACAGTTTGTTATATAATTACAAAAGAAAGAGTAATATGATAAGTGTTTTTAATGAAGCAGAGGTGTGGGGATCATTTGGGCCCGATACGCATTGTAGATTTCAGAACAATTTTGTCTTCTGTTTGAATAAGAATATTGAATATTGTTTATGAAATATAGGACATGAGATATTAAGATATGGATCGATGTTTTTGTGTGTTCACCCTAAAATGTTGAAATGTTTATAACATATACACTATCGGTTATAAGTATTTGGTCCCCTTGTTTCAATACAGTTTCTATAGAAAAGTTGTAATTATAAAATTTATTTCTTTATTTAGTAAGAAATAGTTTCATAATAAACATTAAAATCTATAAAAGTTTATTCTAAAATAATTATGCGATTACCCTGAGGTGTTCATAGTGATAACATCGTGTGTCTTGAAGAAGATCAATCGATTAGAAATGCCTAAACGGAAAGAATTCAGTGTAGAAATACGATCGTTTATAATCGCATACCATAAAACTGGCAAAAGCAACCGCGAAATTGCCACAGAACTTAAATTAAATCAGTCCACCGTGGGTTATACCATCAAAAAACACCGCGAATGTGGAAGTGTGTTGAGAAGAACTCGAAAAGGCAGACCAAGGGCAACAACCTCAGCGGAAGATCTTGTAAAAGTGGTAACAAGCAAGAGAAATAGACGTAAAATAGCTCCAGAAAGCACAGCAGAAATGAATGCTGTTCGTCGAAAACCCATAAGTGTTTCCACAGTTAAACGGGGCTTAAAAGAAGCCGGTCTTCATGGACGAATTGCAATGCGGAAGCCGCTTCTACGCAAGCAATACAAGCAAAAACGTTTAAAGTGAGCACGCGATCACCAAAATTGGACCATAGAAGACTGGAATAAAGTATTGTGGGCCGATGAATCCGAACTCGAGATTTTCGGTTTACGAAGACGTGTTTTTGTAAGGAGGTCTGTGGGTGAGCGTGCCCGGGAAGAATGCATAGCTCCTACTGTTAAGCACGGTGGAGGTTCAGTCATGATATGGGATTGTAAAAATCGAAGGTATACTAAAAAAAGAACAGTATAAGCGCATATTAGATGAAAACGCAATCCCCTCTGGAATTAAAATTTGTCTCTAAATTATCTTATTGGAAGATAAATAAGAATTTTATCTTACAACAAGACAATGACCCAAAACACCCTTCCAAACTATGCCGGGAATATTTTCAGAAATTGGAGAACGAGGGAACCATAAAAGTTATAGCGCGGCATCCCCAGAGCCCCGATTTAAATCCCATCGAGTTGCTGTGGGAAGAACTTGACCCAGAGGTGAAAAAATCGGCCCCCACATAATAAATAATGAAAGAACCTGCAAGAAGCATGGGGTAAAATGAAACCTGAGACATTACGAAAATTAATTGAAAGAATGCCTCGACTGTGTGTTGCAGTGATTAAAAATAAAGGAGGGCATAGACGAGTCTAAAATTTATATAAATATATTATACAACAATTTAGTTTAGATGTAAAAATATATATTTTTCATATAAGTACGTAAATAATAAAAAGATATTAGTATTTTATATTTTGATTTTTGTTACAATTTGCGGGTTAAATGCGAGTAACCCAATACTTATGAGCGATAGTGTAGATAGATACTAGATACGATTGCAGGAAAATAGTTACAGAGTTTCAAAAACAGCTGCTATACAATCAACAGTAACGATTAGTCACAATAAATCAATTGCAAATTTGATTAGTAATAATGATTCTTATTATCCTACACATACACAAATCTATTTGCAAGTTAATATTCGAAAGATATTTCCAAAGTTCTGTGAATTAGGCTATAATTTTTCTATTTCGTCAATTCTCATCTGAATTACAATGTAGTTTTTAAATATAATCTCCATTTAATTGAATATACTTATCCCAACGTGAAATTAACGTTTTTTAAACCGTCGTCAAAGAACTTTTTCAGAATACTTGCAATCTACCAATTTACAGCAAGTTTTACCTTATTTAAGCTTCAAAATCGAACACCTCGTAGTGGTTTTTGGGAATTGATGATAATTTCTCGAAACTACATCTGGTGAATAGAATGGATGTGAAGGCAATTCCCGGAGTAATTCGTTTAAAATATCCTTCGTTCTTCATGCGGTACGAGCGCTTGCATTGTCCTGTTGCAATAACGGACACTTATGCATTTCTCAGGCCGTTTGTTGCAAAACACCTGCCGTAATGGTCCAGATAAACGATTGGAATAATATGCTGTGTTAATTGTAGTATCTTTCGGTAGATAATCCATAAAAAGAATCCTTGTAATTCCAGAACTTTAATCAAGTGTTTCAAGCAGAGGTTCTCTTCCGAGTTTGTGCCATTCTTTGAACGGGTTTTTGATCTCAGGATTGAAGTAAGATATTCATGTATTAATAGTAGTTATTTGCCGTCAAAACTGGTAGCTGTAACCTGCTGGAAGCTCTTGATGTTGGCGGCATGTGTCGGATCCGTTCAGTTTCTTTTCAGGTTCCCAACAGCCTGGGTATACAGCCTGTACTTATTCCTACACTAACACTAATTTCACTGATAGTTATTTGCCTATTGTCTTTGAGTAGGTTCTTCACGACAGCAGCATTTCTTTCATTTGCAGAGCTGGTCGGACGTTCTTTGGGCAGATCGTCTACTAGTGGTGTTCTGTCAGCTTCAAAATGATCGATCCATCGATAGACAGTACTTTTACTTTCTGCAAATTCTTCAAATACACCTTGTAGCTATTGAACAATTTCCGAAGGTTTCACATTCTCTTTAAACAAAAAGATTCTCATTATCTTTTGTGATTTAGTCACGTTTTTCATTGCAGCAAAAATCAGCGGTACGAAAATACGTCTGTATCAGTTAAGTAACTGAAATAAACTAAAAAATATTGGACAAGATAGATGCGCAAACATGTCAAGACTTGCCACTGACTAATAATGTGGTCTATAAAATTTATGTAATTGAATTAGAGCCAATTTCCTAAAACTTTGGAAACATCTCATAGAAATACAAAAACACTAGTACGAAACTAAAAAAATAATAACCATAATATGTAGTGCAGTAGAAAGATCTATCGATAATCTGATTAGCGGATGCAGTGGTAGTAGAAAAAGACTACACCAAAATGCATAAGAAGATTGCTAAAATAGTATATCAGAGGTAATTTAAATGATTAGGCCTTAGTGGAAAATGCGATGCTGTTTGTAAGTAAAAATAACAAAAACATATTCGAAAATAAAGTGGGGAAAATATATTGGAATTGTGCAACAATAGTAAATTAACAACCTCCACAACTTTTTCTAAATTTATAGTCTCCCAAAGAATATACACATGACAGAAAGAAAAAAAAAAGAACAGTTGGGACTGGATGAAATTGATTTGAAAAAGATACACTTGCCCTTTGAAAATCCTGGTTGTCGAATAATCAGTCAAAATAATGCAGCTAAAACTTTTAGATGCTTTCAACAATATATTTGCAAGACATTAAATATACTGCAGCCAGAAAGAAACAGTTATTTGCGAGTGCAAAGAAGTAAGTGAAATCGAAAATGTTGAAGATATTTTAGCCTAAGGCAGGCTCAAATGCCTGCAAATGATAGTTATTATACAGCCGACTCATCGTAATCTTTTCTAAAGTAAAAAATTAAATCTTAAGGAAAAATTGAAGACAAGGTCATTTATATGTATTTTAGCGTCATGATTTGAGAATGATGATCTTCAATCAAATAATATATTTAATGAAAAGATTATTTAAAAGAAATTGATTCCGAAAAATATCATTCTCTGGATGATGTGACATGCTGGCCGGATGAAGTTTTATCCCAATATGCGAAACCAAACTATCTTAACAGCAAAATTGTACCTTTGGAGGGCATACTATTGGATACTTTTTGGATAGCTGATCTCTCTGGTGTACAAAAGCCAGCTAGAAAATCAAAAATATCGAGCAGCTGCTTGATATTTTGAAACAGTCGCATTAATAAGAGAATCATAAAAGAGATGGATACCAGTGGAGTTCAACAGGCTTGTTGATGTAGCCTCCGCCAAAATGTAGTGAAAATTTTATTTATTTATTAAAAAGAAATCGAATCAAGTATTTACAATGGTAGCTTTTTGTAATTAAAGAGGAGGCTTTGAAATTTTGTTTATAGATTTTGGCAGTTGTAAAAATGGAGCTCTGGTCAGCAGTACTCTATGTACTTTATGTTGAGTAGTTTATCGAATTAAATTCAGTTGGTCTTGTTCAATAGAGTTTTCGGAATCATTTTAATGTAAGACTGTATACTGTGTAACATTTTTTCATCTTGAGTTAGAAAATGGCAAGACCAAGGCAATCAGTTGAAGACAAAACGTTGAGCGGTAGATCATAGTCCGTGTGAAATACTGTTAATGAAAATAAAATAAGCTAATATATCGCGGCTTTAAATTTGTGAGAGGGCAGCATGCGTAGAATATTAACAAAAATAATATTTCATTCTTATAAGCTTATTGCAGTACAAGAGCTCAGTGGCTAAGATAAAATTAAACGCCTTGAATTATGGAATATGGATTTTGAAAATTACCTTTTTAACACTTTTCATCTTAATGGTAATGTTAAAAAACAAAATTACAGTTACAGAGCTTAAGGTAATTTCTATAAATTTCACCAAAAACATAGTTAAAAAATAACAGTTTTTGTGACTAAGACCGCTGGACCTTACTTTTTTTGAGGAAAATAACCAAACCGTAACTGTTAATGCTGTCTTCTTTGCTGAAATGGTCCAGATTTAGTTTGCAACCGTAAATCTAAGAAGAATTGCAATACAGTTATTGGTTCCAGCAAGATGGTGCAACCAAACACACTGCCAGAATAAGTATGAACGTTGACAAATAGACTGATTCCAAGAAATACCCTTCCTTAGTCTTTAAGATCCCACATTACTGTTCTGGATTAATTTCTATTGGGTTATTTAAAAGGTAAAGTATTTATAGATTATCCTAGAAATTTGGAGCAATTTAAAAGAAATATCAATAATGGCAGGGTTATTCCACGTCAATTTCTTCAATCTGTGATGGAAAATTTTGTCACACTATCTTCTTCTGGGCTTCTGGGCTGGAACCGCGTCACTGGTATAACTGCCGACGTTTCGTACCCACTCGTGTGGGACATCATCAGGGCTCAACTACTGCTACTGTTTGCTGCACTGAAACAGTTTCAGTGTAGTAGTTGCAGTAGTTGAGCCCTGACGATATCCCATACCAGTGGGTACGAAATGGCAGTTATACCAGTGACGCGGTTCCAGCCCGGAAGCCCAGAAGAAGATAGTATGGACCACGACCGCGGAAGTCTACGTACCAGATTAATTTTGTCACGCATTTGAAAGAGTGCATTGCTGAAGATGGCGTTCATGTACGGCATACTATTTCATTTCAATCATAAAACTCCCGTTTTTAGTGTTCCTTAACATGAATTTACTTCTTCTGTAGTTTCCGATAAATTATTGTCGGAGGTTTAAAATGATCAGCATATTTTGTTGGATTCTATATTAGGACGAAGCTGTGAAGAATTGACAATAAGGAACCTTTACAGAAAATCACTAAATTGAATATTTTAATTTTTTCCTTGTTAAATTATTATTAGAAAGAAATAAAATATTGTACAAAAATTATTCTTTAATTGTTCAGATTTCTAGTCGTAATCCATTACAATATAAAACCGAATCTGATTTTTAACTGTTATAGCAACAGATAAATGGAAATAAAAATATATTAAAAGCAATTAAATCGAAATAAATTAGTGCGTTCATTTATCAACTAAATCCACGTTCTTTTGTGTTATATGGGTTATTGGTTCTTTAGGAAAAAATATATGTTCTTTCACCAGATAGTCAGCTTTAATTTAATACAAGAAAATGTACTCTGGCAAGTAAAAATGGAGAATCAATTCGGTTTGCAATAAAGCTTAATTAAAAGGTTGGCACTAGAAATATTTCTCGTTTATACAAAGACTTCATGCTATGCTTGTTCAAGATACTATTTTATACGTATTTGTTGAAATGTATTTATGTATTATAATTATTAAGAGGGTTTGGACGTAATAAATAAATATGATTATTCAGAAACTTAAATGTTCTGTACAATTTTAAAAAATATCATTAACAATATAATATTTCATTATTGGTGTGTTAAGAAAATATAAACAAATATTTTTGACCGATATTCGAATTAACTTTTCCGATTTCTTAGCTAAGAGTATAGTTAAATTTCACCACTAAAGTAATTATAATATGGATAACAAGCGCCTCCCTCTGTCGTCCACTATACTGAACGACAAAGCGAGAAACGCGTCTATCTCGCTTGTCGATAACTATGTTATTAGAGCGTATAAGACAGATGCATTGCGTAACGGCTACTTGCCAATTAAAAGAATGTTAAAAGGAATGATTCTATTATTAATAACATCCTATCTATTACATATGTTTCACCGATATCACGGATCGTCAGGCAGATTTGTGTTATTAATGATATGATAGACGCTACCAAGGAATCGTTCATTAATAACACAAATTTGCCTGACGATCCGTGATATCGGTGAAACATATGTAGTAGATATGGTATTATTAATAATAGAATGATTCCTTTTAACATTCAATTATAATATGGTTTCTTAAATAATCTGATTGAAAAAAACTCGTGACAATTGATTATTTATCTTAGGTTTACACTATATATTTAATTTTTTTTCAATGTGGTAAATATGAAAATTAATTTTTCTTCAATTAAAAAAATTTCTACAAGAAGTGACGTGTTGCCGTGACGGATACCAAAAAGATCAATGACGGGTATTTTTCAAACCTTTGGTCTAAGTTACACACTGAGTAGAAGCTTTATCGTTACACAGTTAATATTTCCTATATCGTCAAGTTCATTGCATGCCTTAAAGATGACATTAATTAATAGATTGTCACAACACAGTATTTGGTATTTTAGATGATAAACTTGCACGTATATCGCATGTATTATTTCACTTTCTATGCGAGAAGATATTGATTTATATTTAGTCTAGAAAGTTTTTGGTAGACAAAGTTGCATATGGATGGTATGGGTGCAACTATGATGATAAATGAGTTGATATCCATAAGTCGAATTCAGATAAAAGTGAATTTTTGAGAACATGTCTGGGAAAAATTTTGATTTCGAAAAAATCTGCTTTCGGTTTGTTATTAAGTATTTATTTTGTAAAGAGTTATTGACCAAAGAAATTTTGGTAGATGCAATAGAAGCTTTAGGTGATCAGTGTCTTTCATACGCCATTTTTAAGGACTGGGTAGCCGAATTTAAAGGAAGATCAGACACCAAAGATGAACACCGCCAATTTATACGATTGCTTAGGAAAATATTGATTTTGACCGCGATATGATTCTGGAAGATCAAAGAATTAGGCTCTAACGTATTGCAGAAACATTCTACATTTTCTGTGAACATGTGAACATAGGAAAAACGCTGCGGAAAACATACCAAAAATGCCAAAAAAAGGTGCTTTTTTCAAGGCAATGCTCCTGCTTAAAACTTGTTGATTGCACTGTAAAAAATTATTGAAATTGGTTAACCACTTATTTATTATCAGATTTAGAACATTTTCTGTGAACATATGTTTCACATCGTTCATTACAAAACATCCCTAAAAATTTATCAAACGTGACAAAAAAATGTGGTTCTTACGAAACAATATCCTTGCTTAAAACTCGTTGGTTGCACTCCAAAAAATTAATGAAATTGGTTGACTATCTATTTATCGTCCAGACTTAAAACCGTTAGACTATCATTTGTTCCCAAAACTCAAAAAACACTTTAATTGAAAAAGATTTTCAGCAAACATCGTTCATAGCAAAATGTCGCGGAAAACTTGTCAAAAGTGATAGAAAAAGGTGTTTTTTGCAAGACAATGCTGATGCTCAAAAACTCGTCGATTGCAATGCAAAAAATTAATGAAATTGATTGACATCTATTTATTGTTGAGATTAAAAACAGTTAGCTTTTGTTCCCAAAATTCAAAAAATAATTTAATTGTAAAAGATTTTCGAAAAATGGCAAAGACGTAGGGCGTTTGAGGAGTGGTTTGTAGACCAAAATAAAGATTTTTTAAGGACTTATTGCTTCATAAACATTCGCTGGATGTGTAAGTTTAAAAGTAGAATATGTTAAATAAATAAAGTTTTGCTTTGAAATATTATGCGTTTTATATGGTAGGCTAAGCATTTATCAATATCCCTTCATACTAAATATTTGACTTAAGTAATTATCAGTTGTATTCTACGAAATATAACCTTTGTTAATACATACTTTTTCCTACTAATAGATGTGCCCAAGCTTCTTGGTCTAAATGGTCCTATAGCAAGTAAGTATATTGGACTGCAATATGGGATCTAAGATGGCTGGACGAAGACTTTAAAGGTTTAATGTTTCTTTGATACATTTCTATTATATTTTTTACATTTTAGTAGTATATTTGGTAATCTCCCAATGTTAAATATACAAAATTACTAATATTTACGATTTCGTAAATAGGCAACCTAATGTACACATTGCACCTTCAATTTCATGTTTTCTTTTCACTTTGATAAATTTAAAAATTATTGTTTTACTTTTTATAGTGTAATGTTTAGTAAACAGTAAAAGTAATGTATTCGATTTATTTTGGAGCCACGTCCCCTAATTTCAAATCACGTACAATCGGAGGAAAATGTAATATCTTCTCAGGTCAGGATTGAATATTAATACTACCTTCTAATACAAATCCGTGTATCCCCGTTTTCAAATACATGCAGATTTTACACATTTAAAAGCATTAATATTTAGCCCACCCATTACTTTTCCAGATGACTGTATATTAACCACTTCTCAATTGACGCAAATGTAGTTCGCGTTACCTAAAGCTATCCTCTTTATCTTTCAATGCCATCGAGAATTGAAAATACCCTGAATATGCAACAGAAATTCTACTAACTTGAATTTTAAATACATTTTTGTTTCTCTGCTAATCGAGTTCTCTATTTAACGTGCAGTATTTTATAATTAATTTAATGGTAAATGTACTGACGTCGAGAATTTATTTTCAAGAACGAAATATTCACGATAAAAAACATTTTTTCTTAATTCACGTGTTTCATTTACATAAATATGTATTATACATTAGACAATTTTCATCCAATTAACCCTCTTAATAATTGTTTACGTCATGGAATATTATCTTTAATCTGACATTGCATTTAATGGTTTCGAACTGACCTGCGTGTCCCTTCTCTGTACAAGGACTTCTATACTGTTGACCTGGTTCAGAGGTGGGGGTGGTTCCATTACGGTTGTGTGACTGGTTTTACAGTGTATACAGTAACACCGAATACCCGTCAGGAAGAATCCTATAAATAAGAGTATACCACCGGACCCTAGAAATATGTAGCGGTGATCCGCATCTGCAGCGTTTGGCACCAGTTGAACTAGTCCTACTATTAGAACTATGGCTCCCAGTAATATGGAGCCTACTATTAATTGCAATGCGGAAACCTGGAATAATTAAAATATCAAATTAGAATTATTGTACACCACGTAATATATTTAAAACTGATGTTACACAGGAGGCCAGAAGTTCGCGATTAAATTATTAAAATTCAATAAAGTATTTCTTTTGAAAAGTATATACTATACCTTGTCTAAAGGTATAGTATAAGGAGTGATTCAAATTTTGCGCCAAAATAGTACATAGATTTCATTGGTTCTTGAACAGGCAAGTTTAATATGGATAAATGAATGCCAGATATCCGCCATTTTTCATAACCTTTAAACGATTAATTATATTTTTGCATTGTTTTACTATATTTTTCTGTATTATTTAATAAAATCTCTACTTTAGCATTTATTATTTATACAATGATGAAAAAGATTAATATTGTTGACAAACTTACAACTGTTTATTTTCATTTTTATGGTAAGTTACATTTTTAAGCTATGTGTTCCGCGTTTTAGCGGGATATTTGAATCAGTCCTTATTCTGAGACAAAGTGTAATAGTATTTCACTTCCTCAAAAGTATGCAATAATTTTTCAGTTAGTTATAAATTACATGGTATTGAAATGATGATTATAAAAATTAAAGAACGTTTTGATTTGACGAGCCGCGCAGTTCTCTCATTGACCCTCATAACAGCGATCTGTTATGATTGTATATTGTTTATTGTAATTTCAAAGTGTATGACAAAATTAATGGAAACTTTGCTTCTTCCTTACTACATTGTTAATGGTGATTTGTGCCACAGAAAAGTGTGCGCTAGGTGAGTTCCTTGAGTTTTGATAGATAAAGACAAACAAAAACAGGTAGATCTACTGACTTTTTTCAGTCGGTAAAACGAGAATGACGAGGAGGTTATGGCTGCAGAGATCGGAAGGAAGTCCTACTCATCGACTACATGCCTAGAGGGGAGACCATAAATGCACAAGCCTTCTGTCGGACCTTTCATCTACTACACTGTGCCATTCAAAACACACGACGTGGATTGTTGTCCAGCAGTATTGTATTTCTTCACGATAAGTCATATCAATATATTGCTGCGTTGGTGAAAGTCTTGCTTCAGCAGTTTAAATGAGAAGTTTTTCAAGCCTTTGAGTGATTGGGTGGAAATCACTATGGAACTGACAAAAACTGAAAGAAGGCGTTAACGACTGGTTGAACGACTTGGCGGTAACTGAGTTTGCAGAAAGTATAGACGAACTGGTGAAACGCTACGACAAATATTTAAATTTGAACGGCAACTATGTTGAAAAATAGCTAAAGTAACAAATGTATTCTACAAGTTTCGTTTCATTATCTTAAATAAAAATGTCAAGAGAAACGAACGTTCCTTACTTTTAAATTCACTCTCGTATATAACAAAAAAACAATTTTTTTAATGTTTTTTTTTATACGTTGATTAGTTTAGATTTATTTAAATAAATACTAATTTTCTCTATAATTGTTATACAGTGTGTATCAGCCAAATGGAATAAATTCGATAATAATTAAATGGAAGGGTGTTCGAAAAAACGCTCGGACACGTCGATTGGGATTTTTAGTTGCATATTTTTTTAAATAAAAAGTTTATATACAGGGTGTGTCATGAAAAAGTGGTCAATACCAACTTTCTTATTTTAAATGCAATACCCTGTCAAATATTAAATTTTTGGGTTCTTTAGAAAATTCCAGACATATTTCATGTACAATGTCCTATACCTATCTTCGACTGTTTCGGAAATATTAAATGTTTTCAGATTAATAATTTTGTTTACAATTAAAATAAGATTTTCACATTATAGTTTGTTTACCGAACTATTAAGTGAAAATCTTTAATTGTACTTGTACTTCGTTTTAAAATACCTTGCCTTAGCAAAGTGTTGTCAGTGTCATAACTGTTTGTATTACGTTAACTACATTTCAGCAAAATGGTTCATTTAACAGAAATGCACAAAATAACAATTCTGCAGATGATTGGTTATGGAGATAACACATGGACACAAATGGAAGTTGCCCACTTATTTCATGAGAAATTTCCAAATTTGCTGTCTATATCCCAAGGAACAATTAGTAAAATAGAAAAGCAGTTTCGCGAGTTTGGACATGTAAAGCAAATAAAAAAAAAAGGAGGTGCGAATGCAGTAAGTAATGATACCAAACTGGATATTTTGCTTGAGTTTGAAGAAAACCCGCATACTTCTAGTAGACAAGCAGCGTCAATGTTCGATGTTTGCCATTCACAGATTACTCGCACATTAAAAGAAAATAAAATGCATCCCTATAAAATTATACCAACTCAGGAGCTCATGGAAGACGACTTTGATAGAACGTATTTTTGTGAACAAATGATGACACTGTTAGATAACAATGTGATCCAATTAGAACATATTTTATTTTCTGATGAGTGTACCTTTACGCTTCACGGTCATGCTAATCGTCAAAATTGCCGCTATTGGTCCACGAAAAATCCTCACTGGATGAGGGAAGAACATACGCAATACCCTGAGAAGGTTAATGTTTGGGCAGGAATTGTTGGAGATCATATCGTAGGTCCTTTTTTCATTGATGGAAATTTGAATGGCGACAATTATTTAGCATTGCTTCAAAATAATCCAGCTTTGACAAACTTATATCCTGATCTAGCAAACCCACAAGTTCCAGCAAATACGATGTGGTTCCAGCAAGATGGAGCACCACCCCATTACCAAATTAATGTCCGGCAGTACCTCAACCAAATATTCCCGAATCGGTGGATAGGTAGGCGAGGATCGATGGAATGGCCAGCACGATTCCCTGATCTAACGCCATTAGACTTCTTCTTATGGGGGTATGTCAAGAGTATAGTATACAAAACTAAACCCCTCGACTTAGCTGACTTAAGAAGACGAATAATAGTTGCGATTAGATCGGTCACACCTGAGATGTTGAGCAACGTTAGAAAAAATTTTTATTTTAGATTAGGATGTTGTCAAGACGTTTGTGACAAACACTTTGAACATCTCCTACAGTGATATTAATGTTTTTCTTGTTATTTTTTACATTATCAAAAATCTTTCAAATTAATCTGAAAACATTTAATATTTCCGAAACAGTCGAAGATAGGTATAGAATATTGTACATGAAATATGTCTGGAATTTTCTAAAGAATCCGAAAATTTAATATTTGACAGGGTATTGTATTTAAAATAAGAAAGTTAGTATTGACCACTTTTACATAACACAACCTGTATATAAACTTTTTATTTAAAAAAATACGCAACTAAAGATACCAATCGACGTGTCCGAGCGTTTTTTCGAACACCCTTCCATTTAATTATTATCGAATTTATTCCATTTGGCTGATACACACTGTATATAAGTTTCTGGTTCAAGATGTGTTACATACGATTAACAGCTTCTATAATGGTAGATGTAAGACTAATTAAAATCCATCACGGCAGGAACACGAGTGAACTGTAAACTAGGAATAACAGGATCTTGGTACCAATGGACAGGATTGTTGTTGTGTGTTACCAAAGAAATACAGGTTTTATTATTATATGTAAAAAATTAAAGTTTCTTTTGAAATAATTTTACCTTATATAAACACCGAAGGTTGATATATAACCCCTTGTCACATTAATTTTCGAATTCTGTATACGTATTTCGACAACTAAGTTGTCATCAGCAGATAATTAAAAAGTGTCGCACCTGGTAAACTACGGCGAAAAATACCCGTAAAATATTGAGAAAAAAAACAAATATCGTCCATAACCAACAATTGTACAAGTTTTTAACGATAATGACTATCACAGAAGATTACAATTTGGCAAGTATTACATAAGATTTTTTTCGTTTTGGATTATCGATGAATCCATTTTTCATCACCGGTAATGATTCGATGGAAAACAACTTCTTTTTATGGCGTTCAAGCAGCATTTGCGACATGCAAAATCGTCTTTCAACGTCTCTTGGCTTCAATTCGTGTGGTACACAATTTCCTTGCTTTTGGATGAATCCCAATGCTTTTAAACGTTTTGAAATGGCTTGGTGAGTTACTCCCAACGTTTTTGCAAGTTCTTCTTGCATTTGACATGAATCTTCATCCAGTAATGTTTGCAGTTCCTCGTCTTCAAACTTTTTTGGTTGACCTGGACGCGGTCTGTCTTCAACCCTGAAATCACCGCGTTTAAAGCGTCGATACCATTCACAACAGGATTTTTTTGTTGGAGCAGATTCACCATACACTTCTGCAAGCAATCATTGAGCTTCAACTGCACTTTTCTTCCAATTAAAGCTGAAAATTAAAATTTCCCGCAAATGTTGTTTGTTTTACACAAATTCAGACACTTTCAATGAGCTCAAAAACAATGTTGTTATACAAAATTCAAAACAATGTAACTAAATATGGTTGACAGATGTCAAACCTTTCCAACAAAAAAAAACCCAGCTGTCATACTCAACTATATATAACAACTAACGACGTCCATTGCAAAGTAACCGAATTAAGTTGTACACCAATAATTAACAAAAAAATTCAATATGTCTGTCTATAAAAAACAAAAGATAGTAGTTATTAATAACTTGAAAACAATCGGGAGTTTTTGCCTGCATAAAAAATTGCCTTAGAAATGTGTGTCAACATAAAATTTTAGAAGCGATAAATTAGGTGTTATGTAATTATCGAGGAAACTTGAAATAGGCAAATTTTGTTTTTCTTTCAAATTATCTTGAAATTTAAGAATGTTAGGGTGAATTCGAAATGAGATTTGTTGCGAGTATTGAATTCTGCAAAACATTTCCCATTTAACCGTTGCTCTATATCTTCAATAACGGGGATACCAATGGTGAACATCGAAATGTGGCCATTCGATATGAAGGTACAATATGTTTTCACGAGTTTCTTGGTCGCGTGTGAGTATATTCTTTCTCTCTATCCGCAAAACAATCGAGAGGTTTTTAAACATCACGTCACAAACCTACTTCAACTGAGGAATTTTATTCGACAGAAAATAGCCCGAATTCCGGACAACTTCAGAACCCGGTTTCATCAGTGTATAATGAACGCTGGTCACCATCTTCATTATATATTGTTTAAAACTACATGATTTAAAGCTTTAAAATATGTTTTTTATTAGCAAAAAATGAATTTGGTGTTTCACTAATATTTTTTTATTCACCCTCTGTAAATAGGAAGTTTCTGCGCTCTACCATGTTATTTTGTATACGTTTACATAATAAATCTTTATTTTTTTAGTAGAAAATTCTGAATAGAATTATTTTGTAATTAGTATTGATTGCGTGATCATGAGTTTACATAATCTCAGAATTAATGTAAAGATATGAATTAGGATGAAAGTGGACGATTTAATAAGTTTTAACATTCCTCTTTACTCAAGTTTCGATAAATCAAATACAACGTTCCAGAACACCTCATGAACCTGACGAAACAGTGTTTATAGAATTCGTACTTTTTGTACAATGGACAGCGGTACAGACAAATAGAGGACATTCGAATGGGACACTTTTATCTCTGGTTATAGTGAATTTGTTTATTGAGGAGATGTGAGCGATTAACAGTGCATCAGAGAAACAGAAATTATGACTAAGATACGTAACGATATTTTCGTCATTTGGAAACACGAAAAAGAAAAACTGGACACATTCTTACAACATCTGATCAATATTCATTCAAAAATTTAATTCACCATACAAGTAGAAAAGGGTAATATGTCATTTCTTGAAGATACCGGATGACACGCTGAACCACATAAGCATACTTACAGGTATATGATTGTTTCTTCCCATCGTCATTGCACGCAACTCTTTGCTGTAACTAGGACACTAATGTAGGAAGGACGAAAGCTAGCGGACAAGGATACCCTATCGAAGAAATCAGTTTGTTTACGACGTGTTTCGAGTTATCAACTCTCATCAGGTAAACTAGGGTCTTATTAATAAACTTATTCTCTTCAGGTTATCGTATGGTTGGCGATATAACAAAGAACGACAAAACAATACCTCTATCTGCCGTTTAAACATGCAATTGTCCGAAAGCACGAAATGCATCGTAAGCAGTGCCTTATTAACATATGAATTATTATCAGACGTTCACCTAATAGCGTATGTCAAGTTTAAAAGTGTACTGTCTATATATGCACCGTGACAGCACTACTGTACCTTTTTTTCCACAGCGCACTGGGTTTGATGAAACAACTGTGAAAACATATCTTATACTTCAAATATTGAACAGATCCTATCCAGTTTGTGACTTTACGGAACACTCTTTAAACGGTAAGTGTTTCACCGTGTTTTATAAATTACGTATATTTATTTTATGTATGTATATACAAATACTATAAAGTGCTCGCCTATGATGTGCGCCTTGATTTAGAGAAGAATATGTAAGCCTAAAGAACGTATAGTGGTACACATTTTTTAACAGACTGAGTTTAATTGGAGCTGACAAGAATGAACATACTTCACGCTTTTACATAAGCTTCTAATAAATTCTCTTTTATTGATAAAACTATTTAGTTTGATCAATAAATTCTTTATTAAAAGTTTCGTTCTACTTAGTTATTTTTTAATGTATAATAGTTTTAAGTCCTTAGATGTATTGAATTAGAAATTCTGTTTATAAAAAGTGAAAACAAAGTAAGACATTTAACTTTTATTTGAATTTTTCTCGAATATCATAGAAAAACAAATCGCCACATAATATGTATTCGAACCCCTAACATCTTTGCTAATCTGACTGCGTAGTATTAAAAATCAATAAAAAAGGACGTGGCCTACTTTACTCGTTCAGAACTAGAGTAATTTAATTTAAACATGGGTGTCGGGATGATTCTATAACATTTTTCTTTCATTTCAGAATTTCTCATGGCCAAATTCAAAGGTTGGGATAATTTATTTAAATGGGCTAACAAGGATTAACAAATGGGTTTTAAATTTTTCAATTTAACCGAAGTGTTTGTGCATTGAATTATACATTCGAGATATTTACTTTTTACATAGAGTGTTGATAATGAAAAAAAACATTTCAAATAATTTATCGAATAGCGCATGTCATCTGAAATTTATGTATTTGCGTTTTGTACCTATTTGAATTCACATCGGTAGAAATTTCGAATGAAGGAAAACTCATTAGTAGCATAATAATCATAATCTTGAATCTCATAATTTTTGTTAAATATGCGTAGTTTAAAATTAATCACAGAACGCATTTATTTGGGATTCTGTTGGTTCTGAATAATATTTGAAAGGGTTGATCGAAGAAATTAATGGTTTGGTTCTAGTTGTACATGAGATATTTGCGGAAGTGGTCTATGGTGGCAGTTAATATACATATTTATAAATATGGGCAGATGGATCAAAAAATAAGATTTGTGTAATATTAAAAATTCTGTCAATATTAACTACGTGTGGGTGAGCGTTGTTGTGGTGAAGTTTTCATTTTCCATTAAATTCGGGTCGTTTTCTGGGAATATGATTCTTTATTGCCTGACACAAAATTTCTTTATAATAATTAGTGGTTATTAACTTTACATGTGTATATATTACTTTTTTCCAATCAATAATGTTATGGCTCCAGCTTTTGCGACAGATCTTTTTGAGAGTGTTTTTATTTGTCTTCGTTTTTTATCAATTGCGTACTCTGCTGCTTTATTTCTTGAGTACTATAATAGACCCAAGTTTTATCTCCAGTGATAATCATCTTTCGATATTCTTTATTATCTTCCTGAAGAAACTATTTCCAAAACCCGCAAATAGCTACTCTATTAGTTTTTGGTCCGTCGCAAATACAGAATTTAGAACCATAAGCTTTAGATAGCTTTAAATGTGCGAAGGAGTGAAAACACTCGCGACAGATATATCAAGAATGTTAGAGAGTTATGAGATAGTTAAAGGAAGTTTGTGTGAATAATTACTGCTTTTGTGCTAACAGTTTCCTTCTACACTAATTGGTTCACCAGGCCCAGATTCTCTGACTCCATTTAAATTTAATTTTATTCGCAGACTCCTGCGCTGTCTATAGTTATATCATCTTGTCTACCAGGTTGGAACTGCGTCCTCAATATTCTGTTGCAGATGCATCCTTTTCACTTACATAAGACATCTTCCGGACAGTTGCAGCAGTCAAGCCCTGAAGATGCGTTATGTAAGTGAAGACAAAACGTCGATTGCAGAAGGATCGAGGATGCGGTCCCAACTTAGAAATCAAAATAATTATAATTAAACTTATTCTGACATCTAAAATAAACAAATCTTCCCATTAATAATTCCTTGAAGACTATCTCAGTCATGGAAAAATTTTCAGCGCAGTGCGATGACAATGCTATATTTTTTAAGTTCCGTCAAATTTAAATAAATAACTCGAAACACTTGACGTTGTACAAAATGAAAGAAGCCTACTTGGATCATAATTTCTGCTTTTAGCGTTTTGTAGCTCATCACCCACGACCACATAATAAATTCAGTCCTTGTTTATCTCTATTCTTAGGATCGTTTCTCACTACTGAAAAACCGTATTAGCAATCATGGAGAACAAATATTTTTAAAATCTGTGAGTGCAGATTTGTCTTTATCTGTAGTGTTTTCGTTTTTACTGAAACAATTTTTTTTCCAATCCTATAAACAGAGGCAAAATTCCAAACAGATTTATTTAAAGGAATTTTAGATTATAAACTTTAATACACAAGACAATGAAGAATTGATAGACAAGTGCGAGATAATTTATTAACGAAAGAAATTGCAATGTGTCCATACTTGTCATTAAATATAACTTGTCAATATATGGAGGTGTGATGTTTATGCAGATAAGTGCTATACTTAGAAGTTTATTAATTTCCTATTAATAAGGGAGTGTCATATTCTTCATGTAACGTTGCCAATACAGCAATGAGTAACGAGTCTAGACATCTAACCTTGTCGGGTTCCAATTAAAATTTCTCTTGAGATTATCTCGAAAAAGAAAGAACTAAATTAACGTTGGATAATCACCTATTATCTTCGATATATGGAAATTAAGTCTTTGTCGGCGTAAATAATCATTTTCCTGTGAAATGTTTTTGTTAGAACTATGAATGCATATTAAAAGAGTAATTAACACTTTAATCCCGAGGCCAGAATAATTAAAAAAAAGAGTAATAATGAAACAGGGTTATGCTATTAAGCTCAATATTGGCAAGAATCGATCTTTTCTGTACGGTACGCGACGAAATTTTTATTTTGCGGAACCATTACTGATGAATGAAAAATAATTTTTTCTCCAATCACCTTGCGTGGTATGACCTCATCAAATAATTCTTCTTTTTTGTATTGGAAACGAATAGTACTTTTTTCTATGAGTACCGTAGTACCACCTATGATTGACGATAAATATGTAATTTGTAAAATAAGATCAAAACACATTCTATAAAAATATTTTAAAAATTTAGGCTACTATTTTGAAATGCTGCTGTCAATAGTAATAGAAGTGTCAAGTATATGTATATTTTGTCATCTAACGCATCGTTATTAGCGTACTTTTCTTTTCGCCATCAAATATTAACACTACAAAATGGTTTATATTTATTTGAAAAGGAAAGAATAGAATTTCTAATAGTAGTTGGATATGGTGAAAATATCAGATCTCAAAATGAAGTCATGAAATTTTTTAGCGACAAATCATATCTCATCAATCATAATAACTCGTAGTGGACGTTCTAAAGTAGAGAACGAAATAAAAAAACAAGTTCTTTTAGAAGTTTTAGATAATGCTCAATAATTGAGTCAACAAATTGCTTAATCATAATATTAGCCAGCAAATTCTACTGAGGGTTCTAAAGGAAGAAAAATATACTTCTCGTGTATATGAATATCAGTTGTTATTCCCACGTCCGTGGGCTAAAAACAAAAACAGACCAGTTCTACTCTGCTGCTACTACCTCTTTATATGATTTTTTGCAAATTGCCGAAACCTGGTATTTCCTATATATATATATATATATATATATAGGAAATAGATATATACATATATATATATATATATATATATATATATATATATATACACGTGGGATGTCTTTTAAGTTTTGCATATAAAAGTGGAATAAAGCAGTAGATAGCTTTTAAAGAAATAATTGTTTTTCGAAGTATTTTCCATGAAGACTAATGCACTTTTGCATGCGCTCGAACCAATTCTGGAAGCAGTTGCTCCATCCGTTCGTTGTTACAGTCAAAATTACGTTTTTGAAGGCATCCACTGCTCCTTCTAACGACTGCAACCTTTGATCACGCAGTTCGTTCTTGATTTTCGGAAAGGTAAAGAAAGCGTTGGGATTTAGCCTGACTGTACGGAGGATGGTCGAACAATTCGACGTTTTGTTGTGGCAAAAATTCAATTGTCTTGCGTGTTGGCGTATTTGTATTGTCTTGGTGGAGGATGATTCATTGTGCGAGGTTAGTTTTTCGAAGCTCAGCGATGAACTTGGGACAAACAAGCGGTTGTATACCAATCGGCACTAACAGTTCTTTAATCTTGTAGAGAAATTGTTGCTACATGACCTGCGTTCGAGACAAATGTCGCCACCATCTTTTTGGAGACACTTTGGGAACGGATAGCTTTTATCGGCTTTTCTTCACCTTGAAACACACAAACAGACGACTGGCGTTTACTTTCTGGTTCATATGAGTATCCAAGATTCCGGAGATGAAGCGATCTAGAGTTTTTTGACACCAATTGACCCTAGCTGCTTTTTGTTCTGTGGTCAACAGATGCGGTATCCGACGGGAAACTATTTTTTTTACACGCAATTCTTTATTTTTTAAATTGAGGTCTAATGCTTCAATTTGGCGATATGTCACATATTGTTCTTCGTTGATGATCTTGCGCACAGCATCGACGTTTTCCTGAGTGACTGCCGTTTTTTGGTGAATCCGCTCTTGGATCGTCGCTAAGACTAATTCCTGTACGTTTGAGTTCTCCATACTAACGGGAAGTTGTTGACTGATGTGGAGCTTCATTCTTGTTGAGATAATTGTCTGCCAAAATTATAAAAGAACTATTCCGCGAAAATGTTCTCGGCTTAATTTCATTTTTCAACTAATTCGTCAACTTTGATAGGTCGTTGTAGTTACAATACTGCACATATCGCACTGAAACTTCGAATTTAGATTAACTAAAGATGGAGGTTAATTTTTAGTACCGACATTTGATGAGTGATGCCCTCTATGTCCCACTATGTAAAACTTGAAAGATATCCCACGTATATATATATATATATATATATATATATATATATATATATATATATATATATATATTACAGAGTATTTCCATATACGTATGGTCGCATATTCTAAGAAATTGGTAGAGTACTTTTGGCTTGCAAGAATTACTTGAACACTACTGATTTAAGTTTATCTACTTCGTTTATTGATTTTTCCAAATATTGATATTGTTGGTATACTATAAAACTCATGCAGAATGCTTCCCTCTTTAGGCGTTATTTTTAAATTTTCTAATTATTTTAAATAAATCAGCAGTAATCGGATCTTTGTTGGACATATATATATATATATATACATATATTGGGTTGGCAACTAAGTACTTTCGGTTTTTACTGATAGAAAGCGTCGCTTTATTTTTTGTATAACGTATGTTAGTGCTGTACTTTACCGTTTGTCGCGTGATACTAGTCGCATTGACGTAACTTCAGAAGCAAGTAGTGCGTGATTTTTATTAAAGCTATTAGTTGTGGGTTAATTTTAAATGGAGTGCAGAAACGAACAGTTTCGACATATTTTACTATTTTATTTCCGTAAAGGAAAGAAAGCTGCTGCGGCTCACAAAAAGATATGTGAAGTTTATGGTGCTAATTGCTTAACAGAGCGCACGTGTCAGAATTGGTACAAAAAATTCCATTCTGGAGATTTTTCCCTCAAAGATGAGCAACGTTCTGGTCGGCCTACTGAAGTTGGTGCTGACCAAATCAAAGTCATAATTGAAGAGGATCGTCATATAACTGTTCGAGAGGTTGCGGAGAGGCTACATGTATCGCACACAACAATTGAAAAACGTTTAAAATGTCTTGGGCTAGTTAAGAAGCTTGATATTTGATATTTATATACCTCACGAATTGAAAGAAATTCATTTAACACAAAGAATCAACTTTTGCGATATGCACCTTAGAAGAAATGAAACCGACCCTTTCTTAAAAAGAATCATCACTGGTGATGAAAAATGGGTCCTGTACAGTAACATAGTTAGAAAACGATCATGGAGTAAACACGATAAACCAGCTCAAACCACATCGAAAGCTGAATTGCATCTAAAAAAGATCATGCTGTCAGTTTGGTGGGACTACAAAGGTGTTGTGTTTTTTGAGCTGCTTCCAAGGAACCAAACGATCAATTCTGATGCTTACTGTTAACAATTAATAAAACTGGATGAAGCAATCAAAGAAAAATAGCCAGAATTGTCAAATCGGAAAGGTGTAGTTTTCCACCAAGATAATGCAAGGCCTCACACATCTTTGGCAACTCGTGGGAAACTATTGGAGCTTGGCTGGGAAGTGGTGCCACATCCCCCATACAGCCCTGATCTAGCACCATCTGATTACCATTTATTTCGAAGTTTGCAGAATTCTTTGAATGGTAAAACTTTCACAAATGACGATGACTTTCACTCGCATCTGGTTCACTTTTTTGCTGATAAGGACCAGAAATTTTATGAGCGCGGAATCATGCAGCTGAAAGAAAGATGGCAAAAGATCATTGAGCAAAATGGAAAATATATAATTGATTAAAAACTATTCTTTGTTTAAAAAAAAGTGTTTTATTTTATACTACAAAACCGAAAGTACTTAGTTGCCAACCCAATATATAGTTACACATATCCAACAAAGATCCAATAAATATAATAAAATCCACTTATTTTCAACTAGATGTTTTTTCAATATTAAAAAAAGTATTATCAAACTAACTATATTCATGAAATATAAATCTAACACATCATTATTTTAACTATTTTGCGAAACTAAATTCGGAAATTTGAATTAAAGAATAAAAATATTACTTTTGAATTTTAAATAAATTAATAATATAAAAGATGATGGTTAACATACTATTATATTATATTATAGTTCAATCTTAAGTCCAATGTTTAATTATTTGAATAAATGGAGAATTCTGATACTTCCACTTCCATCAAATATTATACTAATCAGGATATAGTTGTGTTAAACGAAATGAAAACTACTTTGAGATTTGTCTTCACATAATCTCATCTAAAAGCATTAGTACATCGCATAGTGGTCCCTCCTAATGCTTCCTTTTTTAAGTTAAAGCATTTCATTGGTGGCTTTTTAACAAAACGAAAATCTTTATCGATTCACATGCGTTTTGTATTTTCGTACGTTCCAAAGATTTTATTCGCAAATGATCTAAATAAGTCCATTATATTTTGATAACGCTTCGTATATTTTCGGGAAAAATACGCCAGTAAAGGCGTAGGGGTTGGAGGATCATGTAGAGAAGGGGATAATGGGGAAAACCAATTTCGGACTAGTTCAATTTAGGATTTTCCAGGGTGAATACGCTGAAATTAATGAACCAAATAACTGGAAATTCATTTAGTAATTAAAGCGATGAAAGTGTTTCAAAGGATGCTTGGCAGCAATGAAGCAGTCATATAAAATAATTTTACAAACGAAGTTCAACCATTATTTTAGTACTTCGACGTTTTGCTAAGATGAGAAAGTAATCAACTGTATTACGTATTAAGGATATGACTATATTGGAATCATCATGTGTTAAACATACAAATAAATCATTCTTTTGCTTGATTTTGAATATATTTTTCCTACTTTTTAGTTTAAATGAATATTTCTTAATTCTGTTTCAATTCGTAAGATGTTTTAACTAGAATAAAAGCTCGTAGTAAAATCTTTGACTATTCAATCGCAAATCAATTATAATTATCTTGTGAAAAAAATATTTTACTACGAAAAGCACTCTGAAGTTATTCAACTACGAAGAGGCTACATAACCTGGACATATCACTTTACGAATATAAAAATAGCACTATCTATATTCTGCTGACGAAACTATTTAGTACGGCTCTTCTCAAATTGCTTTAAAAGTTTCGGAATAATAACTGAATGCATTAGTTAGAAGTTCTTGTTGAGAACGGATCTGAATTTGCATGTAAAAAATTCTACAGTGATACAAAAAGTCACAATAAATTTGTATTTGAAATGTGGCGAAGTAAAAGTTTTATCAACAGGTTTTCAATCATGAACGTGCATATGGGAACGATTGCTTGAGTTATATTTCCAGTTTAAAAGCGACAGTGATTTATTGGAAGACAAAATTTTATATTACATAGGTGCGCAACTAAGTTCTCGCTGTTTTTCAAGAGATGGCTCCAGTAGTAAGTGCTGATCGATTGTGATATAACCAAAACGTCATGAACCAAGCTTAGACATATGGTACTTTTAGTTGTGTGAAAATGTCTGATTTTGTGCCAAATAATCGTGATTTGCGGGAAGTGTTGCTTTTCTTCTTTCATTGGAAGAAAAAGGCCGGCTGAAGCGCATCGAGAACTCCAAAAAGTTTACGGAGAGGCTGCTCTAACTGAAACAACGTGCCGTGATTGGTTCCGTCGCTTCGAAGACGATGATTTCGATGTAGACGACCGTTCGCGTGAAGGAAGACCAAAAACCTTCGAAGACGCTGAATTGGAGGCATTGCTCGATGAGGATCCGTGCCAAACGCAAAAAGAGCTTGCTCCAGCATTAGGAGTTACCTGCCAAACCATTTCCCAGCGATTGCATGCGTTAGGAATGATTCAAAAATAAGGAACTTGGGTTTCTTATGATTTGAAGCCAAGAGACGTTGAGCGTCGTTTTTTCGTCTGTGAACAACTGCTCCAGCGGCAAAAAAGGAAGGGTTTTCTTCATCGCATCATTACGGGTGATGAAAAATGGATTCATTACAGCAACCCAAAGAGAACAAAATCAGTCGTCGGTTCGGCCGAATATTCATGCTGCGAAGGTTTTGCTGTATATTTGGTGGGACTAGGGCGGTATTATTTATTACGAGCTGTTCAAACTGAACGAAGCCATCACTGGGGAAGGGTATCGAACTCAATTGATGCGATTGAGCCAAGCACTGCCCGAAAAGCGGCCACAATACGAGCAGAGGCACGAAAAAGTGATTCTACAGCATGACAGCGCTCGGCCTCACGTTGCTAAACCCGTTAAAACCTACTTAGAAACGCTCAAATGGGAGGTCCTACCCACCCGCCATATTCCCCAGATATTGCGCCGTCTGATTATTACTTGTTCCGTTCGATGGCACATGGTCTGGCTAATCAGCAGTTCCACTCATATGAAGACATCTCAAAATGGCTTGATTCGTGGATAGCCTCAAAAGACGAACACTTCTACCGTGACTGTATTCGAGCCCTGTCAAAAAGATGGGAAAAAGTTGTCGCTAGCGATGGGCAATATTTTGAGTGATTCGTTTGTAAACATTTTTTCACAATGAAGTTTCATCAAAAAAACAGCGAGAACTTAGTTGCGCACCTAATAATAAAGTTTTTACTCATTTATACCTATTGATTGAAAACTAGATAAGCATTTCATGGATACTGGTGCTGTGAGATACTTTGCTTCCGTATAGAAAACGCAAGTTCCAGTCCAAGCTGAGTCCTATATTGAAAGAAATTTCGTATCGAATTAAAATGTTAAAGAAACGAATGTAGGCTTAGCTTGAGGTCTGCAATTTGTGTTGTTTACAGATAAATAACTTCTCGTTACTTTATACAACTCCTATAAAATACATACATCACAAGTAGATGGATCATATCGGAATAACTAATGTTCGAATATTAGCTATTCCGATATATGATATTTTTTAAGAAACCTTCATGGACAACGCGCATTTAATGGTCGAAATTGCAAGTAGCTATCACATAATGTTCTCTTCCATTTTTTTCTTGTATAAAACATCATGCAAGATGCTGTAAACGCATCCTAGACTAATGTTGAATCCGATAAGATTCGAATACTTATTTCGAAGTGTGTATCTAGTTTTCAATAATTAAGTTCTGTGAGAGTTAAAGTTTCATTTTTAATTCAGTTATTGTTGATAATTTTATAAGCAATCCCAAAAGAAGACCTCAGAGACTTGCAGCAAGAGTGCGTGTGTGGAACTAGTGCAGTGGTTAATGTTGTCCTGAGGGCACTAGGTACAACTACTCCTCTTTTTCTTGGATGTTGTTGTACAGAGACAGTTCTATTTCTACTGTATCCAATCTAGTACGCCCGTCCCCTGGTTTGATCTGTACAGATCCAGAATAGGTCGGCTGTTGCATATTATCGTGTCTATCTTAGGTTGCCTATTATGATCCAACATCACACATTCTTGCAAATTGTAATTGACTCCATTATACTTGCCGATTTTGTTCAAGAATTGTCCTACAGGCGTGTGGTCTCTGAAGTATCATTTTACTATTCTAATCTGCTTTTTTTTCCAACGAAAGCAACCATTCTTCTCTCAGTGTTGTGTATTTTTCACAAATACGTGATACCAAGAGAGGATTTACCGACATCATTCTAAATTTATGGCTTACAATAGGGAAAGATCTTATAAAAATGAAGTGTACAAAAACTTTTGTGATATTCGGCGTTAGAATATTTAGCAAGTTCCTTTGTAGTTGTAAATAATAAAAGTTTTCATATTGTTATTAGAGGTTTTTAGAGTTTTTCTCACTTTATTAAAATGCTCTATTACAGCCGCATGTTCATATTTAATGATATTCAACATTCATAGGGTGTACCAATACTTTTGCAACTGACTATATGTAGAACGACATTATTATTCAAAAATTAAAATCATTGGCATTACTCAGTCCTTTTATTATAATGGACGAGACTAAAATGGAATAAAAGCTTTCTATCGTAAGTTTAATATGATAATAAGTATTCGACTTTATAATATAAATTTCAATAAATTAACACTAAGATTAAAAGTGTCAAAATTATTTTATTTTTTTATTTAAATTTTATATTAAAATCAGAGGCGGCTCTAAACAAAAATTTTTCCGAAAGTACGCTTATGTGTTTGCGTACAAAATCACGGATTAGAGTTATATTTTGATATAAGTACTTCAGCGTCTAGCTATACCGGTAATCCAATGCTTTCAAAACAATTGCTTTTACAAAAGTAAAGAAACTGAATGCAGCAGCTTCTTGTATTCTAATATATTTACAATGTAACGATAGACATAATTGAACAGCTCAAACAACGCTAGCCACTTTGTTTTAAAACTAAGTTTTAAACTAAATTGGCACTTCAAGTCCAGATGCTCTTATTTGTATTTAATTGGATTAACAATTAACGATATATAAAACTTACACATCCGTATCGGTGATACAGTTATAGCCAGATATGTTAATGGCCAGCCAAGACATTATAGGCATGAATAATATTTTTTTGTCTTGATATGGGGTTTGTTTGAACTACGGCTTCAGCTACGTAATGGCTATACGTCGTCTTGAAAAAAATTCTCGATCCTCGATGTCTATCATGTGCGGAAATTTCCGAGTCATGTATGAGGTACATATCTCACGGGTAATTGATATAACACCATCTGCTACGCTATGCTACGCCAAGCATCGAGTAAGAAAATATTTATTGATGAACAACAATAGTATACGGATAAATAAAACAATGCAAAATAAAATATAAAACAATTTATTTAGCAAATTAAATTGGTGCAGACAACTTTCTTTTTTCCTCGCAGGGGATGCACTTCGAGTGTGTTGAACGGAGGTGGTAAGAAAAGACAGGGAAGAAAAGGCGGTCACGCAAAACTGCGACGGTAAGCGATCTCATAAAACTATGACCAAGCGTTTTCAATTTTCGAGCGAAGACGAGACGTAAAGC